>JAFJYI010000121.1:0-1200000 GCA_019022655.1 Acacia acuminata | reverse complement strand
ATTTTTGGTTTTTTATTTTATTTTTTTTATAGTCAATTTACTGTCAAAATGACGAATGTGAATTGACCAACTTTAGACTTTTTCTCTAAAATTATTTATTACCCTCTCGATGCAAGTTGACATGGATTGTTAATAAATCTAGATGAGAATTCTCATCTTGCACATGAATATATATTTGAAATATCTTAATTAAATTAAAATAATTCAACATGCTATTTTCTGAAATCCATTAATAGATTTCCTAGCGTCCAAGATTTAATTGAGTAATTTGTAATATGAGTAAAATTGTTTGAAGCTTTATTCATAAAAATAAATTGCTTGAAGCATTAGCCTATGGAATAGTCACACTCACATGAGTTAGGATGCCTCAGCTTTCAATCGCTTTCTTCACCAAAAAAATGAAATATTCCTCAAAATTAAAAGAATTATTTTATTCATTATAAACAATAACATCATTGATATCATTAAAATCAATATATTCATATATAATATAACACTTACATTTTACAATAGATTAAACTATTCTTATGAGTTCCTGGTAAGAAACAAAAAAATTCTTATCTATGAGTAATTATATAACTTATTTATTAATTATCAAATTATATATAGTACATAAAAAACATTTACAAATAACAAAATATAAAACATGCTGCATTATCTTAAGTCACAAAAAATATTATTTATTTTTCAAACTCTATTCAATATATATAGAAAAAATATCTAATTTTATGCTTAAATATATTAAAATAATTTCATTAAATTGTTTTTATTTTTATTTGTAAACACTCCTCTAGTCCTTAATGTAAGATATATTTTGGTAGTTGATCTTGGTCATAACTCATAATTATAACACGTAGTTTTCATATTTTTTGATCTTTTACTAATTTATCCCTATTGATGCTCCCTCAACTATAATAAAAAAGTAGATGAAATGAAGGAATTAAGGAAAATAACTACAATCTTTTAGAAAATATATGTTATATTAATTAACCCAACTAACTTTTTTGATCTAATTAAGTTAGGTAAATATATTTTATATAAAGAACCAAATGAGTATTAGTTTTTTATTTTAAAATTATAAAGTAAAGAGCAATCTTGTGCTATTTTCATGTTAAATTGTCCGCCCGATATATACTATACCTCAAAAGAATGACCTTTTAAAATCAAATATGTATTTATGTTATAAATAATAACAAATGAAAAGAGAAAATACCATCAAAGTATGACACCACTGCTTTGTTTACTATTATTGATAGAGCCATTGAGACTGGGGAAACAAAGGAAAAGAACTAAAGAAAGTGTCTTCCATTTAATTTTCTTTTGATGAAACTTTACTTTATGAAATATAGATTATGTGAGCAACAAATGAGGAAAATACTTGAATTATTTTGGTGATAACCAGTTTTCCTTTTATTAAAAAGAATAATTTTGCATAGCCACCATTTGGAAAATAAAATCCATAATTATTGATTAAAACAGCTAAGAAAATTATAATCATTTTTAATGAATAAAATATTTTCCAATTTTTATAGATTTATCGAAATTATTTGAATTTTAATAAAATTTAATGTTAACATTTAAAATTTTAAAAATAATTCTTTGGTCATTAAAAGTATAATAATATCTTGTTTTCATTAGCATCTAAAAATTTATATAATAGATAATATATATAAAGTATAATAATACTAGTTATGAATATGGTAAACTAGATAATAGGCGTGTAAACCGAATATTAACATATATTATGATTTTTATGATATTTTGAGTTGAAATTCATGAAATTTAAGTGTATAATAATTTATGCGAGGAGGATTATAAAACAAAGGTGACTTGTATGTAAATCTTATTTTTTTTTAACTTTCCTGGAAAGAAGGGCCAGCTTGGAATAATTTATTTGCTTCTCACACAGTTAGGGGCAATTTAGTCATTTCATCATCTGATATCTTACACAAATTGGGGTTGGAGTTGGACAGGGAGAGTGAGAAAAAATGGTAAGAGAGAGGGATGCAGAGAGAGAAAAAGTGAGTTTTTAGAGTGAGAGTGAACAAAGTCCTTGTGTGGCCACTCTGGAGACAGGAAAACCAACTCAAATTATTTGGTTTTCTGTAAATTCCTCTGCGCTTCTTCAATCTCCATGTTCTTCTTATTCCTTCTCTTTTCAATTATTTCTCTGTAACTTACTCTGATCTGCTTATTTGCTTCAGTTTCTTTCTCTCTCCCGTTTTCTTCTACCTATGTCGGTACGTTAGCATTTTGTCAATCTGCTAACTGACTCTTCCCCTGACAGCAATTTCTCTTTCGCCTCTTTTGTTTCTGTGAAACCTGTAACAATCGCCGCCTCCGCCATGTCTACGAAATCTAGGTAAATGGTGCTCGGTGTTTTTTTTGGAGGTTCTTGTGTACTGCTAAGATCTGATTTTTGCTTTTCAGTTGCTTTTTTTCTGGGAAATTAAGCGTGGGCTTTACTTAAATTTTTTAAGTCATGGGTTTGATCTGTAGATTGTGGTACTCATCATGCGGTTTTAACCCAAAATTTCACACTCGCAGTATTTCCCCCAGTCCTTTTCCGTCTTTTCTATTTAGATTTCAATGTTTTTGGTTTTTCGTCTGATATTTGGGTGGATTTTAGAAAATGGGCGTCACTTAGTTTGCTTTATTTTTGGTAGTTCTTGAGTTTTGCTGATTCGAGTTGTCTCAAGTTTTCATGTTCCCTGACATTTAATTTTTGCCCTAAAGTGAAACTGTAGTTCTTAATTCTTCTGTATCTTAGTTCTTTGATGAGTATGGTTTCTGTATATGTCATAGTTACTTCCTTTGGCATCAGATCCATATATATGATTAAACAGTGTTGTAAAAATGGAGCATTTTGTTCATTTAACTTGTCTCTCACATTTGATTTTGATATTGGTTTCAAAATTATGGATTTGTTAGATCCAGTTTATCTGACACTCCCAACAAGGCGTCACCTGCAACACAAACTCCGAACAAGACATCACCTGCAACACCAAGATTCAGTAAACTCAGCAAAGGAGTGCCCAAAGCAGAACCTGAGTCCCCTTCACCTTTACAAAATTCACGGCCTACGGTTGAACGATCACCACGATCTGTGAATTCAAAGGTCACTGTCGAGCGAAAATCACAAAAACTCGGCACCCCACCTGAGGTAAGTTGTAGTAAATGCGCGGTGTACTCCCTCTGTTGGAGACTTGATTTCTTACTTGGCTTCATTACCAGATAGCTACACTAAGTAGATTTTTCTGTTGTTTTTCCTTTTCTATAATTGAATAAAATTTTTAACGTTCTTGTGACATGCAAACCTAACCAAGAAACATCTGGTTTGTACGAGTTTACTCAGGTGTCGGTTATGTAATTTTTCTTCTGTAGGATTTCAAACTTCAGGTGATGCGATTTTATCCAGAAAGGAAGCGTTTTACATTTCTAAAATTCAACTAGCTTCTTATCATGTAATCCAAGAATTCCAACCAAGATTCCTTTTTCTATCTCATTCTTGCGATATGTATTGTGCAAATTTTCAGAGGGCATGCACTTCTTTATGAGTTATGAGTGCTCTAACATGCATTTATAATATTAATTGATTTTCAGAAGCCACTTCCAAGAGTTGCTAAGGGTTCAGAATTACAGACCCATCTGACTCTAGCTCAAGATGATCTAAAGAAAACAAAGGAACAGCTGATTCAGGCTGAGAAGGAGAAGGAAAAAGCAATTGGTGAATTGAAAGAAGCACAGAGAGTGGCTGAGGAAGCAAATGAAAAACTCAAGGAGGCATTGATGGCTCAGAAGCGGGCCGAGGAAGACTCTGAGATCGAGAAATTTCGAGCTGTTGAGTTGGAACAGGCAGGAATTGAAGCTGTAAATAAGAAAGAAGAAGAATGGCAGAAAGAGCTTGAAAGTGTGAGGAACCAGCATGCTTTAGATGTTGCTGCTCTTCTCTCTGCCAATCAAGAGCTTCAGCAAATTAAGCAAGAACTTACCATGGTTACTGATGCAAAGAACCAGGCCTTGAGTCATGCTGACGATGCAACTAAAATCGCTGAGATTCAAGCAGAGAAAGCCGAATTTCTTTCTGCTGAATTAGCACGGGTGAAGTCTTTACTAGATTCAAAGCTTGAAACGGAGGCTGGTGAAAATAATATTGTGTTGGAGCTGAAAACAGAGATAGAAAGTCTCAAACAAGAGCTTGAAGAAGCCAAAGATTTTGAGGCAATGTTAATCAAGAAAGAGATTCATATTGAACAGCTTAATGTGGAGCTTGAAGCTGCAAAGATGGCAGAATCTTATGCCCACAGCGTGCTGGAAGAGTGGAAAAATAGAGTCGAGCAGTTAGAAGTAAAGGTTGAAGAAGCAAATAAGTTGGAGAGATCAGCATCAGAATCGCTGGAATCTGTAATGAAACAGTTAGAAGGAAACAATGATCTGTTACATGATGCAGAATCTGAGATTGCTACACTTAAAGAGAAGGTGGGATTGTTAGAAATGACAATTGGCAGACAAAAAGGCGATCTTGAGGATTCTGAGCATCAACTTCTTGTGGCTAAGGAGGAAAGTCTTGAAACGTCTAGGAAGATTGAGTCTTTGAAAGCTGAACTTGAAACAGTTAAGGAAGAGAAAGAACAGGCCTTAAATAATGAAAAGCTTGCTGCTTCTAGTGTGCAGACTCTATTAGAAGAGAAGAACAAACTTATCAATGATTTGGAGAATTCTAGAGAAGAAGAAGAAAAGAGTAAGAAGGCAATGGAAAGCTTAGCATCTGCGTTACACGAAGTGTCTACTGAAGCCAGAGAAGCCAAAGAAAAGTTGTTAACTAGCCAAGCTGATTATGAGAGCTATGAGACCCAGATTGAAAATTTGAAGTTGGTCTTAAAAGCTACTAATGAAAAATATGAGTCCATGTTACATGACTTGTCTGAAGATGCCAGAGAAGCCAAAGAAAAGCTGTTAGCCAGCCAAGCTGATCATGAGAAGAATGAGACCGAGATTGAAGATTTGAAGGCAGTCTTAAAAGCTACTAATGAAAAATATGAGTCTATGCTTGATGAGGCAAGGCACGAGATTGATGCTCTTACACGCAGTATTGGAAAATCTAAAGATGACTTTGAGGAGTCCAAGGTTGAGTGGGAGCAGAGAGAAGTCCACTTAGTCAACTGCTTAAAGCAAACTGAGGAGCATAACTTTTCTCTGGAAAGAGAAGTGAGTAACTTGGTTCAATCACTGAAGGAAAGTCAGGAAGAAGCTTCTGCCATAAAGGAGGAAGAAGCTCAGCTGAAGGAAAACCTGAAAGAGGTCGAGGCTGAGGTGATTCACCTGCAGGAAGCTCTCAAGGAAGCAAAGGCTGAGAGCATGAAATTGAAGGAGAGTTTATTGGATAAAGAGAACGAGTTGCAGAGTATTGTGCAAGAAAATGAGGAACTCCGTACAAGTGAAGCTGCTTCTATTAGGAAGGTGGAGGAGCTATCTCAGTTGCTTGATGAAGCCACTGCCAGAAAGCAGACCGAGGAAAATGGTGATCTTAGTGACAGTGAGAAAGACTATGATTTACTTCCTAAAGTAGTTGAATTCTCTGAGGAGAATGGACATGCAGGAGAAGACATAGCCAAGGTAGATGTTTCAGCCAATCGGGAGGGTCTAAGACAGAATTCCCAGGATTCAAGTATTCTCTTGAATGACAAGTCTGAAAAAGCTGAATCCCCTAAACATGAGCATGCAAATGGGAAATCAAAGGAAGATGGGAACAAACAAAAAGATGATTCAGTTGAAGGCGAGTTTAAGATGTGGGAGAGCTGTAAGATTGAGAAGAAAGAGTTCTCACCAGAGAGAGAACCAGAGCCTGAGTCCTTTGAAGAAGAAGTTGAGTCAAAGGTAGAAGGTGGTGAGGGATTTGATCAGATAAATGGACCCTCTTTGACGGAGACCATTGATAATGGTGGAAGCTCACCATCAAAGGAGCAGCAGCTGAAGAAGAAGAAGAAGCCGTTACTTGGCAAGTTTGGAAGCCTGCTGAAGAAAAAGAGTGCTAGCAATCATAAATAGAAAGACAAAATAGTCACTTTCCGCTTCGCCTGTATCAGGCAGGTATGTTGAATATTAATTTGTTTGCACTTGTTTGCCTTCTGATTTTTACTTCTCGGAATAGCTTTTAAAGGTTCGCGAGGCTTGTGTAATATGGTTGTAGGTTTTTTCTTCCTTAGTTACCCTCTTTTGGATGTGGTTCTTCCTGTTGGCAGTAAATTGAATGTGATGATCCTTTTTTTTTTTTTTTTTTTTTTTTTTTTTTTTTTTTTTTTTTTTTTTTTTTTTCGGTTAATTCGTTTCTGGTCTTGTTCCTTGCCATCCTATTTAGATTTGACGAGACAAGTGGAAAATTGGATTGTATTTTGAAGTCATCTGATTTCTAATGAATATCTAGATAGAAGTTCCATGTTTCATTTCTTATGTGTCATTGTTTACTTGGAAGTTGGAACAACACCCCCCCCCCCCCAAAAAAAAAAAAAAAAAAAAATTTGTATAGGAGGAATCATTATCATTACCCTCTAAATAGTGTACGCATCAGTGTATTACTTCACAAAAATGAAAAGAGGCCATGTTCAGATGTCTTTGTAGGCTCCTTTGGTATGTTTTAATTACTGCTTCATTTTCTAAAATTCACTGTGAGAACTTTAATTATTTTACTTCTGGGGTTGAGGAAGAGACAATGACAGTGAACTCAAGTTAATGATGATGGGGTAAAAGCATATTCGAACTGTCCTGATGGTTTTTTTTTTTTTTTTTTTCGGGTTAATACAATGATTGGCCTTTATAATGTGACTTCATTTTGGTTTTAATTCATATAGCTTCAAACTACATGTTTTAATCCCTTAATGGGCAAAATGATTCAGGCCCGTTAAACTGTAGTGAATGACATCTTCGATAGAAACAAGCTTGATGGACCAAAAGGTATAGTTTGAAATTATTGGGGTTAAAATCAAAATGATGACAAATTACAAGGATTAAACATTGTATTAATCATGTTAATTTTTACGGCTAACTTGCACTTGACTAGATAAAGATCGCAGGTAAGAATTGTCGTATCTTTATCCATATTTGGACTTCATTAATATCAATATAAATTATAAAATTTGTTACAAGCCACATTCTGTACATCTAATAGAAAGGTGTAGATATTTTTCCTTTTGGCAACTTCAAAGTATCTCACTACTGGCTCTTTCTGGAATCTCTTTGTCCTGTTGTGTCAGGAATGAGGGTAAGGATTTTATCTTTATTTTGTAATGCAGTATCTGTTATATTTTTGTAATTAGGTATACTGTTCATTGGTTTTACAATTTGTTTTCATGTAACTATCTGGTAACCTGTCATGAGTGGTCTGGATTCAACCTAATTAGGGAAATAATATCATAAAATGGAAAACTATCATTGACAAGTTATATTATTTGTCAATTTATCTCTCTCTGTGTGTGTGTGTGAGGTCCTAATAGAGGTATCTTTTCTTGTGTGTGTGTGTGTTTTTTTTGGGTCCATTTACAATATTTGAATCCTCTCTCTCTGTGAGGTCCTAGTAGAGGTATCTTTTCTTGTGTGTGTGTGTGTGTGTGTTTTTTTTTTTTTGGGTCCATTTACAATATTTGAATCCTTGCTTGGGAAGAAATCAATTACTTCCAAGTAATCTGATGGATGTCCGTACTCCGTAGTGGGGTGTGACATTTATAACCAATCCAATTATGCTTATAAGTTATAAGTGGAAGTTTGTACTCTATGTCCGGGTTATAAGTCATGCTTCACGTATATTAAGAAAATCTTAACGTTATTAATTTTATAATTAAATTCAATAGTTTTCTAACTTTATTTCTATTTAAGATACATTATACTTTATAAAAACAAGTTAACGTAATAAATGATGGGTAAAATTATACTCCATTCGATCCTTAATATAAAATATATTTATGAAATTTGATTAGGTTAAGGAAGTTGATTGAGTTAATTAATATGACATGTGTTATAAAATATTCTAGTTATTTTCCTCAATTTCTTTATTTATTCTGTTATATGATTATTGTTGAGGAAGATCAATTGAAGTAAATTAGGAAATGATTGATAAATATAAAAATTTTATTTTATATTTAGAATTAAGATCAACTCCTTAAATATGTTTTATATTTATAGTGGAGGGAGTTCATTCATGTAAAATATCTTAAAAATACCATAAAACTTATACTTAATGTGCCCCAACACTATAGACCCTTCTTGAGAGTGCAAAAGCAACTGTAAATTTTCAAAATAATGGTAAAAGTGGTATCCATTAAACCATTTGTTAACCTATGAAAGTACCGAAATACCCAAAGTTGAAAAAACACTCTCACTCACGTCTTTGTCCTCGTCTCCGACCTTGTCAGCGCCATGAACCAAGTCAGGAAAAGGACAGGCAGGACAGGGATTGAATGATTTGAATCAGATAAAGCTGGTCTGATTTTTCAAGTAGCAGCCACAAAACCTCTTCGATTCCAACCCCAATGTCAGAGCTATCAACTCCAACAACTTTTCTGCTTCTCATTAATATACTCCACAAATGTTCATCTTCATTAAGTCACGGGATTTAGAGAGAGAGAGGAAAAAAAAAAGCCAGTATGCCTCAACATCATCATCGTCTTGCTAACATAGTACATTAAAATTGGCTTTAGATATTCCAATACCTTTGATCTGGAGGGTTTTGAGGATAACGATTATTCCATTTAGCAATTCGATCAACGTCATCATTACCAACAAATTATGACCCTCCTTCTAATCTCTGACCTTTCTGGTATGCTCTGAATCGTGATAATTAGGCAAACTTGTGTGGTCTCTGGCCACCTTCTTCCCTCCAAGCTCCGCGAAAACAAATTCTTGAAACTTCATTGGTTTCCTGTCTGAGATTCAGAGGAACCCCATGATTGATGAATTGGAAGAAGCCCATTCCTTGCATGCTCTACCTATCAAACACTGGAGAAAAAATGCAATCAAACTCATATCTAAAGCAGATTCGGAGAATATATATTCGAAACCCAAAGTAATCTTGGAATTCATCTAGATCTAGAACTGGAGAATAAAGGGTACAGTGGTAAAAGTGGGTGTGGGGAAGATGTTCCCATGGAGGGTGTTGCGAGGAGAAGGGTGTGGCAGAACGATGGTGAAGAGGACAGAGACGATAGCCCGGATGGGGATGCTCCGGCGGTGGCTGAGAATGAGATCAAAGGAGATGAGGCAGATGCTGATGCACGGCTACGGCTGCGGCTGCGGCTGCGGGACTTGGGAGGAAGTGGCTTTTTTAATTGGGGTTATTTTGGTACTTTCATGGGGTAATAAATGGACGTTAGAGCCATTTTAGCAGTTTTGTTGCTTTTGCTCTTATTTTAAAAGTTTGATTTTACATTTGCACTGAAGAAGAATCTATGTTAGTGCACATTGGATATAAGTTTATAGGACAAATCTACCTTAGGGCCTAAAGTAGTAAAAAAATATTAAAAAATGTCCAAAAAAAAGTAATATGTCAAAGAAAGCCTCAAGATTTTTTTGGGTATTATTTCATAAACGTTAACAATTAAATTAGTACCATTAACAATTAAATTAGTACCCGTTAACAACTAAATCAGTAGCATTAATAATATCCTAACAACTAAATCAATATCATTAACAACTAAATTAATAATTAACAACTAAATCAATACCTATTAACAACTATATTAGTAGACATTAACAACTAACATTTTATGACTTTTTTGACATGACTTTTTCTTGAGTCTTTTGATATTTTTTTTACTAGTTTGGGCCTTGGGATGGATTTTCTGAAGTTTATAAGTGTTTTTGCACTCTAACCCTGAGATAAATATCTATCGTTTTTGCTCCTGTTTAGAATCAAAGAGATGTTGAGGTGGTCTTGGGAGGTAGTCATTGTCCTTATCCCTAGGGAAGTAAACCGGGTTGCTGATTCGCTTGCGACAACCGGATTAGCTAAGTCCTCTATTCTTGATGTTTGCCTTGTGAGTTTAAGGGGCTGGGTAGAGCAAGAGCGGTGGGGATTTATTTCCCCTTCTTTGTAGTTTCCTCTTTCCATGGCTGTTAAGCCGTCTTTTATATCAAAAAAAAAAAATATCGTTATATTGTTTAAAAAAAATGAAAAAGTAATATGCAACTTTTTTAAAAAAATAAAGAAAAATGGGTTGGGTGGGCTAATGGGTTACGAGTTTGGTTACTAAATTTGAACTCGTTTTGATTCGGGTCTTTTTAATCCGATCCACTAGATTGTCAACCAGCAGTACAAAGGCCAACCCGTACCAGCAAATTGACCTATATTACCAGCTCTAATGGGGATTATTACAGTGAGATTGCTGCAAAACCAGTCATCTCCTAGTATTGAAACGGATATACTGGGATTGGAAAATTTTAAGACAAAATTACCCCTATACGTAATAAATTTAGAACAAAATTGTTCGTCTAAAATTCTACATAGGTTCAAATTTACTCTCGTCCATCTCCATCTTCATCTTCATTGCTGCCAGCATCTCCATATCCAAGGCAACCTCCCTCTGAAACTCTCATCACCGTCAAATCAATTACATTTTTCTTCAAATTTTGGTAAAACTGATTCGTTACTTCACTAAAGAACCATGAAGATGGGGTAGAGGACGAAGAGGAAAGGGTCAAGAAGTCACAGATCGAACAAGTAGGAATTGAGTTGCAGTCGAAGCCGTTGCCGAGATATTATGTAAAGCTTCATGAGATGGAGCAATATACAAAATTGCCTCTCTATAATTCTACATTGGTTCATTGGGATGGAGAAGACTCGTTGTCGCCATCGTTACTTAGATCGCTGAGCAATAGCTTCATGAGAGCGGCTAGTCCACCGAAATTTAACTGTGGTTCTGTGATATTTGACAAAAAAAAAAAAAAAAAAAAAAAAAAAAAAAGAAAAAAAGAAAAAAGAAAAGAAAAAGTAACTCTATTAGGGAGAGAGACAGGGGCGCTGCCTCCCAATTTTTTTTAAAGGAAATTTTTAAATGTATTAAAAAATAAAAGAATATAAATAAAAAAATATTCATAAAATCAAGTAAATACTAATGATGTAATAAGAGAGGAAATTATTTTATAAACCTGTCATTTAAAAAAGTAAAGTTAAGTGTGGTTAGAAATAAAGCTACATAAATTACAATAAAGCGTAGGCACTTAATAAGTTTAAGTACATATATTTTATAACAAAAGTATATCGCAATAAAATTAATTACAATGTCATCTTTCTAGGCCTTATTTTTTGAAATTTCATTATAATTTCTTTATTATCAATGCTACCAAATATATCTTTTTCAATATAAGACATTAAATAATTATTCAACCATTCATCTCCTATCCGATTATGAGATGCGGTTTTGATGTATTAAAGGTGACAATCATTCAAACACGTATTAATTTTTCTTTTAAAAAATCCCCAATTGACCCCCGAATCATATTCCTAGATCCGCCCATGGAGAGGGAGAGAGGGGATAAAAAATTCAGTTTGAGAGTCATCGCCACCATTTTTGGTATTGTAAAGCTTCGGCGAGAGATATGGAGGGAAGCTGGGGGAAGAGAGGAAAAATTATTTTAATTTATTATAGGGATCATAAAATTAATTTAAATATTCCGTTCAAACATTACCTCATTTGCAACGTAATTTTAAAACCTCGATCTCAGTCTCTCCCCAATTTCACCTCTAATCCCAATTTCAATCTCAATCCATCAAATTTTAAGATATACGATGTACCAAACAAGGCCAAAGAGCACTTATGTTTGTAGAGATACTTACATATTACCCTCAAATAAAATCTTTATGTTGGTAATAGACTTTGAACTCACAACTTTATAGTTATGAGTCACACTACTACCAAAAAAAATAAAATAAATAACAACACTAATTATTGTCCTTTTTAGAAAATAGAAGTAAAAAAAGAGGCGATGTCATCTTTGAAATTTTAGCTTAACTTGTCTTTAAAAAAAAAAGTCTCCCCTCTCTGTAAAAAAAACAAAAAATTTCTCCCATCTAGTTAAGACAACTATTTTTAAAAAACAATCGTAAAAAAAAAAAGGAAAAAGAAAAGTTAAGACGACTGGTTTTAAAAGCCATCGTTAAATCCCCACTATGCTTGACCTTTATTTCAGTCAAATCCATATACAATGTTGTTGTAGAACAGTGTGGCGTCCTCAACTTCTAATTTGTCTATGCCTTGCTCTATCTTTGTACGTCACTGCATCTTTCCCAAAAGTCCAAAACCAGCTTGTCTTCCATCTCTATCTTTTCCACTCATAGTCGAGTTCAAAGGAAAAGAAAGAAATTTTAGACCTCACTGATGTTGTCTCTCTCTTTCTCACAAATCGATCAAGACAGTGACAATGAAGCTTCCGCAATCAAGCTCTATTCGAAGAGGAAAGATCCACAAGCAAGCTTGGCTTACTCTCTCCTCTTCTCTGGTTTTATGATGCTGGTTCTTGGAAAAGAAGTTGGAAATTTAACCTCGCCAAAATAGTCGCCTTCCTTCCTTTGCAACTCTCGTTTAAGGATGGAGATAAGTAAACTAAATTACAAGCAAGCTTGGTTCACTCTCTCCTCCTCTTTGGTTTTGCGATGCTGGTTCTTGGAAAAGAAGACGGAAAGCAAAAATAGCCGCCCTCCTTCCTTTGCAACTGTCATTGAAGGATGGAGATAAGTGAACTAAATTATTATTCTTCTACTTCTACTCAACCTTCTCTCATCATTTGCGAATCTAGAGAGAGAGAGGGGGCTTCTTCTACTTCTACTCAACCTTCTCTTCTCATTTGCGAATCTAGAGAGAGAGAGGGGGCGCGGTGGGAGGTCTGTGGATCTGTCTGTCGCAATCGGATATAGATTCGAGTTGCGTATATGGGTTGCAGATTTGTAAGAAAGGTGATAGCGACTTCGGCAAGTGCACCGGTCGTTATAAGTAATAAAGTAGTGAGAAAAAGATCGTCCCATCGAGGAATAAGACTCCAATCACTAATTCGCTATTTTTTGTTTTAGTTGGATGAATGAGTAATATGGGGTGAGTTGAACCAAAACGAATTTAAAGAATTAAATAAAGAATCCAAAATATGAATCTCAAGAACAACCGAGAAATGAGATGAGTAATTCAAAATTAAGACCTTCAATAACAATTGAGAGAAAAGATGAGTAATTAAGAAATACGCAATTAGGGATGAGAATCCCCTATGTTCCTCTAATAATTTGAATTGAATCCCTAATTGATTATTATTCTCATGATCGATTGATCAATTCTCTAAAGTTAGACTAAGTCCCAATGTCTTGATGCTACCTTAGTCCGTTATCTTTGAAAACAACCTAATGTCTTAGTATTGATTGGAAAGATCATATTTTTAAACCAAATTATGAGATCGCATAAACTCGTAAGCCTATGTCTAGGTCATGCACGCACTCTACGATGAATTAACGGTTCTAATTAAATGCACCAACATCTCTATTGTCATACATTAACCTATGAACAATCTAAAAGGTGATCAATCTTCGAGAAAGCTTTAAGACAGATAATTCATTCAATCAAGAAAAATAAAGATCAATAAAGAATCCAACCAAATATTTTAAATTAGCATAGGGTTCATCCTCCTTAACTACAAAAAGAAAACTAGCCAAGCATGCTAGGTTAAAATCCATGAAAAAGATGAAAAATCAGATTCAGAGAAGACAGGAAAAGAAAAGAGAAATAAAAACTCTTAAAGAATCCCTCAGTCTCAATGCTCCTCACTGATGTGCGTCTCTCCTTCTTGAATTGCCGCTTGCGTTCTTGCTCCTGTGCGTCTCAATTGCTCCGCGTCGTTCTTCTCTTTCAATTGCCGTCCGTTCCTTGTGCGTGCCTCCACTCCTTTTAATAGATATTAGTTAAGTGCTTGGGCTTTTAAAGGATATATCATATCCTTTTCACTCTCCTGGTACGTGATCTGCTTCTTTAGTCATTGTGGTCCCCACATTTTGAATTTTTGTTTGGATATAATATATATCATAGATCACAACAACCATCTGCTTCCCTTGTACGCACAGGTCCTTTCTTTTATAATTTTTAGTCAATTTAATATAATATAATAATATACTATATTATATCTTTTCAATTTAATTTGTTGCCTTTATTGTCTTTCCTATATTTTCTCCTCTCTTAGATCACATAATATCTCCTGCACAAATAAATAGGATAACAATAAATTTTCTGTTATAATATCATTTTGTCCTATATTTAATTAAAAGGTAGATAAGTACATAAAAGATAATTAAATAAGTACAAAATATTAATAAATTCAATCCAATATATCTCAGAATCTATACTTATTTAATCATAACATATCTACTTATCAAAAGGCCTCTCTTAGTCTCCTCTTTCGTGCGAGTCGCAGAATCAAGAAAGGAACCTAGCTAGGGTTTTCATTCAATAAATCGTGTTTCCACTATGACGTTCAAATCTTCATCGGCCTTCTTCTCTCTACAGCACAGTTGCAAATCTATAAATTTTCAACTATACAATGGACGGTTCCCCTGTTATTTTCAACACAACAGATCTCTATGGTTAACTCGTATGTTTTCTCACAACTTTCATATCCATTTGTTCATCTCTCTAAATCCAGATCAAGCATGTGTTAGGGTGCTATTATCACCAACTTCATTCCTTACTGTAACATCCCTACCTGCATGTAAACTAATATACAAGCATGTATTAATGAAATGATAATGGAATACATGAGTTGTGGAATTCTTGAAGTTGACATATAAAGACAACTTGATTAAGACCTTAATACCATGAGTTTGTATAATAATTATGGAACAACATTCCTATCCCTTTGGCTTAATAATTTCGATAAAGATAGGATAAGAAGGAGGCAAGAAGATTTTTATACAAATGGGACACATGGAAGTCAAGGAGTTGACATGAGAAAAAATCTTTTGACTTTTAAATATAGTCAACTTAGCTTACATCATCAATGTGTCCTAAGAGTTGACTTATGGTATAAAAATCTAATGGTAATTAAAGAGGCATCAAGGTTTCATGAAAGGCCTAGAATTTTTGGCCAACTCATAAGGGGAAGAGATAAACATATTTTGCATATGCCTACACAAAAGTCAACTATAATAATAATCCTAAGGTGACAAGTATCATAAAGAGGGACTTGAGTTGAATTTTGTAAGAGATATTTAGACACTCATAATTGAGGCAATTTGAAGACTAATTTCCTTCATCCATAAGCTATATGAGACGTCCAAAGGAAGAGCACAAAATCACATGTTAATAGCCAAAGTCAAAAGGATAAAATCTAGAATTGGCCACTTGTCTTCATGGGAACTAAAGTTGACTTTTAGAGGACACTTGGACACTTTAATTTAATAAAGCTTGAAGACTTAAATATTTTCTCCAAAGGGGTCAAAGATTTCGCCCAATAGGAGACAAAGAGAAGAAAAATACAAAAGATACATGAAATGATAAGAATCAAGGAGATAAATGCCTAGGTTGCCAAGTGTTTTTATAGGATTTAAAGATGATTTTGATGAGGACACTTGGACATGCATAATTAAGGGTATTTGAAACTCAATTGTCTTCTTTCTCAAGCGATGAATTTCGACCAAGAGAGAGAGCACATGAAGAAAGTATGATGCAAGCCTAAAAGATACAAATATAGAAGTCAAAAGACAAGCACTTAAGAACCAATCAAATGGAGCCAAAAGAGAAGTCTTGGATTGAACCTAGAAGGCATGTAATTGAGGTCATTTTGGTGCCCAAGGATGAAGCATGTTTAGATCAAGGAAGAAGTCAAGAGAGGTCAAGACTTTTCTAGAAAAGAGGAGAAAAATCCAAGAGTTAATAAAAGATAAATGCAAAAGGGTAATTTGGTAAATTCTAAGGAGATATTTTGGCATCCATGGGTCCATTATTTAAGGACTTCTTCTCTCATTTTTGCATGGCAAGAGACGCCATACACCAAGGGAAGAAGAGAAAAGAAGAAAGCTTGTGCATCAAAAGCAAGAGAAAGCAAGAAAGTTGAACTAAGGTAAGTAGATTATGAAATTTACTCTACTTCCTTCAATCCATGTGAACATGCCTAAAGTCTTAGTCAACAACCCTTGTATGGTATTATTGAAGCTTCGGCCACAATTACAAGGGAGCTCAAGAAGAAGAAGTTGCAAAGGAAAGTTAAGATCTAGAACAAGTAAGCCCCTTTCCTAATATGATTTTATTTTGGTGATTTTGATGGTTTTAAAGTATTTAAAATGGAATTTTGTATAAAGAAGATTATAGAGCATGGTTTTGTAAGTATTAAAGTCAAGACATGATGTAATACAAGTTAAGTAGTTTTAAAACCAGTCAGGGAACATGTGAGTTTTGGTGGATCCAATGAATTTTCAAAATTGTGAAACTTTCCAGATATGAAGAAGACATCTTAAGTTTTAATTTGATAGGTAATTCATAATTTTTGAAGTTAAATTAAAAAAGATATGAATTTTTGAAGTTGACCTTGATTCTGGACTCTATCTCTGACCAGCGAGGGTATTTTAGTAAACTGGGAAAGCTATGTGTTTATCTGGTTTTAGCAAGTATTTTTAGTCAAAATTAGATATGTCAAGGGTCACATAGATTTTTGGAGCACCTCAATTAGATTTTTCTACAATTAGTTATGAATTTTTGAAGTTGGATCACTGTTTCAGAATTGGAAAAGTGTGCGAAAATGAGAAACAAGTGATCGATGATAGAATACTCATTAGTAAAATGGGTTAAATGGATAAAGAGACCTGAATACAAGATGTGAAGTTATGTATTCCAAAGAGGAGAGTTTATATAAGTGATAACATTATTTATATTGAATTACTTTAATTCTATCATTCCTACTTAGTTGTCGGGAATTTGTTATCTCATCGATCAACTATTTTCAGGTAGTAACCCTAATCTCATATACTTTGTATGTCTCTGTATGTATGTTTTACCATGATTATATATGCATTTGGTGATTGATTATTTCTAAGCGCTTTGGAACCGGAACATGCTGTGTTCGACTAGGGCCTTATTGTGTGCCATGCCCTGCAGTCTGTGCTATGTATTATTAAGATTAGTAGTTCCGGATTTGGCTATGTGCCTCACTGTGTGTGTGATATTGGATGCTTTATGATTTGTGTTTATTTATGTTTTTCTTACATACTTTGTATATACTTTGATTATAAGATTAACGGTTACTCTGGGATTCAATTATGAATCTCAGGCTGTTAGAAGAGCACATGTAGTACGTCTAGGATTGAGCAGGAGGCTAGAGGTAAGAATGTGGAGCATGATTAAAGATTTTATAGAGGTTTTTGAAGAAGACTTTTTGTTATTTTCTATTATAACCTGGATGACTGTATAAAATTTTTAGTTGTCTTGGGTACTTTATATAGGATGACTGTATATTTACCTTCGGGGAAATTTTTTGTTGTTGAATACTTATTTACTTTACCAGTATCATATTGTCTAAACTGTTTGCATGCTCTGCTGCGTAATTACTCTAATACATGTCTATAATTAACTTGGGTAATATATAATTGATAAGAAGGAAAAGATCACACTACCCGCCTCTGTAAAGGTGAGGTCGGTAGGGGGTGTAATAGTTTATGGTATTAGAGTATGATTTGGACAATACTGGTAAAACTAAGAAACTGATATAAGTTTGGTCGAATGAAGTAGGAAGAAGATGCCTGGAGGACGTAGAAGGGTGAACAGAATTGGGTCCATTAGAGCCCCTGGTGGAGCAAGAATTTGTGTGGTTGTACCACCACCTGGTGAAGAGGTTGTGTTTGATCACTCCTCAGTAGGAGATTCTGACTACCTTTGGATTGGTATTGAGGACCCAGTAGAGTGGGAAGATAACGATGCTGAATCACAAAACTTTAATATCCCTGCATATGAGTATGGCATGATTCTCAGTGAAAGATTAGTTGATGCAATACAGACAGAATATGATCAGGCTTGTGTTGAGAGGGAAACAGAAGTAGAGATATGCTTTCACTTTTTGAGAAGAGTAAGTGTGGTATATGATCAAAGGTTCACTAACGGACTGGGTTATCCCTTCCACTACTGGATGTGTAACATATTATATCATCTACCAAGGACCCCTTTCTAGGTTCAGAAGGTTAATGAAATTATCAGGGAGGATTTCACGAATGATTTCCCCAGTTTATTGACTCTGATAAGACAATACATCTACAATTATATATGAAGAGTCCTGAGAATTCACTGCTGGTAGCTGAGAAGGGGTGAAGACACAGTAAAATATTGTAAAATAGATATTGTAGAATAGAAATGTAGTAGGAGGTAAGAAATCTCGAAGGGTTGCTTGGTTATGTAAAATAAATAAAGATAGTGATAATATGAATGTATGATATGATACCCTGTAGAATAAATATATATGGAATATAAGTATGTTTGTTTACTTGTATAAATGTGTGGCGTGATTTGAAATTTGATATTGTTATATGGAGTTAATATCTATTTCTTTTGTTGTTGGATAGTTAAATTCTAGAAATGGCATGAAGGAAGGATAATATAGAGGTACCCTTGCCTGAGCTCTACCAATTTGAGCCAAATGTAATCAACAGATTATAGGTATGCTTCGGGAACAAGAAATATGATCCATGAAATAAGAACAGAGATGAATGAGATGAGAGCTCAGCAAAATGCAGAGCAGGAAGCAAATGACAATGACAAAAATAATAATAATGATGATAAGCAGCAGTAGGAACCACAAAATAACATAGTGGCGGAGACCCCTTAGTAGGTCACATAATTTTGCAATCATCAACCACCAGTTTTCAGGGGTAAATTTGAGGCAGCTGAAGACGAGATCCTTCATTTAGAGAAAATCTTTCAAGTCCTAGAATGCCCCGGGACAGAAAAGCTCAGTTGGCAATTTATAATTAGAAGGTGAAGCTGATAGGTGGTGGCGCAATACAGAATAGTACTAAAGGGCATTGATGTAATTGTGAGTATGGATTGGTTGTTTGCTAATAGTGCTACCTTGGGTTACAAGTGTAGAACAAAATTGTTACATATATAGTTGTCTAGTGTCTATTAAGGAACCATATAGTCTAATGTTGTTGTTTGTAATGCAAGTGGAAAAAAGTGTGAAGAAGGTTAGACGTATGTTGTATTATTTTTTTGTCCTAGTTGACTTGGAGGGAAGCATTTATCACTTTGATACAATGAATAATTTCTTGGAAGTCTTTCTTTAAGAAATGACCAATTTAACCTAGAGCAGGAAGCGAAATGTTCCATTAAGTTAGCACTAGGAACTAAGCCTATATCCAAGGCTCTTTATAACATGTCGTCATCTGAGTTGATTGCATTGAAGAAGCAAATTGATGATTTGTTAGAGATGTGTCTCTTTACTATGAGTGCCTCTTTTAGGGTTATCTGGTATGATTTGTAAAGAAGGAAGATAACATCTTGAGACTTTGCATTGATTATTGACATTTGAACGAAGTTAACATTAAGAATAAGTACCATGTGCCAAGGATAGATGACTTGCTTGTCAGCTTGTGGGTTCTTCAATATTCTCTAAGATTGATTTGAGGTCAAGTTATCAGTAACTAAGAGTAAGAGAAGAAGATCTTCTTAAGATGACTTGTATATTGGATATGGTCATTATGAGTTATTAGTTATGTCGTTTGGATAGGCTAATGCCTTGACAGTGTTTATGGATTATATGAATTGGATATTTAGCCGTTATTTGGACCAATTTGTGGTGGTACTTGATGAGCACAAATTATGCCATGTTTTCCCTGTATTAAATGACAGAATTGTATAGTGAATATAAGCTTAACTGTGTTAAATCTAAGAAAAAAGGCATTAATTCATTATACAAGGAACTTAAGGATGCATTTCACACATATCCTAAACATGCGCTAAAGAAAAGAACAAGTTATGAGGTTTTATGAGAAAAACGTATAGCAAGGCTGATACTATGTTATAGCATCAGGACAGCTTATCGAAGTGCAATACAAGGCATCTTTGAAGCATAACAAAGTAAAAGACGTAATGCTATACGGCATATGTTCTGATCTTTTGTCAAGATTATTTAAGGAAATATAGTGCAGGTCGAGAACAACAGGTAGATTGCTGACGTAACGGAATAGAAGATGCAGAAGATCAAAACTAAAGATTTGAAGAATCCCAAAGGATCGAGCCAGAATCAATCTACTAAGATTGGAAAGAGAGATACGACCGGATCTCGACCAGTTAGGAAAGGCCCACTTCTTGGAACTTACGCTGCAAGAAAGCGATTATATAAGGAAACAGCAAGCCAACCCTAAAGGAGAGTCGAGTCACCGAGAGTCTAATCTGATTCATATACGGCCAGACCCGAAAGAAGAGAGAGAGAATTTACAAGGCACAAAAACTCCAAGAGAACCCAAAGATCCTTCCTTGCAGTAAGATGGAGAGAAGAAGACGTGGAGTGGTGACGTGACAAGGCTTCTTCCAAGCCGTCGGAACCTTCGTCAAGCTTTCTGTTTTTACTTTTTGTTTAATCTTTTGATCATGGGCTATCCTGTTGCAATCTGTTTTGTGTTTCCCTCATCAGTCATGAACTAAAATCCTGTGGCTGAGCAAGGATAATTTCTTAAGTTTGGAATGAACCCAGTTGCTAGTTTTTAATTTAATAAATTTAGTTTGCTTATTAGTAACTCAAATTCTTGTCAATTAGCGGAAGCTAAGGGCTAGATTAGTGGCCTTGGCTTACTGGAAAGGAGTCGGGGTTAGACCTCTGAGAAACAGTGATTGCTAAGCAGGCTAGTGCAAGGCCTGACCTATGATTGTAGGCTTTAGGAATGGGTCTACCGCTCATAACCATAACACCTTGCTTTGTAATGTTAATCTAACTAGAAAATTGCCATAGGCATATGAGAGAAGTAAAGTTAGCATTACACATATCGGACGCGGAAGCTTCGATAGACTCTAGTAGTGGGTTAGCTGAATAGCATTGTAAATAGTATCTATGTTGTAGCATTGCGGAAGCTGTGTAGTATAAATACTATAGCAATGTGTCAAGCAACTGTGGGATTGATATGCTTAAGAATGATTCCGAGTTCAGCCTATTTTCCTACTGATATCTTCTTACGACTACGATATTCTATTTACTTTCTTGTTATTTAGCGTAACCTCAAACCCCCCCAAATCAATCAGATTTTACTTTCTGTTTCACACAACTATTACAGTATTTGAGCGTCACTTTTCGGTATCTCAGTCTCTGTGGGACGATACTCTACTTACACTTTATTACTTATTCGATTGGTTCACTTGCAATCGAGGAAATCGACCAACAATACTCATTGATAATGTTTTGATATATTCCAGAGCATCTTCCTCATATTACAATTGTTATGCGGTATAAGTATATGTGAAGTTGAGTAAATGTGGATTTTGGTTGAAGAAAGTGAAATTCTTGGATCATAAGGTGTCAGCTAAGGGTGTTGCATTGCATCCTATCAAAGTTAATGTCATATTGAAGTGGGAATCTCCTAAATTAGTATAAATATGAGGTATGCCATTTTATTGGTTTAATTAAGGATTTGTCCCATATTGTTGAGCCTCTAACAATGTCAACTAAGAAGCACCAACTCTTTGAATATAATGACAAGTATATGGCAACATTTTAGGAACTGAAGATGAGTTTTACCACATCTCTTGTTCTCGCTATCTCCGACCTGATTTAGCTATATACATTGGATATGGATTCTTCTCTAAAATTTAGGGTTTGTATTATATTGATGCAAGACAACAAGGTAGTGATTTATGATTCTTGACAGTTGAGACTTCATGAGGAGGATTATCTGACTCATGACTTGGAGTTTGCAGTGGTAGTGTTTACATTGAAGATTTTGAGACATCTGTATGGTCCACAATTTAGGATCTTCAATGATTATAAGAGTTTGAAATATCTCATGAATCAAAAGGAGTTGAACAACTGATAAAGAAGATGGATGGAGTTCATGAAGAACTATAACTTCAAGTTGAAATACCATCCAAGAGAGGCTAATGTAGTAGCTAATGCTTTGAGCTAGAAGTCAATGCACATGTTTCTAATGTCGTCTGAGAATAATCTTTTAGAAGGATTACCAAAGGTCCACCTTGAACCAGAAGCAGAGGTGATCCTAAGCATTGTACTTGAAGATTATGGCTTCTACGGTGATTTGAGAATGGCCTAGATAGAGGATGACATGTTTTTAAGGATTAGGAAGAGTTGGAAAATGGTGATGTATTAGATTATGACATTGGGGATGAAGGCATCTTAAGGTGTGAGAAGATGATTTGTGTTCTGGATGATGAAGAGGTCAAGAAGACCATCTCGAAAGAGGCTTATTGGAGTAGGTACACTATTCACCCATGAATAACTAAGATATACAAAGATTTTAAAGCAAGGGTATTGGTGGTTGAAGATGAAGTGTGATGTGATAAACTTTGTAATGAAGTGTTTAACTTATCAGAAAAGGGAAGATTGAACACCATAAGCTACTAGGATTTCTCCAACTCCTTGACTTCAATGTGTGTTTGCTAAGTTGCAATGAGGTAGCATCTCGATATATTTCAATGAGGGTTTGCTAGAGACTACCGCTAATCATGGCATCATTTGGGTCATTGTGGACACAAAAGTAACTTATTTCCTTTCGATTCGAATCAATTACTCATTGGAAAGAATTGCCTAACTATGCATTTATGAGATTAAAATTTATATGTGTGGAAGTGTGAGGGTTAAGGGGCACGTAGCCCCTTAAACCACTTTCACGTTGGGCGTAATATGCCCCACCACCTCCTTTCATTTCAAATTGTTGCAGCGTGAGCAGTGAAGGTCGGAAGTGTGATTTTTTTTCTTCTTCTTCGCACAGTGCCTCCATTGTTGAGCCTAGGTTTCACTTTGAGGATTAAATAGGTACTTAAATTTATCTCTTTTTGTGAAACTTTTTTATGAGAATTGTTCTAAATATTTTTAACTTCCTAATGATACTAATTTTGTAGTGATTGGAGAAAATTTTAGGGCTCGGGATTTCAGTAAGTTTTGAGTTTTGACAAAAGATAATTATAGAAATGTAGAGGATTAGTATTAGTTAATTTTAATCGGTTTAGATTGCTTATTTGGTTGTTATAAGAATTTAAAATTAATTTTCTATGTAAAAAGTTTAAGATATATTTCCTATTGGATGTTTTTACAGATTAAATTTGGTTTAAATAATTTATTTGGGTTATTGGAGGTATTTAGGGTTTCATCAGTTTAATTAGTTTTGTTAGATTTTGAGAGTTATATGAAATTTTGAGTTAGAATTTGATATTTGAGTTAGGGTTTAATATGATTTTGGTTATTTGGAGGTTTGAAGAGTTGTTTAAAGATTGAGTTATGTTCGTATAAATTAGAAAAAGAGATTTAATGGGTCTAAAATATTGATATTGATGGTTTTATGACTATGGGTATGTTGAATGTGAAACTTTAGCTTACCAAATTGAGTGATTGATGTAGGAGGGTGGTGTAGAGGTTATTTAAGGATTTTAATGAGTTGAGGTAATCTGGGTTACTTTATTTTATATGTCTCCGCTCTCGAATCGTAAGGTATTTCCTAAATCTTTCCTTCTTTAGAAATTACAACGTTATTTGAAAAATCCTATTTATTTTTGTAGATGAACTTGTTTTAGTGAAGTGGTATATTTTCAAATTGTATGTTGTAATTGGAATGTATAATATGTGGTTGTGATGCTTGTGCTGTAAATGTATTGTGACAAAATGTAAATGTATTTGAGGTGTTGTATTGATGTGAAAGGTTATTGAAAAGTGTGTATATATTATATTTACTGTTTTTGGGGATATTTTGGGTCTGTGATAGGAGTTATGGAGAATCTGTGTGCCTATCGGCTCCCTCAATCGGATTCATTTTGAGTGTTCTAAATGGACATTTCCCTATTACGGTATATCGGTGGTGGCATGGGAGGGGGAAGTATTTTTGAAGTGATTAGCCAAGCTTTAACCGATATACCAAAGTACTAATAGGCTGCACCACATCCAAAAAGATAATAAGGTGGAGTATGGTGGATGGGTGGGATGATTTTTAAATGCACATATGTAAAAGAGTAAATTGTTTGCTGAGGATTGTAAAATTGATATTTATATATATAATTATAAACCTGGTTCTCTAACTTGTATTCCTATCCTACATATGTTGTAAATAGATTTTGGTTACTAAGACTTTATGTCTCATCTTATTTTTGTTAATATGTTTTAGGTGAGACCTCTAATCCTTGTAGAGGCCAAAGGAAGCAGTTAAAGGCATAGCTATTGGTAGCCTTGTAGGCATAGCTTTGGCTCTTGTTAACACTTGATAATATTAATTAAACATGACGTTTTATTCAATCCCAATAATATATTTTTATTTTGTTTTAATTAAACATATGAAATATTGAACAAATTTATTATACTCGTACTATTTTTTCCTGGTTGAAATACTTCATTTTTTTTTTTTGGACGGATTTGTCGTACTTTTAGAGTATTAAAAGATTGGATTTGCTGGCTCGTACCCTTCGGTAAGAAACAAATTAGTGCGGCAACAAAACAGAGACGTTAAAATGGAATATTTTTATAGAGGGCCGGCCTTTTTCTTTCTACCCTTCTTTTTTAAGTGTTGATGATGAAACTTCCATTACTCGCTTGTGTTGGCTTTTTTTTGTACAGTTGATGCTCAATATGTAAATTGTTGCCGGCCAGTAACGAATGCTCAATTTTTAAGTGAGTATAAATTGTGAAAGCACACATTAATAATAATAGACTCCTTTTTTACCAATTAGACATAGATATGATAGATGTCATAAAACATAGAGCTGATTATTTGACTCATACTTCTATATCTCATAAAGAGTGCGGCCAATTAAATTTTTTTATATCACTTACACCATATTTTCCCTCAAAATACATTTTTACTTGGAGGATCTGGCTAGGACCTTTGACACTATTTGCCCTCAAATACACAGAATTACATATATGCCCAAACCCACCAAGTGGAGGTACAAATATTGACTGTTTGGGGCCAAAATTGGCAGATATATGTATCTGTTCTTATTGATAAATATATTTTCATTCTAAGTCTCTCATATTTTTTAAATACTATATTTATTCTTTCGGGTAACTGTTTGACCATTGTTGGGCTTGAGGCCCTATTTTGTTTACTTTGATACTTTGGTGGATCCATAATCATATCATGTGTCAGAAATTATTTTGGGTAGATCTGTCATTACAATGTTCAAAAACTTATGGGCTGTGTTCTCTTAATTGTTAATTGTGTCCAAAGTAATGGATTTTCTGTAGTGGGTTTGTGGGCGGGACTTGTGCCTTGACCTCAATGTGTTTTCTTGAAAGAAATAGTTTAATTTAGGGTTAAGGTGCGGTTTAACAAAGTATTACGCTAGAAGATCGACACAAAAATGTATTGAATGTATATTTTAAATACCAACCAACAATTAAAAATGAAATTTTTTTACCAAAAAATGGAAATTATCACAGTGACATTAAAATTAGGCAAACACCGTTTGTCCTTGAGAAAGGAATAAGCTCGGAATCATGCCAAATTATAGCCGTCATAATATTCTATTATGCTATGTTAGCAATCTTTGGGCTTCTCTTACATAAAGATGGATTTTTAGTTCTCTGAATGCAAAGAACCGGAGGCTCCTCTTCTAAGTGGTTTAATCGGATTCTTGGGTTATTGTAGGGGAGTGATATTTGAAACTCATGATTCCAGGCTTCCAGCAGCCTCACAGATGATTCAGAAGGACGGTGTAGTACAAATAAGAGGATTAGTGGCTTAAACCCTGAGGATTTTCGATGCCTGATTCTCGCTTGAGCTAATGATGGATCCAGCAACAGTATCAACAGGTCACACCTATGATTAAAGTTCGATCCAACAATGACTAAAATTTGGAAACAAAACCTGTCCCAAAACAGGGGCAAAGATAAAGAACACCGACGTAACCCTGAACACAACACTTCGAAAGCTTATACATCAATTCTGCGTTGAAATGGCATTTCCTAGACCAAATTAAACAATCAAAGTCGTGACACATCAAAGACCGTCCTCTTCAGAAGCCCCTCAGCCATCTTCGGGCTTCTTTTACATGTAGGCAACCAAACAGCGTTTGATTGATTTTAACATCATTGTGATAGTTTCCATTTTTAATAGCCGATTGGTATTTTTTTTTCATTTTTAATTATTGGTTGGTATTTAAAGTACCTTCAATACATTTTTGTGACAGATGCTCCTAGCGTAATACTTCATTGGCCAATATGCACCTTAACCATTTAATTTATTACTAGTTAATGTCATACCATTATGGATAATTGTTGCTTGTAAGAAAGAGTCTTTTCATATTCGTCATTTGAAAATATTTGCAAATTTTCATAATCTTCCCACTGGTCTGATCTGAGATTTATATTATTGGATTTTCTGATTTGTCTTTCCCCTATTTTAAGCTTATTTTTCTAGCATTTTCTCAATTTAAAATAAAATGAATTTACCATTTAAAAAATTCACAAACTAAAAATTTTAAATCTAGACCGTTCATATTAAAATAAACGGTTGAGATTTCATACTGATGAGAAATTAGGCAAATCCCAAAGAGTATACTGACAGATGGTTTTTGCGCAATGTCCTCAAGGGTCATCATAAGAACAAGCTATATTCAACTATTTAGTATTTAATCCTATTTGATTGATCAAATTCAATTATTGTCAAGTGCTCTAGATTAACACTCATTTTCTGTGTAAAGGTTTTAGTAAGTAAAATTTCTAGGTATTAGTACTATGACTCTAATTGTGTTCTGTATTTGATGTTTGCTTTCAACAGACTCGTGTAGTATATTACCTCTAGTCGTTAATATAATAGCTAGTTGACTTTTTTTAAAAGAGATTAGAAAAACTAAATAAACTTCTTAACCATAACATGTTATTATCATTGTTTATAAGTCTTACATATTAGTTTGAAGAAAAACAATAAATATAAATATTTCAATGTAACTTAATTAGCTTCCTTATTCGCTCCAAAAAAATCAATTAACTCTTATATTTAGAACCGAAGGTAGTATATTGTACTTTTTTTTTTTTGATATACATAGTAGGGGAGGAGGGCGGGGTTCAACCCTGGACATGGGGGAGAGCCAAGCTCCCATACCAAGCGCTACTAAGGCGCTAGCTATATTGTACGTTTAATTTATCCTATTTGAAACAAATTCGTCCATTTATATAAAAACAGAATTATTTCATGAGATAGTTTCCGCAGACACAAAAAAAAGTACATACGATTAGTATTATATATTACAATGCCATATGATTATTTCAATATAAATTAAGATACACATCACATTAAAGTATCACAAAATATATCAAACCAAAGTAGATTACGACATTTCCAAGAAGTCATTAGAAAATTTATAGATCAGTTGGGTTGATTGGTAACCTTGTTTTTGTTCAGATGAGCTTTGGCTATTTCAGAAAGGTTGGCTAGAGATTGAATTGCATTGGAAGCTAAAGGGGCCGCATTGGCTAAAGCATCTTCCTTGAGCTCATATTCAACTGTTGATTTGATTATGCTTGAGTCTTCTCCTTTCTCTATCACTTCAAAGCGAACCCGCCACAGAGCAAACCCTAATTCCAAATACCCTCCTTCTACTACATCGGCTTCTTTGATTCGATTCTTATCGTCTACCTTTGTGAACTTCTCCTTGTAAAAAGCTGGCCCCGGTGTACCTAATCAAAATCACCCCAAAACTCAGTGCAATTAATATATATATATAAGGATAAGTATACTCCCTCTAGTCCCTATTATAAGGGGATTCCAACCACCTCATTGCAACTAATGAGAAATGGTTAACTTCGTCTGAAAATGGAATAAGTTTCTCATTTTACCTATACTTAAAAAGAAAAATTTCATATTTGTGTTACATTTTCTCTCATAGTCAATGAATTTAAAGCAAAAATTTAATTAAACATATTCCCTCTTCCGGTCCCTTTTATAACTAACAATTACTCAAATCACGTAAAACAAATTGTTAGTTAAAGTTGGTCTAGAACAATAAATGTGTAAGAGACATTTAGAGATGAGTGTGAGCGAATTGGGAAGACATATACAATTAATTCAGGTAAAAAAAATAGTGCAATAAATTTTTAGACAAAGTCAAATTGTTGATTGTACATAGGATAAAAATGATGAGTGTGAGCGAAAATGGGGAGACCTGTAATTAATTCAGGTTAAAAAAAAAAAAGTGCAATAAATCAAATTGTTGATTATACATAGGATAAACTCTATGAGAGAAAATGTTGTTTATAAATAAGACGGGAAGGACGTGTTCTTTTATGATAAGGATCATCTAATATATCTCTTCTAAGATGTAACGTTCCTTATGATAAGGATTACATTTCATGTTGGCCTTATATTCTAAATTTCAAACATGATTATTACATTTTGAATTACTGAAATCGAACCGTGTTTTTTCAACCTGTATACAGGTGTATATATATATATATATATATATATATATATATATATATATATATCTATATATCTTTTTTTGGGTTAGTGCAATCTCTCTTTAACAATAAAATGCTATCGGCAAAAAGAGAGGAAAAAAGGTACTCCCTCCTATCCTAATTATAGGAGCAAATTTTGGGGTTGGTTTTGGTCCTAATTATAAGAGCAAGTTTTAACTTTTATCAATTTTTTCCTATAATACCCCTATTTATACTTTCTCAATAATAACTAAAGACAATAGTAATTTAATAATAAATATATATTTTTTATAAAGTAAATAATATTTGCAACTCATTAATGTCATATACACCTAAATAATTTGGCTCAACTTAATATTTTACGCTCCAAGTTATCTATCAAGTTTGCCTGTTATCTCCCTCCTCCAAAGAGAAAAAAGAGAGAGAGCCAGCAATATGTAATGTAATTTTTATTAAAAACGAAAAAAAAAAAAACTCTATTTTTAAGACATTTTACACATTAAGTATATTATAACCGCTACAGACTAATTTAACCAGGAAGATAAATTTATGTAAGGTTTTTTTTTTTTTTTTTTGATCTAGCATATGCTGATACGAGTTTGTTAATTTTATCTATGGGACATTTAAAAAAGATATTATTACCCGAAAAATGAATTTATGATAGTAATATAGTATGATGACACCTGTTCACTTGATATATTAATTTTGCTATATTCTCACCTCAAAAAATCGATAACAGACCAAGACGATAACTATGGTCGTTCTTGAGACAGAATCCGAAGCACTGTGGTAGTGGGTAAGGGTATTTTAGGAAAATATACATAATTACTTAATTTAACTTCCTTCTTTAATCCCTCCAAATTCTGGTAATTTGCTCCTATAATTAGGACCGGAGGGAGTATTATCCATGGAATGAAAAAAATAAATATATAGATAGACATATTTACCAGGTACAAATGTTAATTTGAGGATTGTTCCAACTCCTCCATCACCTTCAACAAGCTCCACCTTCTGAAACAAACTTGGCATCTCTTTCTCAACAAGTTGTCCGATCCGAAGACTGCCGAAGAGGTCCCATGCATCGCTGGCCGGCACATCCAGCTCTAGCTCGTGCTCAACTTTCCCAGACATGTCTTTAATTTTCTGCAACGGATAGCTTTTTCTCAGCCTCGTGTGGTTTATATGATAATAATGAAGTTCAAATAGTGACAAATCTTAAGGTTCAGAATCTTTAGCCTCAACGCCCCCTTGGATTCCCAAAATATGCTATACTTATCAACTTTGATTTGTGTGGCTCTTTCTTTCTTGTTGTTATTGATGTTGTTGTTATTATTTTGTCAAGTAGTGTGTGGACGTATATGAAATGGGAATAATAATTTTTGGGGAAAAAGCAACATACAAATCTTTGCCGATCAGTAATTAGATTGGTGTACAAGCTATCAAATGAAAATTTTCTTACTTTCAAAACTTGTATTGATCATTTTTTATAATGATAACTAAACGTAAGCTGTACGAACTTCTTCTGTGAAGAACAAATCATACAGATTTCTAAAATCATTTGTTAATGTTGTACCAATTTCTTCGTCCATATTTCAAAATTAGTACAAACTTCTAGTGAAAATAAAAATAAATTATATTGATATCATATTGATAAGTATTCCTGGATTTATACAAATCTCTTTTCTAGGGTTAATATAATCTTTCTTCCATGAAGTTTACCTTCGTTTTGGATCTAGTCCCTCAAGTCTCACTTCTTTTAAAACACTGGTCCCTATAATTTAACAAAAATTTGAACCATCCCCCCCCCCCCCCCCCAAACCACACACACACAAAACAAAAAAAGGTTTTAAACTTCTTATGTTGTATGAAAAGAAGAAGATTCCTACACACACATGAAATAGTGGGACCCACACATATATATAATACAAATTATATATATGTAGGTCCCACCATTTTACGTATGTGTGTGTGACATGAAAAACACTTCTCCTACAACATGAGAAGTGTTTTTCCCTAAAACTTAAGGGTCAAAACCAAAATGAGAGCAACCTTGATAGGGAAAAACTTTAAGCCTAAAACTCCGCAAGTGTACGGGCCGAGGACTCAATCTTACTAGCGATTAGATATTAAATTTCCTTGTTTCGTTTAAGTTGAGTGAGTCATAATTGTTTTCAAAAAGAAAAGTAATAAGAACTAATAGTAGCAAAAGACTTTTCACAAAAGAGCAAATTCCAATATCAAAAAGTACAACCTAGAGTCACTAATCCCTTGTTTGTGTTTTCTAGATTTTATCCCCACTAAATTAATTTTGACTTAACCTAAAATCTAGAGTATTAATGTCTATAAATGCCTTCCGGTTCATTTTTCTAGATTTTATCCCCACTAAATTAATTTTGACTTAACCTAAAATCTAGAGTATTAATGTCTATAAATGCCTTCCGGTTCATTTATCTACCTATCTTAATCAATTATGTGATGCCTCACACAACTAAATGAGATGCTTTTTTAAATCGTGCTCACTCTAATTTGATTATGCGGAGCTTCTAGGTATATTCATATTCTAGACGCAAATTAGATTAAAACCTAACTTCACGTTAAATTTAAACCTAATTCCACATTATTTAATCCCAAGGTCAATTTAGGATTCCCTCTTCCAAGTTCAACCCTAAATCCCCAAAACATGCTCAATGGTGGCCACTCACTAAGCAATAGCAATAAACACAGGATTAAATAAACTGAAATCAAATTAAGCAAAATTGACTAGTGGGAATAATCTCTAAAACCCAAACAAGTTCATAGATTCTCTAGGTTGAAAAGAAAAATTAGCCACACATGGCTATAAGAAAATCCATAACAAACATGAGAAATTTAGGTTTCAAAATAAAGAGAAGAAGAAGAAGAAAGAAGAGATCCCAGAACAACTCTACTTCTTGAATTGATATCACGGTCTGCTTCTTTGTCTTCACTCCAGCAAAATCTCACGCTCCAAATTTGCCCTGTGCCGTGCGTCTCTCCTTCCTTTTATTCAATTTGTGGCTTGGGTTCCCAAGTTTGATTTGTGTGTAGTGTTGGGCCACGTGATTCCTCTCTAATTGATTTAGCCCAATTTCCCTTCAATTCTCTCCTCTGATCACAAATTCACCACAATCCTATTTTGATTTTTCCGCGTGGGGTTCATTTGTCAATTCAATTCTTCAATGTTTCCAAAACAATGAATTAGAAACAATGCTCCCTTGTGCTTCTCTATCCGTGACCTGCTTCATTCTTTTTTCTTTTCCTTTTGTGTGGTCCCCACGTCATCACTCCTCCACTGTTTCCAAAACAATGAATTGGAAACAAATCAAATAATTACTCTTTATGTTGCCCTGATTGTGCACAAGAAAAGGAAACTATATAAAAAGAACAGAATTCTTTTTTCTTTTTCCTTTTTTAGAAAACTTCCTATTATCTTATTTATTTTCTAAACTCAAAAACTTGTATTTTAAATTGAAATCCCCTAACTAATGCATCCAAATTGATATCTTTTAAAATCTCAATCAAATCTCTTTAATTTAGCATTGATGACTTCTAAAATATATCAAAATATATCTCAAATCAATTAAAAATAGGAAGTCATCAAAACTCAAGGGATTAAAGATTATATTAAACATCTTTTTTTATTTTGATTACATTTTGTATATATTTAAAAAATAAGAGAGTTGTTTGTGTAATTTTAACATAATTTAATTAATAGATAGTTATATAATTTTGGGAAAAACTAGCTAAATTTGAAAATAAATTAAAAAAGTCTTTATAATAAACTTTATATTCGACACACATATATATCGATGATGCCACACCAAAAAGTTTACACTGACAATATAAATCTGTTTACCTTTTCCCAAAAAAGGGAGGATGATATATAGGTCCCAACCAAGAGACATAATTCATTGATAAGTCTCATAAGTTGCTAATAGTAATTGATTACCTTGTTAATTCCCCATATTCACTTATCAACGAAGATTTTTCTGTTATTATTTCCTTTAATTGGGACCTACTAAAAGTCATTCTCAAAAAAAAAAAAAAAAAAAAAAAAAAAAAAAACTGTTTACAACACTGTTGAACTATTGTAATGTGCCAAAATTATTCATTACCATGTGTTAATCTTATCAAGAGAGTAAATTAAAATAGTAGAAAAGCAATTCCAATGTGTTGAGAAGCTGCACGACACATATTTCAGGTTTACTTTAAGTCTTAATTAATTACTTCAAAGCAAATATAAATGAAGAAGCTTACTAGAGTCATAGCAAATATATGTTCAAAGGAAGAACAGCAAAGTCTTTGAGACTCATTCCTATCATGTGTCTTTCCTTGATTCGTATCCCTCACCTAAAAAATAATACTATGGGTCCTTAATATAAGATATTATTCCTAGTCGTAGTATAATTTAGACTACAAACAAGATCTTATATTAAAGACTTGTATGTGGTAATAAGATATAATGAGGTGAGATATAACGTTTTAGTACGTAACTACGTAGATTTTTATACAGGTAGGCAAACCACCACATAGAAACATATATACCATGTTAATTATACACACATGTAGCTACAAGTGAACAGAGCTAAAAACTAAACTAGACTAAAGCGACAAATCTTAGGTTCGGAATATTTAGTCACACTGCTCCACAAGATTCCCAAAAGATGCTGTGCGTACCAACCTTGATTTATCTTTTCTTTACTAATATTATTATTATTTTGTCAAGTAATATGGGTAGACACAAATGAAATGGGAAATAATTATTAAAAATAACAAGAGAAGCATCTTTGCCGATCAGTATTGGCATCTAGCTTGGCACAAGCAAACAAATCAATTTCTCACTCTCAAAAAAACTTGTATAGATTTTTTCTGATGATCATAAATCATAAAAAAAATTTAATTTTTCCAAACTTCAGCTTGTATAATACAGTGGGAATAAAAATCACTTTGGCAAACTTTAATCTAAACAAGTCTTAATTAATGGATTTAAGATTTCCTTACTTCCGTTAATTAAAATATGTTAGAAATGACTTATAATAGATATCGAGTTCGATCTCGATCATATTATATCTTGAAACACAAAGTAATTAAGTATTATGGTCGGATGCTACATATATGTATCATATACATACATACATACATACATACATACATATGTATATGTACACACACACACACATATGTATATATATATATATATGTATATGTATATGTGTATGTGTATGTATGCATGTATATATGTATATACATACAGATTATATATGTATGTGTGTGTGTATACAGACACACATACAAGCGCATGCGCGCGCACGCGCGCGCACACACACACACACACACACACACACACACACATGTATGACATACATATTGTTATGGACCCATATATTGGGCCTAGCGGGTATGCGGCCAGTGGGAGTATTTGCAATAGAATCCTCCTTATCCAGGTAATATGTGAGTCACCTTCTCATCATGCTCGTGATCCAGGACCGTACAGGTAGCGGAACAGGCATTTGCAGAACGTGGGAGGCACATCCTGCCTGAATAATGGATTCACTGTGATGAGGAGAGAAACCCTAGGTAATCCCTATAAATAGGAGGTTACCCACTAGGTGCACTCTCTACATTCTCTATTTCATTGTTTACTATTCAACCTCACTGTGCACACACCCCACCCCTTTGGCGAAACGCCGCTCCTGTGTAGCACAGCGATCTGAGAGCATTCTCTGATATCTTCCTTATAGATATCATTGAGTAATCATCATCTCGAGGTGTTTGCCCCACAAGCATCTCTGAAGAACTGTTTGATCCTATATTAATATCTCTTAGCCTACTAAGGCTAGACACTTGTGTTCTACTCTAGAACAAACACACACACACACACACACACACACACACACACACACACACACACACACACACACACACACACACACACACACACACACACACACGTATGTATGTATGTATGTATGTATGTATGTATGTATGTATGTATGTATGTATGTATGTATGTATGTATGTATGTATGTATGTATGTATGTATGTATGTATGTATGTATGTATGTATGTGTACACAGATACACACACACACACATACATATATGTATACACACACATACATATGTGTATATATATATAGAGATAAACACACATATAAATATATAGGAAAATACTTATGTCAAGTTTTTTATACCCATTTCATCTAGTTCTCCAATCTCACATTTTTGAATTATTGTCATTTAACTATAAACCTATATAAAAATAAAAAATAAAAATAAAAATAATAGCACACATGGTGGAGTGTGCACTACCACAAAAAAAGAAAAAGAAAAAGAAAAAGAAACCTTCAACGACCACATTTGGTGGTAACTTTTATTGTCACCACTGAAAGTGTTACAATCGATGGCAACATTATGTTGTCGTTGTTGAAGGTATGACTTTCAGCGGCTAAGTCACCGCGAAAGTCTTATTTTTAATTTTTTTTAACGTATGATATTTATGCAATAAATATGTTTATTGATGTAATTTCTTATGAATAAATGAGTTAATTCTTTGGATTATTGTGAGATAAAGAGAGTTTGAGAGATAGTGTGTGTTGTGCATGACAGAGTGAGAGGAAGGAAGTGGGAAAAGAGCGGTATGGTGTTGTTAACTCTTAGAAATTGATAATATTTCAGCACATTTTTTCCTTTTAACTATTTTTAAAATCAAAATGTACATAATGTCGCCTTCCGGATGTACTTTAAGCGGCGACAAAATGTCACCTCGATTGTCTACTTTCGGTGGCGATATAAAATGTCGTTGCCAAAAGTATTAATGACAGTCATATACGTCAGTAACTTGACTTGTAGCCACTAAAAACCCTTCAACGGCGACATTTATACTTTCAGCGGTAACTTTTGTAGCCACCAAGTCTTTCTTTTCTTTTTGTAGTGGTGATTGAAGAACTTGATGAAATAAATATAAGGAATTTGATGAAGTATGGATCTAATATTTACTCATATGAAATTCCAATCAATTTCACGACGTATACTACAAGACAATCTAATGAGAGCAAGGGGTTTTTGTGTGATAGTTCACTTGGTAGTCATATAAATGCATAGAAACGCAGAATGAAAGTGAAGGAAACATCATAATTCATAAGGATGTAGCACGGTGATCTGAGAGCATTCTCTGATATCTTCCTTATAGATATCATTGAGTAATCATCTTCTCGAGGTGTTTGCCCCACAAGCATCTCTGAAGAACTGTTTGATCCTATATTAATATCTCCTTGCCTACTAAGGCTAGACACTTGTGTTCTACTCCAGAACATTGGCGTCGTCTGTGGGGAACCGTAAGCTTCGATTCCCAAACCACAGAAAGGTACGATCAACTACTGAAGATGGCTGCGAGCACTAGGAGTCGCAGTCAAGTACCTCGGCAGGACTGGGCGCTAGAAGGACAGCCATAGCAGCCGCGTCAAGAACCAACGATCCAAAACTCAAATTTCGTTGCTCCAGAGCATCACACATTGTTGGAGGAGCTGAGGGTGAGACAGAGGACACGACGAATTCTCCTCATCCGAGCTGAGGTATTCATCAGGGATCGCAGACCGGTCAACAAGATCTTCCTCCCCCTTCTCTTGAGTTTCAGCTCGAGCATCCTGATGCAAAAATACTGCACAAGACATTGAACTCATTGGTTCAATGAATGGGCAACATGGAAAGGCGTCAATGACTCCAAAGAAATGAGGATGTCCGACTTATTCGGGAGGACTTGGAACGCCAAAATGCCGTCTGGCAGTAAGAGGAAATGAAATGAATAAGGCGGGCAATGGAGGAGCGCCTTGGACAAAAAGAGAAACAAACTCGAAGTTCAGGACGGGATGGTGCTGGCACAAGTCGGGTAATGAACTCGGTTTTAGTACATACCGACGTCGAAGAAGCCAATGAAAATCATGAGGAAGAAGAAATGGCGGCCAACGTCCGAAGTAAGATGTTGGAGGGCGAGGCAAGGAAGATTTCGCTCCTCGAAGAACGTATCAAAATGTTGGAAAAGCCGATTCATAACAATGACCGGGATGGTAGAAAACCTAACCGGGATAGTGGAACGACGACCACAGAAGTCAACACTGACATTCACCGAGGGAATGATGCTGGCCCATTCCGGGGAAAGGGGAAACAACCGATTGAAAATGGCAGTTTGAGCAAGAATAAGATGACACCCCCGTTTAGCGTGCCCGGGACACAAGCCAAAGGGCATGGTGCAGAGAATATACTAAGCTAGTTTTCAGATGAAATTATGGCTGCTACGTATCCCAAGGGTCTAGACTCTAGAGAGCTACCAAAGTACGATGGAAGCTAGGACCCACTAAACCATGTGAATAAATTCAAGATGGAGATCAGGGTGAAAGGGATTGTCAGGCATGTCATTCCTCGGCTATTTGCAGGGACCTTGAGAGGGGCCGCTCAGACTTGGTTTCATTCTCTTCCCGCTGCACTCTATTCATGACATGAAAACCCCGGAATATAAGTTTTTTTCTTAACTTTGCAACAAGCAGAAACAGCCGAAGACCGAGTTTCAACTGGATCAGGTAAAACAATTGCCAGGGGAAACCTTGTAGAAATATTTAGAGCGTTTTAAAGACACAGCCCTTCAAGTGCCCGGTTTGAAGAAGGATGTATACATACACTGTGTCATATCTGGCCTAGATAGCTCTTCACGACTAAAAAAGTCTGTGCTAAAACATCGTCCTGAGACTTTGGCGGAGTTCAGAGATAAGTCAAAAACGTACCTAGAACTTGAGCAAATGGAAATGCTGAGTCAAGTCCCAAAAGAGAAGGATAGGAGCTCACCTCCATGGAGCAAAGAGCAATACCTCGGGTGCAAGCAAGATTCTCAGGGATGAAGAAATGACAGCAGGCCAAAAGGAGGTAAACCAGGGGGAGGTTTGATAGATATACTCCGTTGAAAATATCACAGGCACAAATTTGGAAGGAGGTGTCAGCAACCGAGATGAAGAAGGTTGAGCAACCCCGGCCGATGCGAAGGGAGGCTACGTTGGATAAATCTCGTTATTGTGAGTTCCACGACCAACACGGTCACACAACAGATAGTTGTTGGGACCTGAGGGACGCGGTTGAAAAGTTCATACGCGAGGGAAAACTCCACCGATATGTTATCCAGACGCAAGGACGACAAAACAATAAGTGGTAGGGGTGAGAAGCAAGAGCCCGCCCCCGGAGAGGAAAAGACGAGATCAGAAAAAGAAGCCAGCAGGCAGTGAGGATGAGTTCGTGGATTCTAAATATGATTGCCATGTTATTAGCGGCGGTTTCAGGGGAGGAGGAGATTCAATAAGCCGACAGAAGAAATACCTGAGGGAGGTACTCTCCATTAGAAGCCGTCCCAGCTTGAAGAAGGATTTCTCAAGACCGGAACCCCCAGTGCTCAGTTTTACTAGGCAAGACTTGGAGGATGTGCCTTCAGGTCACCACGACGGGTTAGTAATCACGGGAACCGTAGTGAATTGTTGTGTCAAGAAAATTTTCATCGACAATGGCAGTGCGGTCGACATTATCCTTTGGGACGCTTTTAAACGGATGAGGTTCGATCCAGAAAACTTGAAGCCATGTCGAACAACCTTGACCGGGTTCAACGGACAGGATACCCGTCCGAAGGGATACATAGACTTGAAGCTGACGTTGGGAACAAGAGAAGCTTTCAAGTCAGACCGAGTTAGATTCATAGTGGCTGACTTTTATTTTCCATATAACGTCATCTTGGGGTAACCGACCATTCATGATTGGGACATGCTGGTGTCCTTCAAGCACCAGAAGTTGAAGTTAATAAACAAGAAGAACCAGGTCGTTACGGTAAAGGGCGATCAAAAGGAATCTCGACAGTGCTACTTCAACACGGTTAGAGAAACCAAGAATGACCTGAAGATGGTATCCCGAGAAGATAAGGGTACCCCGTCTAAAGCCGATTTAAAAGGAAAGTCGGTTAACTCGGTAGAGTTGGATCTGCGTGAGGACGAAAAGATGAAAAAGTCAGAGCCAAATGGTGAGCTGTTGGATCTCGTGTTAGGTGTGGAGCCCGGGCAAGCTACTTAAATTGGAAAAGTTTTGGATCTTGAGGTTCAGGCGGAGCTTGAGGATTTCTTATGAAATAACAAGGATGTCTTTGCTTGGCAGCCTTATGAAATTCCCAGGGTAGATCCGAAATTTTGCTGTCATAAACTGGCGATTTTTCCGGGGTCAACCCCGTATCCCGAAAGAAAAGAAAAATCGACGATGACCGAAGAAAAGCTTTAGAAGCTCATGTGGAAGAACTGTTGGAGGCCAGCTTCATTCGGGAGGTACAGTACATTACATGGTTGTCCAACGTCGTCATGGTTAAGAAGCCGAAGAGTAAATGGAGGGTATGTACCGTTTATAAGGATATGAATAAGGTGTACCCAAAAGACTTTTTCCCTATGCCGAGTATAGATTAGGTAGTGGATAACTCGTCCGGTTTTAAATTACTTTCTTTCATGGACACCTATTCCGGGTATAATCAAATAGCAATGCACCTGGAGGACCAGGAAAAGACTGCTTTCATCACGGACAGGGCCAATTATTGTTATAATGTTATGCCTTTCGGTCTGAAGAATGCTGGGGCTACTTATCAAAGAATGATGAATCGGGTATTTGAGGATCAGCTGGGGAAGAATGTCGAAGTCTACATTGACGACATGATCATTAAGTCATTGCAAGTAACGAGTCATGTTCACGATTTGCAACAGACGTTTGATAAGTTGAGGGAATACCAAATTCGTCTTAACCCGGCAAAGTGTGCTTTCGGGGTCCCGGCCGAAAAATTCTTGGGTTTTCTGTTAACGCATAGAGGAATCGAGGTCAACCTCGACAAATATCAAGCCGTGTTGGACATGCAGGCTCCACGAATTAAGAAGGAGGTTCAGCAGCTAACTGGAGGCTGGAAGCATTAACTTGGTTTCTACCCAAGTCGGTAGAAAATTCTCTCCCATTTTTCAAATTGTTGAAGAAAGAAGCTCCGAGTGGGTGGAACCAAGAATATGATGCGGTGTTTGTAAAGATAAAGCAATGCTTGTTCTGCTTCGCCGGTGTTGTCAAGGCCAGAACCTGGGGAGAGCTTGATTCTATATCTGTCCGTAGGGGAGGAGGTAGTAAGTACCGTCTTGGTTAGAGAAACCGAGGAGGGCTAGATTCCGGTGTATTTCGTAAGTCGAGCTTTACAAAGCTCAGACTTGAGATACCAAAAGCTAGAGAAAATGGCTTTTGCTTTACTTATTGTAGCAAGACGGTTACGTCCGTACTTCCAGAGCCATCATATCATTGTTCGCCTTTGGTCAACCAATAAGGCGAGATCCTTGACAAGCCCGATTTGGGACGAATGGTTAGGCAAGGGCTATCAAATTGTCTCGAGTTCGACATAACTTATGAGGCCCGGCATGCTATTAAATCACAAGCACTGGCAGATTTTGTGATGGAGCTAACCTCGTCAAAAGGTGAGGATGCTGAGACTTGGAGGATATTTGTTGATGGATCGTAAAACGTGAATGGGAGCAGAGATGGGATAATCATAGAAAGTCTAAAAGGAGTGTCATTGGAGCATTCCCTTCGTTTCAATTTCAAAACCTCCAATAATCAGGTGGAGTATGAGGCCTTAATTGCCGGATTACTTCAAGCTAAAGAGAATAGGGCCAGGAGAATTCATGTTTCTACTGATTCCCAATCGGTGGCTTCTCATATTGAAGGCACTACCAGGCTAAGGGACCCTTGATGATTAAGTATTTGGGGAAAGTAAAGCAGATTATGGCTGATTTTGACAAGGTCGTAGTAACACATATTCCTAGAGGAGAAAATGTTAGGGTGGATATCTTGTCTAAATTAGCAAGTACGAAGAGACTTGGGAATCACCTCACAATAGTTCAACAAAACTTGGTAGAACTGAGTTGTGTGATGATCATCTCGGAGGCGACATACTGGAGAAAGCCAATCGCGGATTACCTTAAGAGGGGAATCCTCCCGGTGGAAATGGCAGAGGCAAAAAAGCGAGTAAGAACGGCGGCATCGTATGCCATGATTGGCGATGAGCTGTATCCAATGTTATTAAAATCGAGATCCTATACAAGATCGGGAGGCGATGTGAAGATCGTAAATCGTGGGATCGGCACAGATCGTAAGATCCTATTATCTAAGATATAAGTTATATTCGACTATATATATCCATGTAAAATAACTAAAATCAATTGTAAAACTCATAAACATAATATAAACTTTGACCAAAATAAATAAATATAATATAAACGGGCCAATAGGAGGAAAATATAATAAGATATTGCAAGAAAATTAATTTTAATATTAAACACAAAGCACTTTTTTTTTTAATTTGAATTGATTTCTTGTGACAGAGCACGCATATAATATTGCAAGAAATCTCACAGTCACAAGAAATCTCTGTCACAAAGCACGATAAAGCTGAAAGCATATTAATGCAATCTCATAATCTATTCACTAGGCTCTTCATCTTTTAAGTTTTTTAATTTTTTAATTATTTATTTTAATAGCTTTTCACCCGAGAATACTATTTCTTTACTGGATGTATCTATGCTTCCCCTTCAAACCAGAGGACAATATTTTTTAACCTTAAATGAGTTCATCACTTCCTTTGTTTCTCAGTTTCTCACTCTGTACATGTTCCTTTGCTTTCCAAAAACATCTCCTCCCCTCTGCAACTTGCATTTTTGCTCTTGATGAAGACGGAGAAAACATGGTATGTTGTCCAGCCTTCTCTTTCTCTCAGAATCTCCTTTCATCATCTTCTCAAGGATCTGATCTCTCTTCTTCTTGCTTTTCTCTCCTTACAGTGCAAAACACTATCTCATCTCTCAGTTATTTGGGTTTTTTTCTAATTAAGAAAGTAGAGTAGGATCGGGCGATCCCAAAGATATTACGAGTTACCCGTCGATCCCATTGTTTCAAAGCAAGTTGCGATTTCTGTTTAGAGGTGGATCATTTGGTCTCAAAATAGCGTAGTATCGTACGATCCCACGATTTAAATCTCGATTTTAATAACAGTGGCTGTATCGAAAAGGTCTTCATTCCCCAATGATGAAGTGTCTTAATTTGGCCAAAGCCGGGTATGTGTTATCCGAGATACATGAAGGGATTAATGGACACCATATGGGCGCTAAGGCGTTAGCTCGTAAAGCGGTTTGGGCCGGTTTCTTTTGGCCGACAATGGCAGTAGATGCCAAAGATCATGTACACAAATGTCATAGTTGCCAGAAACACGGTAAGGTGATCCGGATTCCTCCGTCAGAATTGACGTTTATCTCGGCTCCGTGCTCGTTCTTTAAGTGGGGCATGGATTTGTTGGGACCCTTTAAGACGGCGCCTGGGCAGTTGCGATGGCTCATAGTAGCTGTGGATTACTTCACAAAGTGGATAGAGGCAGAACCATTGGCAACTATTACCTCGGCTCGAGTGCAGAAATTTGTGAAGAGAAATATCATCTCCCATTTTGGGATCCCGACTGAGATTATCACGGACAACGGAACCCAGTTTATTGATAAGGGTTTCCAAGAGATGATGGCTGACTACCATATCGAGAGCACTTTTCTTCTGTAGAACATTCGCAGTCTAACGGGCAAGCTGAAGCGGCCAACAAAGTTATTATGGATGGATTGAAGAAGCGGATGGAGGAGGCCGAGTCAGATTGGGTAGAGCAGTTGTATTCCGTTTTGTGGGGGCTTCAGACTACTGTTCAAACGGCAACCGAGGAAACTCCATTTAAACTTACTTACGACTGTGAGGCGATGATTCCGTTCGAAATTGGTGAACCCTCATGGAGGAGAATCAAGGCTCTACATGAAGAGGGTAAAAATAGTGACGCTATCACAGTAAAGCTGGACCTCATCGATGAAGTCAAGGTTACAGCACATTGTCGAGATTTGGCGACTAAGCAACTCATTGCTAACCGGTATAACAAGAAGGTTAGACCCTGGTGTTTTGAGAAAGGTGAGCTCGTCCTTCGACGGGCTGACATAGGCAACAAGAATGCCAGTCAGGGTAAACTCGTAGCAAATTGGGAAGGCCCGTACCGAGTAACGGAGAACTTGGGCAAAGGTGCCTACAAGCTTGAGACGTTGAAGAAGAAGACCGTTAAGTGGACTTGGAACGCGGATAAGCTGAAGGCATATTATAGTTAGAGACCGACTTCTTCCAATGGATAGGGTTGTCTAGAAGCTATCAAAAATCGAGTTTACTCCTATAGGAGGCTATGTAATGACGGCATCGCTGAATCATTGTGGTTTAATTAATGAATTTTGGGCCTAGGAGCCCATTTTCGGAATGAACACGGTTACTGTATTGCCATCGCTATAAACATGTATGAATTCATGGTCAAGAAACCAGTTTTTGAAAATCATGTATAAAGAAAACATGTATGAATTCATGGTCAAGAAACCAGTTTTTGAAAATCATGTATAAAGAAAACATGTATGAATTTATGGTCAAGAAACCAGTTTTTGAAAATCATGTATAAAAAGAAACATGTATGAATTCATGGTTAAGAAACCAGCTTTCGAAAATCAAGTATAAAATAAACAGGTATGAACTCTGGGTACGCACACCAGTTTTCAGAGCCATGTACAAAATAAACATGTACGAATCCATGGTACAAGGAACCAGTTTTTGAAAATCATGTATAAAGCAAACATGTATGAATTCATGGACAATAAACCAGTTTTCGAAAATCATGTATAAAATAAACATGTATGAATCCATGGTGTAAGCACCGCCAAAAATCATGTATAAAGTGAACATATAGGAATTCACGGGATATATACTAGTTTTCGAAAGTCGTGTACAAAGTAAACACGTAGGAATTCTGGATATATAACCCGGTTTTTCAAAATTCATATTCTAGTTAAGCGGGTATGAATTCACGGTATGAGAACTGATTTTCAAAAATCCGGTTTGACAAAGCCCAAGAACAAAGGAAGTCGATGTGTGGCAAGCCGTCCAAGATAACCAAGTAAATCATTGTACCGACCTTGATCAAGTCGGGTTGAAAAGCTTTAGTATGATAAAACTAAACTTGAACATTTGACAAGTTATGGTTATCTCGGTATCGAGTTTTCATCTAGACTACTTTGATGAGATAAGGGAAGCGGTTAATGGACTAAACAAATATCACAAGAATGATAAATTCGGTGAAATACATGAAGTTGACAAGTAAGGATTCCATATGCGTGAATTCATTCAATTCAAAAACGTCACGTAAAGGGCAGCCAGCAATATTTACATCAAAAGTTATAAGCCGGGCTCACACCTCGGCGAACAGTGGTTAGGGGAGCAATCAAAAGGAGCGGCAGTCGGCACCCAAGATATGACTGAGCTTAGGAGGGAGGAACTTGTTCTTCTTCTTCGTCGTCTTCTTCATCCTCATTTTCATCTACCCCAGGAGGGACCAATTTTCCCTTGGTATTGACGTAGGCTTGATAATGTAGCCCAGAGGTGTTCAGGACGGCTTCAAGATTAAGAACCCGGATTTGCGCAACGGCATTGTTAAACGACTTTATGGCCGCATTGGCATATTCTGCAACCCGGGCCTTAACGCGACGACGGTCCTCATCTTGGGCACGGGCATATTTTGCGAGTTGGGCCTTGGCATGGGAAAGCTCCTCATCCTTGGTCTTCAGCACCTCTTTTGCCAGGTCTACATCAGACTGCACCTTTTCCACTAGAAGCATGTCGCCAGAATGTACGTCTTCCAGACGATGAATATCCAGGGTTGCCATAGTCAGCTTTTCTTTCGCGTGGGATAAGCTTGCCTTAAGTGCCTTTACCTCTTCTTGCAATTTTCCTTTCTCGGCTTGTGACGCTTCTAATTCGTTCCGGGCTTGATCCTTTTCTGCAACAACTTTTTCCAGGTCGGTATTGTTCTTCAGAGGGGTGATAATCTTTGAATTCATGATATTTTAAATGCAAAAAGAAGCTAAAAACTCTATCATTGTCATGCTTTAATGTATCAATTAGCTAAATATGTGATTTCATCTTCATAATGAGTTTTTAGACTTTATTTGCATTAATCTTGGTCACATCTTGAGTTTGGATTCAAAACTGAACTTTAGTCACATTCTTACTACAATTGGGTCGTGAACACTGTTCGGTATTTTGGGTATAACTTGAGTTCTAGAAGTCAAATGGATCTTAAATTTGCATTTTCAGAAAGCTAAGAGGAAGCCCTACAAATCTTATGAAGAGCCAAAAATCCAAATCAGATGTTTAGAGGGCCAAAATGGGTCTGGAAGCCGAAACAGGCTGCTGTCACTGGACTCTGGAATGACGTTCGGTATTTGACCCATAACTGGCGCTACAGACCTCCAAATTAGGTCCGGTTTACGCGGTTGGAAAGCTGATATTCAGGGAAACATTTAATATGAAGACCACATGGTCTATATCCGCCGTTTCCGTGGTGTAATCCAGCTTGCAAATGACGCATTTTTGGAGGTGGAAAGTGGTTCAATGATTCTTCCATATTTGCCACCAAGTAAAGTGACGAAATTAGGTGTAAAATGGATAAATGAGATGCCCAATTTTCCTATAAATAGATGAAGAGGCTGAAGGGAAATAACACATTTGGAGACCAAGATCTCTCCCATTCTAACTTCCTTCTTCTACTTTTTGCCTTCTACTTGGAATGGCTTAAGTCTTAATCTTTCCTTTTAATTATTTTATTTTGATTTTCTATTCTTCATCTCTTTCTGTAAGGATTCATTACGTTGTTGAGATTTATTTTTATATTGGAATCGAAGCTTTCATTTTCTTTAATTATTCTTTATGTTCTTCGTGTTCATGATGAACTTGTTCATGTTCTTCGTGGTCATGATGAACATCTTTATTTCTGCATTTTCATTTTATACAGCCATGCTTGGCTAAGTTTCGTGATCGACCCATGAGTTGAGGATTCCATGGTGTCATCCGGAGGACTTGCGCTTTAATCGGTAACTAACTTGTTTCTGTACTTCAATCGGATTCGAGTTTAGATACGATTGGATGTTAGATCTAACATCCGTTGATATCCCGAGGATATAATTCGGATCGGTTCATGTGAGTATTGTGCGTTCGTACGAGAAAACATACCATGTATTCGAACATATGCTAGGCGATCGTCTAGTTGAGGGAGTTTTTAGACAAATGCGAGATTTCGGTTTGTCTAGAATCAATCATAAGTTCAGTTATTCTATTTTTGTTCGATGATGGAAGGTCTTGGAATCCCAGTTGCAGGTTGATCCATTTTAATTTGATTAAATCTCGCTCTTTTCATTCTCGTCTTTAATTCTTGTTATAATCCCAACAAAACCCAATCCCCCTTGTTTTCATTTCATTTGCATGACATCTAGATTACTTAGGATTCAATAAAAGGCTCCTCGAGAAGAGAGAACAATCCCGAGGTTTGCCTATCGCAATCCTTGGTTAATTGTTGATTGTGGACGCCAAGGCTAATGACAAAAGGTCTTCATCAAGGGGCAAGCTCCTGAACTAGGTTGTCCCTTTCCAGCGTCATCTGGTACAACTGGGCAGCAGTCGCAGCATATTTGATCTTGAGAGCGGCATAAGGTCTGAGAATGGAGGTGGCCTTGTACCCCTGAACCTCCATCTCAGCAATCTCCACCTTGTCCGTGTTTGAGAGGCTGGTAGGTGCGTGAAATCGGGCAGTAGGGCGAATCACTTCTAGCACTTCTTGGCTTATGCCATGCTTCCACAGGACTCCCTCGGGATGATCGGTGACGGAAGGACTGTTTCTGGCGGCAGACGGGGTTGAAGTAGTCTGTGAATTGAGGGTTGGATTCGGAGCAGTTGAACCGTGCACTGTTTTTTTACCTCGTGATTTTTTGGAAATTCCTTCTTCATGTGTTGACCCCCTCTTGGACGTTGAACTTTTACGCGAAGCTCTAGTAGCTGCACCCTCGTTTGTGGGAATCGATGGGGCGGTTATGGCACGGCCACCTGGAGGGGGAATGTCGGGGTTACCCTCGACTTCCTCGAAAACACTCATAAACCTTGGCCTCCCCATATCTCGGTCTGTAGAATAGTAAGCAAGATGTTAGTCTTAAGATGGGTAAAGATTAAAAATGTGCGCAATGTATACTAGCCGGTATATATGTGTAAATGTTCTCATACTCGCCGCTGGCCGTCTCCTAACCAAAGGTGTAGGAATGTAGTCGGCGGGATCCATGGGATTTTTCAAGAAACCAGCAAGTTCCACAAGTTTCAGTTGGGCCACTTTTTCGGAATCAGAAAAGCTCTTGGGTTTGGATACAAAGTCATCCGTTTCCAGATTATGGTGACGGGCGGACCAATATAAAGGAAAACTTTCCTCGTTTTCCCCAGTGGGAATACTCCAAACAAACCAAGGGGCTTTCCCGGTTCGGCAACGACCTTAATAAAGGCGGATTTGAAGTTCTTCCACGAATCCATAAATGATTTGAAAAGTCTGTGGTTGTGGATGCTTCGGAGTGAGGTCCACCCAAACCATGTGGTGGTGCTCCTGGTAAAAGTATTGGTTTCTAGTAGAGAAAAGAAAGACCTGAAAACTGGAACGGTACAGACAATGTCCAATTTCTTACATAAATTCTCAAAGGCTACGACGAATGCCCACCCATTGGGGTGAAGTTGTGTGGGTGCAAGACGTAAGTGGTTTAGGAGTTTTATTTGAAAACCGGTGAAGGGAAGTCGGACACCAAGTAAGGTGATGACATCTCGGTAAAGGAAGAAAAAATGTGGATCAGTGCCTTTGGGACGGCAGGAAGCAACTGACTCACTCTCTAAGGGCAATCGTATGTTGTATCCCTCTCCATCCCCGACCAAGAGAGATGAGAGCTCGGCCGATTCCATGGTGTTTTTTATACGCGTCAGACAAACATTAACAGCAAATATTGAGCCGGTCGGGGCTTGAGGGAGGCGTGTAACACCCCAATTTTCTAAAGCGTTTTCAAAATAATTTGATCAGAGTAGAGCATCGGAATAATTCAAAAGAGCGAGTATCTGATAAACATTCACTGTTGGTGTATCTAGTTGCTTATACAGCGGTACAATTATCTGAATATTAAAAATACGGTAATATAAATCCAAAATAACATTCTCTGCCTGTGTCTTCACATGTGCTGCTTACCCTTGTCCTGGGTCCTAGCTCCTCCGGATCCTGAGGCTATAGCAAGAGCTGAGGTCCAATGCCCATTGGACCTCGGTGTAATTTAACCTCATGCTTAAATATGACAAGTATATGTATGACGAGATATTCATGGCGTTTCAACAACAATCAATACATAAGCACACAAAGCAGATGTATCCCAACCGTACATAAGCACACAAACGGATGTATCCCAACCGTACATAAGCACATAGCGAGATGTATCCCAACGGTACATAAGCACACGAGATGTATCTCATAAGCACACAGCAGATGTAAAGTTATCTATCACATATAAGCATACAATAAGCATCAGAGTTAGTGTTACAGTACGCGAACGTACCTTAGTTGGTGATCTCGGTACATACATCGGTCGGTATGTGTTCATGGATCGCCTATAATAGTAATATCGCATTATTTTCGTACAAATCACATCCTAAAAGATATTTTGGCACTAATGACCATTTTACCCCTGGTGGACTTATTTCTCTATTTATTTCTTAATTTTCGTAGAAAAACGCTGATTTCAGCTTTACGGGCGATTTTTCGCTTAACTTTGAAAAATCATAATTAATTCTACAAAAATCGAAACGGGGATCCGTTGGAATCCTTAGGATGTCTATTTTTGATAAAAATAATAGTATTCACCCAGAATTTGTGAATCATTCCCAGAATTTACGTTTTTATATTCTGCCCAGAAAAATTCCCAGAAAACGTGGCCTAACTTGCAGAATTTCTATCTCACTGTACAGAGCTCATAATAATACATTCTAGGTATTTTTGAAAAGCCCTATATGTATAATTTAACCATGAATTTCCTCAGAATTTTAGAACCTCATATTCAACATAAAATACGGCGTTTTTATTACGATTTCGAAACTTCTAACCGATGAATTTTCGCGAGCTTTGCTACTTTGCTTTTCAACTCCCAAAAATTTTGCTATACCAAATGGCTTATCTAATTTTTGAAATATCACTATTTTTGACTATAAAAACATGATATTAAAATTACTCTAGCATATTTAAGACCAAAGCTACTTCTAACTATGAATTTAAGAACTAAACTTAAAGAACTTGCTTACCAATGCTTCAACTCCTTCAAGAAGCTCCTCACTCACACTTGCTACTCTCTATATCAGATTGCTCTTTCTTGTTTTGGTGTGAATTTTGTGAAGGCCAAAGCCCCCTATTTATAGCAATTAGGTATGGCAATTATGGTAATTCTATTGAACTTCTTCATCTTGGATTTAAACCATAGGATTTAGGTTAATTGGTGAAGCTCCATCCTCACCCTTGGATCTTGCCTTAGTGAATAAGCTAATATCTCCACCTCTTCTCCCTCTCCCAACCGTGCCCTCATTCTCACTCCTTCCTCTTCCATTTAATTTTCATTAAAGAGGCCATGTGAACCCATGTGCAACATTAATTCACCCTTCCATTTATGACTTAATTGCATGTGCTTAATTATTTATTATAAACAATTCTTTTCCCCTTTTTCAAGCCATAGGAACCGTCCCCCTTCCCCCTTATTTCTCTAATTTTTGCTTCAACTTTTAGTTACTCTAAGTGCCAAAATAAAAGATGATAATTGGTTGCTAACTAAGAAAAATACATTTAGGGGTTTAATTTAAAGTTTACTCAAATCCCTTAGTTAGTACTTAAATTTCAAAAATCATGGCTTAATTATAAATCTCTAATAGCTCTTTAATCATCTCAAGATTAATTGAAAAAGTTTGGGAAAATATTATGAAGACACCCTATCTCAAGCTTAAAATATGCTTGTCCAAAATAAATTCTTATATTCAATCTATGATTAAAATTTCTCAAGATACAATTTATTATCTATAGATTCTCATTTACTTGTGTCTTGAATTTATCTCAATGGTTTTTAACTCATAATTAAATGAATTTACACACTTTCTCTCTCCCTTGCACTAGCCTCACATCACTCACAACATTTGCACACACACACACACACAACTCTCCCTCTCTCCTTCATCAATTTTCAATTAATGAACCCATGTGCATAGTACCTTATCCTCTTCTAATATTAATTGCTCCATGTGCTTGTTTTATCATATACAATATGTTAATTATTAAACAAAGGTATTCTTATACAACAAGTTATGCCAAACCGTGTATGCACTCCCAATTGCTCTTCAATTTAGCTTTTCAATTAACCCATAGCATCTAGAAGAAAGACTCTCATTGGTTGATTTTTCCTTCACAAGGATTATGCTTTATGATGCTTAATCTAGGCCTTAGGATTTAGCTTTACTAAATTTAATCCAAGCCCTTAATTTATGTTGAAAAAGTCCTACCTCTATCAATGGTAATTGTTCATATTTAATATGCTCTTATGATTTGAAATTAGGATTATACTTAATTATGGTATTTTATGATCCATAATAGAATTTAGAAATTTTGGGTCTTTGTTTAATCTAATTCTAGGAGAAATTGCCTAAGAAATTAAAATAAATACATTACAAAATTTGAGACCACATATTCACCTATCTCTAATAGGTATTATTTACCAACATATAATGTTTATAATGAATATGAATTTTAGGGTATTACAAGGCGGACGTGCTGGATTCCTCCGTTTTAGATGAACCAGGGTGATGTGAAGACGAGGCCACCTATATCTAGAAAGGAGAAAAGGGGGTACAAATCAGAAAATGATAAGATACTTGAGGTAATGGCGTTACATTGGCATTTATCCAAGAGTAAGTCGGCTTCCCTATTAAGCTCTAGCGTAGCAAGCTCAATACTTTTGTGACAACACTCGTCACAGGGCGTCGGTCCCCGGGTTGTTAAATTTGGGGTAGGCGAACTGATCAATGGTGGCACTCTGGTGTTTTTTCTGTCTCTACTTCCTCGGGGCCTACGGATTAAGGAATCGTTTCTCTTTTCTTCAAGGGAAGATGTTTCCCAGAACGAAAACCTTTTGGTTTTGGAAGTACTTTTAAGGGCTGCCGTATGCTTTAGAGTGATGGACCTGCCATACATATCTAGGGGCAATTTACGGGTGCGAGTTTCTGGTTGGGAGAAGGGAGAAGAGTTTTTGGAATTGAAAATGTGTGTTGCAGTACGAGCCATTCTTTTTACCCAGAAAAACCCACCCAGAAAACCCAGAAACATACTCAGTAAAGCCTAAAGAAATTCGCACGAAGATAACAAGTAGAAGAAAAAATGAAAGACATAGAGAAGATAACAACAGAGTAAAAGAAGGAAGATATTGAAAATACCTGTTCCAGTTTGGAGAAGTGCAACTAAGCTTTTGTTTTGACAGAGCGTTTCGACAAGAAGACGATATCTCTCTAAAAAGCGAAAATGACTTGAGTGTAAAGTGGTAAGAGGAAGGCATTAGGGAAAATTTATAGGAGTTGCGAATTTGAAATGCCAAGGGTCGCAACGTAAATACACACTGGGAATTAGGGTTGAAACCCTAAAAAGTCGTGACAAATCGCAGTTGGTGACGTGCGCATTAAATGCGCCCATACAGCGCAGGCGGCTGGAATGGCCAATCTACCTAAAGCCACGACTGTACGTCATAAAGAATCTGGGAGCACAGCTGTCGATAGCGGTAATGAAAGAGCCTATTGGGTTTTTGCTTTGGAATTTCAATCCGGATTGGAGGGCGATTCGTTTTAAAGACAACCTGGATTTGGAGGCGATTGATTTTAATTCAACCCAGATTAAGGGGTGATTGATTTTATTGTCAACCCGGATTCAGGGGCGATTGATTTTAACTTCAACTCGGATTAAGAGACGATTAGTTAGCCCAAATTCGAGAACGAAGTCGGGGATAGAATTACATCCTGATATGTATGTTGCCTCAGATAGAAAAAGTTTGAGAGGAGAGGAAGACAAAAAGGCAGAATGGCTCACAATAACAGTTTTTCCTTTCCATTAATAATAGAATGGTTTACATGACGTTCTTACAGAAAAATAAACTAAGTTATAGACTTCACAAGGGAAATACAGTGACATGATCCAGCAAATAGTCGAAGTTCGCAACTTGTCAGCATGGGCATCCCAACTTGCCACAGATAATTGGCATCCAAAGTCATTGCCAGGTCTACAAGATAGACCCTTCGTGGTTAAGTGTCCTTTAGATGGTCATCGTGTGGTGAAGATCCTAGAAGTTCTTCTGAGGGCCCAGATGAAGTTGAGCCAGAGTTAGGAGGACTGGCTCAACATACCTGAGAGCCCAGGTGCCCGCTGGAGTATGCACGTGAAGACAGGCAAATACATCAGCATTCTCAAATGTCATTCGGGACAAGTGAATGAAGACTGGCAAATATATTAGAGGAATGTCGTGGGTAACAAGAACCCCGACGCAGTTGCCAAATCCTTTCTTTTTCTTCTTCTTTCTACACTTTAGTAGTATTTTGAAGCTCAGAAACGAATGGGTCGAACATGACTCCCTCAGCGTATGCTGTTCAGTTTGAGAGAAACAGCAGTTCATCTTCAAGACTGAAGAAATGATAAAGGGAGAGAAGTCTGAGAGCACTGAATGAAGGAAATAGGAAGGAGTTGCTGGATGTTATAGCCATCCTGAAGTGGAAACGACAAAAAAAAAAATGCCAGGGGAAATTAATGGCTTCCCTTAATTGGGAAACGTAAGCGTCGGAAGTGATAAATGCTTTGGTAATTGAGGCATGAATCTTTTTCGAGGAGGTGCAATGATGGTTGGGCCAAAGAGACGCGGATGTTAAATACGCACAAATAGCGAAGAGGAAAGATGGTTCCATACCCCAAGGAGGGTAGGTGATCAGCTACCACTCTCCTTGGAGAACTACACCCATTCCTACGATAGTAGACTTTCATGATAACCTCAATTGGGGGCAACTTGTAGCTGGAGTTTATAAGGCCGGTTATGACCGAAGTACATATGGCTGGAGTTCATAATACCGGTTTTATTACCAAAGTCCAGTTGTCTACATGAATCTTGGAAGTCATGATAGTTGAATTGGAAATGGAAGGAAGCTCCTGATGCCAGTTATGATCGAGGTCATTATGTCGGTTATGACCGATGTCAAGTTGTCTGTGCAAATCCCATCCATCATGAAAGCTGAAACAGTCAGAGGAATCGTGATGAGAAACTCGGTCACTAAGTCTGGGTTAGTTAATTCATGAACCTCGGCACAACAGAGACCTGAAGTACCGAGCTTGGGGGCAACTGTTATGGACCCATATATTAGGCCTAGCGGGTATGCGACCCAGTGGGAGTATTTGCAATAGAATCCTTATTATCCAGGTAATATGTGAGTCACCTTCTCATCGTGCTTGTGATCCAGGACCGTACAGGTAGTGGACCAGGCATTTGCAGAACGTGGGAGGCAAATCCTGCCTGAATAACGGATTCACTGTGATGAGGAGAGAAACCCTAGGTAATCCCTATAAATAGGAGGTTACCCACCAGGTGCACTCTCTACATTCTCTATTTCATTGTTTACTATTTAGCCTCACTGTGCACACACCCCACCCTTTGGCGAAACGCCGCTCCTGTGTAGCACAGCGATCTGAGAGCATTCTCTGATATATTCCTTATAGATATCATTGAGTAATCGTCTTCTTGAGGTGTTTGCCCCACAAGCATCTCTGAAGAACTGTTTGATCCTATATTAATATCTCCTAGCCTACTAAGGCTAGACACTTGTGTTCTACTCTAGAACACACACACACACACACACACACACATATGTATGTATGTATGTATGTATGTATGTATGTATGTATGTATGTATGTATGTATGTATGTATGTATGTATGTATGTGTATACAGATACACACACACACACACACACACACACACACACACACACACACACACACATATACGTATATGTATACACACACATACATATGTGTATATATATAGAGAGAGAGATGAACACACATATAAATATATAGGAAAATACTTATGTCAAGTTTTTTATACCCATTTCATCTAGTTCTCCAATCTCACATTTTTGAATTATTGTCATTTAACTATAAACCTATATAAAAATAAAAAATAAAAATAATAGGACGCATGGTGGAGTGTGCACTACCAAAAAAAAAAAAAAAAAAAAAAAAAAAAAAAAACCTTTCAATGACCACATTTGGTGGTAACTATTATTGTCACCGCATGAAAGTGTTACAATCGGTGGCAACATTATTTTGTCGCTGTTGAAGGTATGACTTTCAGGCGGCTAAGTCACCGCGAAAGTCTTATTTTTAATTTTTTTAAACTTATGATATTTATGCAATAAATATGTTTATTGATTTAATTTCTTATGAATAAATGAGTTAATTCTTTGGATTATTGTGAGATAAAGAGAGTTTGAGAGATAGTGTGTGTTGTGCATGACAGTGAGAGGAAGGGAGTGGGAAAAGAGTGGTATGGTGTTGTTAACTCTTAGAAATTGATAATATTTCAGCACATTTTTTCCTTTTAACTATTTTTAAAATCAAAATGTACATAATGTCGCCTTCCGGATGTACTTTAAGCGGCGACAAAATGTCACCGCTGATTGTCTACTTTCAGTGGCGATATAAAATGTCGTTGCCAAAAGTATTAATGACAGTCATATCTGTGGTAACAGCTTGTAGCCACTAAAAACCCTTCAACGGCGACATTTATACTTTCGCGGTAACTTTTGTAGCCACCAAGTCTTTCTTTTCTTTTTGTAGTGGTGATTGAAGAATTGATGAAATAAATATAAGGAATTTGATGAAGTATGGATATAATATTTACTCATATGAAATTCCAATCAATTTCACAGACGTATACTACAAGACAATCTAATGAGAGCAAGGGGTTTTTGTGTGATAGTTCACTTGGTAGTCATATAAATGCATAGAAACGCAGAATGAAAGTGAAGGAAACATCATAATTCATAAGGGCATTTATTTCATCTCATAAAAACGTATTCTCCAACACCTTCAGAGGAATTAATTACTATATCAGTTTTGCGACGATCTTAAAAGGGTTAAGATACTATGTAATCTGTCAAGTTTGTCCTTATTTTTAGTTTTAGTGCCTCAAGTTTTATTCTGCTTAGAACATTGGTCCATATAACTTAACAAAATACTGAATCATTTTGCCTCTTTAGGGACCAAAACCATGATTTGAAATTTGATGGATCAAAACTAAAATAAGGACAAACGAGGGACCAAAAATTATATCAACCCATATTAAAATTTTGCATATTTTGGTAGTACTTATTTGTTATTCTCTGCGAGAGATTAAATGAACGTTGATATATTGATGAATAATTATTCTGTTTTTTATGAGTTGAATATCAGATCTGCAAGGACAACAAGCAAGCTATAAAGAGAAGTTCACAAAGATAGACAATAAGAACATGATCAAAGAAGTAGAGATAGTGGAAGGATGGTACTTAGAGCTAGGGTTTACTTCATTTAGGACTCGATTACAAGTGATAGAGAAAGGAGAAGATTCAAGCTTCATCAAATCAACAATGAAGTATGAGTTCAAGGAGGAGGCTGCACCTATCGCCTCTCTCATTAACACAGAAGTTTTGGCTCAGATTGCTCTTATTGCAAAAATTCATCTCAACAAAAAATAGCCTCCTACAAAAGAAGACAAATAAACTACACACACACTAGAGGTGGATTCTCAAAGTTTATATTTATAATTGTTAAACAAGCCTCCTACAAAAGAAGACAAATAAACTACACAAACACTTGAAATTTGTTTGGTCGAAATGTAATGTTTAGTCATGATTGTTTAAAACTATTATAAAATAAAATATTTAACACAATAATTTAATAAAACATTAAATATGAGACGTTCAAATTTCAATCTAACGCTAGAGATGGACAGTGTAAAGGAAGTGAATGGAAAGTCGAAGTCAAGCCCTTGTGCCCATGAATGTGTGAATACGTACGTTTGGGGATCTCGGGAGCCTATGTTTGCTACTTTATTATCATTTGTTTTTTATAGATCAAAATTTTAGGAAAGGGATTGGACTCACCAACAATCAAAGGGTATGACGAAATCTGTCTTCCTCTTAGGTGATACCAATGTTGGGCGGGGCGAGTCATCTATAATCCTCGGGCATTTACCTAGATACCTAGCAGCTAGGATGCCTACCCCAGCGTCTTTACCAACTCCAGGATCAAACTCCTCCCTTTGATGAGAGTATTCGACCCTTTTGCGAGTTAAACCCAAGACGAGGGGTTGTTTGCTACTTTTTTGTGCAAACGTTACATATGCATATTTTATGGTTTAATTACTTGTTACAGCAAAGATTTGGTGTTTGTGCAGTCTTCAGTGTGGGAGAGCTTGTTTATGGTGTCAATTATGGACTCACTTAAATAAGTATTGTAAAAACTAATTTCTAATATTGACATTGATATTTTGACTGTTGTCTGTATTTGTTAGAAAATATTTTTTCGGACTTGAGGTTATACTACTCCAAAATATGTCCGATTAAAAAGACTACATTTTTTTGGGGTAATAATAGGAGTTGCTTTAAGAATCATTTATATAACAATTTTTGATGAACATGGCAGAGAATCAGAATGTGATGATATAAAGCAACTTCTTCAATCCATTGATCAATAGTCTATTTTTGGAGAAAAATCATAATTAATTTAAGAAAATAAGAATCATTATAAATATTAAGAACAATATTGACTGTCATTAATATAAGACCAAATTAACTTATTTGGGGAGAGTAAAAAAGATAAATAATTTACTTAATTATAACAAACATTACGTGTTCTCTCTTATACTTACATGTATCATTAGGTTATATAACAATTTATAAGTAATGAAAATTAGTTTGGAGAAAAATAATAAATAGTACTACCTCGGTCCTAATTATAAGATCGATTTGACTTTTTTTGGAGAGATTAAGGAAACTAAATAAGTTACTTAATTATATCATATGTTGTGTATTAATTCTTAGATTATATATTAGTTTATCAATCAAATTAATTAGTTTGGAGAAAAATAAAAATAAAAATAAAAATACTTTACAATCATTTAATTAGTTTCTTTAATCTAAAAAAAAGAAGTCAACTTAGTCTTATAATTAGGACATGAGGGAGTAATATTTTAAAGTAATTTATTTATCTTCATTATTCTTCCTTAATTAATTAATGGCCTTATATTAAGGACTAGAAGTGTTACACCCCTACTGGCCTCGCCCTTTTGGGTGGCGGGTTAGAGGGATTCTTTTTGCTTATTACCTTTCCTTTGATAATTAGTCTTTTTATCGATATCGAGTGTGCGCAAGTAAGAGCATATATATTATCGGTTTGGACAAATATGATATATTGGTAAAAGCATGAAAACCAAAAGTAAATAGTCCCCGTAGGGTTAAGGGTACAGTCATCCAAAATAAAATACTAAACAGTAATTAAACTCATATCATCAACCCAAGATAAATGTACATAAAGTGATAGGGCATTCCTTATTTCTTCAGTCTGCCACTGCGTGCCCTTAACTTTCAACTTCTGAACAGCTTAGGGTCTATCACCTATATCTACAAAATGGTCTGGAGTTCAAAAATGAACCCCAGAGTAACTGTCAAACTCATGTATTATATGTGTATAGTGCATGCAAGCAACCATGTCATAAAAAATCACAGATAATAAACCAAACATACACATATGCATTCATAAATATATACACTAACAAATCATCACGCATCGTCGAGCTACCTTATCAATGCAAGCCCCAGAATTACCTAAATCACGACCTGTAGAGCCGCCTACACTAGGCCAGCCCTGGACCTAACGACCCATAAAGCCGCCAATCAAGGCCCGCCCCGGACCAATCCTCAATGCTAGGGATACAATAGTCAGGGACTCAAACCCCAACTTGCTCTGTATGCATATTTGGCAAAACACACATTGCAAACAAACATACGACAAACACATATCAAGTGTACTTGAGTAAGCAGTTACTACCTGATAGTTGTTCAGAGACTAATAAACTTCCTCGGCGTCCGAGAGTCTCCCCGATATGTTCTTGCCCTAGACAACATCAATATACCTTATTTTTAGTATTTCCACAAATACCCCTTTTAATTTTTGGAAATCCGAACTACTTTCCCAAAATTCCAGAAAACCTTGTCTAACTTCAAATATTTTTAATTAATTCCAAAAAACTCCAATTGACACGAAATCAGAGGCTATGGAACCCTTAAGATGTATAGTTTGTTGTAAAAATAATTCCATAGTAGAAGGGTCCATATTTAATCACACAGCCATAACTTCATTCGCTAGTCGACAAGTATCTCTCGTTTCTGAGCAATTTTCAAAAATTTATTTCTCCTAGAAGAATAATCGTACCAAACTTTATATCCAAATGAAGCTCAGAAAGTATACTTTATGTCTGTAAAATGTCAGATCAAACCAAATTTGTTTACAATTTTAAAAATACATATGAAGCTTCACCGCCTAGAAAACCACGATCTTGGTAGCAAGCTTCTTTCTTGAGTTTTCGGTGTTTTTGAGTTCGTAGACCTTAACCTTGACCTAATCCCATGCAAAATCACGTTTTAAACTCATTGTAACCCTTAAAAACACCAAAATCAGATCACAACACCAAGCCCTAACCATTTGAACGAAAACCCTAACTACAAACTTCAAAGGTTTGGGTTTTCAATATTTACCTGAAATCGGAGATTTGCTTGGTGATTTTTCTCTTTATCTAAGTGTTGGAGATTTTGCTAGACTTTACTCTTGCTTCTTTTGAAAACACCTATTAGGTGCCAAAAATGAGAAGTTCAAGCCCTTTTTAAAATAGCTAAAATGATCTAGGTACTTTGAATTATCGATGCATGTTTTTATCCACCGGTTATTAATTTGGATCAGTCTTTCTGACTTAATCTCCAAGAAATTTCAGAGGATTCCAGAACATGGCCATGTGGAACCTCCCTAGCCATAAAGGTCAGATTTTTACTTTTTAAAATGTGTAAATTACCTATTTTGGCCCGAAACACCCTTTTGTCCAGTAGTTAAAAGCATGTACCCTGGTTTTTAGCTTGTGTTTTCTTTTTTTTTTTTCTTCAAGAATTTCTAGATAATTCCAGGGGTATATGTGGTGCCACAGGGCCCCACAAATCTGATCCCTTATGATTTTTATTTAATTTATTCAATTATCCAGTTCACCCTTTTACTTACTGGTCCTTGTTGTGCACCACCGATTAAAAGGGTGCTTCCTTTTCCACTTTTCTTTAACTTTTTAGATCTTTTCCCTTGATTGGCCTATATATGTGGCGCTATTATACTCCTCCATATGGCCACATATTTGCTCCATTTAATTCAAAAAGAAGCCCCTAATTGGTCCTTATCGGTCTTCTTTTCACTGGTTAACTTCCTCTAGGACCTATACTTTGTGTTTGGGCTCAAATACAGATAAAATCATATGATTTCATCTCTTATTTTATGAGTGGACGAAATTCACTCCTAAGGGTTAAGGAATTGACTTTTCTACCCCTGTAATCATTACTTACTTTTTGATTTTTAATCCCGTAGTGACACGTGTTCTCAAGTAATTATTACAGCTGACTTTTCATTTCTATCTCCTCAAAAATGCAGGAAACCCTTATTAGTCCAGGTAATGTCATGTGCATATTTATTTTAGCACATTTTTGCTTAGCTAATTGTCCCATACTTTAGGGTCTAGCTAAATAGCATTTTTACCAACTAATTAACATTGTATAAGTGTTTTTGTGCTCTTCTGCATTGTCACTTTCACTTCTGCAGCCTTTGAGCTCTTGGTCAAAATACTTATGCAAAAGGGAGTGTAAAATGTCTTAAAATATGTTAATAAGGCACTTAAAAATCCCCCAAATCAAATGACCAAAGTGCCCTTACAAAATATCCTCATAACTTTGCTTATTTTACAAGTTAAGGCTTATTGAAGAAACCTATGACTCATGCTTATAACATAAACTCATGAATAGGTGTCTTCTTTCCACTGAACCAATGTAAAAGTAGCTTTATGCCTTGTCATGATGACAAGACACGTGTCATGCTCCTATTAGACCAACACAGAAACATGTCATCATGGTTCATCATGACTTACTTTATTAAAGTTACTTTATCGGTGTTTGCTCAGGATCCTGCTCAGGTTTTTACTCGGGATTGCGACACAGATGCAGAGACCCAACACACGATGCCACATATTGATATATTCTCAAAAACGCAGGGCAGACCCAACTGCCCTGAAAATGCCTTATTCTTACTTATATCAGTATATTTTCACTCAACTAATTGTCCTATACCTCAGGACATAGTTAGGTGACATCTTTTCCAATTGAATTTATACATATAAGTCTGTTGTGCCCCTTTTTCATTGGCACTTTACTTTCACGGTTTATACATACTAGATCCACCAACCCGTATGACTGAGTTACCTAGTCCCTGTGAGGCTTCTTATCTCTCATCATTCTTGGGACTCTTCTTGAACTGGACTTGGTCGTCTGCCTACTTTAGATTTATTCACAATTTTCAAGGTCTAAAATTCAGGATATTACGGAAGTAGTATTAATTTTCTGTTGCATTCTTAAATTGTGTAAGAAAACTAAACCCTATCTGCATATGAGCTTGCTGCGTCGGATTGTGTTGCGCCTTTTGTTTCAGTCAATTTGAAAACGAAGGCGATGCAAAAATTCAGAGTTGGCGTGAGTAGGGAGGAAATTGGGTGACAAAACTAGGTCTTGGAAGCTCAACACTATACTGATTGTATATTTCTGGTTAATGCAAGAGTTCAAATTTCCTTGTATTTTGGTACCTTTAAGAGATTTAAAGCTTGTTTCTGTTTTTAAATTTTTTTTAAAAATATAATGAAACTTTTTTCAAAAAATTTCTTCAAAAAGGTTCTTTTAAAAACATAAAGATAAAAAGTTGTTTTAAAAAGCTAAGAAAATCAAAACAATTTTCAGGTGTTTTCTTTTCTTTTCTTCTTTTTTCCTCTTTCTTATTTTTTTGAGGCGGCTAGTTATCCACTATCTACCTCATACAACTAACACCCACTGCCATTTCACTGTCAACGGTGGCCACCATGTCACGCCAAAAACATATTTTCAAAACAACTATCCAACTTGATATTTTTGTCTTTTTTGTTTCCAAAACTTAGGATCTATTTGTTTCTCTTTTCTCTTTTTTGTTTTCAAAACAATTCTGTAAAATTATTTTTAAAAACAAGTTTTGAAACAAAAAAAAAAAAAAAATCTGTTTTTGGTTTTTGAAGTGATATGGCAGCTCAGTGTGATTTTTATAATAGATAGGTGGCGTGATTGAACCATATTTTTACATGATTTTTGGTAATTAAATGGGGATTTTTAATGTATTTTCTCATAGTTATTGAGCTTTAAATGTATTTCTTGTGATAAATTGAGATTAAGAGTAAATATATTAAATTAGGGCTAAAAAGGGCAAAATTGTCAAAAAAAAAAAAAATGTAATTACTCTTAATCGTTGATTTTTATGAGAATATTTAATGTTAGATTAATTGGTTTAAATTGTAGGAGGTTGAAAAGATTAAATCAAATTTGAAAATGAAAGTTTTAATTTAAGTTAATTTGGTCCCTCTACAAAAGTTTTAAAATGTTCAATCAGGTCCTTAATGAAAGTTTTGCGTTTTGAATTATTGTCAATTAGGTTTGATTGTTTGAATTCTTCATTCAATCAAAGAAAGGACCCGAAGATGCAGCTGGGGGACAATATATCAGAGAGCATAGCGCCGCATTCATGAATTCCACCTGGACGCGATTCTCAACTCCTTCCTCACCCATCTTCTTCCACAACACACCTCTGTCGTCGGTGGTCTCCACCTCCACCACCATCACCACCGGTGACCTTCCACTCTCTCTCTCTCTCTCTCTCTCCATAAGCATGCTCTGTTTTTGAATTTTCGATTCATTCCATGAGTGTCTTGTGAGATTTGAACAAGTTCTGACCTTATGTTCATGGGTGGCTGATTCCTTGGCTTCTTGGAGATGAGGATTTGTGCTTGGGTTCCAAAGCTACAAAGGGGAGTTAATTTGTTCATTCTATTAGTCTAGATTTATACATTTAGATTGCCTAGTTTTAGGAATTATTGTGTATAGATTAGAACCGAGATTAATGTTTATTGTCTCGTTAGTTTGATAATTATTGTGATTGAGATTGGATTTTGTAGTGTCAAAATTATATTTGTTTTAATTTCTTGTGGTTGCAATGAGATTATATTAATTAGCCTGTTATTGTCTAGTTAATGTGGTTGATTTGTGCCCCTTTGAGGGACTCATTATGTACTCAATTTTAAGAAGACTTATGTTGCGAGTATTCCAATTTTAATTGCACATCAAGTGGTTTTTAACAATTTCTCAAGAGGTAGTGGTTAGCTATGTTTGTAGGAGCTACTATTAATTGAGAATATTGGAATCAAGTGGTATCTTGGGGTTTTTCTTATAGACTTGATGAATTTTAACTCCCATAATCTTTTTGAACAAGGATAGTCATTTCTTAATCACTAAGAGCGCCATCATACATATTTTCATTTTAATTTCATTTAATTCTCTCATTCACCAATTTTATAAAAGTACCAAAAACAATAGTTTAGCATTTAATTTCATTGCTATTTTATTTTAGTTTATCAATTGAAAAATCCAAAACCAATTTCCCCTCGTTTTAATTGCATTTGCATATTATCTAGATTACTTAGACTCGAATAAAAAGCTCCTCGAAGAGAGAGAACGATCCTAGGTTTGCTTATACGCAATCCTTGGTTAATTTTTGATTGTGGACCCCAAGGCTAAAGACCAAAAGGCCCTCATCAAATGGCGCCGTTGCCGGGGAGCTAAGTAATTGGCTCCTAGGTAATCTAATTGTCAAATTCACTTTTGACAAGGGGTTTCTCGTGTGAAGCTTAATTGTTTTGCATTAAAAAAAAAAAAATTCATTGCACATATTTTTGGATTTTTGCATTTAGGTAATTTGCACAACATTCATTGCATTATTGCATTGTTTTGACTTGGTAGCTTCTGTGTGGTGTGTTTGCATTAAATGTGATATGATATTGAGCTTAATTGTTTAAATTCACCATGTCTCCAAGTTAATTCATAGGATACTTGCAATTTTTTTTTGAAATTTTTTTTTCTTTTGCATTTGCATTTGTATTTTCTTAAATTCATTTTCTTAGTTTTTATAGTTTATAGTTAGATAGATACTTGTAATTCATTTGGGAATTAATTGTGTTGAACTTTTATGGCTTGGTTTAATGGTAATTAAGATTCACTCTCTCAATCCCATTCTTTTGTAGGAGATTCAACCAGAAGGGAAGAGTCTATCTCTCAGAGTATCGATTCCATTCAACAAACAATATGGACTCTTCAAGCTAACTTGGGCATTCAAGATAAGAATCCAATTGGTCAAGAATGTCGTGGTCCATTTCACCACCCATACCATGAACCTTATCACCAACCCCCATTCCAACCTAATTGCCCACCACACCCACCGTATAGGTCATACCATGAGCCTTCTCCACCACCATACAACCGCATGCCATACCATGAACCCCCTCCTCCATTCCATCCCACTTCCCGACCATGTCATCCATCTCATGAATTCCTAAACCCATTTGAGCCACTTTCTGGACCTCATTCTCAACCATGTGCACCAAACAAAAAACCTACCATTCGTGAAGTCCTTGCAAAATTGCAGAATCAAGTGAATCAGACTGTAGATGAGAAGCGGTCACAAAAGGCCAACTTTGACCATCAAATGGACTCTATAATGAGACGAATGGAACATCAAGAGAAAGAGAATGAGAGAATGGAAAAGGAAATCGAGCGTCTCACTCAGCAATCACAAGTGTTGAAGATGAATTTCCAAAAAGATCCTCTTCCCATGATCACCCATACAAAAGAAGTGGAGCAACTAGAAGAAAGCAATGAGAAGTTGGAGAAAGCAATGGAGTGGCCCGCACAAAAGTCTTCTATGTGCCATACTCCACAAGAGACTTGCCCACCACATACACTTTCATATGAGCAACGCCACTCCACCATGCCTCGAACATCAATCCCAACCCTCTACTCCTCAACCTTCCGGACTTGATGCCTTCCTCACCTTGCCATACATGGATGCTCAAACCCTTACCTTAAGAAGAATGTATGACCAACTAAAGGTCCGGCATCAATTTTTATTCAATCTCAAAGAGGCTCCACCTCGTGGCTTTTCTGAGGAAATGGAAGAGGAAATGGAGGGCATTGAAAAATTCATTAAGGATTTTGTTCATCATGTGCTATGGATAAAAACCGAAGGAGAAGAAGGAGCTCTGTGGTCATGTACCTCCAATGATGATGGGAAAACCGAAGAGCAACATCTAAATGCCACTTCACAAGTGGAAATTTCCAATCCTTCGGTACCTCTTCCCATACAAGCACAAGAAGTGAAGCAAGTACAAAAGAACATTGAAGAGTCTTCTCTACCATTTGGTAATGCTCCTATCCTAATAGAAGTAGACTCTTCTACTACTTTAACTAATGAAGCAATTCATGATTTGAGTGATGATGAGGTGGATGAGGAAATTATTGTTGAATCCCCTCAAATGTTTGAAAATGTAATTGCTCAAACCGTTAGCTCTAGTAGTAGTGATTCGATTGTACTTGTTGATGATTGTACTCCTACTTCTTTGTGTGATGCTTCAATTGTTGAAAATGCTTCTCTTCATAGTACTAGGGATGATTGTGATACATTGAATGAAATATTTTCATGTTCTTGTCCAGAATATCAAATATGTGTAGACTGTTATCATGGAAAAAACCACTTGCTTGTTGAGTTTCAAAAGAAAGCATTTAATGAAGTGGTTGATTTTACCATTGATCATAATGCACTCTCTTATACTATTGATGATAGTAAGCATGTCAATTGTGAAAAGGTTGAATCTTGCATGGATGATAATGTGATTGATTTGAGTGAGAAAGACCACAGCCAAGAAAAAGATCTTTATATTGATTCCAGTGAATTGCATGATAGTTTGATAAGGGAAGATTCGATTGTTTTGATTGATGATATTACAAATGAAAACGAATCTTTCCATATGATTCTTTCTTGTGATTTGCCACCCGATATAGACAAGGAAAATGATTCTTTTGAAAATTCAAAAGTTTTGGGTGGTAACAATTTGAAAAATTCTCTTTCTTCTTCCACTCTTTTGCCTTCCATCTCTTGTGATTGCAATGATGATGTGGTGTGCCCCAACACTAAGTTGGATTTTGCACCTTCCCTTTTGCAAACACAAGAGAATTTTCAAAATGGAACTGCTTGTTTAACTTCTACTGATAGGAGTAATATTGATTTCCTTGTATGTGATAGTTACTTGGAGAGTTTGATTCCTAAAATACCTTTAATTCACTTGAAATCTCTCCATGTTTCTATTTTCGGATGGGATACTTCTTGTTTGCTTGTCTTCTTTACGTGCACATTCTTGGAAAGGTCATCGATGGAACCAACATCCATCGTATATTCTTGGGCCTCTTCCGATTGATCCTGAGCCACCTCCACCGAGGACATTCAATGCAGGAGAAGAATTTTTCAAAGACAAATGCATGATTCTCATCCGGGATGAGAACTTCTCCTTTAAGCGACTCAAGATACTCTAACAAAGGTTGTCTCTTTCCTCACTATTGTCTTCCTAATTCATATGATTATTTGGGCTTAATTGTTGTGTGAGGAAGATAAGTGTGGGAGAGGGACACAATCCAGTAGAAAAAGTAGAAATAATTTAGTTTAGTAAGCAGAATAAAACCCCATATGTATGCTTTGTATTTTGTTGGCCACTACCTTACTTAATTACCATTGTGCCTTGAATTTCAATTTGTCTATCATTCGCTTTAGAGTGATTTTTCACATTGAGGACAATGTGTTGATTAAGTGTGGGGGAGGGGAATACATTTTGAATCCCAATTAATTGGTTGTTTTTAAATGAGAAAATGCCTAAAACTAGAAAATTTTTCAAGAATGACTTGCTTTAATGCATGTCCTAAGTGGTAAAGGGTCGAATTTGCCACTGTGGTAGTGTATAATTTGTGGGAAATTCTTTGAGCTTTCATGAGGTCTAGTGTTTTGGCAACTTTATAAAACCATGTTTTGTTTTTCAAGTGAATGGAAAGAGAAATGAACCCACAATTGGATTTTTGCTTACTCCTCATTTTGAAAAAAATAGAGTTTATAAATCATCAGTGCATTCAAGAGTTAAGCATTATTTTAATTGATTGCAATGATTTGATTGGTTGTGTTTTGTAAGGTTGGCACTTGAAATAGTTAAGTTGATGTTTTGTGGTTAGCTTACTATGCAATTGATTGTGTTGGAGTGAGCATTGGAGAAAAACCTTGTTAGAAGGATATTTGAGCCTTAAATTCTTTTGCATGTGTGCAGTTTCACTTGGTTTTTCACATTTTAGAACTTGTTTCAACTCTTTTTCAAAACAACATTTGCATTAGTGTTCTGGAAATGAAAGAGGCATTCAATTCTTAACCGTATTCATCCAAACACAAACCTACATACATCTACCATTTGCTACCTATTTTGAGCCATTCCTATGTTGTATGCATGTCATTATTTATAGTGTTCATAGTTTTCTAAAAATCAAAAGTAAATTGCCAATAAAAAAAAGAGTTGAACAATGTATATATTCAAATGCCAAGTTAAAAAAAAAAAAGAAGAAGAAGAAGAAGAAAGAAGAAAAGAAGAGTATAAAAACAAAAATAAAAATAAAAATAAAGAAGGCATTTGTTCATGATTTTCAAAAGAATTGGCAAAAGTTTGTAAAGTTAATTAGATGCTATGAACTTGTTTATTAACTTTGACTTGCATATCAACTATTCATTTTTTTTATTCATTCCATCTAGCATTTATCCAACATTACAAGCCTTTTTAAGTCTTCTTGATTCATTTCATTAATTGCTATTAATAGTGGAGATGTTAGAGTTGTTACAAGCCTATGGTAAGGTGTGGATTAAGTGAGCTAGAGTGAAATTATTCCAATGAGGTGAGATGAGTGAAATAGAATTACCTTGAGAGTTCTCTTGTGCTTAATTCTAATATTTTGAGTTGTGTAGTTGGCTAATTTCTTTTCATCACTTGATTATCACTGGTGTTGGCTTGAGGAATTTGATTAATTAATCCATTACTATCTAATAATGCAATTGCTCATCTTTCAAATGCATTAGTGATTTGGACTTGGAATTGTGTACTCAATTGCCTTTGTTTAGGAGTACAAAGGTCTAAGTGTGGGGGAATAACATAAAAAAATAAAAACAAGAAAAAACACCTGAAAACTAATTTTATTTGATTCTGTTCTCTATCTTTTTTTTGTTCTGAAAAAAAGTGTTGGAAACAAGTTTTGAGATTTCATACTGATGAGAAATTACGCAAATCTCAAAGGGTATACGGACAGATGGTTTTTGCGCAATGTGCTCAGGGGTCCTAAGAACAAGCTATATTCAACTATTTCGTATTGGGAGAATCACTTTTAGGATCCAACTAAAAAAAATAATATTAGAAAAATCCCTATTGACAAATGAACACAGAGGATTAATAAGTGAATCAGTTATTATTAACAACTTATAAGACTTGTCAATGTATTGTTTCTTTTGGTTGGGACCTAAAAATCATTCCTCCTTTAGTATTTAATACCATTTGATCGATCAAATTTAGGTTGTTAGGCATGCATGGAATAGGTCAGGTTAGGTTAGGCTAGGCTAGGCTTTGGCTAAATAGACCTGAGCTCGTAATGGAGGTAAAAGGCCTTAGTCTGAATTCAGGTTTTTTTTTAGGCTCAGGTCTAAGCCTTCATAAGGCTTGGTCAAGCCTAAGCCTTTTTAAAGGTCTAATTACAATGTAGGCATTTAAAAAGGCCTCACATTGCAGGCCTTAAAGGTCATAAATAGACTTTGTACACTTTGAGCTTATCAAAATCTATATAAATATAACTTGAAATTAAAATATAAGAATAAAAAATAAAAAATATTATGTTATGTATATGATATAAATATAATTATATTTATTTAATGTGTAAATGTCGCCTGAAGGCTTACAGTTAAACCTTAACAAACCTGGGCATAGCTTATTTGCACATTTAGGCCTTTATATAGGCTTTGATTTAGTCTTTTTAACAACCGCAGACCCTAAATAGGCTAAACTGTAAGTTGACTAATAGGGACCTTGCCTATTCCCACCCTAAGGTATTAGTACTATGACTCATAATTGTGTTATGTATTTGATGTTTAATTGCTTTCAACTCTTGTAGTGTACTACCTCCAGTCTTTAATATAATAGTTACTTGATTTTTTCTTTAAAAAAAAAAAAAAAGAGATCAAGGAAGCTAAATAAACTACTTAACCATAGTATATGTTATGTATCATTAAATTATTATATGTATTTTATGAGTCATGCAAGTTAGTTTAAAAAAACGATAAATATAAATATTTCAATGTAACTTAATTAGCTGCCTTAATCTCTCATAGAAAAGTCAATTGGTCTTATATTTAGGACCAAAGGTGATATATTTTATGTTTAATTTATCCTATTTGAAGCAAATTTGTCGATTTATATAAAAACAGAATTATTTCATGAGATAATTTCCGCAGACACACAAAAAGTACATACGATTAGTATTATATATTACGATGCCATATGATTATTTCAATATAAATTAAGATACGCATCACAAAACATATCAAACCAAAATAGATTACGACATTTCACAGAAGTCATTAGAACATTTATAGATCAGTTGGGTTGATTGGTAAACTTGTTTTTGTTCAGATGAGCTTTGGCCATTTCAAAAATGTTGGCTAGAGATTGAAATGCATTGGAAGCTAAAGGGGCATTGGCTAAAGCATCTTCCTTGAGCTCATACTCAAGTGTTGATTTGAGTATGCTTGATTCTTCTCCTTTCTCTATCACTTCTAAGCGAACCCGCCACAGAGCGAACCCTAATTCCAAATACCCTCCTTCTACTACTTCCGTTTCTTTGATTCGATTCTTATCGTCTACCTTTGTGAACTTGTCCTTCAAAGAAGATAGCCCTGGTGTACCTAATCAAAATCACCCCAAAACTCAGTGCATATAAGGATAAATATACTCCCTCCGGTCCCTATTACAAGGGGATTCGAACCACCTCATTGCAACTAATGAGAGATGGTTAAGTCATTAACTTTGTTTGAAAATTTAAAAAATTAATTTTCCGGTTTTACCAATATTTAAAAAGAAAATTTTCATATTTGTATTACATTTTCTTCCAGAGTCAATGACTTTAAAGCAAAAATTTACTTAAATATACTCCCTCGTCTGGTCCCTTTTATAAGTAACAATTACTCAAATACACAAAACAAATTGTTAGCTAAAATTGGTCTAAAACAATTAATGTGTAAGAGAAGCAATATTACCCTTATTCAAGAAATGACGAGTGTGAGCAAGAATGGGGAGACATGTAATTAATTAAGATAAAAATGAAAAAAGTGCATTAAATTATTAGACAGCCAATGGCGGAAACAGAAATGTTTTTTAGCCTGGGCCAAAAATTAAACATATTGAACTACTCTCTTTAATTTTTATTATAAGGTACCAACTAATAAGTATATTTGGTTCTTTTTATAAAACACTTGTTTGTTTCCAAATAGCATTAAATATTTTTTTTCTATGTATACCCATAATTAAAAAGGTAGTAAGTGAGAGTAATAATTAATAAAAATTAATTATTACTCTTTTTTTGGAGAAAAAAGAATAATAATTATAATGATATTAGAGTTTAGTGTAATTAATATGGATAATATTGAAAATTACTTAAATTTTAGGACAAATTTAATTACTTTAACCGTTTTATTGACTTGTGAGAATTGTTAGTTGATTCCTTAAATAAGGACCCGGATGGAGTATTTACTAAATAGTATCAAATAATACAAACAAATAATAACAGGTAATTATAAATTAAAACAATATATAAGATGATAGTAATTTTTTTAATATCTCAAACAAGAATTTTACTTTCCTCTCATAGCCTAATGAGTAATGACACAAACATTATCCTTACAGAAGATAAAAAATTAGTCGGGGGCAAATTTGTGGCCAAATAAAATATCATATAATAAATACATATATTTTCTAGCAAATTTTATAAGATTAGTCGGGGCCACCGGGGCCTTGGCCATAAAGAGGTTCCGCCTCAATAGACAGCCAAATTGTTGATAATACATAGGATAAACCCTATGTGAGAGAATGTTGTTTATAAATAAGACTGGAATGAAGTGCTTTTTTATGATAAGGATCATCTAATATATCTCTTCTAAGATGTAACGTAGATGATAAGGATTACATTTAATGGTGGCCTTATATTCTAAATTTCAAACATGATTATTACATTTTGAATGACTGAAATCGAACCGGGTTTTGTCAACCCGCATAGAGGTGATTTTTTTGTTTTGGTTGGGTTAGTGCAATCTCTCTTTAACAATAAAATGCTATTGGCAAAAAGAGAGGAAAAGAAAGAATTATTCATAGAATAAAGAAAAATGAATACACACACACACACTCTTACCAGGTGCAAATGTTAATTTGAGGATTGTTCCAACTCCTCCGTCACCTTCAACAAGCTCCACCTTCTGAAACAAATTTGGCATCTCTTTCTCAACAAGTTGTCCTATCCGAAGCCTGCCGAAGAGGTCCCATGCATCGGTCGCCGGCACATCCAGCTCTAGCTCGTGTTCAAGTTTTCCAGACATGTCTTTTGATTTTCTGCAACGGATAGCCTTTTTCTGAGTCTCTATGATAATAATGAAGTTCAAATAGTGACAAATCTTAAGGTTCAGAATCTTTAGTCTCAATGCCCCATCTAGGATTCCCAAAATATGCTATACTTATCAACCTTGATTTGTGTGGCTTTCTTTCTTGTTGTTGTTGATGTTGTTATTATCACTTTGTCAAGTAGTGTATGGACGTATATGAAATGGGAATAATAATTTTTAGGGGAAAAAGCAACAGACAAATCTTTGCTGATCAGTAATTAGCTTGGTTTACAAGCTATCAAATGAAAATTTTCTTAGTTTCAAAACTTGTGTAGATCTTTTTATTTTCAATGATAACTATACGGGCTTCTACTGTGAAGAACAAATCACACGGATTTCCAAAAAAATTTGTTAATGTTGTACCAATTTCTTCGTCCTTATTTCAAAATTAGTACAACTTCCATTGAAAATAAAAATAAATTATATTGATACCTTATCGATTATTATCTCCGGAATTACACAAATATCTTTTCTAGGGTTAATATAATTTTTGGTTTATGGAGTTTGCCTTCATTTTGATTTTAGTCCCTCAATTTATAAAATAGAGATTTTAGTCCCTGAAGCTTCATTTCTTTTAAAATATTGGTCCCCATATGTAACACCCCAAATTCCATACTTCAAAATTGTGTCGGTTGACACTTAGTTTTAGAAAAATCAACCGAGTGCTACCACTCAGAGTAATGCGGAAGAGAGAGCATGCGCTTACATTTGAACAATGAGTAACTGATATAAAATGCCCAAACATATGCTGATGCCTTGACATAAGCTGATATATTAAAAATAATCCCGAAGGAATATTCGTGGGATACAACAATACAGAGCTTGTATAATTACAATTCTTACATGGTAACTATACAACCTTAAACCAAGCCTTAACTAAACTTGGGGCAATGAACCTAACTCAGTCAATCAAATAATTTGGCTAGGCTGGTGTCTAGTGGAAGTCTCCCCGAATTCACGACAACTCACTGACTAAACCACATAGACGAACCCTTTCTAGACACCAAATGGTTTGAAGTAACCTTATTAGATTCATGCCTGGAGATAGGCTCTGTTAAACTTCTTCCGCAGATTTGCTTTGACCGGTGCCTCTTCACTAGCTCCTCCTTCGGTGCCCTTTCACGGCTCCATCTACCTGCCTTCTCTAATCCTGGTTCCTTTCCCGAACCTTAGAAAAATATGAGGTCCAATACCCATCGGACCTCGGTAATGCTTAACCTCATGTGAAAAGTATAAATAGTATATGTATGACGAGATGTTCATTTCATTACAAAGATTAACCAATACATAGCACACAAATTGATGAAAGGTTACAACGACATAAGCACACATGCAGATGTAATGTTAACACAACAACAATACATAGCACACAAGACATGTAAAGTTTGCAACGCTTGCACTAACCATTGCCACGACATCTCCTCGTGTCCTCGCATAGGAAAACTCAACGGCATTATCAAGACTATAACCTGTATAAAGCTGAATGTATAATTAGGTGACCTAGGTCACAGTGCATGACCCATGACCTAGTCTTTCCCATCACTTCATGAATCATTCCATCACATACATGCATACAAGACACATCAGAGTTAAAGTTACTAGTACGCGAACGTACCTTTCACCGGGTAATTGTCAAACGCTCGACCTTTGAATCCGACTCGACTTCCGGATATCCTATACATTATTGTCGGATTATTTTATGATATTTGATAAATATCATATTGCTTAGAATAATATCTAAAGGTTTAATTTACCTTTCTACGCTTGGTTGATTTGTTATTTACAACTTTGCCCTTACATTTTCTTAAAAACGCTACTTCAGCATTTCTGGGCAGAATTTTCGGTAACTTTGACAAATCATAGCTAATTATAGAAAAATCGCAATGAGGTTCTGTAAAATTTCTCATGACCCTTGACATGTCTATTTTCAAGGAAAAATATTCCAAGAACCTAGAACATCAAGAATCATTCCCAGTTTGATGTTTTCTCAACGCTGCCCAGATTTTTTTCCAGAAAAACGTAGCTCAGATTCCAGAATTTTTATCTCCTTCTACGAGACCTCTAATTGATACATAATTTATATCAATGGAAAGATATACATGTGTAACATCCCATTTTTCAAAAGCGGAATAATTTTTTATTTTTTTTCATCAGAGTAGAACATCGGAACGATTGAGTAACTGATATTTATATTTAAAATGCCGTAAGTCCGGGCGACATGATGAGTGGTACGTCATACCGAGTGTTTTCAAAAGTGAATAACAAAAGAAGAAAGTCTTCAGCTGAGTCCCTATGCGTGCCGCTTGCCTTTCTCCTCGATCCTTGGTCCTCCTGACCCTGACGCTATGTTAAGAGCTGAGGTTCAATGTCAGGTAACGGTTAACCTCATGCTCAGGTAATACAGTATATGGATGACAGATATTCATGACATTACAGCATTAATCAATACATAAGCACACAGCAGATGCAAGATTAACATATCAACAGTACATAGCACACAGCACATGTAAAGTCATCCTCGCTTGCACTAGCCAGCTGCCACGATGGCCCCTCGTGTCCTCGGCTAGGAAAACTCAACGGCATTATCAAGACTATAACCCGTATAAAGTCGAATGTATAAATAGGTGATCTAAGCCCCATAAACTTAGTCACGCAAGGCCTGGCCCAAGACCTAGTCTTGTCCATCACTTCATAAATCATTCCATCACATATATGCATATAAGACACATCGAGTTAAAGTTACGACGCGACGTACCTTAGTCATGATGTCGGTACGTTGACGTTTGACCGTGATCGTGTTCAACCTATAACGGTAATGTCATATCTATTAATTCCCAATAACTTCTTAGCAGATATCCTAGTCATTAATGACCTTTTTACCCTTGGTAGGATTATCTCTCAACTTATCACATTTAATTCTTCAAAAACGCTGGTCCAGAATTCTGGACAGATTTTTATCTAACTTTGAAAAATCATAATTAATTCTAGAAAAATCGAAACGAGGATCCGTAAAATTCATTGGAATCCTTAAGATGCCTATTTTCAAGTAAAAATAATCAATTTTTCCCAGATTACACAGACTACTCCCAGGTTTAAAGTTTTGAGCCTCCGCCCAGAATTTTTCCAGAAATTCGTAGCCCAACTTTGAGAATTTTTATCTCCCTCTACAGAAATCATTTTAACATGTTCTTGGCATATTTAAAAATCCCTATGAGTCTAATTTAACCATGAATTTTCCCAGAATTTTGCGACTATATTTTCAATATGAAATTTTGGCATATTCATCACTGATTTCAGAATTTTCAAAACCGATGAAATTTCGCCAGAACTTCGTTACTTTGATGATTTCCTTCCAAAAATTTTGCTATATAACCTCTCTCATCATTTTTTCGAGACTAAGCCAATTTTGACCATAAAAACATGTAAATAAAATTTATTCTAGAATATTTAAGATTTACACTACTTCTATCTAAGAATTCTAAAAAACTAAGGACTAAACTAAAAACTAAAGACAAGCTTACCTCTTGAAGCTCTTGAACTCCTTCCTCCTTCTTAGAAATCACCACTTGGTGGTTGATTTGGTGTGAGGAATTAGGAGAGGCAAGGCCTCTATTTATAGGGAAAATCTCAAGGTTAAAATGGTAATCTCAAGCCCAATGTGGGCCCCACCATTTGCCTCTTCCTTAATCTCAACCATTAGATCTAAACTTAATCAAAAGTTTTAATCCTCACCCTTCATTATAAAGCATGTGCTCTTGTGATGTCATCCTTGTGATGTCATCTTGATGACATCATCAAAGCTTATGTGTCATTGTTGATTAATTTACTTTAATGAAATCTATTTTTGGTTGCTTGATCAATTACCAATACTTTTGAATTCTGTATATGTATCTTGATTAGTAGTTGGATATCAAGATTTATGGCCTAATTAGATTTCTCCTGGTTGTACTAAGCTTATTCTTCAACGTTTGCAAAAATAGCCTTTACTAGGCTTACTTTCGAGGTTAAATTATGTGGGTTCAAGATAAGTCCTTATATTTTCTCCAAGGTTCCTACTTCTTCACAACTATTTAAATTTGTATAAATTCTCACTTTATTTGTTGTTTTGAGTTTTTACCGTGTACATCGATATTTACTTGGATTTCAAACCATTATCAAATTTGCTTTAATTCTTTTTTCTCTCTCTCTCTCATTGGTCAAAACCTTTTCTCATGGATTAAGCTTTATGAGGCTTAATTAAGGCCTTTGAATTTGGCTTTATTAAATTTAATCTTAGCCCTCCATATCTAATCTTAATTAGCATCCCTAATAAAGTAGTTAAGTGTAATTATCAAAATATGATTGGTTCTAAGATTAATTAGAAACCACTTCCATGCTAATCCTAGCCCTTCACTAGCCCTTGTTTCTTAATTAAGGTAATACATCCTTAATTATGCCTTTAACATATGCCACTAAATTAATTGTGAATGTTTATGAAAATAATTCAACTAACATAGATTGAATCATCCACTAATTGTTGGCAATTTTCTCTAATTGGTTTAATTATTTCCTCACAACTTTTTAGCTTTTCATGGTCATTTATGCACCATGTATTAATTCAATAATTATAGGGCAATTTATGATCCCTAAAATAAAATTGGATTTTTGCCTCTTTAAATTCCAAGGAAAATAAATTACTAATTAGAGACAACATACTTTCCTATTCTAAATAGGTATTATTTGGCCAAACTATAATATTTAAGAGGCATATGAATTTTGGGGTATTACAACATGTGTACTATAACCATGAATTATTTCATAATTTTTGAAGATATATTTATATATAAAATAATGTCCTCTAACCGATCGACTCCAACAAATTTCAAAAAACCCCACAATTCCTATCTTACTCTAACTTGTTTTATTAATCCTAAAAGTTACTTCCCAACATGTTCCCACCTTGTTAGGCATCTTTCGATGCAATAAGGCCTGAAAACAATTATGGAAAATTACTTTACCTATTTCCTAGATTAAACTAACATTTATACTAAGAACTATAGAACTAAAGACTAGAAACTAAAAACTAAAGACAAGCTTACCTCTTGAAGCCTCTTGCTACTCCTTCCTCCTCCTTGCTTCACTCTCTTACTCTCTTAGAAATCACCTCTTGGAGGTAGATTTGGTGTGAAGAATGAGGAGAGGCAAGGCCTCTATTTATAGGGAAAATCTCAAGCCCAATGTGAGCCCCACCATTTGCCTCTTCCTTAATTTCAACCATTAAATCTAAACTTAATCAAGAAGTTTTAATCCTCACCCTTCACTATAAAGCATGTGCTCTTGTGATGTCATCTTGATGACATAATCAAGGCTTAGGTGTCATTGTTGATTAATTAATAAAGTTTAATTAACTCTTAATTACATTTGTTAACTAACCATGAAAATTAGTGCTTAATTAGACAAGCTTAATTCTTCATTAGTTAGCCCCCTTTTTGATGATCTTAGCTTGCCTCTAATTATCTTGTAACTAATCTTGTATTTTAATTGATCCTTGATTTTTAATTAAGACATTCCCTAATTGTTGCCTTTTAATTTGCCCCTTGGTTAATTATGAAGATTTACACAATTATTTAATTAGTGAAAACTTAATTGCTCATTAATATTTATTAATTTCCTTTAATTTGTTTAAGTATTTCCATAACATTTTCTTGCTCCTCTTGGTTATATAAGAACCATGATTTAATATGATAACTATATCATATTTCAAAATCCATAAATATAATTTCAAAATTGGCCCTTGGTTTATTTAATTTCAAGAGAAATTGCCTACAAAATTAATCAATAGCTTACTAAAATTTTGAGACACCTATTTACCTTTATTTAATATGTATTATTTATCAAAATATAGTATTTATGATAAATAGAATTTTTAGGGTATTACACCTAATTAAACAAAAATTTGAACCATCCCCATAGACAAAAAACTTCTTATTTAAAACTTGAGGGACCAAAATCAAAATGAGAGTAAACTTAATAGACCAAAGACTATATTAACCCTCTTTTTTTGTTTTGATTACATTTTTGTATATATTTAAAAATAAGAGAGATGTTTGTGTAATTTTAACATAATTTAACTAATATATAGTCATATAATTTATTATTATTATTATTTTTGGAAAAACTAGCTAACTTTGAAAATACATTAAAAAAGTTTTTATAATAAACTTTACAAACACACATAAATCTGTTTAGCCTCCCCCCCCCCCCCAAAAAAAAAAAAAAAAAAAAAAAAAAAAAAAAAGAGAACAACACTGTTTTCTGTTGAACTATTGTGGTGGTAAGGACTCCGCCCAGAACTATTCATTACCATGTGTTAATCTTATGAAGAGAGTAAATTAAAATATACCCTCCGGTCCTATAAATATAAGATAGAGTTGATTTTTTGGAAAGATTAAGGAAGTTAAATAAGTTACTTAATCATATTATATATTATGTATCCTTAGATTATATATCGTTTATTAGTCAAACTAATTAATTTGAAGAAAAAATAAAAATACTCTAAAATAATTTAATTAGCTTCCTTAATATCTCCAAAAAGGTCAACTTTATCTTATATTTAAGACCGAAGAGAGTAGTAGAAAAGCAATTCCATTGAGTTGAGAGGCTGCACGTGAGAATCGAATTAAAACACATATTTCAAGTTGTAATATCTTGAATTTTAGGCGTAGAGACTTGAGAATAAGCCTAAAGTAGGTGGACGACTAAGCCTTCGGGAAGAGTACTAAGAATGTCGAGAGATAGCAAGTCTTTTGGGGCGTGATACTGGATGCTATATGGTTTATGTTTATTTGTGGTTTTCTTACATACTTTGCATATACTTTGTCTATGAGATTAACGGTTACTCAGGAATTCAATTATGAATCCCAGGTTATTATAAAAATACAGGAAGTTTGGTTAGGGGTGGTTAGGGAGCAAGAGGTAAAGATGTGGAGCAGGATTGAAGAGTTGGAGAAGGATGCTATTGATTTACGTTTTGTTATTATCTATTGTAGTCTGGATGACTGTATAATATTTCCAGTTATTTTAGTATTATATTCATGATAACTGTATATTAACCCCTTGAGGACTTTATTCTTTTGGCTTTTATTTACTTTACCAGTATTATATTGTCCAAATTGTTTACATGTTCTACTGCGTAAATACTTTGATATATGTCAAAAATTAACCTGGGTAATAAATAATTGATAACAAGAAGATGATCACACTACCCACCACCTGTAAAAGTGAGGCCGGTGGGGGTGTAACACAAGTTTACTTTAAGTCTTAATTAATTACTTTAAAAGAAAATATAAAAGAAGAAGCTTACTCGAGTCATAGCAAATATATATATATATATATTCAGAGGAAGCACAGCTAAGTCTTTGAGACTCACTCCTATCATTTGTCTTTACTTGATTTGTATTTCATACCTCACCTAAAAATAATACTACCCCAAGTCCTTAATATAAGATATTGTTCCTAGTCGTAGTATAATTTAGACTACTAACCAGATCTTATATTAAAAGGACATGTGGTAGGAAGATATAATGAGGTGAGACATAACATCTTAGTACGTAACAATGTATATTTTTATATACGTAGGCAAACAACCACATGCAAACATACCATATTAATTATACACACATGTAGATAAAGTGAACAGAGCCTAAAGCTATACTAGACTAAAGCGACAAATCTTAGGTTCGGAATATGTAGTCACAGTGCTCCACAAGATTCCCAAAATATGCTGTGCATACCAACGTAACCTCAATTTATCTTTTCTTTACTAATATTATTATTTTGTCAAGTTATGTGCATCGACACAAATGAAATGGGAAATAATAATTAAAAATAACAAGAGGCATCGTTGCCGATCAGTATTGGCATCTAGCTTGGCACAAGCAAATAAATCAATAATTCAGTATTATAATCGATCGTATTATATTTTGAAATAGAGTAATTAAGTATTATGGTCGGATGCTGCATATTTGTATCATATATATATATATATAGATGCACACGCACATAAATATATAGGAAAATTACTTTTGTCAAGTTCTCACATATAAATGATAATATTTTTGAATTATTATCATTTAACTATAAACCTGTATGAAAAAAATAAGACATTGGTCAAGTGTGATTGAAGAACTTGATAAAATGGATATATAAGAAACTTGATGTAAGTATGGTCATATTATATACTCTTATAAAATTCCAATCAATTTCACAGACGTATACTACAAAACAAACAAATGAGAGCAAGGGGTTTTTGTGTGATAGTGCCCTTGGTAGTCATATAAAAGCAGAGAAACACAGAATGAAAGTGAAGGAGGTATTATAATTCATAAGCATATATCTCCCTTTATTATATTATTATTCGAAGGGGGAAGGCTCTAGTCTGAGGTAGCGATATCGAATCTGTGACGCCAATATAGGCATCAGAACAGCAATTAAATTGTTTAATTCTCTTCTTTATATATAATTGTACAATTTATTTATAACTTTTGGTATATTGTGTATGTAAATATTATTCATACTGAGTCTAGCACATTAAACCTACCTTTATTTTCTTCTTGGGATTTGTGTTTCTCTGTTGCACCATAGATTTCCTAACAAACACTTAACTCATATACCTCAACATGAAGGTACTTTCTTTCATTATTAGTCCTACTTTTCATTTTAGCTTTGTCTTCCATATCTTTTCTCTTCTTGAGCATTGCACTATCACTACAAAAAAAACCAATATTAGCCACGAAATTTACCCATGGAATTCCGTGGGTAAAATTTTTCCGTGGGTAAAAATACCGTGGCTCATTAATTTACCCACGTAAAAAATTTATGTCGGTAAATTATCCACGGATTACCCACGGATAAATTCCGTCGCTAATTACCCACGGAATTTTTGTAACATCCCAATTTTCGAAAACGTTTTCACGGTATCTTGATCAGAGTTGAGCATCGGAAGTAAATAGTATTAAAAAGTAACTGATAAATATACACTGTAATGTATGTGCTTATCAGCTCTTTGTGTGTACTCAAGACACGTCGCAGGGTATTGGGTTTATAAAAAGATTCACTTTCAGAATCATCTTGGTAGCTTAACAGTTGGAAATACGCACGGTTATCATCGACGGATGAATGATCTGATCCTATAGGTCTTTTCTAGCTCAGAGGGTCTACTTAGAGGGTATACTAGCCATTGGTTCTCGGGTCCACTACGCTCGTGGATACCGAATGAAAAGGTCCTTGATCATATATGGTCTCGTAAGGATATTCCGGATCGGGGTATTCGAAGGTTCGAGATCAATTATTGGAGCAATATCATATTCAGGAGCAGAAAGATGTATTAGCTCAAGGTTAAGTTCTAGAGTGGGGTGTAGCTGATCAGGTTGAAGTACAGGTTCAAGATTGTACACTAGATTAGGATGGTATATTTCTGAGGGTTTATGGTTATGAATGGGTACAAGGGGTTTTTCAGGGCTTGGGTGATCTACCGGCTCAAGGTGGTACACTGGTTTAGATTAATATACTAGTTCGAAATGATATACTAGTCTAGGGTTGTAGGATTCGTCAAAAATACTCTGGTTCGTCATCGGGGTAGTTGGCATATACTCGTGGTCTAAATGGTATTTTGGGGCGGGGAAATATGGTTCTGGTTCGAGCATAAACATTAGGGGTGGATTTCTTGGTTCTGAGTTTAGTCTGACTCTTACGTTTCCAGGGACTACTGACCGACGTGCTACACGTCTCCTCCTCTATGTAGGGAAACTCATCTGTTTATCACTACAACAACACCAGAGTTTTATCAGTACTTGTTTTCAAAAGATGCTCTAAGATAATGGCTTAGAGCCCAACTTAGTGAATCAACCGATTGGCCAGGTAGGTGTCTATCATGGGAGTGACTTTACGGCGACTGAATGACTGATCCACATAGACTAGCCCTGCCTTCGGCACCAATGGTTTACTATAACTTAGCCCGGTTCTTGCCAGGTAAAATGCTCTTTAGTTGAAAAAACTCCGAACCTAACTCCGTTACTCAAACAATTTGGCCAGGCCGGTGTATTTGTGGAAGCCTCGCCGAGGTTAACAAAGGATCGATTGACAACCACAAAACCCTTTCTAGACACCAGACCGTTTGGAGTAGCATAGTTAAATTCGTGCCAGGATGTCTGCTCTGATACCAAAATTGTCACATCCCAATTTTCGAAAGCGTTTTCATGGTATCTTGATCAGAGTTGAGCATCGGAAGTAAATAGTATTGAAAAGTAACTGATAAATATCCACTGTCATGTATGTGCTTTTAACAAATAACATTTTTTTCAAATGTCGATATCGTAAAGTACATGTCAATAGGACTTTCTCCAGCCGGTTCCTACATCTGCAGCTTACCTTTGTCTTTGATCCTGTTTACTCCAGATCCTGAAGCTATGGTAAGATCATTGAACCTCAAGTAACGGTTAACCTCATGTTTATGTAACAAGTATGTATGACAGTTTATTCATGATATCACAGCAATATCCACATGTAAAAGATAATAACCGAACACGCCTAACGCATATGAACGTTATTATAGTCTGCACTATTCACCGCCACGATGTACGGTCGTGTTCTCGCCGCTAGGAAAACTCAACGGCGTTATCAATACCATAACCCGTGTACAGCTGATATGTATGCTCAATAACTTTTTTAAAAATAGAATCTCAGTCTATGAATACAACCATCACATATAGGTATACAGTAAACATCAGAGTTAGTGTTACAGTACGAGTCCGTACCTTCGTCGGTGTTGTCGGTACGTTGACGGTCGGGCGGTGATCACGCTTATCCTATAATGGTAATATCGTATTTATTAATTTACAAATAATATCCTAAGGGATATCCTGACCACTAATGACTATTTTGCCCTTGCAACATTTATTTTCCACTTTGTTTCCTCAAAATTCGTAGAACAACGCTGGTACAAATCTGGGCAGCATTTTGTCTAACTTTGAAAAATCATAATTAATTCTACAAAAATCGAAACGAGGATCCGTAAAATTCATTGGAATCCTTAGGATGTCTATTTTCAATTAAAAATAATCAATCTTGCCCAGATTACACGAATAACTCCCAGGTGTAAAGTTTTGAGCCTCTGCCCAGAATTTTTCCAGAAATTCGTAGCCTAACTTTAAGGAATTTTATCTCCCTGTACAAAAATAATATTTACATGTTCTTGACATATTTAAAAATCCCTATATGTCTATTTTAACCATGAAGTTTCTCAGAATTTTGTGACCATAGTTTCAATATGAAATTCTGGCGTTTTCATCACTGACTCCAGAAATTCGAAACTGATGAAATTTCGCGTAACTTTGCTACTTTGATGATTTTCTTCCAGAAATTTTGCCATAACTTCTTCTCCATCAATTTTTTGAAATAAAGACAATTTTGACTATAAAAACATGTAAATAAAATTATCCTAGCATATTTAGGATCTAAGCTACTTCTATCTAAGAATTTAAGAACTAAAACTCAAAGAACTTAAAGCTAGAGCTAGAGAACTTACCAAGAACTTTGCTCCTCCTTTCTTCAAGGCTCTCACTCTCACTTTCTCTATATTTCAGATGTTGCTTTGTGAATTGGTGAGGAATTATGAAGACCCCAGCCCCCTATTTATAGTAAAAGTCCATGGCACTATTCACAACCCCTCATCTTGCATTATGGCCATTGGATCTAGGTAAATTAAAAGCACAAATCCTAGCCCTTAGAACCCTCAAATCTGACCCCCCCCTCTCTCTCCTTGATCCTCTTCCATTTTCTATCTTTGCAAAATATCCCATGTGTTCTAGCTTTTTTTCCCAAGCCAACTATTTTCTTTGTTTTTTCACTAGACAAAATTCATTTGAGGATTTTGTCTAGTGAAAAAACAAAGAAAATAGTTGGCTTGGGAAAAAGCTAGAACACATGGGATATTTTGCAAAAAGTTTTGGAAGAGGATATGGTACTTTACCTCGTTGTGCAACAAGTGCTAGTGAATCTCCAAACAACAACACCCAAAACACAAGGGTTTTTCATGGCGACAAAGGCACAATTGCCTCTTATCTTTAGATAATTTCTTGAAGAAACTAAGCTCAAATATCCTTGTATTCAGCATTTCTCTTTTTTTTTTTTTTTTGTTGTTGGCCGGGGGGGGGGGGGAGGTTCCATGAAAGCAGCACACAAAAGAATAAGGTCCATGCATATTAGTACATTTTCTAAAATAAAATTGAATTGAGTGTTACTTTTGTGTTAAGAGTTCAAGTCTACAAATTAATATTAGGTTATGGTCTATAAATAGAGAATTGTTCCTCTCTTCCTTGTTTTACCTTATAGTGGGTGTGTTCTTTTCTACAGCTTGTGTGTTTTATTTTATTTGTTATGCATGGAAGTTTGGATATTGCAACATGAGATCCATTGTTGCTTCTTCCTAGCTTTATTGTGAGGTTTCAATCTGCTAGAAGTTTTTCCCCTTTTTTTCCAGTATCTCTTGGGATACCCTTGCCCTTAATGGCTCCTTTAGATGGCTTAATTGGACCCTCACTCTCTAATCACAACCTTTTTGTGCTAAAAAACAACTCATATATGGAAACAGTAGAAGTTTGAATAATTTTTTCAATTTTATTTACTGTCACAGAAGGGGAGATAGAGACCTAGGTGTATGTAAAGTGAAAAGAGGTTTGAAATTTTGCTTTCAAATTTTTTTCTCCAAATGTTTAATTTCCAATATATATTATACAAAAAAAAAAACAGTAAACTAGTAAATTAAATGACAATAGCATGATAAATTTCCTCCTATACAAGCTCTCTCTCGCAAATGACTAACTGTCAGTCCCTTTGGACCAGATCAAGCTAATAGAATCACATTACGAGTTCTCCAAATCAAGCTCAAGAAATCAACTTTCCCCAGAACAAAGAGGAAGAAAAATCAATAAAAGAACAAGGACAAGAAATTCATCATTACCACACATCTAAGAAACTCAAGTCCTGAGAGGACCAAAATCCATGGACCCGACGGAGTTAATTCTGACATGCCTAGAAAAAAGTTCAAACATCTCATATCATTCTAATGTGTTAATTCATGGACCCGACTGCAATCCCTCTCGAGAACCCAAATCCACAGAAAAGAACAAGATCCTCACAATCGATGAATCACAAGATGAAAACAAGAAGCGGGAAATCCAAAAATTTTCAACTGCACAATTCTCTATTTTTTTTAACAGTGAACCCATTTAAATCTTCCTTCCCAAGCCCTTCTATTCCTTTCCAGCCAAATAAGGGGTTAAATTATGACAATAGTTGGAACATTGTTTAAAAAAGCAAAATAATATTCTTAGAATTAATAGATTCACTCGTATTAACAAGGAAGAGAGATATCTATTTAAAACAGTCATGTGTGTGTGTGTGTAAAAACATTTCATATCACTCTTTATGAAACACACAAACCACTCAACCTAATTTCCATGACCCTTCGAACAGTATAATTTGCTCCTAGATGAGTCACTTATTTCTAAAAAAACATAAAGCCAAGCACATATATAAAAGCACCCATAAGGGTAACTAATACATATTTGAGTTACATCTCAAAGAGATCATTAATCATTATAGAAATGGTGAACCTCAAATTGAAGATTGCAGCTGAGTTTGATAACCCTACCAACAATCTTGTTCTGACAACAGAATTTGATATCTGAAATAGCCTTATCCAAGCAGGCCTCACAATCTTGCTTAGACAAATCAGGCGAACACTGAGTAAGACCATATACAATTTGAGACTCATTAACTTCTTTGTATCCCACAGCTAGCTTAAAATTAGAGTCTCCAGAAGCAACCTCGCTTTTTAATCTTTCTATTAGATCATGAAGCGAACTTGTGAACTCTTTTGGGTTTATTGCATCTTGTGGGTTGTTAATACCGTACGAAAATTGTGGGTCCAAGTATCCCAACAATGGACGACTTGCGTAATGAAAGATGCACAATTCATAGTAACCAAATGCTTCTTTCTGATTTGGACATACCTTTGGGAGGAGGGTTTTCGTGTAGAGAAGGCAACTCCGACAAGTGTCTGGGTTCACATCTCCTCGGCACAGACCTCGTGCGTGAACAACGTTGGGGCTTTGGCCATAGGTGCAACTGTAGAAGCCATAGTCAAAAATAGTGTTGGAACCGATATTTGAAAGAAGGTATCAAAGAAGAAAAACAAGCATTACCTAACAATGGAAGCGATTAAGCACCGTTTCGCAGAAAAAATCGCTTAGAAACCCCCAATATGTAGCCATCGGGTACGAGAGTCGCGAGCTTCGGAGGGTGGATGTAGGGTGGGTCAAATGGTGAAGCGAGAGAAGAGTGAAGCTGAGACTTAGAGACGAGAGGAGAGTGAGTAGAGCCGATGTTGAACTTGAGAAAGGTGAAGGGAAGAGCCGATGATTTAGGGCGCAGAAAATTCGCATGGAGGGAAAGCAAGAAAATTCGCACGGGGAAGAGGCGCTAGAAATGAAAAAGAGGCGCTCAAATTGTATTATGGATTTAGGGATTGAACTTCTTAATATAAAACAAACAAATTTCGCAAAACAGAGAAGTAAATCTCCTAGTTCACTTGGTTAGGAGACTTTATATCTTCTCCTCTATCCCATGTTCGAACCATACAGCTTGCACTAATTTTTTTTCAAAACACGTAACATTAGCCACAGAATTCCGTGTAACATCCCAATTTTCGGAAACGTTTTCAGAAATATTTGATCAGAGTAGAGCATCGAAAGTAAATAGTATTGAAAAGTAAATCGATAAATATCCACCGTAATGTATGTGCTTTTAACGCGTTACAATTTTTTCCAAATGTCGATATCGTAAAGTACATGTCAATAGGACTTTCTCCAAAGGTTCCTACATCTGCCGCTTTCTTGTCTTCGATCCCGTTTACTCGGATCCCGAAGCTATGGTAAGAGCCGAGGTTCAATACCCATTGAACCTCGGTAATCAGTTAACCTCATGTTCATGTACGATTATGTATGACGCTTATCTTATGACATCACGCTATATTCACATATATAAAAACAAGTAATAACAACACAGCCACCGCATATGAATGTTATTACGATGCACTATTCACCGGTGCCACGGTGTACATCCGTGTCCTCGGACTAGGAAAACTCAACGGCGTTATCATGACTATAACCCGTATAAAGCCGTATGTGTATGAACAATTCTTTTAAAAACAGAGTCACGGTCTATGAACATATCTATCACATATAGGTATACAAAACATCGAGTTAGTGTTACGATGCGCGTCCGTACCTTCGTCGGTGTTGTCGGTACGTTGATTGGTCGGGCGGTGATCACGCGTATCCTATAATGGTAATATCGTATTTATTAATTTACAAATAATATCATATGGGATATCCTGGCCACTAATGACTATTTTGCCCTTGCAACATTTATTTTCCACTTTGTTTCCTCAAAATTCGTAGAACAACGCTCGGTACAAATCTGGGCAGCATTTTGTCTAACTTTGAAAAATCATAATTAATTCTAAAAAAATCGAAACGAGGATCCGTAAAATTCCTTGGAATCCTTAGGATGTCTATTTTCAATTAAAAATAATCACTCTTGCCCAAATTACACGAATCACTCCCAGTTTTAAAGTTTTGAGCCTCTGCCCAGAAATTTTCCAGAAATTCGTAGCCCAACTTTGAGAAATTTTATCTCCTTGTACGAACTCATTTTGTAATACCGGATAATTATCTATCTCGAATACTATATTTTAGCAAATAGTACCTATTTGGAAATAGGTGAATATGTGGTTTTAAAAACCTTGTAGGATACTTATTCTATTGTCTAGGGAAATTTCTAATGAAATTAGAGGGATTAAAGTGTCAAAATCCCTAAATGCGATTATGGGCCATGAAATGCCCCGAAAATATTATGGTAAATCCCAAGAGGCAATAAAATATTTATTGAAAATTAGAAAGTATGTTGTCTCTAATTTTAGGAATTTTTGGGATTATTTCCCTTGAAAAAATAATGAGGCAAAATTAAATATAATTTTGGGGGAGCATAAGTTGCCCCATGATTTTTAATATGATATGTGGACATAAAATACCAATGTCAATGAAATAGTTGTGAGAAAATGATTAATCCTAATTAAGAAAATTATCAACAATTAAGAAGTGATTAGTTAAGTAATTAATGGCTAATTGTTTAAGCCAACAAGAGAATATTTAAGGTAGATTATGGAAAATCTTTTAATTAAGTGTTTATGGCTAATATTAGCATAAAGTGTGCTTGCTAATCAATTAGAAAAGATTAAGAAAAATTGGTGAGATTAAGAACATGAAAACCCTAGATCCTAAAATATTGCTAATCATGGAATTAAGGCTCTAATTAAGCTTCTAGCTAATTTAGATAAATAAAAAATAACAATAATAATAAAGGGAAGAGAAAACCAAAATTTGAGTGTGAAAAGGGTTGTGGGTTTTTCAAAAATAATATTATGATATTTTGTTAATTAAATAATAATATAATTAAGATATTTGTGGAAGAACCAGGTTGGATAAATGAGAACCGATAAATTAAATCCTATCTAAAAAACCATGAACTAAGTTTCTTAGGTCGGGACATATCACAAACAAGTGAATTTTTGTCCGTCGGTGTTAGCGGAAGTCATTTCCGAAGTAGCCGGGCGAATAAGGGATCGATGAAAAGATATTTTGTAAACAAAGGGCAGATAAGAAAAGTGAGAACCAATGGAAAATAAATCATAACTTGAAATCCTTGAACTAAGTAGAAAACAACTGGACATATTATGAATCGTGGATTTTTGTCCCTAAATTAGCATTACCCAAGTAATTTACGAATCAGAGCGTACGTGAAAATGTTCAACGGACAACGGAATACCCTTAATAGGATCAAAAATTTAGTTAAGCCAGATATTTCCAAAGAGGAAGAATAGAACTTCAAAGCAAGGTGTTCCGGATTTTTGAGATTTTCTAAGATTACGCGATTAGAACACCGATCGAGGGATTTTATCGGGTAAATGCATAAAGTAAGGGAGTGACATCATCAAGATGACATCACAAGGATGACATCACAAGTGCACATGTTTTATAGTGAAGGGTTAAGATTAAAACTTCTTGATTAAGTTTAGATCTAATGGTTGAAAGTAAGGAAGAGGCAAATGGTGGGGCCACATTGGGCTTGGAGATTACCATTTTAACCTTGAGATTTTTGCTATAAATAGAGGCCTTGCCTCTCCTCATTCTTCACACCAAATCAACCACCAAGTGGTGATTTCTAAGAAGGAGGAAGGAGTTCAAGAAGCTTCAAGAGGTAAGCTTGTCTTTAGTTTAGTTTAGTCTTTAGTTTTTAGTTTCTAGTCTTTAGCTTTTAAATTCTTAGATAGAAGTAGTGTAGATCTTAAATATTCTAGAATAATTCTATTAACATGTTTTTATGGGCAAAATTGGCTTTATTTCGAAAAAAGGATGAGGGAGGTTATATAGCAAAATTTCTGGAAGAAGAACATCAAAGTAACGAAAGTTAAGCGAAATTTCATCGGTTTCGAATTTCTGGAATCAGCCATGAAAACGCCAGAATTTCATATTGAAAATATAGTAACCAAATTCTGGGAAAATTCATGGTTAAAATAGACATATAGGGCTTTTTAAATATGTCAAGAACATGTTAAAATGAGTTTTTTACAGGGAGATAAAAATTCTCAAAGTTGGGCTACGAATTTCTGAGAAAATTCTGGGCAGAGGCTCAAAACTTAAGAACTGGGAATGATTCGTGTAATCTGGGCAAGGTTTAGTATTTTTACTTGAAAATAGACATCCTAAGGATTACAAATAATTTTACGGATCCTCGTTTCAATTTTTCTAGAATTAATTATGATTTTTCAAAGTTAGACGAAAAATCTGCCCAGAAACTCTGCCAGCGTTTTTCTGAAAAATAAGGAATATAAGCTGAAAAATAATTCCACCATGAGTAAAATGGTCATTAGTGACTAAGATATCTACTAAGATATTAGTTGTGAATTAATAAATGCGATATTACCATTATAGGATAAGCGTGACCACAGTCCGATCAACGAACGTACCAAAATCGTCAACGAAGGTACGGACGCGTATTGTAACACTAACTCTGATGCTTATAGTGTACATACATGTGATAGATGTATTCATAGACTCAAACATTGTTTTAAAGTTTCATACAGCTGTACACGGGTTATGGTCTTGATAACGCCGTTGAGTTTTCCTAGCGCTGAGGACACGATAGGCCATCGTGGCACCGTGAATAGTGCGAGACTAGAGATAACGGACATATGCGGTGGGGCTCGTGTACCGTTATCCGGAAAAATCTGTTATGAGTTTTTATGTTGATTATTGCTGTCATGTCATGAATATCTGTCATACATAACTCATTACATAAGCATGAGGTTAAGCAGGTACCGAGGTTCAATGGTAATTGAACCTCGGCCACTATAGCTTCGAGGTCCGGAGGCACCCGGACCGAGGACAAGGGTAAACGACGCACGCGTGAGGACACGAGCGGAGAAGATTGTTATGAAATATTGTATCACTGTGTTATTAAATATTCGGATAATTGTACCATTGTAATAACAACCAGACACACCAGCCGTGAAGGTTTATCAGATGCTCGCTCTTTCTCTGCTCAAACTATATTGAAAACACTTTAGAAAATTGGGATGTTACACATTTTGACATGTTCTTGACATATTTAAAAAGCCCTATATGTCTAATTTAACCATGATTTTTTTCAGAATTTTGTAACTACATTTTTAACATAAAATATGGGCATTTCTATCACCGATTTCGAGATTCCTACCCGATGAATTTTCGCGAGCTTCGCTACTTTGCTCATAGTTTTCCAGAAATTTTGCTATACCAAGTGGCTCATCTAATTTTCGAAATATCACTATTTTTGACTATAAAAACATGATATTAAAATTACTCTAGCATATTTAAAATCAAAGCTACTTCTAACTATGAATTTAAGAACTAAAACTTAAAGAACTTAAAGCTAGAGCTAGAGAACTTACCAAGAACTTGCTCCTCCTTTCTTTAAGGCTCTCACTCACTCTCTTACTCTTAGAATCAGATTTCTTTGTGAATTGGTGAAGAATAATGAAGACCAAAGCCCCTATTTATAGCAAAAGGCTTATGGATTTTATCCCTTGGATTATCTTTTCTCATCAATGGCTAAAATTAATTTGTGCTTCTATGAAGAGACAATTTGTAAGCAAATGCCTCCCATTGGTTAGAAACAATTACATTGGATTTAGCTAATTATCTAAATTTCCAAAATTAAATCTCACATGTGCTCTATTATAGTATATTTCACTTTAATGAAATCTATTTTTGGTTGCTTGATCAATCACTAATACTTTTAAATTCTGAGTATGCTTTTTAATTAGTAGTTTGATATCCGTTTTATGGTCTAATTAGATTCCCCTGGTTGTACTAAGCTTATTCTTCAACGTTTGCAAAAATAGCCTTTACTAGGCTTACTTTAGAGGTTAAATTATGTGGGTTCAAGATAAGTCCTTATATTTTCTCCCGTTCCTACTTCTTCACAACTATTTGAATTTGTATAAATTCTCACTTTATTTGTTGTTTTGAGCTTTTACTTGTGTACATCGATATTTACTTTGGATTTCAAACCATTATCCAATTTACTTTAGGATTTCAAACTTTATCAAATTTGCTTTAGTTTTCTTTCTCTCTCTCTCTTCTCTCTCTTTGAATACTAGACACACACACACTCACAACTCTTTTCTATTATTGGTGGATCAATTGACTTTTCTCTCTCTTATATACTAGACACACACACACTCACAACTCTTTTTTCTTATTGGTGGATCAATTGACTTTTCTCTCTCTTATATACTAGACACACACACACACACACTCACAACTCTTTTTTCTTATTGGTGGATTTAATTTCACATGGATTATGCTTTATGAAATCCATTTTCAAGCCTTTAGATTAGCTTTATTAGATTTAATCTTAGCCTTCCATAACTAATCTTAATTAGCATCCCTAATAAAGTAGTTAAGTGTAATTGTCAAAATATGATTGGTTCTAAGATTAATTAGAAACCACTTCTATGCTAATCCTAGCCCTTCACTAGCCCTTGTTTCTTAATTAAGGTAATCCATCCTTAATTAGGCCTTTAACATATGCCACGAAACTAATTGTGAATGTTTATGAAAATAATTCAATTAACATAGATTGAATTATCCACTAATTGTTGGCAATTTTCTCTAATTGGTTTAATTATTTCCTCACAACTTTTTAGCTTTTCATGGCCATTTATGCACCATGTATTAATTTAATAATTATAGGGCAATTTATGATCCCTAAAATAAAATTGGAGAATTTGGTTTTTGATTACCTTAATTCTTAGAGAAAATTCCCTAAATTAACATAAATATGTTACTCAATTTTTGAGACCACATATTCACCTATTTTTAATAGGCACTTTTTATCAAAATATAATATTTATGATAAACATGAATTTTAGGGTATTACATTCCGTGGGTAATGGAAATCATGAAATTACCCACGAAATTCCGTGGCTAATATTTTATTTTTTAGAAAAAAATCCTGCATTATTTTCCACGGAATTCCGTAGGTAACTGCGGCTAATTTACCCACGTAATAATTCCGCCTCAATTCCGTGGTAATTTCGAGTTTTTTTGTAGTGTTATGTTTACTTAAAATGCGTAGTTTTCTTTAGTTGCCCAATGTTTCATTATTGAAAGGCATACATAATACTCTAGAATTTGTATTTTATTTTGGTATTGTTAAGTTATTGTCTTCTCTACCGATTCATTGTATTGTCATTTCTTCTACTTCTTAGCATTCTCATATGATATGTGCATGTTTCATAAATTAATCAAGATATGATATAACTTAGTTATATCAATATATATGATATATATATTGGAATCAAATTAGTTTTAAGTGACATTTGAAAAAAATAAATCATATATCATATTTGAATTAAGAGAATGAGAGTTTATTAAATTTTATGACAAAATTCATTATGATAGTTTTGTTAGACTAAAACCTAGGTTTTGGAAACAAAACCTAGGTTTTGTCACAAGTCTACCAAACACCCCACTTTTTTCCGAAAGCTATTAAAACTTAGGTTTTCACAAAAGTTTACCAAACACTCCAAAAATTGTCCAGAAGTCATTTTGCATCAAAACTTAGGTTTTGTAAAAAGCTATTTTTTCAGTTTTTTCTCTCTCCCTCTGCTATCATCGTTATTTTTTCAAGATCGATCAATATATTTAAGTATTTTTAAGTACCCTAAAATATTTTTTCAAGATTAGTCATTACCCCGCAATATTTTTTCAATATCTTAAAAAACTTTTTCAAGATCATGAAGCATTTTTACAATTTCCTTAAGTATCTTTTTAATACCCGTTAGTTCCCGAAATATATTTTGAAGATCAGTCATTACCCAAATATTTTTTCATATCCTAAAATAAATTTTTAAGACCATGAAGTATTTTTTTAGTACCTTGAAATACTTCATGATCTTAAAAATTTATTTTAGGATATTAAAAAAATATTTTAAGGTAATGACTAATCTTGAAAATATATTTCGTGTACTAACTACTAAAAAGATACTTAATATTGATCGGTACTAAAAAAAAAAAACTTCTCATGGTCTTAAAAATTTATTTTATAATCTTGAAAAAATACTTTAGAGTACTTGACTAATCATGAAAACAATTTTAGGTATTAATAGGTACTAAAAAGACACTTAAGGATATTGAAAAAAATACTTCATTATCTTGAAATTGTTTTTTAGGATATTGAAAAAATATTTCAGGATAATAACTAATCTTGAAAAAATATTTCAGTGTACTGAACGGTATTAAAAAAATACTTAAGGATACCGACTAGTAATGAAAAGAAAATGGTGATGGCAATTGAGAGAGAAAAAGTTGAAAAAAATAGCTTTTTTACAAGACCTAGGTTTTGACGAATAACTTCTAGACAATTTTTGGAGTGTTTGGTTAACTTTTGTCAAAACTTAGGTTTTGATACAAATTAGCTTTTGGACAATTTTGGAGTGTTTGGCAAACTTTTGTCAAAACCCGGGTTTTGATATAGAATAGCTTCTAGACAATTTTAGAGTGTTTGGCAAACTTTTGTCAAAACTTAGGTTTTGAAGTTATCCAAACACTATCATTTTTATCCAAAAACTATTCTCCAAAACCATTTTTATCTCTTAAATTCCAAAAGCTATTCTCCAAAAACCATTTTTACCTCGTAAGTTCCAAAAGCTACATCCAAATGGTCAATTTTTGTAATATGCATGAACTATATATATAGTGTAAGTTAAATTTATGGATGATCAAATAGTAAGGAATATTTAAAAGAATACTATGTATATCATTATTATTTATTATTTTATATTATAATGCATTTTTCTTTACATTTCTCTCCATTTATTTAAGCGGCACGTTGTTTGTGTTGCCACAGGATCAACTAGTACTACACGAGTACTTGGACTCCACCCGACCAGAATGCCTGTTTGATCCGACCAGAACCCCACCATTATCTGATGCCTTGAGGGCCTCTCATATATTAATAAGATGCCAAACATATAATATATTGTTAATCCCAATCTCATGGGAAAAATCAGTTCTTAAAGCTACAATATTCATTTTGGGCAAAAAAAAAAAAAAAAAAAAAAAAAAAGCTACAATATTCATTAGTCTGATATATTATTAAACCATTGAATTTGTTACTGCTATTTTATGATCAGTAACACAAATACGAAAGGACACGTTGGCCAAAAAACCATAAAAACACACAAATAGGAAATTAATAATCGCACTTGGTGTAATCAATTACAACAAGAACAAGAGATCATCCAGCTGCTATAAAATTAAATTCCTTGAATGAACTATTTCACTCTGAAGCATATATCCCTCACATATTTCACGTGAAGATGAACATCCAGAAAAAGTAATAATTAAGAACATTCATATATATATATATATATATATATATATACTCCTCCGATCCTAATTATAAGACCAGGTTAATTTTTTTTGGAGAGATTAAGGAAGTTCGATGCTTGCTTTTGTCGCTAAAGCAATCAATTAAACTAGGACCTAATTAATTATGTAATATAGGGTCAACCTAGGTCATTCTCCCAAGGAGCAATCTGTGGGTTTTTCTTTAGGTTGAATTTAGGTGATGAAAAATGCGATGAAATGAAACTAAACTAACTAATGCAATGAAATGAAACTAAACTAACTAAATGCAAGATGATAATGACTCTAAAACCTATATGAGAATGGAACTAATCTAGATGCAGATGCAAATTTTGGAGGTTTTTGTTATGAGAGAATAATTAAAATCCTAAGAAAAGAAATTAACTAACTATTAAGAAAATCAAATAAGAAAAGACACAAAAGGTTTACTTAAGTGTACGATGAAGGGGACACCTTAGGAATTGCATGGAGTTAACTTTCTTAGCCTAAATTAATTAATTAGATCAAAGAGAGGTTAATGAAATATTGGAATTAATGAGTTTAATTAACTAATTAAAGCATGGGAAACCCTAAAGTTCAATAACAACTAAGCCACTAGAAAACTCATAATGGAATGAGCGCTAGTTAATTAAACTTATTAAAACCCAATGACATTTAATTTCAAAATAATTTTAGAAATCTTGTTTACAATTATCCAATTGAAAAATTAGACAATTTATCAACCCAATCAAACAATTAAGATGATAAACCAAATTGTCAATTAAATTAAGAACGAAAACTCGATTAATAATTCAATTGACAATCCAAAGGTTGCAAACAAAATTCTAGCAATTGTCTCAAACATAAAAACTTCAAATTATCAATCAAATCCAAAAGAAATATGTTTACAATCTAAAACTAGATTGTTCTCAATTAACACAACCTGAAACCCTTTAAAACTAAAGAACCTCAAGTTTGAATTAAAAAGATAAAAAGAACAACACTCCCTTATTATCTTCAATTGTAAGTTCTTAGGCTTTAGCTTCCTCCATGCTCCTCCTAAATTACCTCTCCCAAAAGTGTTGGTTCTCTAAAAGATTTTGATGATTGCCAACAATTATGAACAAAGAATGAGGATTTGCTCTCAGAAGTTGGAAAATCCTGAGTGAGAGCAAACCTCGAGGTTTTCCCAGAAACCTCGAGGTTTGGCCTTACAAAGGAAGCATCGAGGTTCTATGTTTAAACTTGCAAAAATTGGGTTTCACAAAATTATGTGAAACCTCGAGGTTTATTAAGAAACCTCGAGGTTTTGACTTCCGAGAGAAAACTCGGTTTCACACCAAGTTGTGAAACCTCGAGGTTCACAACAAAACCTCGAGGTTATGCCTTGGCACCAAACTGAAAATTTGAAATTAAATGTAAAACCTCGAGTATTGACAAAACCTCCGGTTTCGCTTCCAGAGCTAATGGTTTTCGGTGTTTGAAAACCTCGAGGTTTCCATAGAAACCTCCAAGTTTGTGTTTTTGGGTCAAAACAAAGAACTTTGTCATTTGGGCAAAACCTCGAGTATTGTTACAAACCTCGAGGTTTGTGAGTTCCAAAGAGCAAATGAACTTTCACTCATTCTAAAACCTCGAGGTTCCTTGAGAAACCTCCGGTTTGCTTCCATCATGTTTCGCTGGGTTTCACACACAATGTGAAACCTCGAGGTTTCGAGAAAACCTCGAGGTTTGGAGTAAGCCCGAGAAACCTTTGTGATTGCATCATGAGAAACTTCCAGGTTTTTTGATAAACCTCCAAGTTTGAGGTTTTAGTCTTAAATCGTTTTCAACCTTAAATGACCAAACCTCGAGGTTTGTGAACAAACCTCCAGGTTTCGGACGTTGTCCGAAAATTGAATGTAACGATTTTGCTATGCCTTCGTGTTTGATCTCAATGCTTTTCATGATTAATCTCTATTGGTACTAGATATGTTTAACCATCTTTTTAGTGAGTTTCGCATGTTTAAGGAAGGTTTATCAAGGTTTAAAGCAAAAGCAAAAGTGATGTCGAACATTAAATGCTCAACCTAGAAACTTGCATCCTTTTGGTTAATCCATCTGCACACGGTTGCAAAGCATTAAAGAATGATTTCTACATCTAGCAACATCTTCTCCAACAGATTGATTTGCGTAGAGTCAACTTCGACCATCCAAATTTGGATTAAGTGAGTTTTAGAAAGAGAAGAAGACCTAAGCAACTCACATCTTCTGCAGAACATCTTCAACGGTCTTATTATCAAATGCAACGGTCTATTAATGCTATCTGGCTATAAATAGAGTTGCATTCAATTCTTCTCAACAACTACTATATCTGAAAACGAACAAGCATTCAAGTTCTTCAACTACCTTTCGTTTTCACTTGTATTTTGTCTTTTGACATTATAAGCTTCAAGTGTTTATTATTATCCACTCTTAGAGAGAGCTTTTATCTGTAATTCATTTATTGAAAAGAATCACAAGTCAAGGGGACTTGGTGATTTGGGAGTTCATTGATTACAACTTGTAAGGGGAGTGAGTTCTAGAGAGAACTACTCTTTAAGTACAGTGTGTAATCTTTGTGATAGTGAAAATCCCAGTGCAGAGTCCGGGACTGGATGTAGGTCAAGTTGTTAAGACCGAACCAAGATAAATCTCGTGTTTACCCTGTTCTTCCCTTTACTGCTCATCATCTCGTTTTTTTGTTGTCTAAAAACAGAGCAATTTACAAAAGTTTTTAAAATACCCAATTCACCCCCTCTTGGGTATATAGCTCCACTTTCATTTGGTATCGAGCAAGGTCTTGTCTAAAGAGCTTAACATCTCGAGAAGGATCCAATGGAAGGCATTCTACCCGATGGAGCTTCAATCAACATCTCCGAGGTTTTAGTGGAGAACATTACTCATTCTCGGAAAGCCAAATTCAAGGTGTTTGTAATGGCTACAGAGTATGGTCTCTCGGAGAGTTTTTGGACGAGGAGACTACGCTCCAACCGTCCCCGAAAATGGTCTCAAGGTTCCAAAGGAAGAAGAAGATTATGATGAAAATGACAAGAAATGTCACACTCAACAAAGAAGGCGGTTCTCCTTCTCGCAAAGTGCTCTTAGTCAACAAGAATATTTCTCGTTTGCAACTTAACCTCTCGCTAAAGCCATGTGGGACGCTCTGGAAATTGCTCATGAAGGAACCGTTGGAGCTAAGCAAAATAGAGTCAACACTCTAATGACAGAATATGATCTCCTTCGTATGAAGTCTGGAGAATCTATTGGTGATTTCCAGATGAGATTCACTCATCTGATCAATCAACTTGCTGCATTGGGCAAAGAGTATGAGCAACCTGTCCAAGTGAGGAAAATTCTCAACATCCTCAATAAGGAATGGGAAGCCAAAGTCACGCCATTGAAGAAGCTCGTGGAGATTCTATGGCATCTGTGGCAGCCCTTTTCGGGAGCCTTTCTGAATATGAAGCCAAGCACAAGTTCAAAAAGGGACTTGATGAAGTCCATGGAAAAAATAAGGGAATTGCCCTTAAAGCTGTCAAAGAAACTAAGGAATCAGATGATGATGAAGATCCAGACGAAGATGAGGAGATTGGTATGATGGTTGGAGATTCAAGAAATTCTACAAGAAGGACCAAGGTTTCAAGAAGTTTCACAAGGGTAGCTCCGTAATATGAGGCAAAGAAGCCAATCATTTGCTACGAGTGTGAGAAGCCCGGCCACATCAAATCGAATGTCACAATCAAGAACAAAGACAAAGAAAAGAAGAGATTCAACAGATTCAAAAAAGAAGGCATATGTCTCGGTATTTGGGGAGATAGTTCATCGATGAAGATGATGAGGATGAGGAAGAAAAAGCAAACGTATGCTTAGTTGCCGAAGAAGAAGAACAATGTATCAACTTCGAAGAGGTATATGATTGCAAACCACCTTATGATGAGTTATTTGTCAATATATGGTCGCAATCGAGTTTGAAAAACTTGCTTTGAAAAATATTTCAAATTGAAAAACGAAATCTTACTCTTGAATTTCAAGTTGAAAAGTTTTCCTCTTCGAAAATATTGCTTGTGAAGATTGTCCGATCAAGAAAAAGAATTCATATCTTACAAAGGCACTTGAGAAATTCACTAGAGGAAGTGAAATGCTCAATGTCATTTTGAAACAACAAAGATTTATAAATGACAGATCAAGGAGTTGGTTACAAACCTAATTTTGATAAAAAGAAATGAAGAAAGAAGTCTCAGGTGAAAAATCCTATATGAACTATTTTACAAAATCAGTCCATTCTTTAAACCCATTTGCACACGTAATTATCGCAAAGAAAGGGTCATACTACTTCTTCTCCTTTCTTTCATAAGAAGGAAAGAAAGAGTAAACCCATAGGAAATTATCAATGGGTGCCAAAGGGATCTTACAAGATTCCTAGACACAAACTAACCCCAAAGGACCCAAGAAAAGATGGGTACCTAAGGCCTGATTTGCTGTGTCTTGCAGGTTTGCCTAAGAGCATCAAAATCCAACAAATGGTACATTGATAGTGGATGCTCTAGTCACATGACTGGGGATCAATCCAAATTTGCCTCAATCAAGCCTAAGGATGGTGGCAAGGTGACCTTTGGTGGAAATCAATCTGGAAAGATTGCTTTGGAGTTGGTGAAATTGGCAACAATGAAGGACCACTAATCAAAGATGTCTACCTAGTCGAAGGACTTTGCCATAATCTCCTCGGTGTAAGCCAAAGCACGATAAAGGTAACTTAGTTATCTTCGATTCTCGAGGAGTGCTTGATTGTGAGTAAGGATATACTCCCTTTAGAAAACATAAAATCAAAAGCCTTATTTAGAGCCCCTAGAGATGGGAATTGTTATACACTTAGTCTCTCTAGTAATGGTTCTGTTTCTGAAAAATGTTTTGTCAAGAACTTGGATGAGAGTTGGCTTTGACACAAGCGATTAGCTCATGTCAATATGATTCAACTTGACAGTTGCTTAAAAAGGATCTGGTGATTGGTGTTCCTAAACTACACTTTAAAAATAACATGCTTTGTGATGCTTGTCAAAAAGGGAAACAAACCAAATCATCATTCAAATCTAAAAACGAGATTTCAACTAATAGACCTCTTCAATTGCTTCATATGGATCTAGTTGGACCAGCTAGAGTGAAAAGCCTTGGAGGCAAGGGGAAGGATGGGGAAGGATGGGCAAAGGTATGTCGGGGTTACAAGGCGTGACAGAAAGGAGTGGTGATCTTAGAAAATAATTCAGAAGCTACGAGGGAAGTCTACCCAGAAAATCGCGACAACGGAAATTAATCGGTAAAACAAACGAAAACCTGTAATTCACACCAGCCAAGAAGCAGGAGATGGGGATATACCTGAAGTAGTGGAGAATGAGTAAGCAGCAAACAAAGTTGTGATAGCGCCGGAACACGTGACTGCAGAGAATGGTGAAAATGGCAGAGAACAGAAAAACCAAGGAGCGATAGCAGAAGTAGCAAAGTGAAGAAAAGGGAGGGAAATATGAATCCTATAGACTCGTGGGTTGCCGAAGCGTCGGGGGCAGGAGTGTCTTTTCACTCAGAATAAGGAGGTGGCATACTGCGCGTAAAGAGTGCATTAATTGCGCACGAAGATCGGTGCGTGGATAGGCGTGGCAGTTGCAGGCTTTCGCCAATACTAAGTTTTCAGGTGTCAGACGACAATGATGACGAATATCGAAAGTCCTCTATTCCAAAAGGCACCCGAGGCCATTGACGCCCGGCACCGCCTCGACAAGCGAAGCACATGTCGACCCCAGACGAACATGTTCCATGACAATTGCCTCGGACAAACGAGCTCGGTAACGTTACCTCGTATCCTAGAGGCCTTGTCTCGGACTCCCAGACAGCTAACAGAGTTCGGCCAGTAAAGCCAAATGGGGGCAAAATACATCTCGGCAGCTCAGAAGACTGACCTACTGAGCTGGGGGGCAACTGTTACGGACCTGTACTAAGGCCCAATACCGAGATGGCCCAACTAAGGGCGTATCCAAGATTACAGCATACCTATAATATAGGAAGATCCTATATTATAGCGGATCCTATCTATCAACATGAGGGGAATATTCGAACTATGTCTACGTGATATACTTCCCTAGATATTCGTCCTGGAGATCAGACACAACCACGATATTTTCCATGGTAGCCTCTATAAATACAGAGGCTAATTAACCAAGTGCACAGGTTCTAACTCAGACTATTTACATTCAGTCACACTGTCCACACACACCACCCCTTATATCGTGCACAGTGATCCTACGCTCCCTTGATTATCTACCCCATAGATATTCAGGCCGAGCCCTACGATCCAATATCAAAGTACCAGCCCTTGGCTGGATATTTATGTTCTACACCAGAACAGTAAGATATATAAATATATAGTGAAGTGTAGAGAGACCAAGCATAGAGACAGCCTTTCTCTTCATTACGCCTTTGAACGTGATAAGCGTATGACATTTCCTGCCTTCCTGGTGCTCCTCCCTCCATTCTTCTTCTTCTTCAGCTAGCACTTCACAGCAATTCTCACGACACACTAAGTAATGAGGTGAGATATAATTAGGACCTGTAGTAATAAGATATTATGAGGTTAGATATAACGTCTTAGTACGTAACTAAGTATATTTTTATATACGTAGGTAAACCAGACATACGAATATACCATATTAATTATACACACATGTAGCTACAAGGGAACAAAGCTTAAAACTAAACTAGATTAAAGCGACAAATCTTAGGTTCGGAATATTTAGTCACAATGCTCCAGAAGATTCCCAAAATATGCTGTGCATACCAACGTAACCTTGATTTATCTTTACTTTACTAATATTATTATTTCGTCAAGTCATGTGTGTGGACACAAATGAAGTGGGAAATAATAATTAAAAATAACAAGAGAAGCATCTTTGCCGATCAGTATTGGCACAAGCAAACAAATCAATAATTAAGTATTATAATCGATCGTCTTATATTTTGAAAGAGTAATTAAGTGTTATGGTCGGATGCTGCATATTGGTATCATACATACATACATACATAGACATATATATACACACACACACATATAGAGAGAGAGAGAGATGAACACACATAAATATACAAGAAAATACTTATGTCTAATTTCCTTATATAATTTCATTAAGTTCTCACATATAAATGATTATTTTTGAATTATTATCATTTAACTATAAACCTATATGGGGAAAAAAATAGTACACGTGGTCAAGTGTGATTAAAGAATTTGACAAAATGGATATGAGAAACTTAATATAAGTATGGTCCTAATATATACTCCTATGAAATTCCAATCAATTTCGCCGACGTATACTACAAGACAAACAAATGAGAGCATGGGGTTTTTGTGTGATAGTGCACTTGGTAGTCATATAAAAGCAGGGAAACGCCGAACGAAAGTGAAGGAAACATTACAATTCATTAGCATATATCTCTCTTTGTTGTATTATTATTTGAAGGGCCAGGCTCTAACAGTCTGAGGCCAATAATCAGATCATCAGACATGTTTGGACAAATTGAGCATGAAGCAGAGTTGAACGTGGCGGTAATCGAGGCGTGGGATCTCTACAGGTCGCTTCAGATGGGAAAGCTTCTGGAGAAGGAGCTCCCTATGTTGCAGAAGGTCGAAGTCATTGAAGGTGATGGAGGAGTTGGAACTGTCCAGAAAGTAACGTTTAAACCAGGTAACATTACATTAATTTATGAATATAAATTTCCACTAAATAATTTATGTTTTAATTTGGGAAAAATCGATCCAATAGTAATTGTTGTTTAGTAGTCAAACATCTTACCCTTAAAAAGTAAAATATTAATGTAAATATTTTAGGAACTTATAGGTATGGTGGAATCAAATGACACCTTGTCTATCCAGTATTGTGTTAGAACCCTGAACGGACGACAAGGACCAATGGTGGAGGGATTTTTATATGAGGGTATTTATGTCATTTCATAAACACTTATTCTCCAAAAATTTCATACGAATTAATTACTATATCATTTTTCCGGAAGATCTTAAAAGGGTTAATATACTCTTTAATCTCTCAAGTTTGTTCTTATTTTAGTTTTGGTTCCTCAAGTTTTATTTTGCTTAGAACATTGGTCCATATAACTTAACAAAAAAACAAATCATTTTGCCTCTTGAAGAACCAAAACCCATGGTTTGAAATTTGAAGGACCAAAACCAAAATAAGAACAAACTTGAGGACCAAAAATTATATTACCTATATTAAAATTTGAGAAAATATCACTCAGTCCCAAAGAACATAAAAAATATCAAAAAAGTCTCAACCCAAAATCACATATCAAAAGTCCTATTAGTTGTATTGACAACGAAGTGTTATATTGACAACAAAATTTAAAAATCTGGTTATTCACAATAGAAAAAGCTAGATTCATAACAGGAAGTACTATATTCACAATAAAATTTAAACACCTGGATTTTGTTTCAAACACAGGTCCCTAAGCGTACAGAGGTCATTCACAACAGAAAAAAGCTAGATTCACAACAGGAAATGCTATATTCACAACAAAATTTAAAAACCTGGATTTTGTTTCAAACTCGATCCCTAGCGTATAGAAGCCATTCACCAAAAAAAAAAAAAAAAAAAAAAACTATATTCACAACAGGAAGTGCTATATTGACTTGAGTTTCAAAATGGCTCCAGGTTTTTATATTTTGTTGTCAATATAGCACTTACTGTTGTCAATATAGCTTTTTCTGTTGTGAATGGCCTCTGTACGCTTAAGGACCTGAGTTTGAAACAAAATTTAGGTTTTTAAATTTTGTTGTGAATATAGCATTTTCTCGTAGAATCTAGTTTTGTTTTTTTGTTTTTTTGTTTTTTGTGAATGACTAAACTTTTTAATTTTGTTGTCAATATAACACTTCTTGTTGTCAATACAACTAATATAAAACAAAGTCCATACTTTTTTGATATTTTTTATGTTCCTTGAGACCTAAGTGATATTTTCCCTTAAAATTTTGCATATTTTGGGAGTACTTATCTGTCATTCTCTGCGAACAAATTAAATGAACGTTGATATACTGATGAATAATTATTCTGTTTTTTATGGGTTTAATATCAGATTTGCAAGGACAACAAGCAAGTTATAAAGAGAAGTTCACAAAGATAGACAATAAGAACATGATCAAAGAAGTAGAGATAGTGGAAGGGTGGTACTTAGAGCTAGGGTTTACTTCATTTAGGACTCGATTACAAGTGATGGACAAAGGAGAAGATTCAAGCTTCATCAAATCAACAATGGAGTATGAGTTCAAGGAAGAGGCTGCACCTATCGCCTCTCTCATTAACACAGAAATTTTGGCTCAGATTGCTCTTATTGCCAAAATTCATCTCAACAAAAACAAGCCTCCTACAAAAGAAGATAAATAAACTACACACACACACTTGAGGTTTACATTTATAATTAGGTATGGGCCACGTCTTTACATATCAGCTTGGCTTTTCTTCTCTACCCTTCCCATTTACTTCCTTTTCACTACTCGTATCTACTGTCAAATTTTAATTTGTCTGGTCCGAATGTAATGTTTTGTATAAGTACTAATAAAATATCAAATTATTAAAAAAAATAAAAAATAAATTCAAACTGCTAAATTTTAGTCATGATTTTTAAAACTATTATAAAATAAAATATTTAACACAATAATTTTATAAAAAATTAAATCTAAACCGTTCAAATTTCAATCTAACGGTAGAGATGGACAGTGGAAAGGAAGTGAATGCAAAGTCCAAGTCAAGCCCTTGTGCCCATGAATTTGTGAATATGTTTGTTTGGGGATCTCAGGAGCCTATGTTTGCTACTTTATGTTGTGCAAGCGTTAAGTATGCAAGTTTGATGGTTTAGGTGTTACAGCAAAGAATTGGTGTTTGTGCAGTCGTCAGTGTGGGAGAGCTTGTTTATGGTGTCAATAATGGACTCACTTAAATAAGTATTGTAAAAAAGATATAAGACCAAATTAACTAATTTGGGGAGAGTAAAGAAGATAAATAATTTACTTCATTATAACATATGTTACGTGATCTCTCGGAATACTTACGTGTATCATTAGGTTATATCGAGTTTATATAAAAAGGAAAATTAATTTGGAGAAAAATGATAAATATTAATATTTCAAAGTAATTTATTTAGCTTCATTAATCTTCTCCAGCTTAATTTACTTGTCTTATATTAAGGACCGAAAGTAGTATAACATATGTTATACTTACGTGTATCATTAGGTTATATCAATTTATAAATAAGGCAAATTAATTTTGGAGAAAGGTGATAAATATTAATATTTTAAAGTAATTTATTTAGTTTCATTAATCTTCTCCATTTAATTTATTGTCTTATATTAAGGACCGACGATAGTATTTTTAATTTTTTGTTGCATTCTTAAACTGTGTCAGAAAACTAAACCTATACCTGCATATGCGCTTGTTCTGTGAGATTTAAAAGATTTAAAGCTTGTTTCTGTTTTTTTTAATTAAAAAAAACTGTCTTAAAAAGTTGTTTTAAAAAAGGGTTAGGGAGCAAATTTAACAATAAACTATTGGCCCAGGAGCATCCAATAAACTCTTATGTGGACCTAAAATACCAACCAACTTTTTAAAATGTTAAGTGGGCACAATGCCGTTAAAGCTAAACCTAACGCCGTCTCCCTCTCTCATTCATTCATCGTCTCCTTCTCTCATTCAGCATCTCCCTCATTCACTCATCGTCTCCCTCGTCTTCTTCATCCTCTTCACCGGATCCTCCTTCTTCTTCATCTTCTCTCCTCCGATCTGTCTTGAGCCTGCGGCTCCAATGAAAACGTGACGGCGGAACAACGGTGGAGCGTCACTGAAGCACCGGTGAAGCTCGATCTGCTCCGATGAAACTCGAACACGAGACGGCTGAAAGATCGACTTCTCTTTCCTCTGGTTTTGGTCCATTCGCGCGGGTGAAGGGAAGATCTGGTAAGTTTCATCGATTTGCTCCGATGAAACTTGAGACCGCCGAACAACGTTGTGTTTCTGGTTAGGGACACCTGCCTCAATAGAATTTTCCACCATTTTGATTCTGATTGTGGATTATTGCTTGTGGATTTAGTCTAATTGTGCTTTCGAACATGGAAACTTTAGATTTCTGAATCTGCTTCCTTCTTTTATTTAGCTTGATTGTGGAATTGAGAGGGAGTATTTACTTATTTCTGAATCCGTTTCTTTCTTTTATTTAGCTTGATTGTGGAATTGAGAGGGAGTATTTACTTATTTAGATTTGTGCCGGTGTATGCTTGGATGGGCTTCTGATTTTGTTTCCTTCAGATTTTGCCTTCATCGATTTGCTTGTTGCTATGGTCTTGTGTTTCTGAACTTCAACTCACAAGTTTCTCTCACTCACTCACTCACTCTCTTCTCTCTTTCTCCTTCATTTAGATTCAAAATTTTCACGCAATTCCCTCTCATCTTTTACTCCATTGGCTCCTCGGAGCTTCAACCATATTTGCCCCGAAAGTTCCTTTTCTTTCGGAATTTTCGGACAAATCCAATGCGAAGGAGGAAACACCGTATCTGTTTCTCTTTATTTTCTTTTCTTTTGTGAGTACTATGGGAAGTTCTGGACAAGAATTTGGGTCAATGAACATGGATGAATGAGAGAGGGAATGAATGAGAGAGGGAGAGAGATGAAGTGAGACGGACGTTAGTTTCACCGTCATTCATTGTGCTCGATTAACATTTTAAAAAGTTGGTTGGTATTTTAGGTCCACATAAGAGTTTATTATGTTGGGTCTTCTTTGGCCAATAGTTTATTGGTAAATTTGATCCTTAACCCTTTAAAAAAAAAAAAAGAAAAAGTAAAAAGTTGTTTTAAAAACTAAAAAAAAAAAAAAAATCAAAACAGTTTTTAGGTTTTTTTTTTTTTTTTTCTTTCATATTTTTTGAGGAAGCTATATGTCCACTATTGACCTCACACAACTGAAACCAACCACTGCCACGTCACTCTCAAAGACGGCCCCATGTCACTTCAAAAACATTTTTAAAACAACAATGCAAACTGATTTTTTTATTTTTTTTTGTCTTTTTTGTTTTCAAAACTAAGGGTCTGTTTGTTTCTCTTTCCTATTTTTTTTTTGTTTTCAAAACAGTTCCATAAAATTACTTTTAAAGACATGTTTTAAAACACACACAAAAATGTTTAATAGTTGTTATGAAAAAAAACTATTTTTCTTTTTGAAGTGATGTTGCAGCTTAGTGAGATTTTGATAATAGATAGGTGGCAACATAAAAAAATAAAAATAAGAAAACACCTACAAACTAGCCTTATTTGATTCTGTTCTCTATTTTTTATTCTATAAAATTATTTTTGAAAACAAGTTTTGGAAAAAAAAAATTGTGCTTTGTTAGTTGTCTAAAAAATTATGTCTTTTAATGATGTGGCGGAAGACATCGCCAGTGGTGACGACCACCACGTCCCAACAGTATAGTGTCCATGACAAATAGGTGATAGTCTCAAAAAAAATGAAAGATAGAAAAACAAAAAACTAATTTTTGTTTTAGTTTTTAAAAACAACTTTTTATTCTGTTTTTTTAAAAACAATTTTCCAAACAGGTTTTTTTGAAGAATTTTTTTTTATTATTAAATAAACTAGTTTTAAACACAAAATCAAACAAACCTGATTTTTTAATTCTTAAAAACAATTTTTTTTAAAAAAAAAAAATTTGAAAACATTTTTCCAAACAAGTTTTTTATAATGTTTTTAAAAACAAAATCATGCAAACCTTTCCAAAAACAATTTTTTTAAAATGTTAAAAAAAAAAAAAAAAGAAAACATAAACCAATAGGCCTTATTTTTTCTTATTTACAATACCAAATTCTCAACCGTTGTAAGCCGAAACAAAGACTATCCCATTCTTCTAAATAAACAAGTCAAGAAACCAACATGAGTAAGATATAAGCCAAACCTTGCAGGAGAAAATTATTCATTCATTTCAGATTAACAAATTGATGCTACAACAGTTTACAATTAATTTGTAGAGTTACGTCACTTTCCTATGCTAAGATGTGGCAAAGAATGTACCTAAAAATAACAAAGACCAGTGGCAAAAATATGACAGATACACTTCTTAGTGGCGGATTCTACATATCATCTCCATTCTTAACTCCTACAAATTTATGGGTAACAATGATATGCTACAAGTGGTTCAATTGAAGGCCAAAAAATATAAAACCTCCAAAAATGAGGAAACAAATTAGCTGCAAGGCAATAGTCCCTCAATCAGAAATTATTGGAGCAGCAACGCGGGGAAATGCAATAAAATGGGTGTCAAAGAATCTTACCAACTAAAATATCCGTTTTATTGTATACTTATGGCTCTTTGCTATTTATGCTATCATTTTGATTGGAAGTCAAACAGCTTGATAGTTGATTTTTGAGGAAGTGGCTGAAGCAAGCTCCATGGATGCATATGCTCCTAATCTTTAAATTTCTGACCATGACTCCTGACAGGATATGCAAAAATTAATTCAACCCTTGTGAGAATATTATGCATTTATTATGATTATTACCTTATCATTATGATTAGATATAGGTATATTATAGGATATTTCCTATTATATCTCAATTAGTTTGATTGATTTTGATTAGATTTAATGAGATTCTAGGGTTAGGTCTAAGTTTGCCTATATAAAGGCCTTTGTGTATTCTTTCTAAGTCGAGAGATTAATTAAGAATTATATTTCTCTCTCAAAGTTCACATGGTATCGGAGCCTGGTTAGTTGTGGGTTGTTTTGTGTTTGTTCTCCGTTTGTTCTCCATTCAGTTTTCCATTTTCGGTGGTCTGAAACAGTGAGAGAGAGAGAGAGAGAGAGGAGAGATTTCGAGTTTTGCCACGGTCCGTTTCTGGGTACACGCGCCACACCATCGTGTTCCCCGTCTTCCGATTGGTGTTCGACGTAAATTTGGTGGCCGTCGACACCTGCGTGACGCGCGTGGATGATAAGCCCTTCACCGTGACCAATTCCGACGGTGCGTGGGGATGAGATTCCATCGACGACGTCCTGTTTCGGCCTTCTCTTCTCATTTCCATCTGATCTTTGAGTTTGCATCTTCCTAGGTGAGTGTTTGAATTTTCCTGAGATCTCCGTGAGAATTTCAGTTAGGTGACATCATCATTTTCGATTATGAAGCACAACTAATATTCAACCCTAGTAATGTTTGGGGCACAGTTCTTCATCAACATCATCATTGGTGGTAGTTCCTCTCATCGTGCCTCTCATCTCGTCAAACGACTGGTCCCGTCGTCCTCAACTCGTAAGCACAGTTCTTCATCAACAACCCATCTCCTCTTCGACACTGTCATCGTCGTCGAGCCTTTCATCATTGTTGGTGGTAGTTCCTCTGTCATCGTGCTCCTCAACTCATCCGACGACCCAGGTCCCGTCGTCCTAAACTCAACGTATTTTTGAAGATTGTCGCAACCATTGCCCGTTGAACTACAAGCCGCCCGTCTCCTAACATAGTCGAGTACATATTCGAGTATCTGCTACTCTCAAAATGGGCCTCTAAGACTCAAGAAGTACAAGCTTAAGGGGGAGTGTTAGTAGTATAAAGTTGTATAAGTAAGTTGGACATGATTAAAATCTATGATCAGTGAGAATATTATGCATTTATTATGATTATTATCTTATTATTATGATTAGATATAGGTATATTATAGGATATTTCCTATTATATCTCAATTAGTTTGATTGATTTTGGTTTGATTAGATTTAATGAGATTCTAGGGTTAGGTCTAGGTATATAAAGATCTTTTTGTATTCTTTCTAAGTTAGAGATTAATTAAGAATTATATTTCTCTCTCAAAGTTCCCAACCCTCAACCCCACCAAAGCACTTATAATCATAGAGAAGATAAATTAAATAAGCAGTTTTTGTAGCATCACACATAACAATTGTTGAATAGTTAATTAAAAGGACAAAGTACGCACCAAGCAGTTTGTTACACCTAGGAGAGAAGCGACTCATTCACTTCCACAATTAGTGCACAGGGAAAATATAACTAACAGAACTCCAGCTCAATACAATACTTCATGACTACATTTTAAGATTGAATATAGTAGACACACCAGTGTGTTACACCTAGAAGAAAAGCGACTCAATTGCATCTGTATGTATAAATCTTGTTAAATAGATTTAAACCACAGTTTTTCATTAATTTGAGTTGATATCACCATGTCTAGTTAAGAGACAGAAAAGAACAATTTTTTTTGGCTGATGAGTATCGACCCTCCAATAAAAAACCCAAGATTTAGGGGATAAAAATTTAATTTTGCAGAAAATTATTAAGAGGGCCTATGCATAAGTCAAGCAAAATCATACTGTACCTCCAAATTTCTTAGTAACCCAGCCATGACAAACCATCTAGAAAAATCATGTTGTAGGCCGAGCTATTGTAGATAAACCGCGTCCAACAGGAATAACTCCTGGAAAAGCATCAGATGCTTCTTCCTCTTCTAAGGTAGCTGCATGATTGACACAAAAATTAACTTAAAGAACATAATATAAGCAACCAGAGACACGAAACTACACTTGTTCTTACATATATAATAGACTCTTTTTGTAATTATTATTTCAACTTCTGCCAGAGAGAAACGCATGCTTTTTTCTTTTTTGGCATGAGCATAGCTAGAATACCTTGTATTTTTTCACATTTTTTATGCTGTTACTTCAGACGCAACTCTAGGTTTCCATTAAACTCCTCTGAATTTAAGAATGTTTCAAGAGTAACGTTTCGTCGACCGATACCTAGCATATGAAAAAAGTCATGGAACTGCGAACAGACCCAGGAACATTAGAACTCTCGCCTGTATTTGTAAATATTAAACTAAGTTTAGCATAGTTAATGGTTTAAAGGGTTAATGAAAAATCTTATAAGGACTAAAATGCCAATGGCGTCTTCCTCTATCCTAGTTAAAATATTTACATCAATTGAGATAGTTGTTACTACTCCCCCCTGTTCCTTAATATAAGACATAATTAAGGAGTTGATCTTGGTCCTAATTATAAGACATAGTTTACATATTTGTCAATGTCTTTCTAACTTATCCCTATTGATGCTCCCTCAACCATAATCAATGAGGAGAGAGAATGAGGGAATTAAGGAAGATGATTGAGGTGGTTTAAAAAATACTTGTTATTAACTAACTCAACTAACTTCTTAATCTAATCAAATTAGATAAATATGTTTGTACTACGTTGAGGAACGGAGAAGTAAATTTTTTTTTTTAATTTGTTTAAATAACTTTTCGAAGAACAAGCAATACTCTCTCAGTTTTGGCCTTGATCGACAACCAATTAAACAACAAATAGTTAACAAGAAACAAGCATTGTAATACCCTAAAATTTCTATTTATCATAAATACTATATTTTGATGAAGGTGAATATGTGGTCTCAAAATTTTGTAGTTTGTTAGCTATATTTTAGGCAATTTTCTCTTGGAATTAAAACAACCCAAGGCAAATTTTAGGCTACATTTAAGGATAATAAAACACAAAATGATTACCACATTAAACCATGGTTCTTGAATAATCAAAAAAGAGCAAGATAATGTTATGAAAATACTTAAATAAATTAAGAGTAATTAATAAAGATTAATGAGCAATTAAGCCTGCACTATATTAAATAATTGTATAAATCTTCATAATTAATCAAAGGGCTAATTAATAAAGACTTAAGCACTAATTTTCATAATTAGTTAATAAATCAATAGCAAATGCAATTAAGGATTAATAAATCCTATAAATAAAGCTCAATCCTCTTGTAAATAGATGAGCCAATGAGCAATCAAAGAAATAGGCTCAATCCCTGTAAAATTAAATAGACTAATAGGAAAGTTAAGATATGGATTAAGGGTGAGGATCAAGTTTGAACAAACACAAAATCAAATCCAATGGCTAGGGATCAAGATGAGGGGAAAAGAGATTATTTAATAATATTTTTAAAAAACATAATTAAACTAACACATGGGGCAATTAATGCAAAAATGAAGAAGACAAGAGAGAGAAAAGGGGGGTCGGTTTTGAGAGAGAGGAAGAAGAGAGAGAGAGAGAGAGAGAATGCTTAAAATATATTATTTTTTGAGCACATGTTGAATTAAATTAGAAAATAAAAAATAAAGGCTTAATCCTATGTAATTAAGATCAACCAATGAGAGCATTTCCTTCCTAAATTGAGCCTTCATGAAAACACAAACTAACCTAAGCCATTGATTGTGGAAGATGATCCAAAGGTTGAAAACCCTAGACTTTTCCTATAAATAGAGGCCTTGCCTCTTCACAATTCTTCACACCAAATCTACCACCAAGTGGTGATTTCTAATAGAGTAGAAGCAAGAAGGAGGATGGAATAGCAAGAGGCTTCAAGAGGTAAGCTTGCTTTTAGTTTCTAGTCTTTAGTTTTTATAATTCTTATAGTTCTTAGTAGTTTTGAGTAGAATTGTTAGTTTTAATCTATAAAATAGGTAAAGTAATTTCTCATAATTGTTTTTAGGCCTCATTGCATTGAAAGATGTCTGACGAGTTAAAAACATGTTGGGAAGTAACTTCTAGAATTAATGGAACAAGTTAGAATAAGCTAGGAAATTGTTGGGTTTTTTGGGATGTTGGAGTCGATCGGTTAGAAAGTATTATTTTATATACAAAATCATCTTTAAGAATTATGAAATAATTCATGGTCATATTAGACATGTATATATTTCCATTGATATAAAATATGTATCAAATAGAGGTCTGTAGAGAGAGATAAAAATTCTGGAAATAAGGCTACGTTTTACGGAAAAATTCTGGCGAGATTGAAGATCATTAAACTGGGAATGATTCACTAATTCTAGGTGAAAACAATTATTTTTTTTCCATAAAAATAGACATGCTAAGGTTTCCAAGGAATTTTAAGGAACCTCATTTTGATTTTTGTGGAATTAGTTATGAGTTTTCAAAGTTATCGAAAAATCTGTCCGGAAATGCTTTGGAACAACGTTTTTTACGAAAATTAAGGTATATAATTGGAATAATAAATCCACCGAGGATAAAAGGGTCAGTAGTTGCTAAAGTACCTCTTAGAATACGATTTATAAAGAAATAATGCGGTTATACCTTTATAGGCAATCCGAGGAAACGTACCGACAGCCAAATGTACCACTATCTACATGGACTAAGGTACGGACGCGTACTGTAACATTAACTCTAATGCTTATTGTATGCTTATATGTGATAGATGATTTCATAGGGTCATGGACAAGACCTGGTCTTGAACATGCACCGTGACCAAGACTCGGTCTTAGATCACTACTTATACATTTAGCTTTATACGGGTTATAGTCTTAATAACGCCGTTGAGTTTTTCTAGCGCTGAGGACACAAGGAGCTGTCATGGCACTAGTTAGTGCAGACGTGGATGATTTTACATTTGTTGTGTGCTATTTACTGTTGTTATGTTAACCTTACATCTGCTGTGTGCTCATGTGTTGGTTACTGCTGTAATGTCATGAATATCTATCATACATATATTGTTTACTTAAGCATGAGGTTAACCGTTACCTGAGGTCCGATGGGCATTCGACCTCAGCTCTTACCATAGCTTCAGGGTCTGGAGGATCGATGGCCGATGACAAGGGTAAGCAACACGCATGAGGACCGGCTGGAGTTTTATTTTGGAGATGTACTCGTATTTTTACGTAGTTAGAATTTTGAATACTCGGATAAATGTACCGCTAATTCAAACAAACGGATACGCCACAGTTAATGTTATATCAGTTACTCACTTGCTTCGGTGCTCTACTCTAATGAAAATATTTTATTCCACTTTTGAAAAATGGGGTGTTACAAGCATCACCATCACAGACTAGTTTTGAGAACAAAAAGCCTCAATTACAACTATAGGCAATTTGTCTGTCATGCAAAAACTAAGTTCGGATTCCAATTTAATTCAAGTTCAGTTGAAATTATAATTGGAGTTTAGTGCAGGTTTAAATTTAATTCCAGCGGTGAAATTGAGAGGGGGATGTTGAAATTGAGAATACTTATGCACCTGCATTATCTTGTCCAGCCTGAGCCCCAGTACTACCAATGCAAGAATATAGAGAACTGTCATCTACTTTTAACTGCTCAGAGGCAAGGTATATATCCTCAATTGTTGCGGCTTCATTTAGAAGTGTTAGGTCCTTGATACATGATATGTCCTGAAACCACATTCAACGAAGACATCAATGCATCAAAAACAAGAATGAATATGAAAGATTCAATTAAATTAACATTTTCAGTTTAAATTTGTTTACACAGAAAAATGGACTTCAAATTGTTCAAAATAAGACTAGTCTACTTTTATTTGAAAACATAAAAGATTTGAATATTTGATCATCATAACTGGATACCAAGATTCAAACAAGTTTATCTCACCTTTCTTGGAACAGAAGAAGCTTGCAAGTGAGCCATCAATCCCAGCCAATAGGCATTTGACTTAATTTCAGCTTCATGTCTCATAAGAAGGGTCCGCTTAGCCTACAATAAACAAAGCACCCAAAGATATTGACATTAGAAGGATGCAGCAGGTGGCTATGCTTTTCGAGTTCTCTTAGTTTGACTTGTATCCAAAAGACAAACGTTGAAGCTGAAATGTAATGCAACAACTCAGACAAATTCAATGACTAACCCTGTCCAATTCCCTCTCAGTAATTTTGTTGCTATGCAGACCCCTAAGCACATTTTTGCATGCATCAACGGCTTTCTGTACCTGAATATAATTTAAGTTTCCACCAATAAACAAATTGAAATAGGCAATAACCACTTAGATAAAAAAACATAAGCAAGTATGACTAAGAACCCACACCTTGCTTGGGGTTGACGTCACTGATATCACATACCATCCAAGTTCAAGCCTATCGAACAGGTTTAATTCAAATGACACATCATAAATCAAGCCTATCAAGCATTGAATCCCACCATGTTTTTTTAATTCTCTTCCATACATTAGAGCCTGGACGTCTTGGTTCAATACGAGGGAGAAGATCATCCCCAAATTTTACTTATCTCGTTCTACTTTAACCCAAAGATCATCCATGTGTGTTATGAGCCTCCATCCCAATTTCATAAGGGATGCTTGATTTTGGTACTTAGCATACCTCAACCCCAATCCACCCTTCTACCTAGCTTTTACACACCTCAACCCAAGCTACTAAAGACATCCTGCGACGCTCCGCTGTACTCCCCCACAAAAAAGATCTGTTCTGCTTGTCCAAAGTGTCCTAACCCGTACAAGGAAGATAGGTTTGTATTATATATGCTGGAATAGTTGAAGCCACCGAGAAAATAAGTGTTGCCCTACCAACTAAAGAGAATGATCTAGTAACCAGTCAACCTTCCCTTCTTCTTGTCAATTACCCCTTAAAATGATTCTTTTCCAACCCTCTTGTGATGCAGTGGCACCCACAAGGTGTTTTTCAAGATCCACCTTTTTGAGAGAACCCAAGAACTGTACTAAGCTCCATGCTCTTGTTATGATTGATATTTTTATAAAAGAATAATTGGGTCTTAGAAGCATTTACCTTTAGACCTGAACATGCACAAAAGTGAGACAAATAGTCCCGAACCATCTTCGCTTGTTGAAGGGAGGCTTGATAACTAAAATGATATCATCTGCAAAAAAATAGTTGCAAGATTGGTGGGCTCTTCTTCGTAAGACAAATCGACTTCCATTCCCTTGCCTCTACCCGTTCTTGAATCATATGGGCTAACATCTCAATACAAATAACAAATAAGTTGAAAGAGGATCCCCTGTCGACCCCACATGATACTTTGAAAAATTCCACCATATTGTCATTCCACAATAGTTGAATATTCGCGTACTAAAATTTTTTGAGATGATTTTTAAAATTTATAGAAGTGGGGTTGTAAAATTTTAATAAAGAAAAAATGTAAAATAAAATAGTATGAAAAATTAATTAAAAATTTTAACCCCACATCTCTAATTTTTTTTTACATTCAGCCTATAAAAATTTCCCTCTCCCCTCCCCTTCCCTCCATGTCCCTCATACCAAACAAGCCTTAGGCACAATCACACTACCGTTTGGTATTTTGTAGTTTGGTATGGTTCTTCCAACCTTATCGTTTTTGTTAATCAGTTTTTATTTGAGCTGTAATGTTTTACTCTATAATTTATTAAATGATACAATAAATTATATATTTTTAAATTGTTGGTCACTGGTATCCTTAATATTAACAATGATCTAAGGTTAATAATTAACGCCTGATTAATTTTTTCAGAAGAAATACAAATTAGCACCGGAGATAAATTGATTTCGAGTCAACTAATGGTAAACAATAATATATATTTCAATAATTTCAAACAAATATATAAACAATAATTTTTAATATAATCTCAAATACACAAGCAATAATCTCAAATACACAAGCAAACTTTCCGTTTCTTGTAATTTTGAGGCAGGACATATAATTGTAATTTTTAGGGTTTGATTTAAAACCTTTGGTCACCTCAGGTTAAATCAAAATAGACAAAATTATGTAGTGAAAGGCACAACTCAGGTCATGTTCTCTTAAGAAGCCTTTATTCAATCCCTAGGCTAAACTAAGTAGTAAAAACATTGAAAGGGGGTTTGGAAATTAAAATTTTTTTTTTTTATTACGATGGAAAACAACATAATCTACTTTTTTTTTTTTTTTTCTTTTTTTGCATTTTTGATAAATGATGAATGAGAGTATGAAAGTGGATTTAGGGAATTATATGATGAAATGCTCCTTCGAAGTGAATCTATGGCTATCCTAGCTTTCTTTTTTTTTTTTTTTTTTTTTTTTTTTTTTTTTTTTTTAATACAATCGGCCAGCCAGACATTATCTAAGTGTTATCCACTTCAAGAATCCTATTTAACGCCATAGTAGCATGTGAGACACCTGGAGACCTGGCATAGACGATAAGCCCTCTTTGGCTAAATGATCAGTGGCAGTGTTCGCCCATCTACTTATGAGCTTAACCTCAACATTCCAATCTCGATTCAACATACCATTAATCTCTTCCACCAATCTCCTATCCTTATGTGCTTCATTTACCAGCTTGTTATTAGTGCTAATGCGTCTGCAGAATCAGCCTCCAGAATAATGCTTCTGAAACCAGAATCCCAGGCAATCTTGAGGCCGTGAATGCATCCCTATAGCTCCGCAATCAGGCTGTCGCCCTCCTCCCCTTTAAATATGAATGCTTTACAAAAGCCGCCAAGGTCATCGCATAGGACACCTCCACTAGCGAAGCCGGGGGATGAGTGGGAGAAAGCTCCGTCTGTATTAACTTTAAACCAACCAGCTGGTGGTTTCTGCGATTGTGCCCATGTGTATTCTCCAATTGCTGCTTACCATTCCCGAAACAAAGTCAGTCCCGAGCCTCTTGCATACTTCACACCACAGCAGAGATGGTGGTTGTTAATTGAGCGTTCGAAACCCTCTTACCTTCAAATACAGCGACGTTCCTATGCCACCGTAGCCACCAACATATGACGACAAATAGCTGCCTCCACTCCTCAGTTTTTTGTTTCCCACCTTTGGCATGGAGATTCCAGCGGAGCCAATTATCGAACTGTGATGAGAAAAAGGTGCGCCATACATTCCGAGGGACAATTTGACGCCACATCTCAAGAGTACCCGGGCAGTTCCTCAGCACATGTTGTAAATCCTCTAATTCCACACTACACACCGGACAGCGACCATCGAGGCTCAACCCACGTTTGCACCTAGATACATTAGTTAGTATCCTTTTATGAACGACGAGCCATAGGAACATTTTGCATCTTTCTGAAACTTTAAGCTTCCAAATTATACCCCATAAAGTGTCTGGATGAACCGTATCTTAGATAAGTACGTTATAGACTGATTTTACTGAGAAAGCACCATTCTTGTTCCATTTCCATCTCAGGTGGCCATTAGGCATTTCCTCAATCCCTTCATGCACTTTATTCCACGTATGCTTGATCCCACTCCACAAATTCGAACTAGGTTTGCCCATGTCAATTCTGGGAAGCACATCTGAGCCACAATTATATTTGTTGCGTAAGACCTTCACCCAGAAGTCATCTCATTTTGTCGATAAGTTCCAACCAACCTTCATAAGATAAGCTTTCTTAATGATATGAGAATTAATTAATTCATTAAGTCTAATTAAAAACTCTAAACACGGGTTGAGTCAAGTCTTTGTTAACAAATAATTGTACTAAATGCTAGATAACAACTACTTGTCAAGGCACTTTTAAAATTCACTCGGTGTGCAATTTAAATTGAGTTAACAAAACTTTTTCCTCAATGATGAATACTCACAAAAACACTCAATAGCAACACAACTCAATTATAATACCTAACAATGTGCTAGATAAAACAATTTCAATGCAAAAGGGAAACATATATAAAATCAAAACTCAAGTTATATAACTCAATCTAAAACACAATTATCCAAATAACAAAGAATAACATATAATCTCATTTCAATTCCAAATCAAAATAATTCCTAACGAAGGAATTTTTTTTTTAAATTCCTAACAACAGCCCCAATTCGTTCAGAACACAAGGACTCCATGGAACTATGAATAAAGTGCCGAATCAATGGAGGAAGCCAGAGGTAGTTGTTGGCTTAAAGGAAGGAGTGAAGAAACTGAGATGAAACGATGGAAGAGAGAGAAGGAGCTGGAAGGCAAATCTGTGGAGGTTTCTGGCAGTGAGAAGAAGGACGTTCACGGTAGGGGTGTTCTCGGTTCCTTCCCTATGTTTGAAAGTCTCCAATCTCTCCAAAGAATACCAGCTCCTCTGAAAGTGTCGACCTGGATCCTTAATAAATGGACAAAACCCTCCAAATCTATATAAACCTGCCCGAAAAATCAGTTTTAACGGGTAAAGACGGTGCTTTTTGAGTTTTGGGCCTTTATGATATTTTCTGAAGTTTAGGGTCGTACTGTAATTTTCTGACTGCTCCCCAATATAAAATGCTGGAACATTTTTGTTTTGGGTCCTTCAACTTTTATTTTTATCTCCTTTAGTCCCTCAAAAATTATTCCCTTTTCTGACTCTTGTCCTTGGCTTTTCCTCAATTATTTTTGGAAAACAACTTTCCTAAAGTGGCCTATAATGCAAACAAAGATTATGTACCATCATAAATTCCAAGAAAATCAACCCAATTAATAGCAATTACAATGTTTATGGAAATATTACCTTTTAAGCTCTATTTTCACACAAATATCATTAATTCAAATTAATCACAATAAGTGCCATTTAGACTAATGTTAATGATAAAATCCCTAATTAAAACATTAAATATCATGATAAAAATAGGGATATAACGGGGATAAAGTGCAAGAAAACCGAAATATGCATACAAGATTGTGAAATCTGAAACTTTCCCTTCCATATTTGTGATGTCCAAAGCTCCGAGAGATAACCAAGGGGGAAGATGAGATTTATGGGGGCAGGATAAATCGAGCAGAGGAGGCTAAAACGACCAGCAAATTTCCTAAGTCAAACAAATAGAAAACCATTAGAGGAAGAACTTACTGCCACAAGGAACCAAGCCACATGAACGCAAGCAATTGGGTCGAGGGAGGGAGGAAGTTGGGACTAGTTTGAGGGAGGCAGGGTTTGAAGTCAGTACTTGGCAGAGGCAAAACAATGGCCACGATGGCGACTAAACTTCTGGTTCATTTGTGGAGAAAGTGCCGATGAGAATGGCGACCATGAGTGGAAGCGACTGAGATTGAGATAGGCAGAGGAGCAGATCTTGAAGGAGAGCTCACGGGGGATGAAATTGTTGATTCAGGTCTGCAAAGTGGAAAAAAAAGCTAGTGGAAGTTGCTGGTCGAGGATCACTAGCACCGTTGCAGGAGGCCACCGCCACAGCCGTCATCGGCATCTGAGAAGAAAATGGGGAGATGAGGGAGGAAGGAGAAAGCGACGTATCTAGAGAGGAGACGAGGGCAATAAAGGAAATTACAAAACCTAGCCTTTTTAGTTTTTAAATAGGGTGGGCTCACTGTAAAATTAACGTCCATCCATGCAATCTAATGGTGGTAGTATTTTTGCTTCAATTCTAAAATTTCATGGGTACTTTGCATCTCCAAAAATATATAGTGCTCAGCATGCTTTGGACTCTAATTTTAATTTGTATCACTCAAACTTGAGGCCTTATCTATAATAAATAACAACCAGATTTCTCAAACCAACTGATCGTTGGTAGATTTGAATAATTTTAAGCACACAAATAAATTATTTGATTGTCATGTAATTAGGTTGTTTGGTTGGCAAGATTTTTAATTTTTTTCGAGATGAATTTTACAATATTAACACTATAAGGTTTACACTCCTTTGGTTCCACATATAAGTTAGACTCTGATAGTCATGATCCTATTTACTAATTTTCTTTTTTATGAAGTTTTAATATGCTCTATTCATTTTTACCTAATTAAATGAATGCTTGTTCATAAATTATTACACATTCTCTCCTAGTTTTTCTCCTCTCATGATTCCCTCTCACGTACTCTCTTTCAACAAATAAGGAAGGGTATATTTGTCAAAAAAAAAAAAAAAAAACTATATCTCTTACACATTTATTGCTTTTAACTAATTTAAACCAACATTTTGATCTATGTGGGTTAGTTGTAAACAAATACAACTCTACTCCCATTTATAAGTCACTTCCAATATATTTCCCTAAAACTAAGGAGAAAACCTTATTTCTCTTAAAATTTAGTAACGTGTTGAATTTACTCTTATATAGTATATAATCTATCCTAGAGTACAAAATCTGTAGTACAATAAATGAAGGATAAATTAGTAAATAAAATATATTTAAATAATATTAATTAAAAATGTTTTATTAAAATATTTTCAACAAAGTTAACGGTTCGAACATTGAACTTAAGCATATGTTTCAAAATATAGGAAATACATGTGTAATTAAAGCAAAATGTAAAGAAAGTTAGAGCATTTTACTAAAAAAATTAAATAGTGACTTGTAAATAAATAAATAAATTTCTTCCTACCATATAAATAGGAGTTGAGTAGTTTATATTTCCTCCAGTCTTAATTATAGAACCAAGTTTGTAATGTATTTGTATTACAAATTTTGTCCTATAATTAGAACAAAATGAAGTACTATATAAGACTTGAGTGAGTGTATGGTAACATGATTGAAAATAAATAATTTCATTAACTTATAAATTCCTATTTGATTTAATAATTTATTCAAATTGAGTCGGGTTTGACTATGTCAATTTGTCCAATAAAAATATTGTTATTTTGATGAATATTACTTCCTCCTATGATTATAAGGCTTATTTACTTAATTTGATTAGACTAGTTAAATAATTAATCATCCACATAAGTTTTAATTTGTTAGAAGTTTTCAAGGGACAATCCCAGAGGTTAAAAAAAGAAAAGAAAAAAAGTGGCAATTTCGCCCTTTTGTTAAAGACCCAAAGAGTCTACTGTTAGTTAACCCATATGCATAGGCTCTCGTATAATGTATAAGGCCAACTTATATGTCCATAACTTATAATGCCACATATGGATATGCTTCAGTTTGGATTTTTTTCCCAGAAGCTTCTGTTTGGATCGTTCTATATGAAACTAAGTTGGTACTATACATCTATAATTCTTTTATAAAATATTACCTCCGGTTCTAATTATAAGAGCTAGTTGACTTTTTTTTTTTTAGAGACTAAGGAAGCTAAATAAGTTACTTAATCATTTCATATGTTGTGTATGCTTAGATTATATATTAGTTTATTAGTTAAATTAATTAGTTTGAAGAAAAAAAAATATTCTAAAATAATTTAATTAACTTCCTTAATCTCTACAAAAAAAGTTAACTAGTTCTTATAATTAAGACCGGAGGGAGTAATAATTTTTTTGAATTGTTTGCCATTGAATATTCTATCATTTCAGTAGTAGACTTAATTCTGAAATGCTAACGGCTGATAATTTTGTTTGAATTAACTGTTAGCATTTGTAATAGCTAGGAGTGACATTACTCCTTTTTTACACTTTTGGGATAATGTTGATTCAAAAAACGCTTTCAAATACCTGCAATTCCTATGCAAAAACTTACAAGGCAAAATTGGATCTTGACCCTTTAAAATTTTAATAACAACATTAGGATTATTAGAAGACTGAAAATAAACCTTATATGAAATTACGGAACTAAAATGAAACTTTGTATAAAATTAAAGGACCAAATAAGCCTTTTAATTTTTCCCTTTATTTTCTTAATAATTTTACATAGGCGAGCAAACATACATGGAAGTATTTAATTAGTTTGCTTGATTTTCAAGTTTTGTTGATCTGTTTTTGTTGAGATGAAGTTTGGCAACTTGAGCAATATTGGCAAGAGCTTCAATAAAATCAGAAACAAGATGCCCGTTAGTATTGGCTGCAACGTCATCTTCTTGAAGTTGATACTCAATTGTAGATTTGATCATGCTTGATGCTTCGCCTCTCTCTAACACTTCAAAACGAACCCTAAACATAGTAAACCCTAATTCCAAGTGCCCCCCCCCCCCCCCCCCTCAATCACCTCTAGTTCTTTGATTCGCTACTCATTGTCTACCTTTGTGAACCTATCTTTGTAAGGGCTTAGTCCAAGTGTACCTATTTTATATCACAACAAAGACAAGATAATGCAATTAGTGAACAACATATATATACATACACGCACACACACACTTACATATAAATAAAAATATACATACATTACACACACGCACAAACACACACACAGATATATATATATATATATATATTGTTTATCTACAAACACACACACACATATATATGTATATATGTATATATTGTTTAGGATGGTGTTTGGCGATCCCAGTCGTACATCTAGAGAGAAAAACACTCTACATAATAGATATATTTGGAATAACTTTTTACTAATAGCTTATTAGGAAAAGTCATGAGTCGGATAGTGTTCTGGATATATTTTATTAAAAAACACCTTTCATGTAATTAAAGGCAATGAATGATGAAAGAGCTTTTCTGCTGTTATACTTTCCTTCAAGGTTATTAAACCGGAGCTAATCGGGGACCAAACTAGTAAGGAAATGAAGATTTCAAGGTTATTAATATAAAATTATAAAAAAATCAAATTAAACTATTGTTTTCAATAAAAAAATATAATGAACCAGTTAACCAATTGTGTGGCCGAACAGGATCGATTATATGGCCAGTTTGTCAGTTTCCGACTTGAACTTGTTGGTCTAATCCGGTTTTAATAACATTACTTTCCTTTATACCTTATATTTAGATTTTGATGATGTCCTCCCTTTTCCATTTGAAGAAAGCACATCAACCATAAAATTAGCTTTAAATCTAAAGCAACTTTGTGTTGCTTTTAATCTTCTGAAGTCACGTTGCAGTGTCTTTGTCGCTCCCCTTTTTGTGACAACCTTGGTGCTTTTATAATTTATTTAAAAAATATCAATTTTTTTTAAAAAAAATTTATATATTTTGAAATACTAAAAAAATTATCACATTACTTCTTCTTCACTGATAGATTTGTAATAAGAAAATTAAAAAAAATTAAATAACACATTAACTTTTTATTTTTTATAATTTTAATTTGAATCTTTTTTAAATTTATCTAATTATATACATATAATATTTCTGTACTTAATAAACACATATCTTTTAAGTCATTTTACATTTAAACTTTCATTTTCATTAATTATTCAAATAAGTTTCAATTTTTTATACTAACTTTTTTTAGATAAGTATATCCAAATATATTCACAGTAAACTAATTAGCTTCTACCTAACTTAAGTTTTTTTTTTCAAAAAAAAAAAAAAAAGAAGATTAAATAAAAGTCACTTTAACACTCCTAATCCAAACTCGCCCTTGAAATTCTTGGTCAATAAAGAAAAGCTCTCCCATGAAATCTCTTAAAAATAGAGGTGAAGTTTGTGTGATAATTTTTAAGTGCAAAGAGATTTATTTATAGTCTCAAAATAAAAGAGATATATGTAGCTAAAGCAAAAGAAAAAGGAGGTAACTGTATCTCATTCTTTGAAAAAAAATTTAAAAAATCCCTTGAATTGGACTTTGAGTTAGCAGAGCACACTACTAGTAAGAAGCCAGAAACAATGCAATCATTAAATAATACATAGATCACTAGGCTATATTTTCAAAAATGAAAGATGGTATGCAACATCAATTTAAAATATTAAAATTTTCATAATTGATGTTATTCATAACCCAGAAATAATGCAATTTACTCCCTATACTCCGAATAATGCACATAACCCACATAAATAGGCTTATATATATAAGATGATACAGTTAAAATATATATTTACCAGGTACTAATGTTATTTTGACAACAGTCCCAACTCCTCCATCACCCAGTCCCAACTCCTCCATCACCTTCAACAAGCTCCACCTTCTGAAACACTTTCGGCATTTCTTGCTCTGCGAATTCTCGAAATCGCAATGTGCCGAAGAGATCCCATGCCTCAATCGCCGGAACACCGAGCTCTAGCTCGTGCTCAACATTACCTGCAGACATGTTTGAATTTCTCAACACAGCAACTTGTTCCCCAACAATTATGAATATAATGCTTCTGCTGTTTTTGAGTTGCTTCTAAGTTGTGTGTGTGCGTGTGACGTGTGTTATATATACTCACAAACTGAATCATGTGAGGACACGTGTGGCCATGATATGTTTACTCAGGCCCTGTTTGGCATGAGAGAAATGGAGGGGAATAAAACTTTTAATGAGTTCAATTTACAAGAAATGGGTAAGTGAGGTTATAAAATCTTAATAAAGATAATATGTACGAAAAATTATTTAAAAACTTTTAATGTCATTTCTCTAATTATTATTTTTTTAAAAAAAAAAAATCAAACTAATTAAAAATTTTCTACCCTAATAAAGGTGTAGTAGGAACTAACAATTTGGGGTTATAGCTAGGCAAGATCAAGCTTGCAACCTCCTAGGAAGGGGAGCTTTCATACTAGCCACTAGACTACAAGGCTATTGCTGATTTTTATTTTCAAATCTTACATAAATTATTTGTAAAAACAAAATATATAAACGATAAATTTCCCTCATTCAGTAATACCAAAATAAAATTATTAATATTATTTAAAATATTTAACAATTATGAAATTGTCACTACTACAAAAATGCTATAAAAAAAAAACGTTCTAAATAAGGCCCATTTAACGTCCCTTTTTAGAGGGACGTCTCGAAGAGGGATGTTAAAAAATTTGACTTTTGGCGTCCTACAAAAAATTCAGGACGCCTTATGTAAGGCATCCCGAATTGTAACTTAGGATGCCATATTTCTTTTTTTTAAAAAAAAAAAAAAAAAACGCGGGGTTGGCCACCGAAGAACAAATCAAAAATCAACTTCCGTAAATACTTTCTTTTTTATGTTACAAACAAAAGTCGATCTACAAGAATGCAAAAAACAGAATAATTCATTTGCAAGAGACTTGGTGTTTATAGTATTGTCTCGGAGCCACGAGGAGATTTCTAGATCTGCAAAAATTGGTACCCTCTCGCATCTGAAAAAATCAACAAGAGTCGAGATCTGGAAAAACACTTACTAGCGGCGGCGTTTTGAATGAAATCGATGGCGCTCTTGTTCCGAAGTGCGATCCGGTGACATGTTGCTCGATCTCCATCTTCAACCTGCGGGAGCGACCACCCACCTCGGCCAAAGAGGAAAAGAATAAAATAAAAAATAGAACCCATCGTTCATCCAATAAGAGCACCGAAGTTCTTCGTTTGATTAAATACAAACCCATAAATAGTGGAGCAAAATAGAAGCATTAAAACTCAAATTCTCGTCAAAATTTCGAAGATTGAGAATGAATGCAACTCCAAAAATTGGCACTTGAAAGAGAAAGAGAAAACAGATTAGAACACGAAAGAAGCCCATAATAACCGTATATGTAGGAGAAAGAGAAAACCCTAGAATGAACTCGAATGATTAAAAAAAAAAAAAAAAGATTACTTGAATAGAAAAGAAAGAGGATAGAGAAGGAATGTACAAGCTAGGGTTATTGAGTATGAAGTGTAGTTTGCTTTTCAAACTTACCGGGATTCGAGGTCTGCGTGCGCAGAGGGTTAAATGGTGTTTGGATGTGGAGGCTATCACCTTTTAGGCATCCCGCATATATTATAGGACGCCTAAAATTAAATTTTGGTGTCCTAATTTTAATTTTAGGTCGCCAAAAATTTTATTTTAGGCGTCCTAAATACATTTTAGGACGCCTAAAATTCTTCTTTGGTGTCCTACCTTTGTTTTCAGGTCGCCAAAAAATTCCTCAAAATGTGCCTAAAAAATAATTTTAGGCATCCTAAATATAGTGTAGGACGCCTAAATTAATTTTAAGCGTCCTAAAATTAGTTTTAGGACGCCTAAGTCTCAAAATTCAGCCAAATAACTACAAAAATGCCACCACCTATACTTTTTACTTCCTTTTTAAAAATAATGACGTCTTTTAATAAAGTAATATCCACTTTTTGTAGTAGTGTGTAGAAAAATATGAGCCATATATTTTTTATACGTACGCAATATATGACCACACCTGTCCTCACAAACTGAGTTATGAAGTTGTTGAAATACAACATAAAATTCTCATATTAAATCATGGTTTTTATGAGCAAGAAAATGTTATGAAAATACTTAAACAAATTCAAGGAAATTAACAACAATTAATGGGCAATTAAGCTTTCATTAATTAAAATGATTAAGTAATTCTTTAAAATTCATCAAGAGGCAAATTAAAAAACATTAATTAGAGAATGTCTTAATTTAAAAATGAAGGGCCTAAAGAGATGAAATTAAGTTTGCCAATAATGCTCTAATAGCCTTGGTTAAATAGCAAATCGATTAACCTATGACATTTTCAATAAAAGGGCAATTAAGCTCATGGTTAAGGAAATAATTAGACTTAATTAAATCAGCCCCCAAAGTCATGAGAGAGATTAACAAATAGAAGGCCAAGATTAAAACTAATAAAGCTAAATCCAATGGTCTTAATAAATTACACAATTAATCTTTTTTTTTTATACACATTACACAATTAATCTTAATCCATGTGAAATTGTGAGAACCAATAGGAGGCTTGGATTTGCATTTATGAGATACAATGAAAACACAAATTAAAAGCCAAGGAAATAGGGGGGGCACGGATTGCTTGCTTGAATAAGAAGAAGGGAATTTTTTAATTAAATCAAGATAATACATTAAACAAGCACATGGGCTCATTAATGCAAAATTGGAAGAGATAGGATAATAAATGAAAGCACATGCAATGAAAGAGGATAAGGGGAGAGAGAGAGAGAGAGAGAGAGGGGAGAGATTTTATTATATTATTTTTATAAGAGAACATGTTTTATAGTGAGGGGTGAGGATTAAGGTTAATAAAGTGGATTTGATCCAATGGTCCTAATTAATCCTATAAATAAGCTAATCCTCTTGTAAATTGACTAGCCAATGGAAAATCAAGAAAATGAGTTTAATCCTATGTAAATTAAGTCAACCAATGAGAACCTTTTCTTCATAAATTGAGTCTTCAACAAGACCAAATTTCATGAGCCATTGATTAAGAAAGATGATCCAATGGTTGTGGATCTTGAACTTTCACTATAAATAGAGGGCAACCCTCTTCACAATTCTTCACACCAAATCAACCCTAGGTGGTGATTTCTAAAGACTAGAGAGTGAAGCAAGGAGAGAAGCTAGAGGGAAGTAAGAAGGAGGGAGGAGTAGCAAAGTTCTTCAAGGGTAAGTTTTCTAGTTCTTAATCTTTAGTCTTTAGTTCTTGGTAGTTTTTAGTAGAATGTTAGTTTTAATCTAGAAAATAGGTAAAGTAAATTCCCATAATTGTTTTTAGGCCTCATTGCATTGAAAGATGTCTGACAAGGTAAAAACATGTTAGGAAATAATCTTTGGGATTAATGAAACAAGATAGAGTAAGATAGAGAATTTTTGGGTTTGCTGGGCTATTGGAATCAGTCAGATAGAGTGCATTATTTTATGTGTAAATTTATCTTCAAAACTTATGAAATAATTCATGGTTATAGTAGACATGTTCCATTGATATAAAATATGTTTCAATTAGAGGTCTGTAGAAGGAGATAACAATTCCTAAAGTTGGGCTACGTTTTCTGGAAAAATTCTGGGCAAGGGTTGCAAAATGTAAAACTGGGAATGATTCCCATGTTTCCAGAGAACACCATTATTTTTCCTAAGCAATAGACATGCTAAGGTTTCCAAGGAATTTCACGCAACCTCAAAACGATTTTTGTAGAATTAATTATGAGTTTCCAAAGTTGCTGCAAAATCTGCCCAGAAAATCCAGCAGTACGTTTCTAAATAAAATGTAAGGGCAAAATTGTAATAACAAATCCACCATGGGTAGCAATGTCAAAAAAGGTGAAAATATCCTTTTTGATATTATTATAGAAAATATGATATTAATTATAATATCATGGAAGAGGAAATAATTTGACGATAATGTATAGGATATCCTGGAAGCCTGAGTCGGATTCAAAGGTCGGGCATGTTGGCCATTACACAAAGAAAGGTACGTACGCGTACTAGTAACTTTAACTCTGATGTGTCTTGTATGCTTATATGTGATAGATGATTTCATAGGGTCATGGATAAGACTTGGTCTTGGGTCATGCACCGTGGCTAAGACTCTGTCTTAGGTCACTGTTTATACATTCAACTTTATACGGGTTACAGTCTTGATATTGGAATCAGTCAGATAGAGTGCATTATTTTATGTGCAAACGTGGATAACATTACATGTGTTATGTATTGTTGTGTTGTTAACATTACATCTGCTGTGTGCTTATGTATTGTTGTAACCTTACATCTGTTGTATGCTATGTATTGGTTAATGCTGTAATGTAATGAATATCTGTCATATATATTGTTCATACTTTTCATATGAGGTTAACTGTTACCTGAGGTCTGATGGGTATTGGACCTCAGATTTGGCTAAATTTCATGAAAGGAACCTGGAACAAAGAAGGCACCGGTAGATGGAGCCGTGAAGAGGCACTGATGGACAGAGCTGGGAAGAGGCACCGGTCAAAGCAAATGCCGGAAGAAGTTTAACAGAGCCTACCTTCTGGCATGAAACTAATAAGGTTACTTCAAACCATTTGGTGTTTAGAAAGGGTTCGTCTATGTGGTTCAGTCAATAAATCGCTGTGAATTCGGGAAGACTTCCACTAGACACCGGTCTGTCCAAATTGTTTCATTAACTGAGTTAGATTCATTGTCCCAAGTCTAGTTAAGGCTTGGTTTAAGGTTGTATAGTTACCATGTGAGAATTGTATTTATACAAGCTCTGTATTGTAGTATCACACGAATATTCCTTCGGGAAATTTTTAATATATCAGCTCATGTTGGGATATCAGCATGTGTCTGAGCATTTTAGATCAGTCACTCATTGTCCAAATGTAAGCACATGCTCTCCGTTCCGCATCACTCACTCGCGGTACCACCTCAAACGCTGTCGATTTTCTTAAAACTAAGTGTCAACCGACACGATTTCAAGTATGGAATTTGGGGTGTTACACAAGCAAACAAATCAATTTCTTGCTTTCAAAAACACTTGTATAGATTTTTTCTGATGATGATCATAAATCATAAAACAAATTAATTTTTCCTAACTACAGCTTGTATAATACAGTTAGAATAAAAATCACTTTGGCAAACATGAATCTAAAAAAGTCTTAGTTAATGGGTTAAAGGTTTCCTTACTACCGTTAACTGAAATATGTACATATATTTTAACGAGTTTTAGAAGATTTGGCCCTAGCTAACCAATGAACCGTTCCGCCATTGCATCCAGCTCGTGCTCGTGCTCAAGTCTCCCACATGTCTTTGATCTTCTTCAACGAATAGCTTTATCTGACTCTCGTGTGGTTTATATGATAATAATGAAGTTCAAATAGTGACAAATCTTAAGGTTCAGAATCTTTAGTCACAATGCCCCATCTAGGATTCCCAAAATATGCTATACTTATATCAACTTTGATTTGTGTGGCTTTTTCTTTCTTGTTGTTATTGATGTTGTTGTTGTTATTTGGTCAAGTAGTTTGTGGACGTATATGAAATGGGAATACTAAGTTTTAGAGGAAAAAGCAAGAGAAAAATCTTTGCCGATCAGTAATTTGCTTGGTGTGCAAGCTATCAAATGAAAATTTTCTTACTTTCAAAACTTGTATAGATCTTTTTATTTTTAATGATAACTCTACGGACTTCTATGAAGAACAAATCATACGGATTTCTAAATAAATTTGTTAACGTTGTACCAATTTCTTCGTCCATATTTCAAAATTAGTACAAACTTCTGTTGATTGTATCTCCGGAATTACACAAATATCTTTTCTATGGTTAATATAATATTTGGTGCTTGAAGTTTGCCTTCATTTTGGTTTTAGTCCCTCAATTTATAAACTACAGGTTTTAGTCCTTTAATTTCATTGCTTTTAAAACATTGGTCCCCATAATTAAACAAAAATTTGGACCATCCCCCAAACAAAAACCTCTTATTTAAAAGGAAAAATTATAATAAAGGACCTAAAAAAATAATATTTGTTAAGAAGGACCATAAAAATAGAAAAACTAAATTGCCCTTAGTCGGATATCCTACATTCTCTCTAATTGAATCAGAATCCTGAGTGATTGATATATAATGACAAATGAAGACCAATTCAAATAACCTTGTTCTTTTTTTATTGCATAAACTTGAAACTAACACGGGCTTTTCATATTCCATATCAAATTAAACTGCAATTAACATTCCCAATTTGTCACTCCAATCAGCCTTGGATTTCATCGACCTAAAAACCAAAATGTGGAAAAAGAGTATCGATTAATTGTTTTCGAGAAAATATGTATCCATCCTAGGAACGTATTTAATTCACTCAAAATCCTTTACCTAAGCTGCAACCTGGGCTTGGAAGTAGACGATCGAAAAGTGATGTTCTTCTTCATTGCTAATATTTTCAAGTTTAATTTGATATAGAATATGAAAAGCAAGGGTTAGTTTTAAGTTTATGCAATCGAAAAAGAACGAGGTTATTTGAATTGTTCTCTATTTGTCATTATCCATCAACCACTCGATTCTAATTCGTTGGAGATAATATGGGAAATCGATTAAGGGCAATTTAGTCTTTCTACTTTAATGTTTTAATTTCTGGTCCTTTTTATCATTGTTATGGTCTTTCTTAATAAATATTATTTTTCTTAGGTCCTTTATTGCAGTTTTCCTTATTTAAAACTTGAGGCACCAAAACCAAAATGAGAGCAAACTTAAGGAACTAAATATTATATCTTTTTTATTTGTTGGGTTAATGTGCTCTTTGGTCACTTAAGCCCAATAAGGCTTAATTGAGACTACAACCCAAGAACTCTAAGGCCCATGTGGATTAGGGTTAGGCCTTGGGTGTAGTAGCATATAAACTAACTTTCGCCGCTTGAAAAGATACGGCCGCACAAATAGTTAGGAGGCTCTCATCGTAAACAAAAACCTAGAGGCGACGTTCATCATCCGAACGGTTGCCCACACAACCATCTCATCCCCCTCGAGAGATAGTCCGGAAGATCAATCATAGATCGCACGAGGACCGTTCGTATACGAGGACCGTTCGTATACGAGGACCGGTTAGACAAGGTTTGCTCGTGGAGAATCTTTCGATAGCTCTTCAATATCCAGTAAGCAAAACGATGAAAGGTTTCATCTTTTCCTACATCGCGTGGTACGATACGCTTCGCGTTTCGATCGTTTCCTACAATTGGCATCAGAGCCAATAGCGATGAGGAAAAGAACCTAGTTTTGAAATTTCATGTGATTATCTTCGAAAATTATTTTTGAAAGGATGGCATCTGTTTCTATATTTGTTATTTGAATCATAGTAGTTATCGTTTATAAATCATATGAATACTTTAATCCATGGTTAGATTCTCTCGTGTAATTCTTGATTTGTAACAAGGAGGCTAATCCCATATGATTAGGTTTCCTCCTTGCTGTTTTTATGATTTCCTTTCGAATTTCTATGTATTTTTCGAATTCCTGTAAAAGTTGGAGATCAAGAAACGCGAAGAATATGAGCAAACAACACTATACGACACTTTTCGTGGACTTCGGATCTCGGATTTGGACAAACCATATATGGATGGAAAGAGGACGGAAAGACGAACAATTTGGCGGCCGGAACACCACCAAAGGACAACCCACGCGCCGCCACGCGCCTCCACAAGTGGCTGCGCGCGGGGCGTCACGCGCCGGCAAAACGGCCGGCGCGTGAGGGCGCGTGGCCACCCTTTTGGGGTGTTTCCGACGGCCGCTTGATCGTCTCTCCGTGCCGGTGCTTCCCCGGAGTTTCGTGCCGAGATGACTTCGGCCTCTTGCGTGGCAGAGGCGAAGGCTAGGGTTCCTCTTTTGTGTCCTAGGGCTTCTAGCCAAGGATTGGGTTTTTGGGCTTTTGGGCTCATAGATACCTTGAAGGGGCTTCAGATAAATCCTATGGGTGGGACAAAAGAGAAATTCCAAAGTTGTAAAATTTTTAAAAATTTTTTTAGGAAAGCCATGGATTAAAGTTATTTGTTTTATTATTTAAAGCTTTTATTGAATTGTATGAATTATATTTACGATTACCATGATGTGTATAATAACATGCCATATAGAATAGGAAGATGCCATATTGTTGCATAATCACATGTCATAATAGTATAATAACTATTATGTTTTCAATCGACTAGTATGATAGTTATTATGAGGATTATTTAGATTGTCCACTACATTAATTATCATTTATTATGATTTTGAAATCTTGAATAATAATTGGATTAATTAATTGTGGAATTAAAAACTCTACATTAATTATCATTTATTATGATTTTGAAATCTAGAATAATAATTAGATTAATTAATTGTGGAATTAAAATCTAGACATTAATTATCAATTATTATGATTTTAAATTAAAATCTAGAATAATAATTGTGGAATTAAGGTCTAGACAAATAATCCAGAAATTTCCTAAGAGAATTGTACCTTTTAGAGTAATTTGTGGGTTATTTAAAATGGTCATGTGACGACACTCGCTAATCATGACTAGATTTTAGATACCTAATAATTTACTCTAAATTGAACAAATTCTTGGAAATTAAAAATTCTAAACTTAAAATATTGAATGGGTGAAGGTTTTAAATTAAGCTTTTAATTATAAAACCTACGGGCCCCATTGTGGGTTTATTAGTGAAATGGTTATCACGCCAAACCCCATCGGATAAGGATAATCGGATTTCGCTAGATTAAACCTTAATATTTTCAAAATTTTAGTAAAGTTTTTGTACGGCCCATCGTCGGCAACACTTAGACACTAAAGATAATTTTGAAAGTAAACTATGGTTAAATACATTCAACTTTGGTAAAATTGTTAACCCTCCCATCGAGGCTCGCAATGGAACCGAAGGCCCAAATTAACAATATTAGTTTTACAAGAATCTTGCCCATCGTAAGCCTTGTAAAGATAACTAATGGATTGTTAAACAATAAACGAATAGTAGTTATTAGAATCTACTAACGCTATATCTCGTTTGTTGTTAATTATAGTTTGTAATTAATGTGCTTTTTCCTTAATTTCAAAAAATGTCTTCATTCAATCCTTTAGCTACAATCTTGAGCCAAAAACCTATGGATGGTACAAACTACAAACAATGGAGAACCAATTTAGATATTGTTCTTCAATATGAAAAGCTCAACTTTGTTCTCACTACCCCTATGCCAAATGCCGGACGCTCACGTCGTGATGCGTCCGATGCAATTCGACTGTTTTCAGCAGAGAAGGAAAGATGGGAGAAGGCGAATGTGTCGGTTCATTGCTACATTTTGGCCGGGCTCGCTAATCACCTTCAGAGCAAATGAACATAATTCGAGTGGAGCAACAATGCTCCGCACTCTTGATGCCATGTTTGCTACACCTAGCGCTTCGCTAGGCAAAATGCGCTGAATTCAAATACCAAGACAAATATGTCCGGAGGAAGTGTATGGGATCATTGTCTAACAATGATAGCAAACTTCAAGAAGGCCGATGACCATGGTATCAAGTTTGAACAAGAAGTAAAAGTTGACCTTCTCTTACAATCACTACCCGAATACTTCAACCAATTCAAGATGAATTATAATATGAACAAAATGAATCTTGACCTCACTCAACTAATGCACGAGCTTGAGAGTGCCGAGCGTACTCTAGTCAAGCAAGGAAGTGCATTGTTTGTTAGTGAAAGTTCTGTGAAACCTAAGGGGAAACCCAAGGGAAAGAACAAGAACAAGAAAAAGAAGAAATCAGTACTCCAGTTGTTAAAAAATAGTTGCAATGAAGCGCCAAAAGGCAAGTGCTTCAAGTGCGGACAAAAGGGGCATTGGAAGAAAGATTGCCCACAAATGAAAAAACCAGGTATGGGTAATTTAAATGTGATTGAGGCTTGTTTAGTGGAGAATCACGATGACAAATGGATCGTTGATTCAGAGCCACTAACCATGTTTGCTACTCTTTGCAGTGGTTCAAACAAAGCTTGCCAAAAGTAGTAAAGGACAACGAGATTTGAAGCTTGGAACAGGCAGCTTGTGTCCGCACTAGCAAATGGGACAAGTTGTTTTATCTTTTAATAATTATAGAACTTTGGTTTTAGAAGACTGTTTATTTATTCCATTTTAAGAGGAATTTAATTTCTCGTTAGTTGTTTAGATAAACATGGTTTGACAGTCAGTTTGATTCCTCGCTTTCAATAAGAAGTTCATCTTCTTTTATTTGTTCTCGTGTAAAGTTTAATGGCCTTTATTTCCTTAGTCCTATTCCCCGTGAAGTTAATCATGTTGAATTAAAAAATGTTGAGCATATCAATTCGTCAAAGAAAAGAAAAGTTTCCAATGAAACTTATCTTTGGCATTTGAGATTGTCATATTAACTCTAACAGATCCAAGGTTTGGTCAAAAGTGGGATTTTAAAATCCCCGAACTTTGAGCCGATACCAAGTGTGTGAATCCCGCTTAGAGGGTAAAATGACCAAGAGATCTTTCAAGGCCAAAGGAAAACGTGCCACACTTCACTGAATTGGTACATACCGATGTATGTGGACCAATAAATGTCCATGCCGAGGCGGGTATCGTATTTCATCACATTTACCGATGATTACTCAAGATTTGGACATGTGTACCGATGCGTCACAAGTCCGAAGCTTTTGGAAAATTCCAAGAGTTCAAGGCTCGGCGGCGTAAAAGCATCTAGGTGTTCAAATCAAGACTCTTCGATCCGATCGAGGGGGTGAATACCTATCTCGAGAGTTCAGTCTTACTTGACCAAGGAGGGGATAGTTTCGCAATTATCTTCTCCAGGACACCCCAAGAATGGAGTTGCCGAAAGGAGAAATAGAACCCTTTTAGAAATGACAAGATCTATGCTCGCTTATTCATCACTTTCTCGATTCATTCTGGGATATGCCTTAGAAACAAATGCTATGTATCTATTGAACTTAGCTCCGTCCAAGTCGGTTTCAAAGACACCAATAGAATTGTGGAAAGGGTGTAAGCCCACCATGAATCATATTCGAATTTGGGGTGCTCCGCACATGTCTTGAAACAAAACCAAACAAGATGGACTCGCGTATCGAAGTATGCATGTTTGTAGGCTATCCTAAAGGAACCGTAGGTTGGTTGTTTTATAGTCCAAGAGAAAAGAAGGTCATAATGAGCACTCACGCGACTTTCTTAGAGGAGGACTATATGACAAACTATAAGCCAAGAAGTAAGGTTATTCTTGATGAGCTAGTCTCGCATCAAGTTTCACCTCAACCTCAAGGGGTTCCAGCTTTTGTTCCCCGGGTTGTTCAAAGAGGGGAAAATGTATCTCGAACATACACAAGAACCGAGACAACCAGAAGTTCAGCATGATGTTCAACTAAATGAAGAACAAAATCATGAATTAGTTGATCCACTTAATGAGGGTCCTCATCTAGAAGTTGTCAACCCACAAAATGTGGACCCCCCGTAGATGCACGACATCAAGTGCGACAAAGTCGTAGTGGGAGATTGATTCGTAAACCCGCAAGATATCTCTTGTTGGGTGAGTCAAATCGATGACATCATCGCAGAAGATGGTGATCCCACGAGTTATGACGAAGCACTAGGAGATGTTGATGCTCGTGAATGGCTCGAGGCTATGAATCGTGAAATGGATTCTATGTATTCCAACTCGCTTTGGTCTCTTGTAGATGCACCTAAAGGGGTAAGACCCATTGGGTGTAAGTGGATTTACAAGAGAAAGAGAAGATCGGACGGAAGGTTGAAACCTTCAAAGCTAGATTGGTGGCGAAAGGGTACTCCCAAAGAGAAGGAGTGGATTATGATGAAACCTTTTCGTCGGCTGCCATGCTCAAGTCTATTCGGATTCTCTTAGCCGCAAGCAGCCAATCTTGATTATGAGATTTGGCGATGGATGTCAAAAACCGCTTTTCTAAATGGAAATTTGGAAGAGGAAATCTATATGCAAAGAACCAAAAGGGTTTACACCAAAGGGCAAGAAGAAATGGTATGCAAGTTGCAGAGGTCCATTTATGGACTTAAGCAAGCATCCGCATCATGGAACATCGATTTGATCAAGCCATTGAGTCTTATGGTTTTGAGAAAAGCCCCGATGAGCCGTGTGTGTATAAAAGGATCCAAGGTAATGCGGATCTTTTCCGGTACTTTATGTGGATGATATACTCCTTATCGGAAATGATACAGAGGTATTGTTGGGCATAAAAACCTGGCCGAGCAAACATTTTGATATGAAGGACCTGGGGAAGCCAATTATGTTCTTGGTATTAAACTCTTGCGAGACCGGAAGAACAGGGTTTTGGCATTATCCCAGGCTCAATACATTGACAAAATACTTGCCAGGTTTAGCATGGAGAATTCAAAGAGGGGAATTATACCCTTCGGCATGGGATTCATCTCTCTCGAGAAGCAATCTCCTCAAACTCCCGAGCAGAGAGAACGCATGAGTAGGATACCTTATGCTTCAAAGCAGAGGTAGTCTCATGTATGCTATGCTATGTACTGCACCGTATATCTCGCTATGCAAATGGGAGTAGTAAGCCGGTACCAATCGGACCCGGAGAGCAACACTGGGTAGCGGTTAAACATATACTCAAGTACCTACGGAGAACGAGAGATTATATGTTGGTCTACTCAAGTGGGAGTCTTGAAACCATTGGTTATACGACTCGATTTCCAAGGAGATATTGACTCAAGAAAATCCACCTCGGATATGTGTACACCCTTAATGGCGGTGCCATTTGTTGGAGAAGTGTAAAACAAACATGTGTGGCCGACTTGCCACAGAGGCCGAGTATGTAGTCGCTTCGAGGCCGCAAAGGAAGCTGCATGGTTAAAGAAGTTCCTAACGGACCTTCAAAGTGATACCAGTGTGTAAATTGTCCTATCACACTCTACCGTGACAACAATGGGGCGTAGCGCGCCCAAAGAACCAAGGTGTCATAAGAGACAAAGCACATAGAGAGGAAATACCACTTGATCCGAGAAATAATTAAAAGAGGAGATACAAGGTAGCAAAGATAGCATCGACGAGAATCTCGCCGACCCTTTTACTAAGAGTTTGCCCGAGCATGTGTTCGAGAGGCATGTTTCATCTATGGGTCTTAGGAGGATTCCGATTTGCTATAGCTTTAGGCGCTTGTTATTTTACTTTGTTATTTTGTGCTTTTGAGCATGACATTATGACATTGCATTTCTTTTCCGAATGTTAATAAATGGAGTATTCTTTTTCATTTATTTTGCACACTATTTACAAACTCTAAGGTCCGATCAATTGTGGAGTATATGATCATATGAATACTTTCATAGAGGACATGGTCATAGGTTCTCACAATTGATGAAATGATTCACAAATTTATTAAATTAAGTTGGGCACTTTATTTAGGCCGCAATGTTTTATGAAATGGTTTTGTCCGAATCATTATAAAACATTGGTGTGAGTTAATGCTCACATTGAATGGATCAAGGAGAGATTTGATTAAGCTTGTTCTTTCGTCATAAGGAATCAAATCTCCGATAACTATAGTTATGTAGTTGCTCTTAATCCCGAGTTTATTTTAAACAGTAGTCGAATAGTTTTCATTCTTTGATTTACCAACTAGGTGAGGTTTGATCTATATGACGGCCAACAACTCGGTATTTTGGGATTGAGACTATTTGGTTATCGGTGTTTATGAGATAAACAACATGGAATTTATAGGAAATGTCCCCTTGATATGTTTCGCACTGGATATTGAAGACACCGGCCAAAGCATGTAATCCATTAGAGAAACTGTCAAAGTCAAGGGAATAAATAATTGATTGGGTTACGTAAAACTAGTCAATCAAATTATAGACATTCTATAAAGGGGCAAAGATATTCTTGTTATAAGTGTCATTGTTCTTGGAGATCACGTTCGGGCTTTTAGTGGAGTAGCACCGAACTAGATAATCTTCTCGTAGATTATCATGAGCCTTGATGAATGACAAATGGTGGGTCCCCGTGCTAGCTTGAGACAAGGGATGGGGTATGTTATCGATGATGATGGCTTATGGGCTATATGGTCTTGGGTTTACGAACTCAAGTTAGTATCTTAAAGAGCAAGTGGGAGATTGTTGGGTTAATGTACTCTTTGGTCACTTAAGCCCAATAAGGCTTAATTGAGACTACAACCCAAGAACTCTAAGGCCCATGTGGATTAGGGTTAGGCCTTGGGTGTAGTAGCATATAAACTAACTTTCGCCGTTTGAAAAGATACGGCCGCACAAATAGTTAGGAGGCTCTCATCGAAACAAAAACCTAGAGGCGTACGTTCATCATCCGAACGGTTGCCCACACAACCATCTCATCCCCCTCGAGAGATAGTCCGGAAGATCAATCATAGATCGCACGAGGACCGTTCGTATACGAGGATTGTTCGTAGACAAGGTTTGCTCGTGGAGAATTTTTCGATAACTCTTCAATATCCAGGTAAGCAAAACGATGAAAGGTTTCTCTTTTCCTACATCGCGTGGTACGATACGCTCCGCATTTTCTCGATCGTTCCTACAAATACTTCCTTCATCATAAATATAAATAAAAGAAGATACTAGAGTCATAGAAAATATATGTTCAAATGAAGCACAGCAAAGTCTTTGAGACTCACCCCTATCGTGTGTCTTCCCTTGATTCGTATTTGATGCCTCACCTAAAAATAATAGTACCGTGGGTCCTTAATATGAGATATTGTTCCTAGTCGTAGTAAAATTTAGACTTCAAACCAGATCTTATTTTAAAGATCAGTGGTAATAAGAAATAATGAGGTGAGTTATAATGTCTTAGTACGTACGTAACCACGAATATTTTTATATACGTAGGCAAACCGCCACATACAAACATACCATATTAATTAAACAGAGATGCAGCTGCAATTGAACAGAGCTTAAAACTAAACTAGACTAAAGCGACAAATCTTAGGTTCGGAATATTTATTCACAATGCTCCATAAGATTCCCAAAATATGCTGTGCATACCAACCTTGATTTATCTTTTTTTTTAAATTACTAATATTATTATTTTGCAAGAATGTGTGCGGACACAAAATGAAATGGGAAATAATAATTAAAAATAACAAGAGAAGCATCTTTGCCCATCAATATTAGCATCTAGCTTGGCACAAGCAAACAAATAAATAATTAAGTATTATAATCGATCGTATTATATTTTGAAACAGAGTAATTAAGTGTTATGGTCGGATGCTGCATATTTGTATCACACACACACACACACACATACATACATACATACATATAGAGAGAGAGATGAGCACACATAAATATACAGAAAAATACTTATGTCAAGTTCCTTATATAATTTTATTAAGTTCTCACATATAAATGATTATTTTTGAGTTATTATCATTTAATTATAAACCTATATGGAAAAAAAAAAAAAAAATGCACGTGGTCAATGTGATTGAAGAATTTGACAAAATGGATATGAGAAACTTAATGTAAATATGGTCCTAATATATAGACCTATGAAATTCCAATCAATTCCGCAGACATATACTACAAGACAAACAAATGAGAGCATGGGGTTTTTGTGTGATCGTGCACTTGGTCGTCATATAAAAACAGGGAAACGCCGAACGAAAGTGAAGGAAACATTACAATTCATAAGCATATATCTCTCTTTGTTGTATTATTATTTGAAGGGCAGGCTCTAACAGTCTGAGGCCAATAATCAGATCATCAGACATGTTTGGACAAATTGAGCATGAAGCAGAGTTGAACGTGGCGGCGAGCGAGACGTGGGATCTCTACAGCTCGCTTCAGTGGGGAAAGCTTCTAGAGAAGGAGCTCCCTATGTTGCAGAAGGTCGAAGTCATTGAAGGTGATGGAGGAGTTGGAACTGTCCAGAAAGTAACGTTTATGCCAGGTAATATTACATTAATTTATGAATATAAATTTCCACTAAATGATTTATGTTTTAATTTGGGAAAAATCGATCCAATAGTAATTATTGTTTAGTAGTCAAACATCTTACCCTTAAAAAGTACAAATTTCATATTAATCTTTTGGGAACTAATAGGTATAGTGGAATCAAATCCCTCCTTGACTCTCCAGTATTGTGTTAGACCTCCGATCGGACGACAAAGGCCAATTGGGTGTCGGATTTTTTTATATGAAGGCATTTATGTCATTTCATAAAAACTTATTCTCCAACAACTTCATAGGAATTAATTACTATATCATTTTTCCAGACCAAAATGGTTAATATACCTTTTAATTTTTCAAGTTTGTCTTTATTTTAGTTTTGATCTCTCAAGTTTTATTCCGCTTAGAACATTGGTCCATATAACGTAACAAAAAACTAATCATTTTAACTCTTGAGAGACCAAAACCCATGGTTTCAAATTTGAAAGACTAAAGCCAAAATAAAGATGAATTTCAGGGGCCAAAAATTATATTAACCCATATTAAAATTCTACATATTTTGGTAGTACTTATTTGTCATTCTCTGCGAACAAAGTAAATGAACGTTGATATATTGATGAATAATTATTCTGTGCTTTTTTTTTTTTAATCAGATTTGCAAGGAAAACAAGCAAGCTGTAAAGAGAAGTTCACAAAGATAGACAATAAGAACATGATCATGGAAGTAGAGATAGTGGAAGGATGGTACTTAGAGAAAGGGTTTACTTCATTTAGGACTCGATATCAAGTTATAGAGAAAGGAGAAGATTCAACCTTCATCAAATCAACAATGGATTATGAGTTCAAGGAGGAGGCTGCACCTATCGCCTCTCTCGTTCACACAGAAATTTTAGCATATTTCGCTCAGATGGCTCTTATTGCCAAAACTCATCTCAACAAAAACAAGCTTCCTACAAAAGAAGATAAATAAACTACACACACACTTGAGGCAGATTCTCTAAGTTTAAATTTATAATTGTTAGGTATATATAGGCCAAGTCTTTTCATATTGAACTTGGCTTTTCTTCTCTAGCCTTCCCATTTACTTCCTATTCACTACTCGTATGTACTGTCAAATCGAAATTTGTCTGGTCGAAATGTAATGTTTTGAATAAGTACTAATAAAATTTGAATTATTAAAATTTGTCTGATTCTTAGGTCATGATTCAATTGGTAGTAACCCTCCGGATGCTTATCCAGCTTCTAGCTTCATCAACCTAACAGTATTCATTCTAGTATTCTCATGGCATCCTAAAGATTACCATATTTCATACCTCAAGGCACTCAAGCCTTAATTCAAGAGGTTTCGAATTTCTATCACACTTCCCAGGGGTTATCCATTATAGGATTTCTCTCGCCTAAGCATGCTTAATCATGGACTTCCGTTAGGATCCAGTCCAAAGGTTAGCTAGACATCAAATTCTCTGGAGCTCATACCCTTTTCGATTAGGTATACATCACTAAGGCTCCGTTTCTTATGATTATGTAATCAAATATCAAGTTTTGACTCACTTCATCAGAGCATTCAAGCCAAATGAATGCTCTGATACCATTAAAATGTAACACCCCTACCGGCCTCGCCCTTTTTGGGTGGCGGATAGTGCGATTCTAACAACCCGTTTGGATCTTCTCTATTTGGCATAAGCGGAAGCGTTCCCAAACACATACTCAAAAATTAGACACCCGGCCCTATATTATTCGTACGAAGCATCAACATTCTTTAGGGCCGTCGTCATAGCTATCAGGGTGTCTTTGCTTTCTGCTCTGCTCATTCTTTCTACGGCAACTTCAAGCATTCTTCAAGCAACACTCCATTCTATAGTCTGGTGCAACACTTCTCTATCGTGTTCACCTGCCTAATGGTTGGTTGTGGAGGGTGAGATTGTAACATCCCATTTTTCAAAAGCAGTATAAAATTTTTTCAATCAGAGTAGAGCATCGGAGCAATTTAAAATATTGAGTAACTGATAAATCTGTGGTACAATATTGTCTGTGGCGTATCTTAATAATATCAACACATTTATTTGTGAGTACAAAAAACACTAGTGATGACAGTACGTCTCTAAAAAGAGGCTCCAGTCGGATCCTCACGCGCGTTGCTTACCCTTGTCTCTTATCTTCAGTCCTCGGTGCTCCGCACCACGAAGCTATGGTAAGAGCCGAGGTCCAATGCCCACCGGACCTCAGGTAACGGTTAACCTCATACTTATATAAACAATATATCTATGACAGATATTCATGACATTACAGCAATAATCAATACAAAAGCCCATAACAGATGTATGATTTGTCTGGATAACGGTGCACAGCCACTGCATATGTCAGTTATCTCTAGTCTGCACCACCTCATGCCACGATTGGCCTATCGTGTCCTCAGCGCTAGGAAAACTCACGGTATTAACAAGACTATAACCCGCGTAAAACTGAATGTGTAAGTAATGAACTAAGATAGCATCTTAGTTTATGAATACAACTATCATATATAACCATACTATAAGCATCAGAGTTAGTGTTACAGTACGTCGCGAACGTACCTTAGTCCGTGTAGATAGCGGTATGTCTGTCTGTCAATACGTGTTCTCGGATAGCCTATAATATTATCATCGCATTATTATCTCATAAATAATATCTCAAGAGATATTACGGCCACTATTGACCTTTTTACCCCTGGTGGATTTGTTATTCTAATTATAACCCCTAATTTCGTGAAAAACGCTGATTTCAGCATTTCGGGCAGATTTTTCGCCTAACTTTGAAAAATCATAATTAATTCTACAAAAATCGGAATGAGGATCCTTAAAATTCCTCAGAATCCTTAGGATGTCTATTTTCAATGAAAAATACTAATTTTTGCCCAGAATCCCTGAGTCATTCTCAGGTTTAAGGTTTCTTAACTCTGCCCAGAATTTTCTAGAAATTCATAGCCCAACTTTGAGAATTTTTACTTCACTGTACAGAGCTCAAAATAATATATTCTAGGTATATTTGAAAAGCCCTATATGTCTAATTTATCCATGAAGTTTCTCAGAATTTTAGAATCTCATCTTCAACATAAAATACTGGTGTTTTTACCCCTGACTTCAGGAATCGCTAACCGACAAAATTTCGCCAGAGTTTCGCTACTTTGATCCTAATCTTCCAAAAATTTTGCTATATCACTTTCTCCATCAATTTTTCGAAATAAAACCATTTTTAACCATAAAAACATGATAACAAAAATATATTGGAAGATTAAAGATCAAAACAACATTTAAACTATAAACTAAAAAGCTATAACTTAAGAACTAGAGAACTTACCCTTGGAGAACCTTGCTACTCCTTCTTTCTATGACTTTCTCTCTACTCTTGCTCCTCTAAACTCATCTAATTTGGTTGAGTTTTGGTGTGAAAATTATGAAGAACCTAAGCTCCTATTTATAGTAAATTGGTGTGGCATTTTGGTAGTTAAATGGAACTTGCCTCTTCTTGCTTTTGAGCCAAAGGATCTAAACTTAGTTAAGAAGTTTTAATCTTAACCATTGGACCCATACTTATTGAAGAAGTTTCAATTTAATTTAAAAGCATTTCTCTTGATTTTTTTCCTATTGGTGGATTTCAAATTACATTGGATTAAGCCTATTTCCTTTTCCTTCCTCTTCTTTTCTTCTTCAAAACCGTCCCCTTCCCCTAGTCTTCTAGTTAATTGCTCCAATTTATAGTTATACCAAGTGCTTATGTAGCTAGTTGAAAAATGGTAGTTTATAAAAGTTTTCTTCTTCAATCCACTAATCTCAAAATTATGGCTTCTTTAGTGGTCTTAACTAACCTTTTAATCTTTTTAAGATTAATTCCAAAAGTTGAGAAAATGATTTTGGAGATAACCCAATCCAAGCTTAAAATATGCTTGATCATAATAAATCCTTATATTTGATTTATGATCAAAGCTTCTCAAGATACAATTTATTTTCTATAGATTCTCATTTACTTGTGTCTTGAATTTATCCTAATGGTTTTTAACTCACCATTAATGAATTTACACATTTTTCTCTCTCCTACACTAGACTCACAATACTCACAACAAACACACATACACCCACTCACAACACACAAACCAAAAAAACGTGTTCACCTCCTCCTTCATCCCTTTTTGCATTGATGACAATTAATGATCCCATGTGATCCATTAATTATTTCCTCCAATTTGTCCCCTTACTCCCTCTCTCCTCCATCAATTTTTCAATAAAAACCCCATGTGCTTGCTTTAATTAGACCTAAATAAAAATCAAAACTTCTTCCTCCTTCACCAAGCCAAGCTAACCGTGTCTCTCCTTCCCTCTTGGCTCAAAGAATGTGTTTCCATTGAGTCTAATAAATGAAGATTCTAGCCTCCCATTGGTTCTACCAAATTCACAAGGATTAAGCTTAATTATGAAATTTAATTAGAACCTTTGGATTTGGCTTTATGAGGTTTAATCTTGGCCTTCCATATTTAATCCTAATTAGCATTCCTAATATGGTGGTTTAGGTGCCATTTAGGTATATTTGTCAAGGTGTGGTTGGTTCCTAGATTAATCATGATCATTAGAAACTTATTTTGTGCTAATATTGAACCCTTATTGGTTCTTGATTTTTAATTAGGTTAAAACATCCATAATTGATGACCTTTAATTGCCACTAGATTAATAATGAAAATTTATACCATATTTTAATTAGTGTAGATTTAATTGCCCATCAACTATTGCTAATTTTCTTTAATTGGAATAAGTATTTCCATGTCATTTTAATTATCTCTCGTGATTAAATTAAGACTATGCTTAATGATGATAATTTTATGGTGTTTTACGATCCTTAAAAAAATTAGAGTATTTTAGCTTATTAAAAGGAATTACTTAAAATAATAATCAATAAGCTTTTTGAGACCACATATTCACATATTTCTAATATGTTTTATTTGTCAAAATATGACATTTATAATAAGTGAGAATTTTAGGTTATTACAGAGATTCTGGGGAATCTCAAGAGCGAGCGCAATACCAAACTATGCATAAAAGATAAATGCTAATGTATGATATGCTTGCCTTACATAGGCTCATGTTAACATAATGACATTTCGCATGCTTCAATGCTTCATAAAATATACTCATGGCCATAGCATAAATAGAAACAGCTTCAATCATTCAAATATATTAAACAAACAAGTAAAGCAATCATGCATATTAACACACAAGCACATTCATCAATACACGTAAGTAGGGTAAGTCCACTACCTTAGCCTATGTCCTCCACTTGTACCTTCTCTTTCAACTACGGAGTTGCTTGAAGTATCTTTCATGCTTTCTCTTTCTTTCTTTCTTGACTTTTCATGGCCCTAAGCATATTGTCATATTATTAGAGCCATGTAAAAAGAAATACCTAATGGACTATCTTTGCTTCATAGGCTTTTTTATACTCTTGGAGTTCATTCTTATCACCTTTGGCCACTTCTTTCTTAAATTCAAATGATAGCTAAAAGTTGTCAGGATTTTGGCCAAACTTAAAAAAATCATAATTAATTTTACAGAACTCCGATTGGGGTGGTTCAAAATTCTATGTGTCACTAATTAAGTCTAGTTTCATGTACAAATAATCACTAGACTTATTTCTTTCTGTATCATTCCCATTTTTTCATTCTTTCTTCGCTGTCCAGAAAAAGGTTCCAGTTTAATAGGTCTACTTCAAAAATTCGTATCGCTCGGGATACTACTCTGATTAAGGCGTATGACCTATCAAATTAAACCTTGTTATGTCTAGTTTATTTCTGGAAAATTTCACAGCAAAACTAGATCATTTACTATTTCAAGATTTAGCCCGAAAACGACTATTAATTTCTGGAAAATGACAGTTTCCAGTTTTCATGTTCTAACTTTGGAAATTCATAACGTTCATTTGTACACACTGTACACATCGGATTTGGGTGTTCTTTGGCTCATGTTAAAGATTATGATGTGTACTAAAACTCCACAAAATTTCAGGGTCAAAAGAGATCGTTTGCCCTGGTTTTATCTTGCTCAAAGATCATTGCTCCAGCTGCAAGTTCAGTTTTCAGCAAATAGTGATGATGCTACAGTAACACTTGTGCTGTTCATCTACGAAATTACTGTAGCTAACGCCTTTGCCTCTGTTTCAGCACATAAAAACAGAGATAAATGGAGTCAAGCAACGAAACTCCAAACTTCAACCAATTCAGAACCTCATGCATGCCACGTTAAGCCTTAATGCTCTCTGTTTCGTGACCCATAATCTAATATGCAGAAGCCAACGTGTAGAAATCACAGAAGCTAAAAGGATGAGACTCATAAGACTCACCTTGTTTAAACCCAAGTCTGCATGCGTGGTTCTTCAGCTTCTCCTAGTCTCTGCTCCTTCACTTGTTTGAACCCAAGCTTGCATGCAACATATAAACTCCTTCTCCAACGCTCTCTCTCAGTCTTAGCCCACGTTCTTACTTCTTCAGGTAAGTCACCCAAGTTCATGAAACAGAAATGGAGATATGCAACGTTAAACGTTTTCCATTTTAGCTCCCATTAAGAGTGTCATTATGGAGAACAAAGATTGTGCTACCAAAGCGTCTTCACAGAACCCATCGTGCAGAACTTGTGGAAAGAGCAAGGAAAGAGATTCAAGACTCGCCTCTTTTGACACACAAGCCTGCATGCACGTTCATACACCTTCATCTCTTCCATGTTCTCGTTCTCAGTCTCATTTCTGTCCAGTCTCGGTCTCTTCCATTCTCTGTCTCGGTCCAACTTTTCTGTCACAGCGGGCTTTCTCTCCATTTCGCTCTTATTCTCGTATTCCTCTCGGTCTCAACTTCTTTTCTCGCCCTCTTTCTGCATTCAGCAGTTTTGCTGTCTGTTCTTTTGTGAGGCCGAAGGAAATGGAGAATGGATTAGAGAATGAGGAAAGAATGGGATTCGGAAAGTTTGTGTGCATGGTTGCTGCAACACGATGGAGTGGAGCATGGCTTTTTGGAAATCTGCAGACACGAGACATAGTGGAGAATGGGCGTTGCTGATATGCCGAGTTTCAAGGGACTTAGCGGAGTATATGGGAGCTGCGTTGAGGCGTCGGTTTAATGAGAAAACGTGTGTGACTTTGCTGTCCATTTATGCGAGAAACAGGTGGCTCTATTCTCTTCCTCTCTGGCTAAAATGGATATAAAATAATGAGGAAGCACGAACTACTGAGCCTCAGTTTATTCTCTGATTCAGGTGAGGCAGAAGAGAATTAACGGAAGTATATGCGCTGTGTCTTTGCTGAGTTCAAGAAACATAGTGGAGTTGCTGGCATGCCGAAGATAAAGAAAAGCAGTGAAGCATGGGTTCTGCAGGCACACCGAAACGCAAAGAAGTAGTGGGGCGTAGATGCTGTCACACCAAATTCCAATAGAGACAGAGGATCGTGGCTGCTGAATTCCAAGGGAATATGTCTGTCTCTGTTAATTCTCTTGTGTGCGGGTTTCTAACTAGTGGCCACGTGATTCATAAGAGAAATAAGGTGGTGCTGCACAAATAGCATAAAACCATTAATTCTTTATTCTTCTTTTCTTTCTAATATTGGCCATTAAACTTCAATAATTCTTTTCTTCAAAATTCTGATTAGGCATGTCCTTGTATCTTTCAATTTTCTCAAATTCTTTTCTCAAGAATTCAATGAAAAATATGCCTTTAAATTCTAATAATTAACTTTATGATCATTCAAGTCTAATTTCCACAACAAATTCCCATACAATATTTCTAATTTTCCCAATTCCGAAATTTGGGATGTTACATTACTCCGCCCGTTCAATAAAATTTCGTCCTCGAAATTTGAACATTTATACTTCGAATAATTCTAAACACTTAGTCTATTCCTTTCTCATGCATGCTCACTAAGCACACAACAAATCATAAACCTTTTCATTCATTTTGTACCCAGTGTGTAGTATTCATTCATAGGACCAGCTAATTCATTCTCACAGTGCTTGGTTACTCAGGCTTCACTACCCGATACATTCTGGCCTTTCGGCTTATTCTATTCTCTTACCATAGCGCCGGATATTCTTGCCTTAATGCCCAAGGAATTACCCTCAAGCCATAAGCATAATGACTACAACTTGGTACAATCTGGATATTCTTCCAGCCTCAAGATATACGCTAGTCACACTGATTTAATGTTACCATGCTAGATAGCTTCTTCAATTCAAGCTCTCAAACTACTTTCTCTTGACTAAGTCTCGTAGCTAGCAAGTACTATTTGACTTAACTAATTTAAATTTCTAGACCATTCTATCGCTTTCTATTCATGTATCAATGTAGTCACCCAATGCACCACTTCTCAATTCAAAACATCAACGATGACAATTACATCATAACTTTTCAATTCTTCTATGTTGTTTCAATTTCTAATTTCTAATTTTCAAATTCAAACATTCAAGATTCTGTGGTAGCATTACACTTTCGAAATTTCATTTTACAGAAATAATTCTTTCATATTCTCAAAGAAAACATATTCGCTGCCAGCTTAAATACAAGGAAATACATTCATCTCACGGCAGACCATATTGGCCGCTTTATACAAACTGTAACAATTCCCTTATCGAATTACCACACCCGGCCTAAACCATGGCATTCAGGGTTACCCCATATTCAAGGGCACTACTTCCGGTCTAAACCGGCGATAAGGTTATGATTCTGCTGGGTAAATAACGTCCTTTCCTCTAGAGGAATTGTTCGCTCAACCAAATTCAAGGTGAGATAAGCATTCACAAGTGCTCAACTTTGGATCTGAGGATAAACCCAAAGTCTAAGAGTCACAAGATATTCTCTACCCAACAGTTCGCATTCTCAATTCAAAAATATTCAATGCTTGTTCTTTCAATTTCCAATTCAAATGAGCTTTATAATGGCAAGCGATTCAAAAAATATTTCACAAGCACCTGGCAAGATCCAGCAAACTGAGTATTTCTACAACAGTTCCTGACCTTTACCAGTATTGTACTGCTTTCAAAACCACATAGTTCAAAATTCAATTTCAAATTCTGGTTCCACTGAACCCGTTCTACGAGACAACATCATTTCAAGAGTGACCATTACCCTGGTCTCAAATTCTGTTGAAAACATTTCATTCAAAAATTCAAAAATTCAGTTCATAAAATTCAAAAATTCAATTCCAGCCTGGGTTCCATGAGGATCCCTTCCATGAAACAAGATCATTCAACAAAGACCACAAAATGGGTCTCAAATTCTTGTTCAAAACATTTCATTCAGAAATTCATTTCTGAAAATTCACAATTCTGCAGGTGCATTGGCAAGTTCAAAATTCAAATTTTTAAATATACTCATGAACTAGACAACTGCTATAGAAGGTCATCATTACTTATAATCACATTTCAGATTCTATCATTTGCTACCTAGGCCATTCATAGGACTCTCAGTCCATTCTATGCCAATCTTGCTCTCCACGCTTCCACTGCACTACTCTAACAAGTTTACCCTTTCGGTGAGTATCCTTCGTAGGTAGCCCTCATACACATCGGCACAACATTCCAGTACCTTAATTTATCTGACCAGGTAGTTCCAACTCCTCCATCACCTTCAACAAGCTCCACCTTCTGAAACAAAATTGGCATCTCTTTCTCAACAAGTTGTCCGATCTGAATCGTGCCGAAAAGGTCCCATGCATCGGCACACCCAGTTCTAGCTCGTGCTCAAGTTTCCCAGACATGTCTTTTATTTTCTGCAACGGATAGCTTTTTTCTGAGTCTCATGTGGTTTATATGATAATAATGAAGTTCAAATAGTGACAAATCTTAAGGTTCAGAATCTTTAGTCTCAATGGCTCCCTAGGATTCCCAAAATATGCTATACTTATCAACCTTGATTTGTGTGTAGTTATTTTGTCAAGTAGTATGTGGACGTATATGAAATGGGAATAGTAATTTTTAGGGGAAAAGGCAAGAGAAAGATCTTTGCCGATGAGTAAGTAATTGGCTTGGTGTACAAGCTATCAAATGAATCTTACTTTCAAAACGTGTATAGATCTTTTTATTTTAATGATAACTATACGGAATTCTGTGAAGAACAAACCATACGGATTTCTAAAAAAATTTGTTGACGTTGTACCAATTTCTTCATCCATATTTCAAAATTAGTACAAACTTCTATTGATCAGTATCTCCAGAATTACACAAATATCTTTTCTATAGTTAATATAATATTTGGTCTCTAAAGTTTGCCTTCATTATGGTTTTGACCCCTCAAGTTGTAAACTAGATATTTTAGTCTCTCAAGTTTCATTTCTTTTAAAACACTGGTCCCCATAATTAAACAAAAATTTGGACATTCCCCATTAAAACCTTTTATTTAAAACTTGAGGAACTAAAATCAAAATGAGAGCAAACTGAAGGAATCAAATATTATATTAACCCTATTTTTTATTTTGATTACATTTTCTATATTTAAAAATAAGAGAGATTTTTGTGTAGTTTTAACATAATTTAATTAATAGATAGTTATATAATTTTTAATATTATTTTTGGAAAAACTAGCTAACTTTGAAAATACATTAAAAAAATATTTATAATAAATTTTACACACACACACATATATAGATGATGCCAAACAAAAATGTCTACATTAACAATATATAAATCTGTTTAACATTATTGATTATCCAAGAAAAAAATCTTGTTACAGCATTATTGAACTATTGTAAAGTGGTAAGGACTCCGCCCAAAACCATTCATTACCATATGTTAATCTTATCGAGAGAGTGAATTAAAATACTCCGGTCTAAGATAGAGTTGACTTTTTTAAAATAAAAAAAAGATTAAGGAAGTCAAATAAGTTACTTAATCATATCATATATTGTGTATCATTAAATTTATATCAGTTTAATAGTGAAACTTATTAATTTGAAATAAAAATATGAAAACTCTAAAATAATTTAAGTATCTTTTTTAATCTCTCCAACAACAACAAAAAGTCAATTTTGTCTTATATTTAGGATTTGAGAGGGTAGTAGAAAAGCTATTCCATTGAATTTAGAGGCTGCACGTTAGAAGCAAATTAAAACACATATTTCAACTTTACTTTAAGTCTTAACTGATTACTTTAAAAGAAAATATAAAAGAAGAAGCTTACTAGAGTCATAGCAAATATATGTTCAAAGGAAGCACAGCAAAGTCTTTGAGACTCACTCCTATCATTTGTCTTTCCTTGATTCGTATTTGATCCCTCACCTAAAAATAATAGTACTCTGGGGTCCTTAATATAAGATATTGTTCCTAGTTGTAGTATAATTTAGACTACAAACGAGATCTTATATTAAAGACCCGTGATTATAAACATATAATGAAATGAGTTATAACGTCTTAGTACGTACGAATATTTTTGTAGACGTAGGCAAACCACCACGTACAAACATGCCCCATATACACACATGTAGCTACAAGTGAACAGAGCTTTAACTAAACTAGACTAAAGCGACAAATCTTAGGTTCGGAATATTTAGTCACAATGCTCCACAAGATTCCCAAAGTATGCTATGCATACCAACCTTGATTTATCTTTTCTTTACTAATATTATTATTTTGTCAGGTAACGTGTGTGGACACAAATGAAATGGGAAAATAATAATTAAAAATAACAAGAGAAGCATCTTTGCCTATCAGTATTGGCATCTACCTTGGCCCAAGCAAACAAATCAATAATTAAGTATTATAATCGATCGTCTTATATTTTGAAACAGGGTAATTAAGTATTATGGTCGGATGCTGAATATTTGTATCATACATACATGTCTACATATACATATACATATATATACACGTATGCATATGTGTGTGTAGAGAGAGAGAGATGAGCACACATAAATTTACAGGAAAAATACTTATATCAAATTCTTTGTATCTATTTCATCAAGTTCTCACATGTAAATATTATTTTTCAATTATAATCATTTAACTATAAACCTATATAATAAAAAATAAAAAAATAAAAAAGAGGACACGTGATCAAGTGTGATTAAAGAACTTGACGAAATAGATATAAGAAACTTGATGTAAGTATAGTCTTAATATGTACTCCTATGAAATTCCATTCAATTTCGCAGACATATACTACAAGACAAACAAATGAGAGCATGGGGTTTTTGTGTGATAGTGCACTTGGTAGTCATATAAAAGCAGAGAAACGTCGAACGAAGGTGAAGGAAACATTATAATTCATAAGCATATATCACTCTTTATTGTATTATTATTTGAAGGGGCAGGCTAGTCTGAGGCCAATAATCATATCATCAGATATGTATGGACAAGTTGAGCATGAAGCAGAGTTGTACGTGGCGGCGAGCGAGGCATGGGATCTCTACAGTTCGCTTCAGATGGGAAAGCTTCTGGAGAAAGATCTCCCTATGTCGCAGAAGGTCGAAGTCATTGAAGGTGATGGAGGAGTTGGAACTGTCCTGAAAGTAACGTTTAGCCCAGGTAATACTACTATTACATTAGTTTATGAATATAAATTCCCACTAAATGATTTATGTTTTAATTTGGGAAAAATCCATCCAATAGTAATTAGGGAAAAACCTCCTCAGGGCCCAAGTAAGCAACATATTGTCAAAAAAATGCCAAAAGAAAAGTCACAGGTCAGAAAAGACCTTAGGGCCTTTTTTGGTATTATTTCAGAAACGTTAACAACTATATCAGTACAACATTAACAACTAAATCAGTACATGTTAACAACTATATATTAACAACTAAATCACTACATGTTAACAACTAAATCAATACAATGTTAACAACTAAATCAGTACAACGTTAACAACTAAATCAGTACACGTTAACAACTTGGACCTTTTCTGACATGTGACTTTCTTTAGGCCTTTTTTGACAATATGTTACTTACTTAGGCCTTGTGGGGGATTTTCCTAGTAATTATTGTTTAGTAGTCAAACATCTTACCTTTAAAAAGTAAAAATTTCATATTAATCTTTTGGGAACTAATAGGTATAGTGGAATCAAATCCATCCTTGACTACCTAGTATTGTGTCAGAGTTCCGATCGGACGACAAGGGCCAATGGATGTCAGATTTTTTTACATGAAGGCATTTATGTCATTTCATAAAAACTTATTCTCCAAAAACTTCAAAAAGAATTAATTACTATATCATTTTTCTGGACCAAAAGGATTAACATACCCTTTAATATCTCAAGTTTGTCTTTATTTTAATTTTGATCCCTCAAATTTTATTCCACTTAGAACATTGGTCCATATAACTTAAGAAAAAACTAATCATTCTGCCCTCTTGAGAGACCAAAACCCATGGTTTGAAATTTGAAAGACTAAAATCCAAATAAGGATAAATTTGAGGGGCCAAAAATTATATTGACCCATATTGACATGTTGCATATTTTGGTAGTACTTATTTGTCATTCTCTGCGAACAAAGTAAATGAACGTTGATATATTGATGAATAATTATTCTGTCTTTTTTATGAGTTGGATATCAGATTTGCAAGGACAACAAGCAAGCTGTAAAGAGAAGTTCACAAAGATAGACAATAATAATATGATCATGGAAGTAGAGATAGTGGAAGGATGGTACTTAGAGAAAGGGTTTACTTCATTTAGGACTCGATTACAAGTGATAGAGAAAGGAGAAGATTCAAGCTTCATTAAATCAACAATGGAGTATGAGTTCAAGGAGGAGGCTGCACCTATCGCCTCTCTTGTTCACACAGAAATTGTAGAATATTTCGCTCAGATGGCTCTTATTGCCAAAGCTCATCTCAACAAAAACAAGCCTCCTACAAAAGAAGATGAATAAACTATACACACACACTTGAGGCAGATTCTCTATAAGTTTATATTTATAATTGTTAGGTATATATATATAGGTCAAGTCTTTTCATATTGAACTTGGCTTTTCTTCTTTACCAGAGGCGGAGCCAGGATCTAAATATTAGGGGGGCGAAAATTACAATGTAGAACCCAATGAAGTTAGCATTTGAAATTAGGGGGCGAAAATTATAGAATTGGACCCAAAAATTTAAGAAATTATGATTTAGCCTCATAAATATTATTTTCATTTTAGTCCCTTCATGAAACTTTTGAATAGGGACTAAAGTGAACATTTTGAAATTTTTATGAGACCAAAACATAATTTCTTACAATTTTGGGTCACTTCTGTAATTTTAGGGGCGGGGCACCCTAGCCCCCCCCCCAAATTCCGCCCCTGTTCTTTTCCCTTCCCATTTACTTCCTCTTCGCTACTAGTATGTACTGTCAAATTGAAATCTGTCTGGTCCAAATGTAATGTTTTGAATACGTACTAATAAAATTCAAATTATTAAAATAAATACTAAATTCAAACTGCTAAAATTGTCATGATTGTTTAAAAGTATTATAAAATAAAATATTTAACACAATAATTTTATAAAACATTAAATAAGAACCGTTCAAATTTCAATCTAACGGTAGAGATGGACAAAGAAAAGGAAGTGAATGAAAAGTCGAAGTCAAGATGAACGTGTGAATGTGCATGTATGGGGATCTCAGGAGCCTATGTTTGCTACTTTATGTTGTGCAAACGTTAAGTATCCAAGTTGTATGCTACTTAAATAAGTATTGTAAAAACTAATTGTCGAAAAAACAAGTTTTTAATATTGAGATTGACATTTTGACTGTCGTCTGTATATGTAGGAAAATATTTTTTTCTGACTTGAGGTTATACTCATCCAAAATATGTCCGATTAAAAATACTACATTTTGTTTTGGGGTAATAATAGGAGTTGCTTTAAGAATAATTTATACTAAAAATTCAATGAATTAATTACATATTTTTTTAAACTATAAACATCAAATGATGAACATGGCAGAGAACCAGAATGTGATGATATAAAGCAACTTCTTCGATCCATTTCAACGGTCTATCTTTGGAGAAAAATCATACCAGTAATTACTTTTTAAAAAAATAAAATAAAATAAGAATCATTATAAATATTAAGAACAACATTTACTGTCATTAATATAAGACCTCAAATTAACTAATTTGGGGAGAGTAAAGAAGATAAATAATCTACTTCATTATAATATATGTTTTGTGATCTCTCCAAATACTTATGTGTATCATTATATATCAGTTTATAAATAAGACAAATTAATTTGGAGAAAAATGATAAATATTAATATTTCAAAGTAATTTATTTAGCTTCATTAATCTTCTCCAATTAATTAACTGTCTTATATTAATGACCATAAGTAGTACTATTAATTTTCTGTTGCATTCTTAAATTGTGTTAGAAAACTAAATCCTATCTGCATAGCGCCTGTTCTGTCAGATTGTGTTGTTGCGCCTTTTGTTTCAGTCCAATTAAAAACGAAGGCGGTACAAAAATTCACAGTAGACAAAACTAGGCCTTGAAAGCTCAACACTATTCTGATTGTATATTCCTGGTTGATGCAAGAGTTCAAATTTCCTTATGTTTTGGTACCCTCGAGAGATTTAAAGCTTGTTTCGTTTCTGAAAAACTGTCTTAAAAAGAAGTTTAAAAAACTGAGAAAATCAAAACAGTTTATAGGTTTTTTATTTTATTTTCTCTTTCTTTTTTTTTTTTTTTTTTTTTTTTTTTTTTTTTGAAGAGGCTATATGTCCACTATCGACCTCACACAACTGGCACCGACCACCCCCACGTCACTGTCAACCGTGGCGGATCTTTGAAGGGGCCGAGGGGCCATGGCCCCCCCAAGAAAAAAAAAAATTGTTCAAAAAAATTAATTATGCAAATTAAATGTGGGAATGTGGGATCTTTTAATTTAAGCAAGAATATGGGAATTGTTCAACCAATTAATTAAATTTAATGGACGATGAAAAATTAAATGTGATTAATTAATTATTCCAATTATGTCAAAGATAACTCATTTGGTAACGCGCCTATTATTCTCCCAATCTCCCTTCCCTTGACAACTCATTTGTGATTTTTCGGCTTTTGCTTGCTACAAGTAAATTCTCCCATCTTATTTCTTTGCTCTGATTCAACTCCATATTTACTTTGTTTGGTCTTGATTCCATGATTTTTTTCTATTTATATTTAGTATGATAATAGTTAATTATATTGTTTAAATTGTTTATAGGATATTTGGAAAGTGATAAAATCTAAGAATAGCTCAAATGATGAAAAATAAAACAATTGATTCATTTTTCAAGAGGAAAGCTAGTGATCACATAGAGGAAGGTAACATAGTTTTTACATCTTTACCAGTTGAAAAGACTTGCCATTATGCTCTAAGGTTTGAATGTGAGGAACAACCTTCTAAAATTCCTAAGGTTACTTCCAATGAATTTGATATTAGTTCCTTAGAGCGTGATCTAGGTAAATGCCCTCAAATATGGCAACATCATGTGAATCAAAGAGATGAAGTCCGAAGGGCTTATTTAAAATGGGGTCCATATCGGTGTAAACTTCAATGTTATCCTCTTACAGGAAAGAATCATACAAGAAGATTTCAATATTCTTGGTTTGGTAGAGTGAAATAGCTTATACTTTCACTACTGATTCAATTATTGAAGATTTCAAGTCATTAAAAGAGCGAAGAGCATTATTTTAAGTGAAGGTAATTTTTAATTGTTTCATTTAGTATAGTGTTTTATTAATTTGGTATTATAAATTACATTGTTAACTTTTAATATTTTGATATATTATATAACAGACAATCTTCCTAATTCCATGCTATCTTCTCATTTTGTAATTGGTATGACATCTATACTAGAGAAAGGTATGTTATCTTATATATTAGAATTGTTAAAATACTTTTATTATAACTCTAAATATTTTAAATATGTTATAAAATCATAAAAAAATTTAATTAGTTAATGAGTATATATTTGGCCCCCACAAATATTTATCCCAAGATCCGCTACTGCTGTCAACGACAACCACATTCACTTCAAAAACATATTTTTTAAAACAACTATCCAAATTGATTTTTTGGTCTTTTTTGTTTTCAAAACTTAGGGTCTGTTTGTTACTCTTTTCTATTTTTTGTTTTCAAAACAGTTCCATAAAATTATTTCTAAAAACAATTTTTAAAACCCAAAAAAAATTGTTCAAAAAAAAAAATCTATTTTTGTGTTTGAAGTGATATTGCAGCTTAGTGAGATTTTGATAATAGATAGGTGGCAACATAAAAAAATATAAAAACAAGATCCTTATTTGATTCTGTTCTCTATTTTTTACTCTACGCAATTATTTTGAAAACAAGCGTCGGGAAAAGAAAAATGTGCTTTGTTAGTGGTCTTAAAAAGTATGTCTTTTAATGATGCCACGTCCCAATAATATAGTGGGCCTGTTTGGTATCCGCAGTATGAGAGTATTGACGGCTAAAAACACTCGACAAGTGGAAGGTGTTTGGGTTAGCTTATTTTTCACTGGGCTTTAACCCAAAACTCAAGTTTTTGAAGAATAGGAGGGGGAGCTTTTCCAATGTTGGCAGTGCACGGAGGTCGAGAATTGAGGAGAGAGATGGTTTGAGTATAATGCTCACATGGACCCCACCATTTTTGTTTTCTATGGTGTATATATATCATGGTTTAGGAACCCGGACCAGACCGGCCAGTTCAGACCGAAAACCGGCAAAGCGGTCAGGAAGCTTGTCCAAGTTAGGCTAAAATCGGGTTGACTCGGTGACCCTGGGTCAACTCAGCCAACTCGTCCTGAACCGGCCGAGTTGAGGAGTCACCAAGTCAATCAAAAGCAAAAAAAAAGACGGAGAAGCAGCGATCGAGAAGAACACAGATTTTGAGCAAAAAAAAAATAGAGAAGAACACAGATCTGAAAAAAGAATTGGTTCTCAGTCAGGTTACAGAGATCGTCTCCACCTTCTCCATTGTTTTCAAGAACTAGTCTCCAACCCACTCCAACAGAGACAGCAGTGTTCGTCGGTGTTCGAACTCGTCTCCAACCCACTTGAAAAAAAGGTGTTCATAGACGACAGTGCCTAAATTCGTTGAAGGTGACCCGAGAACCCTGTGGAGAAAATCAGAAAAATCTCTGCGATGCGATTTGATAAACAAAATCCTCCCTCTATAAGTCACTTTCGCTCTGTGAAGTAATACACCAATAAAGAGAAAAATAATAAAATATCACAGTTTGTCAAGCCCATGTGATATGATCTCTTCTTTTTAAGAAAATAATATAAAATTACACATTCTCCTATATTACACATCCTCCCATGTTTCCATAAATTTTTTTATTATTAAAATATAATTTTTAATATTTTATCTATTTTAATAAATTGATATTTTTTAATTAATACCGGTTTGACTCCCTGTCGACCCACTAACCGTTAACCCATAACTAGTCCGAATTTCAGAACCTTGATATATATACATGGGGTATTTGTTAGCTAAACAAATATGACACTAGCGTGGGCCCGCCTCGGATATATATATATATATATAGGGTGTTTTTAATTCTTTCTTTTTTAAAACAATTTCTATCATTTTTTAATTTTTTTATAAAAATTTAAAAAAAAAATATACCACCAACCCAAACAGCTCATTATCTTCACCACAAATGAATCGCCTTCGTGATAGAATCGGGTTTAACTTGTCAAACATAGCAATAGGAGAAATTAATGTATTATTTGTATGCATTTTATTTTATAAACAATTTTATCCATTAAATATATTTAATTAAGCACTTTATTGTTTATTAATTTTTTAATAATCATTTAACTTTTTTGGACCCAAACAAAGGGCTCATTATCTTCACCACAAATGAATTGTCTTCATGATAGAATCGAGACTAACTTGTCGACATAGCAATAGGAGAAATTAATGTATTATTTGTATGCCTTTTATTTTATAAACAATTTTATCCATTAAATATATTTAATTAAGCACTTTATTGTTTATTAATTTTTTTAATAATCATTTAACTTTTTTCCAAATTAAAATTTTTATTATCTCAATATATACAACTAATATATATATATATATATATATATTATCTCAATATATACAACTAATATATGTGTGTGTGTAGTATTCAATATGATTCATGTCTTTTTCGTCATTTTCCATCTCAACTGACTTTTTAAATAATAATCCAACCACTCATCAGTTTAGGAAAAAAAAAAAAGCCACTCCCGTAAAAGTCAAACCTAAGAATCCAAACACAAATCACATTTATAACCTGGCTTTTTTCATGTCGGGCTTTTGCAAAAGTCGATAACTTTTAAGCCACCGCTTCTACCACCCACCCAAGCAAGCCCAGTGACGACGATAAATAGGTGATAGCCTCAAAAAACAAAAGATAGAAAAACAAAAACTATAAACTATTTTTGTTCAGTTTTTAAAGGGTTAAGGTGCGATTTGGCCAATAAACTATTAGCTCACGACCGTCCAGCATAATTAACTATTAGTTGGACCTTAAATACCAACAAGCTATTTAAAATGGTAAATTAGCACCACAACGTTAATATCTCCGTTAAGTTCGTTAGTTGATTTCAAAAGTCTGAAAAAGTGAAGAGGGAAGAGACCCATTGAGTGAATTGCCAGAAACGTCGAGAATTTGGAGGTGGTCAATCAATCCCAGATCATAAGGAATTGATCCCCCGAGCTTAGAATTCGGAAGAGACAAGCCAATCACTCGAGCTTGAGCCTTCTGTTCTGCACTTGAAATATTCGAACACGTAACACCATATGTGCAAGTAACCCAATGCAAAACGAAGGAACAGTTTAATCATCTTAATTCTGCCAGCGAACAACACAGATAGAATTATATTATTCATTCAGTCGTATGTTGGAAAAACACCCTGCAAACCTCGAGATTTATCCGCCATTGCAAACCTCTAAGATCCCCGAAACGCTGATTCTCTGGCGTAGATCCTTGAGAAATAGAATCGGAGCTGGAGGGTGGCACCGACAAAGATTCAGGCATGAGTGGATTCACAACACCCGGCGGCATGATTGTCCAAAGAATCCCTCACAAACTCGACGCTCAAAGTCAATGGAAATTCGGAACAAAGATGAATTCCGCTCAAATCAACAAAATTGGTCGAAAACCTTGAACTGCAAGCAACATCAAAAGAATAAACAGCTTGAAACTAAACCTGCACGCCGTCAAATTCTTAAGCCCGAACAAGATGAAATGAGGAGATTTAGACAAAGAACAACAAAAAAAAAAAAAAAAAAAAAAAAAAGGAATCACGAAACAAAAGCACTAGTTAAAAAGATAGGAGAGCAAAATTACGGGGAATCGAAGCGGAATCGATGGGGAAAATCGCGGAGCAAAAGGGAGAGACTCGATCGCATTGGAGAGATAAGGCGCGCATATTTCTTCATTGATCTCTCTAGGGAGAGAGAGAGATAGAGCATATAGGAAGTCTATTTTATGCACGAGATCAACTAACGGACTTAACGGAGATATTAACGTTTTTGTGCTAATTGACCATTTTAAATAGTTTGTTGATATTTAAGGTCCAACTAATAGTTAATTGTCTTTGAACGATCACGAGCCAATAGTTTATTGGCCAAATCGCACCTTAACCCGCTTTTAAAAACTACTGTTTATTCTGTTTTAAAAACAATTTGTAGAAAACCATTTTCCAAACAGGTTTTAAAAAAAATTGAAATAAACTATTTTTAAAACACAAAATCAAACAAAGCTGATTTTTTTACTGACTTATGAAAACATTTTTCCAAACAAGTTTTTTATAATGTTTTTAAAAACAAAATCATACAAACCTGAAACCTTTCCAAAAACAATTTTACAAAACCGTTTAAAAATTTTAAAAAACAAAAACAAATAGGCCTTATTTTTTCCTTATTTCTAATACCAAATTCTGAACCGTTGTAAGCCAAAACAAAGACTATCCCATTCTTTTGAATAAACAGGTCAAGAAACCAATGTGAGAAAGATATAAGCCAAACCCTGCAGGAGGAAATTATTCATTCATTTCAGATTAACAAATTGATGCTACACAGAATACATAAGGCGGAACAGTAGCCTTTCAAAGAGCTGATACAACAGTTTACAATTTGTAGAGCTTACGTCACTTTCCTATGCTAAGATGTGGCTAAAGAATGTACCTAAAAATAACAAAGACCAGGGGCAAAAATATGACACATACACATCTTAGTGGCGGATTCTACATATCCTCTCCATTCTTAACTCCTACAAATTTATGGGTAACAATGATATGCTACAAGTGGTTCAATTGAAGGCCAAAAAATATAAAACCTCCAAAAATGAGGAAATAAATTAGCTGCAAGGCAATAGTCCCTCAATCAGCAATTATTGGAGCAGAAACCCAGGGAAATGCAATAAAATGGGTGTCAGAGAATCTTACCAACTAAAATATCCGTTTTATTGTATACTTATGGCTCTTTGCTATTTATGCTATCATTTGATTGGAAGTCAGACAGCTTGATAGTTGATTTTTGAGGAAGTGGATGAAGCAAGCTCCATGGATGCATATGCTCCTAATCCTCTTTAAATTTCTGAGCATGACTCCTGACAGGATATGCAGAAATTAAGAACTCCAGCTCAGTACAATACTTCATGACTACAATTTAAGATTGAATATAGTAGACACCAGTGTGTTACACCTAGGAGAAAAGCGATTCAGTTGCATCGGTATGCATAAATCTTAAATAGATTTGAACCTGTGTTTTTCATTAATTTGAGTTGATATCACCATGTCTAGTTAAGAGACTGAAAAGAACAATTTTTTTTTTTTTTTTGGCTAATGAGTATTGACCCTCCAATAAAAACCCAAGATCTAGGGGACAAAAATTTAATTTTGCGGAAAATTATTAAGAGGGCCTATGCATAAGTCAAGCAAAATCATACGGTACCTCCAAATTTCTTAGTAACCCAGCCATGACAAACCATCTAGAAAAATCATGTTGTAGGCCGAGTCATTGTAGATAAACCGCGTCCAACAGGAATAACTCCTGGAAAAGCATCAGATGCTTCTTCCTCTTCTAAGGTAGCTGCATGATTGACACAAAAATTAACTTAAAGAACATCATATAAGCAACCAGAAACACAAAACTATACTCGTTGTGACATAATAGATTCTTTTTGTAATTATTATTTCAACTTCTGCCAGAGAGAAACGCATGCTTTTTTCTTTTTTGGCATGAGTATATGCTTATTTTATTGCATGGAAACAATCTTGGAATCTATAAGGCCAAAACAGGAATTGGAATTCTTATAGAGCCTGTGAAGGGAATTTTGGCAGCAAGGCAGTGAATAACTCCTTGGAAAAATATATAGGTAGAGGAAATTCTAGAAGGAGTTAATCCAGAAGAAAAAAATAAAAAGGGTGAGGACTGAGAAAGAGAGATTTGGAATGAATTTTAGCAGAGACCTCTAGCAATCTCAGACCTAGAATATCTTCAATGTTTTCACATTTTTTATGCTGTTACTTCAGACGCAACCCTAGGGTTTCCATTAAACTCCCTGAATTTAAGCATGTTTCAAGAGTAACGTTTCATTGCCCGATACCTAGCATATGAAAAAAGTCATTAAACTGGCGAACAGACCCAGGAACATTAGAACTCTCACCTGTATTAGTAAATATTAAACTAAGTTTAGCATAGTTAATGCTTTAAAGGGTTAATGAAAGACCTTATAAGGATTAAAATGCCAATGGCATCTTCCTCTATCCTAGTTAAAATATTTACATCGAGATAGTTGTTACTACTCCCTTCGATCTTTAATATAAGACATATTTAGAGAGTTGATCTTAATCCTAATTATAAGACATAGTTTACATATTTGTCAATGTTTTCCTATCTTATCTCTATTGATGCTCCCTCAACCATAATCAAGGAGAGGGAATTAAGGAAGATGACTAGGATGTTTTAGAAAATAAATGTCATATTGACTAACTCAACTAACTTCCTTAATCTAATCAAATTAGGTAAATATGTCTTATACTACATTAAGGACCGGAGGAGTACTTTTCATTATTATTTGTTTAAATATCTTTTCAAAGAACACGCAATACTCTATCAGTTTTGGCCTTGACAACCAATTAAGCAACAAATAGTTAACAAGAAACAAGCATCACCATCACAGACTAGTTTTGAGAACAAAAAGCCTCAATTACAACTACAGGCAATTTGTCCGTCATGCAAACACTAAGTTGGGATTCCAATTTAATTCCAATTCTGTTGAAATTATAATTGGAGTTTAGTTCAGGTTTAAATTTAATTCCAGCAGTGAATTGCAGCCTTTTTTTTTTCTTTGTGGTGTTGGGAGGGGGTGTTGAAATTGAGTATGCTTGTTCACCTGCATTATCTTGTCCAGCCTGAGCCCCAGCAATACCAATGCAAGAATACAGAGAAGTGTCATCTACTTTTAACTGCTCATAGGCAAGGTATATATCCTCAATTGTTGCGGCTTCATAAAGAAATGTTAGATCCTTGATACATGATATGTCCTGAAAACCACATTCAACGGAGACATCAATGCATCAAAAACAAGCATGAATATGAAAGATTCAATTAAATTAACATTTTCAGTTTAAATTTGTTTACACAGAAAGATGAACTTCAAATTGTTCAAAATATAAACAAGTCTACTTTTATTTGAAAGCATAAAAGATTTGAATATTTGATCATCATAACTGGATACCAAGATTCAAACAAGTTTATCTCACCTTTCTTGGAACAGAAGAAGCTTGCAAGTGAGCCATCAATCCCAGCCAATAGGCATTTGACTTAATTTCAGCTTCATGTCTCATAAGAAGGGTCCGCTTAGCCTACAATAAACAAAAGCACCCAAAGATATACACATTAGAAGGATGCAGCAGGAGGCTATGCTTTTCAAGTTCTCTTAGTTTGACTTGTATCCAGAAGACAAATATTGAAGCCGAAATGTAATGTGACAACAACTCAGACAAATTCAATGACTAACCCTGTCCAATTCCCTCTCAGTAATTTTGTTGCTATGCAGACCCCTAAGAACATTTTTGCATGCATCAACGGCTTTGTGTACCTGAATATAATTTAAGTTACCACCAATAAACAAATTGAAATAGGCAATAACCACTTAGATAAAAAAACAAAAGCAAGTATGAAGAAGAACCCACACCTTGCTCGGGGTCGACGTCACTGATACCACATACCATCCAAGTTCAAGCCTATCGAACAGGTTTAATTCAAATGACACATCATAAGTCAAGCCCAACGAGTCTCTGACAGTTGTAAAAAGCCTATTCAACAAAATACATAATGTGTCAGGTTGTAAGCAAGGTTACAGCAATGAATAAAGAATGCTATTCGGGCAACCAGAAAACATACTGGCGATCAAAAATTTGTACGGATGGCTTAGATCTCTACCACCAGTAAAATAATGAAATATCTCTATATTGCCTAACATTTCAAAAATTTTAGGCATTTTTAACTAATTGCTGGAGTATATGATATCACGCTTTTTGATAGAACTTAAAGAATACCCTTTTAATATGATTTAGAGAAAGTAAAAGAGAAGTAGAAGAATCAAGATAGGAGACTAGAACCAGAATCTGAGTTCTAGGGAAAGAGAGACAATCTAGAGTCGAGATCTAACTCCAGCCAACACAACACAATTCTGAAATATCATATATTCATTCCTCATCTTCTAGAAAGAGAATACAATATATTTATAGAGTCTTTCCTTTGCCTAACTATAACTTCCTATCATAACTTCCCTCAACAGATAAGATAGAATAACTTCTTTAAACAGATTATAACAAAGAACTACTCCTAACTTCTCCTAACATGTGTCTTTCTTTAAAAGAGGACACATGGAACCCTAAAATACCCTTCTCTTGAAAATAAGCCTTGTCCTCAAGGCGGAAAGAAGGAAATTTCGGCCAATGCTAACTCTGTACACTGTTCATCATCCTCATTATCCGGCATGTCCTCTGTTTCATCCGTAATCTCCATTAAACGCAGGGTAGATGTTTTACATCGATGCCCAAGCATGAACCGATCGCCACATTTGAAACATAACCATTTCTCGCGCCAATATTGACGCTGTTGGTTGCTGAAATTCAGAGGTTGCGATATCTGTTTGTTGTTCAGCATCGGTCGGTGCGGTTCTACCAAAAAAGAAATGTTCGGTGGAAGATAATGGGGAGTCGATTGAATTAACGGCTTAGTAAAGGAATGTGACGGGTTTGAATAAGTGGGTGGGTCCCAAGGCTGACGTGGCGAATAACCTTTATTTTCAAGCCAATTAGTGGAATTATCCGAGCCTCATGAGAATTGAGAACGCGGAAACGGTCGGGTTTTCTGTTGGGATAGGAATTCCGCTTCAAACTCCAAAGTCAAACTTATCACCTTATAGACGTGCACGGTTTCCGAATCTTCACATCACCCTGATATTCCTCTTTTAATCGATTGGGTGAGATTTCTGGGTTCAGATTTGGGTGTATTGGTAAATCATTCTCATAAGAAGAATTTATTGTGTTCACCATGATAGCAAACTGGCTCAAGGATCAACCGCTTTGATACCAATTGATAGAACTTAAAGAATACCCTTTTAATATGATTTAGAGAAAGTAAAAGAGAAGTAGAAGAATCAAGATAGGAGACTAGAACCAGAATCTGAGTTCTAGGGAAAAGAGAGACAATCTAGAGTCAGTATCTAACTCTAGCCAACACAACATAATTCTAAAATATCATATATTCATTCCTCATCTTCTAGAAAGAGAATACAATATATTTATAGAGTCTTCCCTTTGCCTAACTATAACTTTCTATCATAACTTCCCTAAACAGATAAGATAGAATAACTTCTTTAAACAGATTATAACAAAGAACTACTCCTAACTTCTCCTAACATGAGTCTTTCTTTAAAAGAGGACATATGGAACCCTAACACTTTTTTAACATACTTTGCGTATTTCCACCAATCTTTAAAAAGTATTTCTCATCTAAATCAAACTTCTAGTATTTTGTAAGTCAAAATAACAAGTTCATGTCTTATAACTTCCATTTATAAAACATTCCCCTTACCTAATGTGCAACTAGCAGAGCATGTTCAACTAGCAGAGTCACATGCCGTACAAGTTTCCCATCGTCAATTCATTCAAGAATGAAATTCTAGGCACTAATGCACCTCATTTTTAAAGGCTCTTCAGTTTAAAAAGATATCTAATCTGTAAGATTTTTTTTCTTTTGTCGAAATGAGGAGTTTTAGTGTGAGAAAACTTTAGTACTCTTGAAGATTAACCAGTTTCCATCTAGGTCACGGGAAAAATATATAGATGATTAAATACTTAATTGGACAAAAATAGTAACAACATTGCTCAAGCATCGTCTAGGAACGAGCTGACTGCAGGTGTGAAGGACAGTGTACCTAGAATTTATAATCTCAGCCATCAGCCCCATAGTTATGCCAAAGAAAAGAGGATGACCACGAAGATTTCTTTGCAAATCACCTATCTTCTGAGAACCAGATGAGGACTGAGCAACTGCACAAGAATTAAAGCATTTAAAGATTAAAAAATCTGAACAGTTATTCAGAAATAATAATTTGCAAACATAGAGTATGATATCAAGCAGAAACCCACTATCACTTGTTGACGTGTTATTAATTGATTCTAATAGGTCTTCTCTATCAACAGTAAAACCCCAACGGTTTGGTGCTGGTCCAGCAATGTATGCACATGCCCTCTCATCAGTGTCCTTCAAGAATACCTGTCCAAAAGCAAAATAAAAAAATTAAAAAAAGAAAAAAAACTTGTCAAATGCCTAAAACATTAAGAGAATATCCAATCAATTTCATAACCACTGAAACTTAATATGGTTCTACGTCACTGTGGGGTCGGGGAGAAGAAAAGGAACATTGACATAATATCAGTAGATTCTTACTTCTTGAAACTGCAAATCAGATGGAGATGGCCGAAATACAGGTGGGATAAATTTTTTATCTTCTTCACAATTTCTGGTGACACGCGCTGTCCCGAGGTAATCAAGAATACAAGATTCAATTTCCTCCTCGGTGAAGTCCCCTACAATGCTTACCTACAGAACAAACAAGATAAAGTTATTAAATATGGCATATTAGTGTTGGAATGTAATGCATTTTGAGGATCACACACTCAGGCTGTTAATGACAGACCTCCATGTTATCACCAACAAATTGATTCATCACTGCATCCTTAACACATTGCAAACTTAAATTTTCTAGGGATTTTGGTGTAGGCTCAATAAATCGCTCATCTCCATCCATCATTGCTCCCATGAGTTTATGGGCAGTTGAGCGTTCCCAAGCTTTTAGGTATGGATCGGTAATATGACAGGTACAATTGCCTAGCTCTATCAAAAGCATCATCTAGCCAGACGCTATGCTGCACATAGAGAACCCACATAAGGCATGCAACAGAGTAAAGGAATAATTCCCATAAAGTTATAACCCAGCACATACACATACAATGCAGTTCAAGGACAACAAGAGGCTGAGAACAGGCTTAATAGCAAGAAAGCGTGTAATAGTTTCACGATTATTACCTCAAGCACCATATGAAGCAACTGAAAAGCTGCACGCATCCCATTCTCTCTTAAAGTAAAACGAAATTCCATAGATATGAATTCTTCAGTAGACTCCAAAGAGCAATTTATCAGGTGATTTACACAGAAAAGTTCAACCTGGTATCATCAGTAAAATATACAACAATCAGCAAAAATGAAGTCTCAAATCTGTGGCCATGAACACCAGCATTTTTTTCTGAACTCTTAAAACTGATAAATGCAAGGATCCAACAATATCGGCCTTTGTCTGCATATTGAGATACTGAAAATGTCTTTATGTGTTAGTGTCAATCATATCTTTGTATGCACGGATGCTCATATGGAATAGATCTACGCTACCCTCGCTATCAAATTAAAGTTCAAACAACTAGATATATGCCCATAACACATAATTATGTGTGCAGAACAGAAAAATAAGTTCAGTAAGTTAAGAAGCAATAACAGATAAATTACAATTAATACAAGGCAGGAAAGCCTTCTCCTTTGAAATAAGGAAGATATGGTATATTGAAATTGGAAACATTTTTCATGCATTGATGTTTAGAAAAAATAGTAGGATAAATTACCTGCTCTCTCGAAAAGTTGCCAACGCGTCCCCCCTCACTAAGTGTTCGAACACCCACAATCACAGATCCTCTAGAATCAGGACTTTCAGCTGCCCGTCCACCACCAACAATTAACCTCATAACACCACTTTGTGTCTCTGTTTTTGATATCTACAGACAAGAAAGGAAGGGTAAAATCATATGAAAAATTCAAATTACACCCTCTTAATTTAAGAAGAAAAAGCTGAAATTCTAAATTCTATTTGCAAATCTTACAGTTGCCTTCAGTATTATCTCCCCAAAAGTAACTGGAAACTTTAAAAAATAATAATAATAATAATAATAATAATAATAATAATAAAGCAAACACAAGGCTTCCAGGTGGCACAAAATTATTTGGGGTAGGATGGGGGTTGAGTTATAGATCCTTTTGTTGTCTTGAAGATGGTAGAATTCATTTATTTCAAACGTTCACCTTGTACATTTCAGTTAGATAATTTAATTTCTCTTCCTTTCTTCAACTAATTTCTCCTTGTTAGAATCAATGTATAGTGTAAATACCAGAAGTATGCTGACTGCCTGTTTGCTGTATATGGAGGTGTTGTCATATACCCAAATTAGTAGAGTTTAATGACTTGTCTTTTGCTATCAACCTACAAGTGGAAATTTTCATTCTAGTCAGTAGTCACTAAATACATTTCCCTCAAAGGGTTCTCTCTCCTTTTACTCTTTACAGTCAAGAGTGCGCAGAAGATTCTCCAATCACTGTCTGGGAAAGAGTTCAGAGGATGTCAATCACATTCTGGCTAACCACGTCATTCAGCTTTGGGGAGATATCATGAGGCCTCCATTGAACCTTTGGCCAGCCCAAGAACAGCAAACGAATCAATGCCAAGCTAACCCAGGTCTTCATGCATTCGTATAGATCCTTGTTTTTTAGCAACCAGTTGCTGTTTAGTTTTGCCTCTATAAGCAAAATGGCTAATCACTTAATTCCTCCATTTCTTTATCAAATAATTATGATATCATGAGGCCTCCATTGAACCTTTGGCCAGCCCAAGAACAGCAAACGAATCAATGCCAAGCTAACCCAGGTCTTCATGCATTCGTATAGATCCTTGTTTTTTAGCAACCAGTTGCTGTTTAGTTTTGCCTCTATAAGCAAAATGGCTAATCGCTTAATTCCTCCATTTCTTTATCAAATAATTATGTTCTTCAACAGGTTCAGGCTGAGACAAATTATTATAACCAGGTGTGAGTCAAAGGGGCTTGTATCGTGTTACTAAACATCCTCAATGGTCCGCACTTCCACTTATTCACCTGAACTTCTTCACAACCATGTGGATCATCCTAGTCTATCTAAGCTTCAAAAGATTATTACAACTCTCTCTCCTCACGTTTTTTGGGCATTTTATTCTTTACCTCCTTTAGAAAGTGAGCTTGTCAATTTAATGCATATACCATGCATCATTACCAAAATATACCCATTGAGCAAAATACCCCTTTTCTTAGTCATTGTTAATTGTGGCTCTGATCATATCAATTCTGCTTTGGGTTTTCATACGTTGAGTCTTTTTTCTCATACATTTCTATTGATTTCATTGTTACTTCTAAATGATTTTAGCGCTTTACTATGGACCTAAACTCCACAAACTCATCAAGTTCTCCACAAACTCATCAAGTTTCTTGAGGCCCTTATCTTTCTCCTTCTATCCAAGTCTATCGGCCTGTTTGGGATAGCTTTCAAAGCTAAAATAAGCACACTAAAAGCACATTAAAAGCATAAGCAAGGAATATTGCTGTTTGGGATAGCTTTAAAGCTTAATGAGCTTTAAGGTTAAAAGTAATTAATTGGATGAAGCCACCTTTGGGAGCTTATTAAACAAAAGCCACTTATGTCACCGCTATCCCAAACACAAATCACATTAGAAAAAGTCCATCAGAAAATAAGTCCATTAAGAAAAGTCCATCAGAAACAAAAGCCACTTCTACTGAAGCTATCCCAAACGGGCCCTATAGTTGGCACCCTATAAACTCTAATCTCTATTACCAAAGATCCTGAAGTATACCTGCTGACTCACCACCAATTCCTGTGCCTTTAACTACCTTGAGCCAGGCAGAAATTTCTACTAAGACAATTCAAGGAATAATTGTGGCATAACCCAAATTAATAGGATAATTGATAGAACCTCAAGAGATTCACTAGTATCGTGAAAAGCTAGTGGCAAAATTTCATACCTTATAGTTGATAGGAATGCCATTTGCAAGACGACGCTGAACAATCCCTGTTTCCTCATCATGAATTTTTGTTCCATCTGTTATAGGACTTACAGGAACGAAGGCAGGCTTACACTGCATCTTTAACTCTTCAAGCTTTGCCAAAGATATTAGTTCTTTTGGCACCTCAAGCTACAAGAATTTGCAAATATCAGTTTATCAGAAATCAAGTGTGCCATATATACAGCACCTAACTTGTAATTGGACAAAAACTGAAAATTGCTTTCCTCTATGAATTCTCATCATCTAAACATATAAATAGTAAAGCTACCAATCATACTGAGACTATATTTTCGGAAACACAATATATGCAAAATAAATATTCAATGTCTGAACACAAAATCTTCAGATGTTGGAAGAAACCATATACTTCTAATATTAACTTAGACACACGAGTAGGGAATGAAGTTTAGGACACCTCGGGCTCAGGCTCGATATGCTCCTCCAATCCAGCTTTGATAGCATCAGTAATTTCACTTGAGGATATCTTAAATTCTGTTTCACCAATTCCCTCAACATGAACTTTCTTAGGAACACAAGCAACAATTGCCGCAGGAAGGGGTGCTGTAGGCTTTCCAAAATCAGCCATGAACTCTAACACCTCAGCGCCAACAGAATTAACCTACACCAGAAGATTACAAACATAATCAACCAAACAAATTGACTTTCGCTAAACAAAAATTAAAGTAGCTTTAAATTATAGTATAACCATAAAAGAGAAATGAATAATCAAAAGCGAACAGTTAAGCCAAAACATAAGAGAGTGCAAGTACAGGCAACTTAATATTTTCACAATTTACAAATCAAGACCGTCAACCTGCTAAGCATTTTAAAAAAATAAAAATTAAAAAAATCTCTTATATTTACAATTTTACAAGCAGCAAGATAACAAAATCAAGATAATACAGAAGCATCTGCATCATATCCAGTAATCCAAGGAATATGGAATCATTAAGAAGTAGAACATCCTCACTCTCAGGATAGATAAGCAGATTCCAATATCATAAAATGATCACTCAAAACGAAGAGAGGCATGCCTAATCTCTAGTTATGTCTCCAAAAAGCACTTACAAACCATAAAGGATTTGTTTAAACTATCATATAACAAAATAATGACTAGCAAGGTCAAAGTAGAAGGTTTTAAACGAAGAGACTGCACAAGGTCCAATGGCTGGCCATGAAAATACCTCCTCAAGGGTCACTGTCTCAGCAACCGCAAGTAAGCTTTCATGTCCTTGTTTCTGGTCCATAACTTTGTGGCCAAGAGCATCACTTTCCATGATAAAATCCAAATTATCAACAGAAGGTACGTTATCAATCATAGCTGCAAGGTGTTCACTATCCTTCAAAAGTGCATCCAAGTATCGTGTTAATTCACCCTGTGTAACACCAAATTCTTTAAGCCTCCGAACCTGCATTGTATAATATATAGGTCATTACCCATTAGATCTGCATCATGAGTATAGGCAATCCATCTTTCAGGTAATTTGAAATCATAAATCAAAAAGGTTTTCTTTATGAAAGGGATTCTAAAACTTGTCCAACAGCAATGATTAGTGACACGAGACATACCATAAGGTCACTTCACACTGAAAAATTGAGCATCTTACCCTTTCAGCATTTATATTTGTACAGATCAAACATAAAAAATGGTAACTACGACGTATAAACAAAAGTAGTACAAACAAGAATAGGAACAATAAGCAAAAAGAAAATTGATAAAGGGCAAAAAGAGCAGGACAGATGAAACAAACCTCTTGAACAGCAACTCTAATTGCACTTTGCCAATTATTTGGTTCTGCGTTTATGGTAAGGGTGGTCACAGTACATCCTTCCCTTCCAGAATCACTATGATCCAATTCAACTGAAGTGAACGGTGGATTTGAACTCTGGAAATTTATTTGCGTTAAACACACATTTGAACCATGGAATGGACCATTTTTCCACAAGTAAATAAATTAAGAAACCAGTATTTAAACATTGCGAAACCAAAGAATATATAAACTGAAGAAATGAAGTCCCAAAAAGGTCACTAAACAACAGTATAACAGGGAAAAGGCTCTCTGTCAATAACTCTTGAGTCTTGACATATTTTATGGAAAATTTACATCCCTAAATTCCCAAACCACTAGTTATTATAATTCTTAAGATTGGTAATCAAAAGATCTGAAAATTCTGACATAAAATCTATCAATATACACCTGCAAACACAGAAAAAGGTAGCATGACCCAGAACAACTAGGCCACTTATACTCAAATTACTGAAACTCAAAGATATACAAAAGAATAAATAAGATAATAAACCACCAAGTAACACTGGAAATCATGACAGTTTACAAAGAGGAAATAAGGAAATAGCAGATTCAATAGATTTTGCCACACCTTATATCTTGTGTTGATACGAAAATGCATGGCAGATAGAAATATTCTTTTCATCAAGACATTTCGCAAATCACAATAGGTTTGGACCTTATTCACAGGAACCTGCACATGATAATTATAAGTCATTTAATAAAGAGAGAGGGATTTACAAAGTTCAGCTGTGTATAATAACTAAACGCGTGTAATAGATATTGTAATAAATCAGGACTGCAATCAAGTAGGTCAATCTAAGAAGTTCATATATTGTTTATGCTATCATTACATCTTAATGACTCAGTTTCTCAAATTCATGTTCCTTACTTCCTAAGGAACCCCGCATACAAAACTACCAAATTTTCACTAATAGCATGATTCAAGCAATTAGAGTCACTACAAGAAAAATTCAAACCTCTAAGTACCTTGCAAAACATATTTATCGAAAAATTTTGAAGTAATTCATGTTGAAATATCTGCGGTGGCTTCACATCAGTGTTGATTCCAGGAAGTGACCAATTATGATTCACTGGAGGACGAACCGCTTGTCTTTCCTTAAGGAAGATTTTGGACTGATCCACTGAATTTGCTGGCTTTTCAATAGAATTTCCACCCAGGCCAATAGAGTGCTTAGGGGAAAGAAAACTGGCCATTGCACCAAATGCACTTGGAGTGGCCACGGAAGCCTTCTCCTTATCCATACCAGTTTTCCCAAAAACAGCCTGTGTGACAACAGTAACTTTCTAAGAATCTTACAAACCAGAAACATGAGCGTGCCTGAAAGAATTTCTTGGAAAATGAATAAAAAATTGTTCAACATACTTCAATATGGTGAACTGTCTTTGAGATGTTATCAATATCCCCCACAATGTACAAAGTAGCATTGGCAGGGAAATACCAACGCTCATGAAATTTCCTTATTTTGTTTGCATCCCACTTCTTTATCTGTTCTTCTAATCCAATCGGAAACCTTTTGCTCAGCTTGTTTTCAGAATGCAGATGCTGCAATAACTGTGATTGTAGAAATGGCACACGGTCAATGTCTTGCGCAAATGTCAGCATATTAACAGCCAAAATCTTTACAGTTTCTAATATCCACCTGGCAATCAACCCGGTACTCTATTGTATTCATCATTTGAAGCTCTGAGAGTATAGCACGCCGTTCCTTCTCAATTCTAGAAGCAAGGAACTTTGGATGGAATGCTATCTGAAAACATGAAGAGGTGTGAGTGTATAGATGCCAACCTAAAAGTACCATTAGCAAACCTGGATGGGCTTACTTTCAACAAAAACTAGCCCAGACCTCGCACGATACTCACGTGAAAGGCCAAGCAACTACTAATGTGATGGCATGTAAGAGAATCACTTAGATTTAAATTGACAAATATCTATGTAAGCCCATGCTTAAAAAAATGAAGCAACTGAAAACCCATGTGAAAGCTATTTCAAGGATAACTAGAGAGCTATGTGAATTTATTTGAGGATAATTTATGCTTAATGAAGCTAAAAATTGATAATCTCTGCCCCTTCCCTAATCCATTTTCCGCCAACATCTCTCCCTTCTTTTTCTTCTCTCTTCTTCCTTAACTCTATTTCATGATCCATTTAAAAGCTACCCCATATCCATATTATCCTTCATTTCTTTCTTACCCCTCATATCTCTCCCAAAGGCCAACAACCAGCTGGGCTCAAACCAAAGCATCAGACCATTTATTTAAAATTTAAGACTACACACACTAGAACCTCATATGCGTGCTATATGGGATCAGAAGCAGATTGCATAGCAAAGAGTAAAGCAAATAAAATAAAGCATACCTCATCCAAGGCATCCAGCACAGATGGAAGTAGATCATCTTCAGAATCCTGACAAATGACATCAATTTGTAATCAAATGCACTATAGAATTACAGATATACTATACAACACATGGCATGACAGTTGCTCTGACTCAAAGTGATGGCCTGCAGTGACAGTTGTGAGTCTATGACACTTCACAGTTCACACTTCAGTACAACAGTTCTCTTAAACTAACCAACCTCAATTTCAGGAGCAAATCATAGAGAATTACTAGTCAAACAGTCCAAACCTTGGTACTGGTAGGAGCATGGATATGAAATACGGTGTGGTGGAAATCAGTGTAAGCATTAGAACGTGCTCCTGTCCCCAGAAGCTTCTCACGTTTTTTACTTCCAAGGAAAGCAACATGTTCAATCATATGTGCTATGCCTTGCTCATCATCCTCTTCATCTATTGAGCCTGCATGAACTTCCAAGTGCGCTTCAAACCTGAAATTCAAGAAATTGGTAGACAGTATTAGTATCCCTGCCAGAAACATCATCAATGAAGCACATGACAGTTCTAACGAACAAGGAGCAGATCATGCAGTCACCATGAACAGGTTGATATAAAGTTAGTATGCCTACCACAGCCATCATCGACGAAAACTAAAGTTCTAACAAACAAGGAATGGACTATGCAGGCCCCTCAAACCACTTCAAGGGCTTATGTTAATGATAAAAAGGTTTCTCAAATTCAATCATTGATACTCCAAACTTTTCCTCCCTTATTGCACTTGCATCCTTCAACTTAACCACTTGTACAAGCATTTATTCTAGGACACAATTAACAAACTTCACCAACATAGAGCTAAAATATCAGATAGGAGGACTACAAAAGGCTCAGGAAATTGAGGATAAAGCACTTATAACAAATAGCAGCAAGCCAAATACACTTAAAGCAGCTCATTTAGTTCAGTAAGGGGGCCCAATGCGCAAGGCTCCCACCAAGTGGGGTCTGGGGAAAGATAGATGTACGCAGCCTTACCCCCACAATTGGAGAGGCTATTTCCAGGATTTCTACCCGTGACCTCCAGGTCACATGGCAGCAAGCTGTGCCAAGGTCAAAATCCTTCAAGCATGCCCTCCTCGACACTAACTAATGAACGTATGAAATACAAAATCATTGAACGGGGGAGGAGAATCACAAGCCTGAAGTAATATATCCAAGTTCAAGATGTAGTTCCTGGATAGATGCAAATTCATGCTTGACAACTTGATATATGATAACAAATTTGAACTCATTGCCCTTATATCATTACTTATATATCTACCATCATTGTTTAAAACCAACCTTTTTGGTGGAACCTTATTTGGCAGAATCAGATAGCGCAGCCCATTGTTCAGTTGACCTCGATGCAACTTTGGATGAGATGGAAGTTCAGTACTTAAAAATGCTTGTATCTGCTCAAGCTCAGAAGCCAATATGCCCAAATCTTGTTTCTCAGTAACCCCATCTGGCCAAGCTATACTTGTTGCATGTGGCTCATCTGGACCAACGGTAGCATGAGGAATTTGAACCTAATTAACCCCAAAAAAAAACAATCACCCAATTTAACATGATCTTCAAGGGCAAGGAAAAGAAATTAGATTGCACCTAGAAGGCTATCGCCATAATCATTCATTATAAAAGCAGATATGAAACAAACATAGACATCTGCAGGATAATCTCCAAATTTAACCATGTCTAATGAGAGAATTAAAAATAAAGCATACATCTTCAACTTTCAAGCATTATATTGCAGCAAAAATTGATAGCATGTAAATCACTTTTAGCATATAAAATTGAGAGCATTCAATAAACATGTTACCTAAAACCTGGAAAAATTGAAAAATTGGCATAACAGACTCAAATGGCACTTTTTTAGCGTGATGAGGATTCACAGCTGAAAAGTAAATATGAAAAATAAAGGCAAAAGAAAATATAATTAAAAATTAAGAATTAAGAATGTGGAATGTGGAATGTCCGTGCAGATTTTTCAAAATAAGGAACAAGTGAAAATGCAATGGCAATTGAAACAAGAACTTGTATTTCACAGTTCACACATCAGACTACTCATCATAGAAAACAAGTAATATAAACACTTTGTACTGAGGGGGAAATTATTAAAAAACCAAACAACAAACAACTTGTTTGGAGTATAGTTGCAAAGTTCCAGGCAGAGAGACATATAGACGAAAATGAAGTAGAAGTGCTTACACGAGCATGACCGAGTTTGCTATTAGACAATTGGAAAGAGGATTTATCAAGAAGAGCTCTGGGAGAAAATCTTCTAAGATTGGCTCGACTTTTTCTGGCAGGACAGCAAGAAATTAAGGGATACTGTGGGGATGAAAGTCCTTCAGTCACTGGTTCACCAAGCATGGAGGTAAACTGTTTCCAAGCACCACCATTCTTCCTTCGGAGATCCAGTCCGCCTTTAGCAGCATTATGTGAAGCCCTTTCATCAACAATGAGACACAAAAAAAGAATAGCAGAATTAAGTACACGAACTCAATAGCCAATCTAATTATGGCCGCATCTAATATTGAGATGCAAAATATCAGTACAAATCAATCTAATTACGGCTGTATCTAGTATTGAGATGCAAAATATCAGAACACCGTAAGATATACTTTCCCAATGATTCGTAGCTTCAGAAAGTAGAAATGAGAATTTGGATGAACGAGTCTCCTTAGTCAGTACATTCACACAAGATATTACACCAATTCGAGCTTCAAACAGGGAATTCCTTAAAAGCATATTTACAAAGGACAAACAAAAACCTGAAAGATAAGAAAGCTAGAAACTTGGAGAAAGAATTCCATAGCTATTGATGTCATGCAGAGCACACACACAAAAAATTCCCAATGAAAAGCAATCGATAACAACACAAAAGAAGCACCTTCTGGAGGAGAAACGAAGCGAGGAAGAAGAAACAGGAGTTGTAAGTAACGATAATCGATTATTCCGCAATCGAGAGGGGAAACGACAGCAACTTGCGGTGGAGTTCAAATTGGAAGGAGCATAGCCTCTGGAGCGAAACGAAGGAGGAAGTTGAGTGCAGGAACTTCCAACGAGCGACGTTGAAGCAGCCATGGCTGGCGAGAAAGAGAGAGGAGGACGAGCTAGGGAGAGTTATATAGAATAGCGACACATTTATTTTTATTTTTTATTTTTTTACCGGAAGATTTTTTTATTTGCTTCTTCTCTCTTCCTTTCGTTGAAGAGCTGTTACGTGGAATCGCTACTTGCCGGATATCAGAATTGAGTTTTATTCGATTATTGTCTTTGCCCAAGGAACGGGGATACTTCCTTTGTTGACCCTCCGATTTGGGGTGGAAAATCCCATGGAGCATGGAGATATCTTTTTGTTCATACAGCTTTGATCTACGCCGTTCAAGAGACCAGCCACTAGATGATGCCATGTGCCCTTGCACATTTGATTTTTTGGGAAACGACCTCTTTAGAAATATAATGGCATTAAAGGTCCGTTTGGTACATGAGAACTAGACTGATAGGAGGGGATAGGAACTTAACAGTTCCCACGGCCAAAACATATTAAATGCACAAGTCCCGTCAATGTTGATTCCCGCCTGGCGCCAAATTCCCATAAACGTGAGAATTTGAAATCCTTCCAAAAGTGGCGGGATCTCAAAATCTTCTCGGGACAGTGAATTAATGGGACAAAAAAACCCCTCAAACGTGAGAATTTATTTTAGGGGCATTTTAGGAATTTTATCTCACATTCCCACTTAACCAACACCAAATTCTCTTTACCAAACATTTTATATTCTCCTAACTTAAGTTTCATTCTCATGTCTACCAAACAGCTCAACTTTTAAGCTTCTCCTCAATCTTCCCTTCAACTCCTTTCACTCTTTTAAGTTTTTTTCCCTCTTTAAATGTTCATCGTACCAAACAGACCCAAAGATGCTCGGTCCAGGAAATGATAATCAAGGATTGCCAAAGAAGAAGAAATTAAAGACGAAAGTCATTAGTTACTAAGGTAAAATTATATGTAATTTTCATGAACTTTATATTAGATAAAAAAAATATAAATATTTTTGAAAAGGGCCTCTTCATTTTCTTTCCATCTACTTCTTTATCTGTACCGTTAAATTATACCATAATTATCTTCATTATCTTAGTATTATAATTTGATATAGGATTTAGATTTAAATTTAAATTAAACAACATATTAAATTTGATGAGTTAAGATATTAAAATTCATAAAAGGGAAAGTGACAGAAAAATATCACTTGAACTTTAAAATCCTGTTGGCAACAATAGTAATAAGATTAACAAGAATAATAAAGCGATTGACGACTCATTTTATTGTGAAATCACCTTTTAAGAATTTTATAGTTCATGTGATATTTTCTCGGGGATTTTCCCTTAATAAAATCATCATTTTAAATATGTATAAGGTTTTTTATCATATATAAGTGAGGTGTAAGTTTTTTTTTTTTTTTTTTTTTGTGATTTATAACTTAAGAAATAATAACATTGATATCTAAATTATATAACAATGACATATTTGTCAACATTCAATTAGCTCATTTTTTCTTCCCCTTCCTCTCATCCCACCAAACAAAGCTCATAACATCCTTAACCCTCCCATTATTTAGCCTCCCCTCCATTGAACCACACAAGGCCTTAGGGCTTGTTTGGTATGAAAGATTTGGAGGGGATGGGATGAAAAAAATTATAAGTTGAGCTTTAAAACCTTAAAGAAATGTGGTTATAAAATTTTAATAAAAGGAAGACGTATAATAAAATACTAAGAAAAATTAATTGAAAATTTTAACCACACTTTTCTAATTATTTGAAATCCAATTCAAAAAAAAAAAAAAAACTCTTCTCCCCTCGTACCAAACAGCTCATTAGCATCTCCTTCCCACCTCGATGACTTATAAGGGTCTTAAATGCCATGGAAGTTTTCGTTCAGGAGCACTGGTAAGACGGAAGTTTTTTTGGGACCAAAAATGCCACAGAAGTTCACAAAACGTAGCAATTTTGCCCCTTCGTTAATTTTGGCCATTGAGTTTAACTGAGTGCACACGTGGCATGTTACCTCATCACACGTGGCATGCCACCTCATCAATCAAATAGTTAAGTATCATTTTTACCCAGGAAGTTTTCGAGGAGCAATTTTGCCCGGAAGTTTTCACTAAGGAGCAATTTTGCCGGAAATTTACAAAACGTAGCAAATTTGCCCTTCATCCCTCAATATTAAATTTGACTATTAAATCGATCAAAACCACACATGTCGTGGCTTGAAAATGTCGAACTTGGAGTCAAAGAATGAGATCCTTGAAATGTTGAGCTCAAAGTGGTCAAAATTTATGAAGTCGAACCGCAGTCAAAGGGATTGAAAGATCTGTCATGCAAAACCCAAAAAGCATCACTTTTGATTTAAGCAAATGAAACGAAAATGAGAAATGAATTGTTTCAAAAATTGGTTTAGTAAAACAAATCAATAGTGATAATATTTACGTTTGTATAGATTGATTATTTGTTTAGGATCATAAGTGATCTTCCTCCGAGTTTTTGCGACGACCTTTCGATCCTTTTAACCAATTTGGCTTCACAAATTCTGGCCGCCTTGAGCTCAACATCTCAAGGATCTCCTTCTTTGACTTCAAGTTTAACCTTTTCAAGGCATGATATGTGTGATCTTTAACTGATTTAATAGTCAAATTTAATATTGGAGGACAGAATGGCAAAATTACTACGTTTTGTAAACTTCCGGGGTAAAATTGCTCATTAGTGAAAACTTCCAGGGCACAATTACTCCTAAGTGAAAGCTTCCGAGGCAAAAATGATACTTAACTATTTGATTGATGAGGTGGCATGCCCCGTGTGCCCTCAGTTAAACTTAACGGTAAAAATTAACGGATGGGCAAAATTGCTACGTTTTGTGAACTTCCGTGGCATTTTTGGTCCAAAAAAAAAAAAAATTTCTGCTTACCAATGCTCTGGCGAAAACTTCCATGACATTTAAGACCTTATCCCTTTAATATTTTACAAGTCACAATCTCCACATCTTGTGTCTTTAATGGAGGAAGTTGACTTTGAGCATGTTTGGGAAGGCGTTTTTTTGGTTTTTTTTTTTTTTTGGGGGGGGGGGGGAGACTATGATAATAAAAGCTCTATGGAGTGTTTTTGGAGAGTTGGCTCCCATCCACTTCCCTTCCCATCCTTTTCATATCCTCTTCTTTATTTCAACTGTTAGATTGAAATATTAACAGTTCGCATTTAATCTTTTATAAAAATATTAATACAAAATAAAATATTAATAAAATATTTTAAAAAAATATTTTTATAAAATATTAAATCGAGCGGTTGAGATTTTGATCCAACGGTTGAGATGAGAAGAAGGGCGAAAAGTGGAGAGGATGGAAGCCAAATCCGTGTTTTTGAGTCCATTTGGGAAGGATTATTTGAGATGATTTTTAACCCAAAATGCAGCTTCCGAAAAGAAGCTCTTCACATGTGATTTTTCTTTTGGCCATTTTGGGCTAGTGGTGTAAGCAATGGCCAATTTTTCAATTTGACTTTTTTATAAATCCGGTGAAAAAAAGTCAGATTGTAAATATAATTTGTATTCGAATTGATTGTGGCAAAAATAATAAGACCCACGTCAAAAAGCTAATAGTTGTTTGAAAAAAGCTATCCTATGGAGCTTTCTTAACAACTGTAAATAAGAACAACCCAAACACTCCATTTCTAACTTTTTTTTTTTTTTTTTTTTTCTACTATTACTTTCTTCTGGCTTTAAACCTTTCTCTAAACACAGTCCCAATGTGCTTAAGCTTCTCAGTGGGCAACTGTCGGCATTAATCGGTCATCTCCTCTTCCCTTTTCTCTTTCAGACGCTCATCTGCTTCACTGAGCCATGGCCGAGCATTAATCGTTCATCTCCTCTCGAACCCACTCTCAGAATATTTTGCTTCTTCTTGTTCACCTCTACCTTCATCTTCTGCTCCTTTCTCCTGGATTTTTCATCAGTCTATCTTCAGGAGGGGGCTTCACGCTGGAGAACTTGTTTTCTTCGCATTGAGTAATTAATCCTTATCTTCTACTTCTTTTCCTCCTTTGATCGACGATTCCCAACCCGCATTTCTCCACCAAGATGGTGATAGTTGTGACGTTGGGAAAATCCTTGTGGAGGCCCATATTAGCAAAATAATCCTAAAAAAGGCCCAAAGAGTCTACAAATACAAGAAAAGGCCCCAGGGCCCTTATATGTATTAACTTACAATGCAAAATTACTAACACACCCACTACTAGTTAAAATGAAAAGGTCAGGCCAGCTCGGCGCTAAAACGAGACACGCATGTAATGGAGAATTGCTTGGAACCGAACGTGGGTATCGTCGACATTTTGGTCACCTCCTTGATCGTTGATCCTTCTCTTCCCTCTTCCCTCTTCCCTCGTTTATCCTTACGGTGTATTCTGATCATCCATTGCGTTAAAGGGTCTGAACTCAGAAATTTGTATTTGATGTTCCTCATCGTTTTTTTTCAGTCAGAAGGTTTGGTGACTGAAAGGTTGGAGCTTCACCTCATTTATGTTATTATCGTAGTAGAGATAGGTAAGAAATGCTAAGATTTTGGTTAAGATATCATAATCACAATGCTACTTCGTTTTTAATCAATGTAGGGTTGGGTTAGTAAAATCTTGCTCTATTTTTGGGCCTGGAAACAAGGCAAATGTCTCAGTATATGAGTGAGAATGGTGAAAGTGATCAAGGAATGAAGGGTGAAAAAACGCTAAGATTTGATAGTTGTTAATACCTACGCTTTAGTTGTTAATACCTTCAGTTTTAGTTGTTAATATGGTCATTGAAGTTGTTAAGACGAGATGAAAGTGAAAACGTTGTAGGGTAGGTTGCTCTTTTTTGGGCATGGAAACAGAGGGAGGTTTGTCTGTTAGTGGGAATGATAGGCTGAAAAAACGCTGAAATTTGATAGTTGTTAATACCTACAGTTTTAGTTGTTAATACCGTCAGTTTTAGTTGTTAATATGACGATTAAAGTTGTTAATACTAACTTTATGTTGCAGATCATAGTTAAACATGGCTAGTACTTCAGGGAAGAACCTATTATGTTTCTTCCATGTAAGGGGTAACTTTGTACATGGGGAAGGACAACAAAGTGATTATGTTGGTGGAATGGTAAGAACAAGAGGCATCAAAGAAGGAACAACGTATGAGGAGTTGCAAAGAATCATAGCGTCTTTAATTGGACAAGAAAATACTGAAATATGCGTGAAGTTCAAACTTAGCATGGATACATCTACATTTGTTGATCTTGTAGATGATGAAGGGGTAGAACATTTAATAAGGTATAATGAAGAATATTGTCATGTGTATGTTGAAGAAAGTGAGAATAATGACAATAGAGCACAACAAATGAATGTTCAAATGGAAGAACAAGAAGTGTAAGTCTTGTTGTGTTAAGAAATGTAATTAGTTCATATATAAATTGTCATTACTTGATTCTCATTACTTGCACTAATAATTGTTGTTTGTCGCAGGAGGGATGAAGGAGGTTCAGCTACGATGTCTATCTCACCCCCTCAAATGTTCAATGAAACGCAAGAGTTGCCATCATTACCTTGTAGTTCGCAAAGTGTGCCATTAAGCAGGCCTCAAATGAATCATTCTAAATGGAGGGATTTGATAATGGGAAAAGGACAGATTTTTGCGAATGCTGTGACCCTCCGTGAGACGTTGTACAAATATAGCATCGCACACAAGTTTTCCTACACATTTGTGAAGAACAAGCCGACAAGATAATAGTGAAGTGTAAGGTTGATGATTGTCCCTGGTACATGGGTGCATATTCAGCGGGACAACGTCAAGATACCGAGTTCCTCATCATTAAAACATACGTAAGTGAGCACATACATAGTGCACAAGATAGCCTTATCGTATCTCATCCACCTATGTGTAGCTTGACATCATCAATTCTAATTGATGGTTTGAGAAATAATACTTGACAAGACAAACTAATGAAGTTCGAACTGAATTGTATAGTGAGTATGGGGTACGGCTAAACTATCGGCAAGCATATGGTGCGAAAGAAAGAGCGAGCTTAGGCAATTACACGGACGAGTAGAGGACTCTTACAAGGTTATTCCTTGGTTGTGTCGCAGACTTGTAGAGAGTGATCCCGATACAGTTGCAAAATGGGAAGGGTCACATGATAACAAATTTGTGAGGCTATTTATTTCCTATGGCTGCTCTATTAAAGGTTTCGCAGATGGTTGTCGGCCAATACTCTATATAGATGGATGTCATCTGAGTGGCCCTTATAGGGGAACAATGTTGTCAGCTTGTGCGTATGATGCAGACAACCAAATGTTTCCCTTAGCATATGGCATTGTCAGTGCTGAGACATATGATGATTGGGCTTGGTTTCTAAATAATGTAAAACAGATTACAAGATCGATGATGATAACAGTTGTGTCTGATCGGAATAATTCCATTATTGGGGCTGTGGCAGATATATTTGGCAGCGATAGACATGCATTTTGTTACAGGCATGTCAAGGAAAATTATAGTGCAGAGTTCCTCAAAATCATGAGAGGGATGCCACGTACCTCTGCGAATAGCAAGGATACTGCATTGCACCTTCTCGATGCAATTGCGTATGCAAGGTCAAGGGTGAAGAATTCATCATTGCGATGGGAACATTAAAAATGTTTAGTCCACTTTTGGCACAATGGGTTGAGACCCATGGGGACGTTGATCGATGGGCTTTAAGTAAGTTTCCTTTGAAAAGGTGGGATAACATAACCACTAACATTGCTGAATCGTTCAATGCATGGATGGTGAAAGAGCGGACGCACACTGTGTCAAGGTTAATACATGAGCATAGGGAGAAGTTGGTCGCGAAGTTGCTTGCAAGCAAGATGGCTTTAGTGAATTGGAAAAATGGTGTAGGACCTAACATAGAAAAAAAATTGCAGCAACATGTGAACTTTGCGAAAAATATGCATGCTACATATTATGGGGAGGACCAGATTTTGGTTGAGACTAGACGCGGTGATGCCTTAATTTATGTGAAAGTTCATTTGGGTGCAAAAGAATGCTCTTGTTTAGCATGGCAAATGAGTGGACTACCTTGCCCACACGCATGTGCAAAAAATTAAGGCACTTAATGGTAATGTGTACACATTCGTAGATGATTGCTTTACACTTTCAAACAAGAGAAAATTTATGCACATAGCATGCGGCCGGTTGCAACACATGATTGTCCATGTTGATGCGCCGACGGTGACACAAATGCTAACGACACTTTCTTGGAGCCTCCAATTACTACAAGGCCACCCGGTAGACGGAAAAGAAAAAGAGTGGAATCTCAGTTTCAAAACAAGATGGTTTATCATTGTGGTAGATGCCATGAGCCAGGGCACTCCATCAAGACTTGCAAGAATCCAAATCCAGGCTGATCATTGATGGTGCCTTGTGTTTTTCTTTTTTGGGCATTGCGTCTCACACTCTTTTGTTGTATATGGCTTTACATGTTCAATCCACACCATATTATTTTTGGAAATGGTGTGTGATGTTGTTATTATGAATCTATAGATGCATTTGGTGTTGTAAATGAACGTTGGATATTGTTGTCACAATTGTATCCAAGTCTCATTTATGTACACATATTCATGTTGTGTTACAAATGTAAATGACGCTGACAAATATATGTTAAAGGGGCCTGATGTAGTGGTTATTGTATTTCTGATATTGATGTTGATGTCAATGGGGGCTGATGTGGTTGTTATTTTTTTTCCTGATGTAGTTGTCAGATTTAATTGATATGGTTGTTATTTTTTTGTTGATGTAGTTGTCGATTTTGCTTTGTTAGTGAGAGTGATGTGGTTGTTATATGATGTAGTTGTTATTTTTTTGCGATGAGGTTGTCATTTTTTTGTTGATGTAGTTGTCCAATTTACGATATGGTTGTTAGATTTTTCCCGATGTAGTTGTTAGATTTTATTGATGTAGTTGTTAGTGGTGGGCGATGTTGTTGTTAGTTGTTTGTTAGTTGATGTTGTTGTTAGTTGTTTGCTGATGTAGTTGTCATTTTTTAGCTGATGTAGTTGTTAGTGGGGGAAGATGTTGTTGTTAGTTGTTTGCTGATGTAGTTGTTAGATTTTACTAATGTAGTTGTTAGTGGGGGCTGATGTTGTTGTTAGTGGGGGCTGATGTTGTTGTTAGTTGTTTGGGATGTAGTTGTCATTTTTTACTTGATGTAGTTGTTAGTGGTCTGGGATATGGTTGTTAGATTTTTGGGACTGATGTAGTTGTTAGATTTTACCGATGTAGTTGTTAGTGGGGGCCGATGTAGTTGTTAGTGTGATGTGGTTGTTAGTGGGGGCGATGTTGTTGTTAGTTTTTGCTTGATGTAGTTGTCATTTTTTGGTCGATGTAGTTGTTAGTGAATGTTAATATAGTTGTTAGTTTTTGTTGTTGTTAGATTTTTGCCTGATGTAGTTGTTAGTGGGGTGATGTAGTTGTTAGTGTAGTTGTTGTTATTTTGTTAGATTTTGATGTAGTTGTTAGTGGATGTTGTTGTTAGTGGGGTTGATGTTGTTGTTAGTGTTGTTGTTAGTGTGTTGTTGTTAGTTGTTTGGTCGATGTAGTTGTCATTTTTTGGTGATGTAGTTGTCTGAATTTATCGATATGGTTGTTAGATTTTTGGTGATGTAGTTGTTAGATTTTACTAATGTAGTTGTTAGATGTGGTTGTTAGTGGGGTTGATGTTGTTGTTAGTTGTTTGCTGATGTAGTTGTCATTTTTTGGCTGATGTAGTGGTCTGAATTTACTGATATGGTTGTTAGATTTTTGCTGATGTAGTTGTTAGATTTTACTAATGTAGTTGTTAGTGGGGGCTGATGTGGTTGTTAGTGGGGGTTGATGTAGTTGTTAGTGGGGGCTGATGTTGTTGTTAGTTGTTTGCTGATGTAGTTGTCATTTTTTGGCTGATGTAGTTGTCTGAATTTACTAATATGGTTGTTAGATTTTTGGTTTGATGTAGTTGTTAGATTTTACGATGTAGTTGTTAGTGGGGGCTGATGTAGTTGTTAGTTTTTGGGATGTAGTGGTCTGATGTTGTTGTTTTTACAGTAGTTGTTAGTGGGGGCTATGTTGATGTTAGTTGTTATAGATTTTATGGGATGATTGTAGTTGTGTTAGTTGTTAGTGGGGATGTAGTTGTTAGATTTTACCATGTAGTTGTTAGTGGGGGCTAATATAGTTGTTAGTGGGGGTTGATGTAGTTGTTAGTGGGGGATTTTTGCTGATGTAGTTGTTAGATTTTACTTGATGTAGTTGTTAGTTTTACTGATGTAGTTGTTAGTGGGGGCTAATATAGTTGTTAGTTGTTAGTGGGCTAATATAGTTGTTAGATTTATCGATGTAGTTGTTAGTGGGGGCGATGTAGTTGTTAGATTTTACTGATGTAGTTGTTAGTGGGGGCTGATGTTGTTGTTAGTGGGGGCTTATGTTGTTGTTATTTGTTTGCTGATCTTGTTGATATGGGTCCCTTATTATATCCCAATTTCCACCTTCTGCACATACTAATAACAATGAAAGAGATGCAGAAACAATTGCCATTCTCATTCATATTAAAATGTCAAAAGGATACCTACATCATCAAATTTACTAAACTTTCACCTAAATATGAACTCGGTTCGAACAATTGCCTTAATAAAATTCATACAATCATTGAGATTTATATACACTTAAAAACAAGTCAGCCTATCTAAATTATATGATTGCTTCCTAACGGCTCATCTTCCGCTTTTGGGAGTCCTCAATCATGGACAACACTTTGTCTCGCTGTGTGTTGTTTTGATGATTGACCAACCACCACAACAGGCCAATCTTCACTTCTCGGATTTCATCCATAGAGTAGTAAGGCATTGTGTATCCATCCTCTTGCTCCTTGCCGTCCCACATTTGCAACCACGTAACAACATGAACACCACACGAGTCCCTAAAACAAGAATTATACGAGGTGTTAACAACACTAATCATGTAACCTGTATATTATATATATGAATGTTAAACAACTTTAGACACTTACACATCTTTTTGGACATGGACTTTAGACCATGTGACCCCCTTGGGGATTCTATCCTCGTGGTCGAACAATTGTGGCTTAACCCTTCGGAGTATGTCCATGAAACGATTTCGCTGATATTAAAGTTGACACAATTAGATGACAATTATGGTGACCGTTTTCTAACATAAGTACACATTGAAATTCAGTTCACTTACCACACGAGTTGCCAACCTGTTCCTTTTCCTTAAAGGATTGAGGTTTTTTTGCCTTCTTTGTTGACTTGGATGGCAATATATTTGCATCTTCCATTTGGGCCTGTATGCGTGAATATGTCCATGTGTCGACTAACGAATCTAGGGCGTAGAAGGTCATCGTTGTCGTGTCTACAACATAGCAAAACCAGTGATCCCACCTAAGCGACGGTCCAAAAATGAAACGACAGTCCCCGATGTTATATCCTATACGCTCGGGCAATATTTCCGCTTTGTTGGCTTCCAATGACCAATTCAGCGGAGATCTTATCATTTTGTCCATGAAATGCGCAGTGAAAATGTGTCGGGTAACTGTCCCTTCGTTCTCCACTTGATCAGCAACCAAAGTCTTGGCTACCATACTCATGACCTGAATATGCACAAAATGTTAGCATGTGAGTACTGTATAACACATTTATCTAAGCGCAAGCAAATATCGAAATATTACTAATGCACATCCATTTGTACTAATGCCTTTCAAAGCGAATGAAGTGCACGGTCCATACCGTATCATTCATCCAGGCACGTGGTTTCGCACAATATAGCTCTTCCCTTGTAAGGTGCCACCGTTCATGTCAACAAATTCCCTAAATGCCAACAAATGACAATTTTAAGCATCGTATGCATTTTTTATAATATGCGTAAGTCAATGTGCACAAGTTACATATACTTACTCATCAGCCTCATCTTTCGTTGGATGAGTAGTACACAACTGATACAGCTGCTCCTTCACATCATAGGGCCTCTTTCCTTTGCACTTGCGGTTTAGATCAATCCAAGGAGATTTTAACACACTGCTCTGGGTTATCACCCTCTTGGACCTTCTAATTTGTTTGTCACTTCGTTGTCCCTCTTGTGCTTCCGGTTTGGCCACTTCTTCTTCAGTGGGTTCCACGTGAAGACCATCTTCAAAAATAGCTGTGTTGTGACGATGGTCGTCGTCATCATCAAAGTCTTCAACATTTTCACCCTCATCTTCCTCATCACTCTCTTTATCAGAGTCTTTCTCAGACTCCCCGAACTTGAGGGCTGGTTGTTGGGTGATTCAGTTTCATGCAAGCCTTGTTGAGGCCCTTCATCTTTATTGGTGTCTGATGTTAATCTATCTTGAAGGGCCAACATCTCCTGTCCCAACATGGACACAAGCCTGAAATATGTCATGCGAACTTCCTGGAGAATCAAAAATCAGTTGTTAAATCATCAATCACAACGAACAACTCGAGTAAAGGACAATGCAAGAACCGACCAAGCAACCAAAAAATTACATAATGTACAAGAAATTAAATTTTCGCTGCACAATTGTTGTCACACATTACCGGGTGAGTGAGCATCGTGTTAGGGTCAAACGAGGCCAACGGAGTGACCGATGGCCGAGGACGATAGAGCGCGAGCCGCAAGCCATTTTGGCTTTTTTTTCTCGAGCACCACTCGCTCTTAATCTTGTCATCGATCCAATAAGCCATGGCCGACTCGTGCTCGCGGCTACCACATCACCCAAAGGAAAATTTTGCAAACAAAACAGCTGAAAAAAAAAGATTTCAATGCATTAATAACAAGACTCAAAGAATTGATGTATAACGTTTACATACTATCTTAGTTAAAGAGAACTTACCATGAGGAAGTATACACATCCTCCAACAGTTTTCCTCTTGCTACCCTTGGACTTGTGGGAGTCTTTCTTGAACTCATCGATTTGTTGGGTGAGTTCTTGAAGAATAAATGAGGACCAATCAAAATTCACAATTGCATCCTTAGTCGATGTCATGACCTTCAACATACGGTCACTAACATCAATGGCGCTCTTGGAGCCAAAAGGATACCCAGTGCTGAATAACACAAAGAGAGACTCAAAGTTTTCATCTAATTTTTCTAACAACGTGTCACCAATTTTTTTATACCTTACATTCTTGTACACACGCCTAAAGTCACTAAACACTTTGATCGGACGGTAACTTTAACTTCTATGCCCTTACCCCCACAGTAGACCCATAAGTTGATGCACATGTTCAGCCCCTATGACTCGGGTCTCCCCTCTAATGGACACTTGCTTTGTTGGGGGTCAAAACATGCCATATATTGTGCAATTAAGGAACGGTTTATTTTTCGGCAACTAATTTCCACCAACCTATCAAACCCAATGGCTTTCAAATTTGCCATTGCCTCGTCGCTCCTTTAACTTATGGCATACATGAATGAAAGTGTTTGGTGCACACCTCGTTAGGAATGGGACAATATACTTCTCTACTTTAGCAAGGGCCTCTTAGTTGTTTAGCCCTCTTGGTATATTCAGATTTTTCGGTTGAACTCAACCTTTTCCATGATTCTCTCATTTCTACACTTAAGTCATAAAATGTGTCGTCGCTCCTATAGCTTTCTTCCCCTTCCCCTTGCCCTTCGCCTTTTGTTTTTGTACATGTTGCTTGAAGAATTCTTCGTGAACAAGTTATAACCGAGAACCTTGGGTCCCTTTGACAATGCTTCATTGTTGTTAAAGCGTTGATTTCAAAGACCTTTGCAATATGAAAATGGAAGGATGTTAAAGCGCAACACATGCAAGTTGTTTTCAATCAAGTGTTGTTAGGCATTCACCAATGTTTATAGTTATGTGGCCCATTTAGAAACTTCAATAAAACTGATATGCGAAGTAGTAAATCCCAAGCTTTCAAGGTAAAGAATGAAGAATGATTTTTTTTTAAAATAAAAAAATAAAATACAATAATTAATATAACAACTAGTTTTGTGTTCAAACAACTCAATTAGAGATATCTTTATGCTTGAAGAAGAACTAAAGCTTTTATGGTAACAAGAACAACTTTTGATAAATTCAAAGGCATGGTGATCATTTCTACACACAAATAACACCATATGTATCAAAATCTAATTTAGAAGAAACTTTACTCCTTAAAGCTAAAAGACAAACTTTTGTAGCTCAACATTTCGAATTCATACATTTACAATATCACCAAAATTTTAGTTTTTCTTAAAAGTGATGATAACTTTCAAGAGACATGTTTTAAGGAAACTTTAAAAATTCCACCCAAATTCCACCGTACCAATTCAGTTCAAACGAAGAATTCATCAATTTACAAGTAAATGCACAAACATTTGAGGCCGGGACCATACAAGAACATGTAAAACACTCTAAAACAATATAAAAGAGTCATCAAACCAAAGCAATGCATGGAAATATTACATCAAGTATCCTTTATTCATAAAATGCTCCAAAACGTACCTCTATATTACATCTATATATGTAACGAGGTTCAAAAATGCGAAGAAAAACTCACAAGGCCACATATTACTCGAAAAATACAATCTTAATATACAAAATGCACTAATGTAGTGAATGTAAACAGGAAAATCAATTCAACAAGTAGCCTTATCTAAGAGTAAGTAATTCTTGACTTTAACACAACATTGAATTCTAACCGTTTATAAACAAATTTTCTACATCAATTTAATGACAGGCTCAAAACACGCTACATTCAACTTGTAATCAAGTATAACAATGACACATGTGAAGCAAGAGAATAATTCACATACATCTTGAGAGGTAACAATCTATGCCGTGGGAAAACATTTTTCTAAGTAATTAAACAATGATAAGCTCATAATGATGCAACTCAATTCAAGTAATGAGTGTTTTAGCTAATGAACTTCTAATAACTAGAGTAGGTTTTTTCCACCCCGTTTTTCAGCAACAAATTTGGACCCGTAGCGTGACTTCTACAAATAATTCAGTTAAGTTTACAACTTGAAACTCAAACACTCAAAGATAAGAATGCAAGGATATCAAGACTCGAAGTGAGAACTTCAACTCCGAGTGTCAAAGAAAACAACAAGTTCGGTGAAGACACTTGATTAAGAATTAAAGTGTAGTAGTGATAAACTTCCCGGCCAATTCAAGAGGCATAAATTCCAACAAGTTTGAATTAGATTTAGATCACAAAATCTGATCCAAAAGAGCAAATGAGACCCCAAAATCAAATGGATCTACGCTCAATGAAAATCTCAAAAAACCAAGGACCAAAATTGTCATATGTAAGGAATAGCAAATCAAGCAAATATATCAAGAATTTTATGAGCAAAACATCGGAGGAATTTCGAGAAAAATCACTCAAACCAAGCTTGCCAAATTCCTCTAAACAATATCTAGTCAAGTTTTAAGTCCCACAATGCCTCAAAATCAATCTTTCAACCGTCAATTCAAATATGACAACATAGGCTTTTTAAAATGAAAGCAATCCAAATGCAATAATTTCCACACATAATGGCGGCAATGACTATTGCACACAAATCTCAACAAAAGTTTAAGGTTTCAAGAAGAACACTTACCAATTTCTTTCAAAATCACATTCAACAAAGACAACTCAAATTCTGCATAACAACTCCCAACCTATAACCGATATGGAATCCAATTACTGTACATGCAACTTCCAAACAATTCCATATTGCAATTATCCAACAAGTCCAAGATTTCAAAAGAGAAAATATTATAATGACAAGAGCAAGTTGATATCACAATAACAAAATCGGTGAGCTATATGATGGCCCTTGGCCCTCAATGATGCAAATTACCAACCATGTATATCTTTACACACTTTCGACAAGCTAGCCACAATTATACAAATTTACAATTAATTCAACTATCTATCACCAAAACCAATCGAAAAAACCATCATATCTAAGAAAAAATTCAATCTTCCAAACCCACCCAAGCAAAACAAAACGTTGTTGACAGTCTGAAGTGGATCAAATGTTTCAAAACCAACCCAATTCTTACACCATGGATCAAGGCAAGATTAATATTCAATGAATAAGGTTACAAGGAAAACCAGAAAATTATCCAAGTGGTAGATCCCTATGATATTTCCGAGCGAAAAATCCAACACCTCGATCCAGATTGTCACATATCATCAATTATCGGAGAATGTTGACTGAGTGATATATATGATTGATTCTATATAAAGCCATGGACATGAAGGCAAGTGGAAAGTGAGCGTTTTTTGACGAATAACAAAAAAAAAAAGAAAAAAAAAACAAAGTGAGGATAGCACTTACATATCATTCGTGTGACATGTGCATTACACATGCATGCAAGCACACACCAATGAGTTGTCACAAATAGTTTAGGATCTGAATGAAAAACTCTCACACCACTCATGGATACGGATTTGAACTCTCTTGATACCCGCCAATAAAGGTTGGTCTAATTCTCTAACTCGTTATGTTAACCCATTTTATATAAGGGTATAAATCAAAATCATGTTGCCAATACGGGATCTTAGTAATATTTTTAATATCATTAGGCATTGCCCTAATTTGAGTGAACTCCCGAAATTTAACTTACTTAAATTTTCCTCCGACAAAAAAATGGTCCCTCGATATGTATTACAAGTACCCAAAACCATACTTAATTAACTTCCCTTCCACAATTACTAGCGAGTCCTAGCACTAGCATATTCTTTCCCGTTAGCATATTACGGCCAAAAAAAAAAAAAAAAAAAAAAACAAAAACACAGACCGAAGACGCATCGCAAGCACCGCAGCCACACACACGTCACACATAAAGAAAATAAATGGACATTGGACGATTGCGATGCAAAACACAAAGCAAAAACGCAAATGGAAGTTGCACGAGAGAAAAGCCACACGGCTACGAGAGGTTCGTAGTCGTATGTGTACCGCGTCCCGCGACGGTCGACGGAGCCAACTCACCAAGCACGTACGAACAGATTGAAGGCAAACGAGCCGAGCACACACGCACGCATCAAACGGCACCGGCGAAGGGATCGGCAAACCGGACTTGGGCGAAAAAGCGAAGGGAACTACGAACGGGGACTTGGGCGAAAAACCGGACTTGCGAGAATGGTCGCGAGGGAGACGGCGATTTGGGATGATTTAGGGATTAGGGATGAGAGAGAATAGGGGAATGATTCTTCGAACTTCAAACTTTTTACCGAGGGCATGAATGTGATTTTGCCTTGTAAGTTAATACATATAAGGGCCACAGGGGCCTTTTCTTGTATTTGCGAGACTCTTTGGGCCTTTTTTAGGATTATTTAGCTAATATGGGCCTCCACAAGGATTTTCCCTATTTTCTGTAAGCTCCTCCACCGACCACCCTAATTTCCCCAACTCCATATCCATATTCCATAGTGTTATTAATTCATTATTTTTTTACTAAAAAAAAAAAAAATGTAATTCCTAACCCTACCCTTCACCAAATTCGTTGCCCATCTTCATCGCCCCCAGCCGCTACTTCTTCCTCCTCCAGCCGCAACCTCTTCCTCCCTCGGCCTACGAAGTTGCGACGGCGACGGACTCCCCTAACTGCACCACCATCAGTTATCCTCTTATTCCTTTCCACCTTCTTCTCCGACGCCGGCAAACTCTGATACAATCTTCGTTTCCCTTTGTCACCGCCAACGACTACCTCTAGCAGTCTCTGCAAGAGGTATTATTGATTTTCAATATTTATTGGCATTTTCTTCATTTCGAATATGTTGAAGCATGCTTGGTGGTTCTGCTCTCTCCTCCACGTTTGATTATTTATTTTCAATCCGCACTTTGTGCATCTTCGTTGTTTTTGCTCTAGAGAGTTCTAAAACACAGAATTAATTACTTGACCCCTGAAATGACTCTTGGCTGCAGTATTGGAACGCTAGTTTGAACTGCGCTGTTGCATAACTGTTAGCTTTCAATTTCATCGATAAGAACTTCTTTATTGGGAGAATAAATCATTAGAAATTAGTTACGTTAATAATCACTCCTCTTCAGTCTTCATTTCGTTTCGTCCGCGATAGGTGCTTCTATTCTTTTGTATTCCCTTTGATTAGTTTTACTTATTCATCATTATTTATAACTGTTTTGTGTTTTGCTGGCATAAAGAGTCACGGATTTCTTTTCCAAACTTTCAGCTATGTATATCTTTTTCTTTGTACTTTGTAAACATAGTTTTATCTCAATTTCAAGCTCAAAAGTGTGATTTTAACTTGGATGAATGTGTGTACAAGATTCTGCATTTTACTGGTGCACAGCTTGGTTTTGTTTAGACTTTTAGCATCCATTTTTTAGTGCAACATTTTGTGCTTTGCATGCTTTTTCGCTTAAAGTATGATAGGCGAAGTTGACTATTATATGTATTTGAGTACTCCCTCCGGTCCTAATTATAAGACAACATTTGAGAGTTAGTTTTGGTCCTAATTATAGGACAACATTCTAATTTTTGTCAATTTCTTCCTAAAATACCCCTATTTTATTTTCTCAAGTGTGTTTGGTCTTTGGTAAATGTGATTATATATATGTGGATGTGTAGACTCTTTCAATCATTGAAACTTTTCAATTGTTAGATTTTTAATCTGTTTATTAATCAATTGTCATTAATTTGCCAATATATATATATATAGACACACACACATATATACATACATATTCATACACATAGAGAGATATATATGTGTGTGTGTGTGTGTTTTTATATGTGTGTCTACACACAAATATACATACATATGTACATAGACACATATAAACACACACACACACACATATATCTGAGTGTGTGTATTGTCAATATATATGTGTATGTGTACATATATAAACACATACATATATATACATATATGTGTGTGTGTGTGTGTCTACACATAAATATACATACATATATACACAGACACATATAAACACACACAATACACACATATATCTGTGAGTCTGTGTGTGTGTTGTCAATATATATGTGTATGTGTACATATATAAACACACACACATATATATACATACATATATATATGTGTGTGTGTGTGTGTGTGTGTGTGTGTGTGTAGATATGTGTGTTTGTGTTTGTGTGTGTACCTATACATATACACACACATATATGTGTATATAACGAGATCATTATTTCAATTAGAAAACGTGTAGAAAAGAAAATTTTAGGTCGAAGAGGTATGTGGTATGGGTTGTTATTTACTTTTACTTTTGTCATTTTAAATTTATATAAGGGCATTTTAGGAAAATGAGTAAAATTAACTAATTTAACTTTTTTCCTTAATCTCTCCAAAGTTGGTTAAATATGTCCTATAATTAGGACCGGAGGGAGTATTAATTTACATGGAGAGAAAATAGCCTCCATTTTTTGCTCTCCAGGTTTAAATACGATCTTTTTCTAGCATTATTTATTGTGATGTGAAGTTTAAAGCTTTATTTGTTTCATTTAGGTGATTTTCCTTTATGGTATTCTGTACTCTATAAGTGCCGTAGTTGAAAAATAGGGTTTATTTTAAAATTAGAAAAACAATTATGTGGGTAAAAGAGCTTTCTTAGAAGCCTTTTGGTCTCCCTTTCATTTGGGAACGGAGCTTAGTTCTATGTATCTGTCATAGGGTCTATCTCCATTCATAATCGGTTGCTATTTCTACTTTCCTGTATAACATATTTGTGACTCATGCTACTTTTCCGATTTCAAATAGCATGCATTTTTATGGGAATTTCTATTTAATGTTGTTGTTGATATGCTGCTAATTGATAGAGATTGGTCTCCCACAAAATATGGCTCTCCAACTTTTTGATGGTAGTGACTCAGAAAACAATGACGTATCAGAAGTCAAGATAAATGAGGAGTATGCTCGCAGATTTGAATACAACAAGAAGCGGGAGGACCTCCAGCGTCTTGAGGAGTTAAAAAAGAAGGGTGTTATCTCTTCATCTTCATCTTCTGAGAGTGGTGAAGAATCTGAATCATCTGATGATGAGGAACTAAAAATGTCCCCAAGGACTAATAAGAAGTTTTTTGATTGCTTAATTAAGGTGAAGAAGAAGGACCCTTGTCTCAAGCAAAAAGATGTTAAGCTTTTTGAGTCAGATGATAGTAGTGAAGAGGAAAGCAATGAAAAGGAGAAAGTTTATTCTATAGATAAGAGTCGTAAAAACCCGATGTATTTGAAGGATGTGATGGCAAAGCATTTGATTGAGGAGGGACCAGATTTTGGGGATACAGAAGAGAAAATTGATGTGAAGGAGAAAGGTATAGAAGAAAATAAGAAGAGTAAGAAGTCATTGCATTTGAAAGATACAAAGGCAAAGCATTTGATTGAAGAGCAACTAGATTTTGGTGACAAAGCTGGAGAAAGGACTTATACCGATGAGCAAGAAGAATTGAAAAGAGCTTTTCTTGATGCGTCTAAAAAGGAGGGTTTAAATGATCATGGAGAGGATTTTTTTGTAGTGAAGGAGAAGGCAGGTGACACCAAAAGAGAAAAAGATGATGAGGAATATGTGAAGGAATTGGATGAGTACTTTGGTGAAGATACTGGTGAAAATGAAAAGTCCAAGTTTCTAAAAAACTTTTTCATGAATGAGATGTGGATTGACAAAAAGGGGGAGAATTTGGGTGTTGATAAGGAAAAAATTGCAATGGGTATCAGATTCAGAGGAGAGTGATCTCGAAAGACAGGAAGAATATGAACACAGATATCAAGAAAATCAGGGAGACAGAGTGTTAGGTCATGCTCGGAATGTGGAAGGATCAGTGAGGAAGAAGACAAATGCAAGGAAGGAACAGAGGAAGAGCAAAGAGGAGAGAATGGCAATAGCACAGAAGGAGAGGGAGGAGGAGTTGAAACATTTGAAGAATTTGAAGAAACAAGAGATGCAGGAGAAGGTTAAAAGGATAATGAAGACTGCAGGAATTAATGATGATGATGATATTATCCCAATGTCTGCCATGGAAATAGAAGAGGAATTTGACCCCAAGGAGTATGATAAGATGATGAAAGCGGCATTTGATGAAAAATATTACAATGCAGAAGATGCTGACTCAGATTTTTGTGGTGATGAAGATGAAATGGAGAAGCCTGATTTTGAAAACGAGAATGAATTGCTTGGACTTCCTAAAGACTGGGACGTGTGTGGGTCTGATGATGGGGATGATGGGTTTCGTGCTGCAAGGGAACGAGTTCTGAAACTAAATATGGAGAATGGCAGTGATCATAACCTTGAAGAGGAGGAAAAAAACAATGAAGAACAAATTCATGAGGAAGGTAAACGGAAGAGGAAGCGGAAAACTGCTCTGCTGGAGAAAGCAAGACAGATAATGATGGATGAGTATTATAAATTGGATTATGAGGATACCATCGGCGACCTGAAGACAAGATTCAAGTATGCTAAAACAAAGCCAAACGGATTTGGCTTGAGTGACTCGGAAATACTGATGATGGATGAGAAAGAGTTGAATCAATATATTTCCTTGAAAAAACTTGCTCCTTATAGGGAGGAGGAATGGAAGTTAAGCAAACAAAAGAAGTATGAGCTGAAGAAGAGGGCTAAAGAACTTCTTCATTCAAAAAGTTTGGATAAGAAGAACAAAAGTAAAAAATCAAGAGATGATGCCAGCAAGTCAACTTCATCAGATAGATTGGGGGAGATCGATAAAGCATCTGCAGAGGAGGCAAACGTTGAGACGAAAAGTTTATCTCGAAAAGCCAGGAGAAAGCAAAATGTGGCTCATCTTAAGTTTTCATTATCTAGGCATAAAGCATATTATGGGCAGCAACAATCTAAATCAAAGGATAAAAAGAAGAAATAAAAGCGGGCAATAATTTTGGCAGGTAATTCTTTTCCTGAACTTTTTTTTTTAAAAAAAAAAATTAGCTGGTTGATTATATCAGTTTCCATTTCTTATTTGTAAGGCAGTTTATTTCTATTTTATCTGACTAAAAGCAAATCCATAATCAATGATAGATTAGGCGATACAATTCTTTTTGATGAATTTTCCCCTTTACTGTTTTGCCCTTTTTAATAAGATTTGTTTGTAATTTTGTAGAAGGAACCAACCATACAAAAAGCCTCATTTGCTGGATATGGAATTATAGAGCTGGAGCTGACATTGCAATTTACAAGGCTCAGATTTCAGTTGATTTGTTGGATGGGAATTGTTTGTGCTTGTCTTTCTCTTATTGTTTTGTTGGATAGATTAGGTTACAAGTAATTTATTCATCATGACCAGAACTTACAGTGAGACTCTCACCTCATTTTTGACCGATTCCTCATGTCATAATTTGTATTTTTATTAATATAATGAGTGCTGTAATTTTCGAAAGAGTTTCTTGCCAACAAATACATTTAAAATTGTTCAATCTCTTTTACCTGTTTTTTGTTCTCACCAATACCTTTAAGAAAGTTACTTAATGTTGCCATGTTGGTGTTATCCATGTGATAGAATATCCATTTTATTTCCACTAGATATTCAAAAAAGAAAAAAAAAATGTCTAGCCAATTAAGATGATGACATTGAAATATCATAGACGCTATGAATATCAAAGTACTTAAGTTAATAAAATTAAATTTATCTTGTCTATGTTTGTTTTTTATTTAAAGGCTGAGAATCAAAGAAATTAATTCCATATACCAAAATATGGAGCATTGAAAGAAAATCACATGCCAAAATATGGAGAATTGTCTCTGAAATATAGAAACTAGAAGGTTGTTCAATTTTGTCTCGTCCCGAAGAGGGTCATCCCGTCCGGGTTTTGTCCCATCCTGGTTGTGCATATATATTTTTTGTAATTTTTTATGCTGCACCCTAACCTAATTGCCTTGCTTTCTCTCTCACATTAGAATCAATGGCGTCTCTAGGGCCATATCCTAGCCTTGCTCCAATCGAATCATTCTCCAGTCACTAAAAACTTCGCATCGTCACAATTTCCTCAACATTTAATGGATACAAAGAGGATGGATCTGAATATCTGATCAAGCATATATCGAAGGAGTATGAGCTTGTGTTTAACGATCTGGCTATGCTTTTTTCAGACTTTTCAAATTGACCCAATCTACAATAAAATATTACTCCCTCCGGTCCTAATTATAAGACAACATTTAGGAGTTAGTTTTGGTTCTAATTATAAGACAACATTCTAACTTTTGTCAATTTATTCTTAAAATACCCCTATTTTATTCTCTCAAGTATATTTGATTTTTAGTGAGTATATGTATGTAGGTACGTAGACTCTTTCAATAGATAAAACTTAAAAAAAAAAAATATATATATATATATATATATATTTGTGTGTGTATCTATATATGTATATCTGTGCGTGTGTGTGTGTGTATACATATATGTATGTATGTATATATGTGTGTTTACACACAGATATATAGACACACACACACACATATTTGGGTGTGTGTGTATACATATATGTATGTATGTATATATGTGTGTCTACACACACACATATATTCGGATGTGTAGACATATATGTATATCTGTGTGTCACACACACACACACATATATATATATATATATCATTGTGTGTGTGTAACACATATATGTATATTTAGTAAGACCATTATTTCAATTAGATAGTGTGTGGAATTGAAAATTTTAGGTTTGAGATGCATGTGGTAAGAGTTACTGATTCACTTTTATTTATGTCATTTTAAATTTATATAAGGTCATTTTAGGAAAATGAGTAAAATTAACTAATTTAACTTCTTTCCTTAATCTCCACAAAATCGGTTAAATATATCTTATAATTAGGACCGGAGGGAGTACTTTTATATCGTAACAGATTTCTATTGTAGATTGGCTTATGGAATTCTTTTTATTGTTCCTATTGCATTATGAAAGTCGGATGCTAAGTTGTTCAAGTTCAGATCTCTAAGGCTGATGCTATGGTGGATTCCAATCTCAATACCCCACCGTTTTTTTATTTTTTATTTTGTTGGTAACCCCACCTTGCTTATCTGTTTTCTATTCCTCACTCTTTTCTTTTGGTGTGTAAAAATACAGTTTGCTTCTACATGCTTGTATGGGTTAGCGGTAGAAACTTATGAGTCTCACATTGTGGAGTTAAGTTTTTAGAGTGAGGTTTATAAGTTCATTGGGTTCTCTCTCCTCTTAGACTAGCTTTTGGGGATTGGACTATTCTTTTGAGCTTGTGCTCATCACATTGTAATTTGCGGTTTACGAAATAAATATATAAGAAGAGTTTTATCTCAACTTGTGTGGACGTACTTTTCAAACGCTAACTCAAATAGACACACCCTGTTACTTGCAGTTATTTGCTTACTCGGTGCTTCCTTATATGGCATAAGTTACTTGCTTACTTGGTTGCTCCTTACAGTTCCACATGTTTAATATTTCTTTGAAAGTAATAAAATCCCAAAATTCCAACACTTTACTTAAAAGAGATAAGAACTCCTATTGCTCATGCCAATTTATATTGCTTGTCACTTTTATTTTTTTAATTCTCTTTTTTTCCTTCATTTCCTTTGTTTCTCCCTCAATTACACCGTCTTCATCTTTTCCTGTAGTCTTTGAATTTTTCACTAATTTTGATCAATAATCTTCCTCGTGCAAGAACATGAATCTTTGATACATGGTTTCATTCATGCATGAATCTTGGTTTCCTCCTCTTTAATATCCATCTCACATATCTCGTATTTCTATCTCTTTTCTTACATCAAGCTCTAGTAATAGAGAATCAAAGTTCTAATTGGCACACTGATATCATATGATGGAAGATTGTACAAACTTGTTCTGTCCGTTTAAACATCAACGGCTTCCCTTATACTTTCAGTCCTACTACCTTCCAAACAAGTTTAAGTAAGTTTAGGTATTATACTCCTCAAGTTTTTAATATAAAATATATTTGAGGAATTTATCTTTGTTCTAAATATAAAATAAAATTTCCATATTGTTAATATTTTTCCTAATTTACCTCTATTGATGCTCTTTTAACAATAATTATGGAGGAGTATCACTTGTTAATTAACAGACACACCTAAACAACCATCATAATATATGATAATGCTTGCATAATACATAACATGATCTCATTTTATAACCGTTATTTATTTAGTAACATACATAACGATTTGTACGTAAGAGATGTGACTTTAATTAAACTTAACAACGGTCTCATAAAAGACAACCATTATGAAATAAGTACATAACTAACGGTTTCTAAAAAAGAACTATGAACATTTATAGTACATGACGGTTTGTACATACCGTGATGTATGGATATAAGACTCTTCAAGTAAAAGTTTTTAAGCTACTTGACCTCCTCTCTATGTAGATGCCTTTTTTATTTTATTTTTTAAATTTTGGTGGATGGTTATACAACCACCATTTTGCAATAAAAAAAAGAGACAAAGTAAATAAACAAACTAAAAATAAAAAAATTACGAGAGATGTTTTAAGAATAGGATGCCTCATCGTGATTCTTCATTTTCCGATAAACTTGTTTACCTTTTCTTTCAAAGAGCAAACGAGAGAGATAAGTTCTTTCAAGCACTCGGCCTATGCGTCCTTGCTATCTCAAGTAAATCTAGACCATATAATGGAGCTCGTAGTTTACATGGATGAGACTTTCAATACTTGTAAGCGGAGGGAGTTCATCTTTCAGTTTTTTGCCAGATGATGAATCAAAAGTTCTCTTGCATCTGTCTATGATGTTTTGTTGAATCAAAAGTTGGCTTAGAGAAATTGAAATGGAAGTAGAGATATGGAGTTCAGTTTTCGGACGTTATATATAGATGGTTTTGTGAATTATTGAGTTGTCACATCTTTTAGTATTAAAGATGATACTTTATTAATGACAATGATTAATTCTTAATAATCGTTATGTATTTGATTTTTTTTTTAATTTATTGGTGTTAATGTTAATTGGATAATCAACCACAATATTAATTTAGAAACTTGAGTATCTTTGGCAAAAACATTTTACACTTCTTAATTAATAACCGTGAACTATTGCTCCCCCTTCGATGATGAAGATGAGGAAGAGGACGAGAAAGTGTACTGTCATCCTCATCATCTTGTTCATCCTTCTCTTCCTCATCTTCATTATGATCATTGGAGGAGGAAGATGAAGGTCGGGTCAGAGTATTATCATCAACGTGGGTAACGGAAAGGTTTCAAACCATCATGACATTTCTTGTTTCATACAGTTTTTTTCTTAACAACCGTCATTCTTGTGAGACAAAATATGACAGTTACTGATTCCCACATTATATATTTGCTTGGACTTCTATTAAGTGATAGATTTTACTTACTAACCATTATGTATCTCAAGAACTAGCCACGTTGCCCCGTCCGCCGTCGCTAGCACCTCCGCCTATCTACCAATCCATCTTTGTGCCAAATGACGAAATGACACAAGAGAAAATCTCACTGGGGAAGGTCTTATTGTCATAAAGGATGTCTAAAAGCAAATTATGAAAGAGGGGAAGAGACTTACTGTGAGGTATAACAAAAAAGGATAAATTATGAAATTTAACAAATTGTGAACTTATCAGATTTCAAAATTTGACCTTTCTCGTTCTATCTACAATAAGTTTCCTCCTCTCTCTCTTAATTTGCTTTCTGGATCTCCTTCATGACAAGAAGATCATTCCCAGTGTTCTTTTCTCTTATGTCTTCTCATCATTTTATGAATTAGATGGATTGGAGGAGGGGGCAAAGGCGCTGGCAACGATGAAAGGGGTGACGTGGTTAGGATCCCCAATATTTGAGCCATTTGTTGCCATCAACAAGCCTTGAGGAGAATGAGATAGTGGAGGAGGCACGACGACGACGACGAAGGAGTTCTTGGGAACTTATAACATGATGAAGGAGAGGAGGAGGATGCCAATAAAGAAAAGTAGTAAGAATTATAAGGAATGATTGAGTTTAAATAAAGGTCTAACGGATTATACAAAGGGTTATGATGAGTTATGACATTGAAGTCCAAATGTTATGAAGCGTTATGAAAGAGTTAGATAACGGTTGTTTATGAAAACCGTTATGTTTTGTCTTCGCTAATATAAGAGGTTGGAATTCGAATCGTTTATAAATGTCACACGGTGGTTGTTTTGAAAGAACTGTCACTTTTATTTCTAAATAAATTACTTTTATTAACTACCATAATTACTTTTGTGTTTTCATGAATTCTGCCTCTTAATACATGATGGTGCCCATAATTAGCCATTACATTTAAGGCCTCGAGATACATGACGTTTATTAGTTGTAACCATTATACATTATGCGTTATAAAAGCCCAAATCTGTAGTAGTGAGAGGGGAAGAGAGTAACTAGGTGTTTTAGAAAATACACATCAGAAGAACTAAATTTATAAAATTTCTTAATCTAATCAAATAGATTAATCTATCTTATATCAAAAACCACAGGAGTACTTTACATGACATAACTAAACTCTAAAGCTAGTACTTTACATGACATGACTAAACTCTAAAGCTAGTTAAAGAATCTTTTTTGTGAAGTAGATACATTGAATTCAATATTACTCCATTACAACCCTACACTCCCAATATTCCTTTTTATAAGAAAGAATTATCATCTATAGCTTATTCCTATTTATAAGAGACAGTTTAGAGGTTGTCTCAAAATTTTTTTGTTGATTTTGTATTTTAACCTTATTTAATTACTCATACCCAATATCATTTGTAATTAATTTCTACATATTTTCTCTCCATCACATGTTTTCTTTCTTCCACTTAAATGATGATATTTTGACAAAAAAAGGTTACATTTTTATTGTCCCTAACAAACTTTTTAATCCACATTAACATAATTCGGTTTAGTGTTTCTTATAATAAGAAACGGAGGGAGTATATATATTTTTTTGATACAAGGCGAGGGGAGGGGGGAATCGAACTAAGGACCTAAGGGGGATACACATCCCAATACCATTGCACTACAAGGAGTGCTTTGGTGAGTATATACGTCTATACTCGGGTGGAAACAAGGCAAACACCCTATGATCCGGCTTGACCTGTTTAAAATAGTAGCAGGCCTAGGCATGTTTTCCTTATAAGGCCAAGCTCGGGCCTATTAACAAGCCTGTTATGCTTATCAAGCCGGCCTAGACTTTTTATAGTTATATAATATTATAAAAAATTGTATATTGAATATAGTATACTAATTTTTATATTTTAATTTAATTATCATTATGAAATAATTATTTCATGATAAAGAGATTTTATCATGTAATTAATTGGACAACAAGAAATTACCTAAAATCTGATTTATTAGAATAAAATAAATTATTAAAATTATAATAGAAATAAAAATAAATTGTGTATTGAATATAGCATACTAATTTTTATCTTTTAATTTAATTATCATTATGAAATAATTATTTCATGATTAATAGATTTTATCATGTAATTAGTTGGGTAACAAGAAATTACCTAAAATATGATTTATTAGAATAAAATAAATTATTAAAAATATAACAGAAATTAAAATAATATAAAATAAAATAAGTATAATAAAAATGGAAAAACAAAAAATAAAATAAAATGGGAAAGTAAAAAGAAAAGACGTAGGAAAATAATCAACGTTATGATTTTTTTTTTTTTTCTCCTTCTGGTCTTCTATGGATTTTTACATTTTTTACGCACGTGATATCGTGGGATAAGTTCTTTTAATCCTTCTCTCCATATTACTTATAATTTGTTAGCGATTTTTTTTTTTTTTTTTTTTTTTTTTTTTTATTGGGAGGGAAAAAAATACTTGTAAGTTAATTTTTATCATTTATATGGATAAGAGGTATACAATTTACATCGTTCATACTTTTCTATTTTTTTGTTAGCATAATTTCTATAATTACAATATTGAAATTTGACATGATTTATTATAGGGTTAAGTTGCGATTTGGCCAATAAACTATTGGTTCAAGAGCGTCCAACACAATTAATTATTAATTGGATCTTAAATACCAACAAACTATTTAAAATGTTAAATTTGCACAAAGACCTTAGTCAATGGGGAGAAATAAATTGGCTTCAAATATACATGAACTCTCTCGGTGAAGTCTCTCACATAGTCATATGTACATTTGAAACAGAAAGCACGCCTTCTAAAATTTACAGCTTTGACAAACCATCATCTTTTTTTTTCTTACACTGTTCAGCTTTAACTTCTTCTCTTTCCACGGTCCCTCTTCTTGTCTCTCCTTCTTCTTCGTTACCGCACGACCACGCATCTTTTTGCCGCAACGCCATTTTTCACCTCGCTCCAATGTGTTGTGCAATGATAACGCTATGACTTCTTTCTTCTCAGGCTCTCTTTACGCCACACCCGGTTCTCTTCCTCCAGCCCGGCTTACAAACTCTTCTAACCTCATTCTCTTCTTCGCCGCTTGTGCAATTTCTTCGTCCTTCTGCCTCAACATGTAAATCGCGTCGATTCGACTTTTTTAGCAACAACGCTACTTGCCGCTTCCTCTCGTTCTTGCAACATCATTCACAGTTTCTCATTTTGTACCATTCACGAAGTAACATTCAAATTAATCCCCACACAACCCGTAAACCGCTTGACATGATACAAATAATAAACAAACGTTTTAAAAATGAACTCTAACCTGGAGTCGATGTAGTGATCAATATCCTGGCTCGTTTCGGAATTGAAGATTCAAGCTTTGTGAAACAGACCGTGAAGATGGGTTAAGGTTCTTGTTGTTAGTTTTCGTATTGTTATTACCGAGAAGAAAAAAGATTTTTTTGACGAACATGTTCTCGATTCTTCTACCTCTCACTTTGAACAAGGGTCGTAAATCCTGTTCTTATTCTGAGATGGAAACAGATCGAGCCAACCCATTTTCAGTCATCAAATCCCGAGGCGACGGAACCCAAGATTGTTCGTGCCTTCACGAGAGACTAACGTTTTTGTACGAATTTAACATTTTAAATAATTTGTTGGTATTTAAGGTGCAATTAATAATTAATTGTCTTTGGACGCTCCTAAGCTAATAATTTATTTCCCAAATCTCACCCTAACCCTTTATTATATTGATGAGATTTGATTTTTTTACCTAAAGATTTGATTAATCATTAGAGATAAATAAAAATAAAAATAAAATCAACATACAAATCAAATATTGTAACCTAATATAATTTTTATATATTAATGGCACCTGAATATTTTTTTTTTTAAAATTTTCCATTGGTAAGTGTTCTTGCTCGTTGTCATTGCCTTGTTATTTAGATGTTTAGATATTTTATTATGGGAATTTCCAACCAGAGAAATTCGTGCATCAACTAGGTGCACCACCTTATTCATGGTATAACTAATAAAATCAGCACACCTCAATTATTTTCTTCTCAGTTATCCGCCTACATTTCACTCACTTCTCTCAGTCTCATTTTAATTATTTGCTTTCGAAATATACTCTTATTTAATACTATCGTTTTCTCCTATCTGTCTTGAAAAAAAAAAAATACTAATGAAAAAAAGAATTATATACATATATGTACCCATTCATCTTATTGTTAGGTTCTGAAATTGTCAGAATTCTTGCTTACCCTTCTTCTGGAGGTTAGAATAAAATTCTCTACCCAAAAGCTATAGAGATTGGTGATTGCATGCCATTGCAATGGTTGGTTATTTTGGTTCAAACCGTTTTGTAGGATTGATGGCAAGTTCTCATCTTTGGGTCTTTAAAAAGACTACTGAAGTTTGATATTTTAGCCACTTGTCTCCATCAGAATTAATTGTTGTGTATAGGCAACAAGTGGCAAAATTATGTCTTCTATTGTTTTCTTACTAAGAATATAGTAGTTATTTATTTATTTAATCTATTGTCATTAGGTGAGATAAGAAGAGGAAAGTAATCATTTAGGGGGTTTGATTAACTAAAATATAATAACTCATGTAATTTTAGTTCTACATAGGATATTAGTAATCTGGAGAAATTCAAATTTTTTTTTAATTTTTTAAAAAACAACAACTTATGAGAAGGAATCACATCTTTTGTTTTTTTTAAAATATGAAGTTTGGCTTTTAAAATATAAGATTTGAATTTATTCAGATGACTCATCTGTCATGTATGATTAAAATAAGATGAGTTGATGTATTTTAGTTAGTTAGAATATAGATCAAGTAACGCTTATAATATAGAGTATGTAAGTATTTCTCATTTAGAAGCTATTTTAAACCTTCCATGTGGCATATGGTAACTTATTTGGCAATAATGCAATTTACTTCTACACATTTTTTAGCCTCTTCAATTTTTTGGTAACACGGACAATTTTATTAATTAAAAGGGAATTTTACTAAGAAAATAGTGTAAAAAGACAGACACGTCAATATGCCTCATCCCACTCAATACCAACACAAATAGAACTATCATACTGTCTTGGGAAAAATAATAATATTATCACCAGCCAAAACATTATCTAATTTAAAAAGAAGGGGTTTATATTTATCATGTTACATGAGAAGAAGAAGATTCTTACGCACACATGAAATAGTGGGACCCACATCTTTTTTATATATAAAAAAAAAAAAGCTTAAACACGTAAATGGTGGGGCCCACATCTTTTTATATCTCATGACATGAGGATACACTTCTCCTATAACATGAGAAGTGTATTTCTTTTAAAGAGAATCATATATTAACTAAGTTGTGGAAGAAGTTTTAATTCTTCTCTACCATTGGTTGCAAAATGATGATTATTGAGGATCCATTAATCATGTTAATAGAATCCAAATATCATTTGTTAATGAAAGTTAGTTTCCTCATAAGTAGACAACTTGTTCTGTCATAAAGACATGAATTCATATTTTGTTTCCAATATGGTGACTTTTCTTATGGATAGATAATCTATAAATACTTCAGAATATGTTGACTTTATTTTACGTCTTATCCAATACAACGCAAGGGAAATACATTGTACACGGTGGCTGGTCAAATTTTAGTTTATCTTTCCAATACTGAAAATATATAATGAAAAGTTATAACTATTAATCAAAATATATATATATATATATATATATATATATAAGAATAAAGGTACATTAAAAAAACTATTTACTTGGTTCTTGTATTTTGAGGCTCAAGTTATCGTTTCTTTTTTAAAAGTAGTTTCGTGTGCTTTTTTTGGGGGGGGGGGGGGGAATATTTTATGTGCCTCGTCACTTTATCGTTTCTTTTTTAAAAGTAGTTTCGTGTGCTTTTTTTTTTTTTTTTTTTTTGGGGGGGGGGGGGGGAATATTTTATGTGCCTCGTCACTTTTAAGGAAGTAGTTTTTCTAATAACAGAGAATAAAAATTCTACTTCTCTTACCACACTGATATTATGTATGATAGAAGATTTTACAAACTTGTTCAACTACTTCACACATCAAGGGGCTTCCCTTGTATTTTTAATCCTACTAGCTCAAACAAGTGCGATGTGCGAACAAACATAAATATTTTATGGGTTAAATATCAATTTTGCTACAGAAGTATTAGTTAGGGAGCATTTAGCACCCAAAAGTTTAAAAATATAGCAATCTTGATGTTAGTTGATCTTCGTAGTTAGATTGTTGCTCTTCTTTGTAAACTTTCGGAACAAAAATTTGCTTCTAAAAAAACTTTCAAGGCAAATTTGATCAATTTTGTAATCTTTCGAAGCAAAATTGATACCAAAAAACTTTCGGTCTTGGATACTCCCTAGCCAATACTTCCGTGACAAAATTGGTATTTAACCGATATCTTATTATACTTATTTTGCCCTTAATTTGATGAAGCTTCGCGTAAAAGATTTTCACCTCTATCTCAATAAGGGTATTCCTTAAAATTCGAAAATGTGTTTTCCTCCTTACGGGGATAAAGCCCGAGGCTGCTTACCATCTTAACAAAGAGCTTGTTGATAAATACCTTATTACACAATATTTTAAAGTATAAGCTACCGACACGACTAAAGCTGTAACGTAACTTGTTTCTCTTAAAAAGATTAGGAGAGAAACCCAATCCTTATATCATATGTCTATACTAATAACAGCCTCTTGAAATAAAAATAAATAAATAAAAGCACTAACTAATTCCCTTGGGCCTTGACTGAAACCTAATCAACCTTAAAAGATCTGCTAGTTAAGGCACAGTTTGAAGCTGTCTATCGTGATTAGCCAATTATGTTTTTTAATTTCTAATGCCATAATTGTTACCATATCAAATAACCTATGTTATGAAAATTCTTTGCCTTTTGTTCTTCTTTTGGTATGGTCTATTTCAAAAGACCAGGTTATGGTTTTATCGTTTATGGTTTATTTCGATAAGATTTATCGTTTATGGTTTACTCCAAATAACCTATCAGATTTTGTCGTTTATGGTTTATTTCGATAAGATTTTCACAATTTATATCCGTATATAATTTTATCTTTTTTGTTATAATAATTTTTATAATTACAATATTGAAATTTTACACAATTTTTTAGGGATAGGTTCTTCTGCCTACTCTTATTTTGCCTACCTTTGCTTACCCTCTTAATATCGTTAGATTATAATCTCATCACTGAGAGATTTGAGGGATAAAATAAACTCTCTTATTCCTTCCTCTCCCTCACTGCCTCGTCCCTTTCGATCGTGCGTTAATACCAAGTGAGAACCAAACAAAGGATGGGTGGTTTCTGGTATGAAATTTAACAACTTTAAAAGAAATTCCCAAGGATGTACATCAAAGAAGCCGAACTCGCGTTGCTCAATAAAGTTTATATTTGATAATTAATTCCTAATAACTTAACATTCATGTGGATCTATGTTTTAAATTTTAACCTCAAATTTGCTCCGAGGTTGTGGCTGTAATTGATGGTTCTTCTGCAACTTTCAGTTTTCTAAACATTTGTATAGTTAGGGCATTCAACACTAAAGCATTATTTTCACGGTATTCAAATGAATTTACGGTCTCCAAGATTATCATGGAAGTTTCATAGTTTTTAGGCATATGTTGTGAACTGTAGATCATTGAGCAACGCGAGTTCGGCTTCTTTGATGTACATCCTTGGGAATTTCTTTTAAGGTTGTTAAATTTCACATTAGAACCACCCATCTGGTATTAACGCACAATCAAAAGGGAGAGAGGCATTGGGAGAGAGAAAGGGATAAAAGAGTTTATTTTATCCTTCAAATCTCTACCATTGGATGAAATTATAATCTAACAAGATTAAGAGGGGTAGGCAAATGTAAATAAAATAAGAGTAGACGAATAACTTATCCCATTTTTTTTATTAATAAGATTTAATTAATCATTAAAAATACTTTAATTACATAAATAAATATAAAAAATAAAATACCACTTGAACTTTAAAATATTAAATATGTGATTTTCTACTTTTATGAGTTGTGAATTGTTATATTTTTATAAATAAAGTAAAATTCTCTAACCACTTTTTTGTTTTGCCTCGAGTTACACAGGATAGGATATTATTTCTACTAATTTTGGTCACTATCATTTTTTCCACCGTTAGATCAGAATCTCAATAGGAGAGAAAAATGATAAAGGTAAATGAGATTCGATCTAACAAATGGAAAAATAGTAGTGACATTAGTAGTGACAATATCATATCCCTAGTTACACATACTTCCATTCTATTTTGAAAACATACATTTAAGTCCAAACCGTTAGCTGCATTAAGAATATTCTAAAAATATTCTAATTTTTTTTAATTGAAATTTATATAAAAATAAAATTTATTTGCCAATTTTCCCTTAATGCTAAAGCCTAAATTTTAATTGCCAACTTGTAAATATCACAAACATTTAAAATTTTGATTAAGTTTTTTAAATGTTTGTAGAAAAAAGTATCAAAATATATTTTTAAATGACTTAATACAATCTCTCAAACATATATAGTTTATTATATTTGACAAAAAAAATGTGTTTAATATATTTTTAGTTATTTAAGAAACTAAAAGTAAATAAATTTCAATAAATATGGTAAAAAATTTAAATTATAAATTTATAATCTCAAAATTCATAATTTTTTAACATATTAGAAAGTGAGAAAAAAATCTAATAGGATAAAAATTCGGTGGAATAAATTTTGTTTTTGCCCATATATTTGTTTAAATAATTCTAATATTAAAGAAGGACATTTTAATAAAAGTTCAAAAGTCAAACTCAAGGGTTTGGATATATAGAAATAGAATATTAAAATATAAGATAGGTTTGTATAACATACATTTTAATTTTAATAGAGGTTTATATGAGTTTTCAAAATAGATGAAAGATTTATATAATTAAAGCAAAATAGAGAGGTAATTAGAGTGTTTTACTCTTATAAATAATATATATACCCTTGTAGATAACCAGACTAATTTGAGATTTTCAGAATTAAGTATTTTTTTTGGCTTTTTTTCTTATAAATATTTTAATAAAAACCAAAATTAAAATAAAAAATTAAATTAAACCTACAAATCAGATATACTATATTTTTATACATTTAAAAAAGGGTAAAAGATTTCTTCACCACTGGAAATAAGTTATCTCCAGGTGACCCCAAAACTACGTCGTTTGGATTAATGAAGGGTGTTTATGTAGTTTTGTACCCTTCATTAATTCACCTAAAATTATAAATACACCGCTCATTAATCCAAAACGACGTAGTTTTGAGGGCCACTAGAGATAACTTATCTCCAGTGACTGGAGAAATAATTTTCCCTTTAAAAAAATGGTCTCGTTTGAAATAACGATTACAAAAGTGTTTTTTTAAAAAAAAAAAATTTGCAATCTTACTTTTAGATAAAAATCAGATTTATGTTTGGATTGTCGTTGTATAAGTGACATTTGTTTAAATTGACGGTAGTATAATTGACTTTTCTAATAATGATAAGAGAGAAATTAAATTAAAAATTATAAAAATTATAAAAGTTAAAGTTGGACATTTGGTAATTAAAAAAAGATAGGATATTGTTACTACCCATTAGTATTATTATCAACGTTATCACCCGTTTGCTAATTTAATGGTGAAACAAACTAGTAGAAGCGTTGCTAGCAACACTAATTTGGTAGTAAATATCCTATCCCATTAAAAAATATATAATTTAATAAAATAATATTATATATTGGATCATATGTCCCATATAAATTGATCTGCCACGAATATGATTCATGTGGGAGGGAGGTCGCATACACACTGGTAGGATTGTTGGAACGAGGACCCAACCTTCATGGAAGCAATTTGGCTATGAAATAAATACTCACTATCCTATATTTGTATCCAAAATGAAAAAAAAAGGAATGAAAATCTTAAACGATTTATAGTTTCATATATCAATCATGAATCTCGGAATTTTTTCAACGTAATATGTATGCTTTTTAAACTCCTTTTGCCTCTTCTTGTTCGTTTCTCATGTTTCATAGGTCCATGGCCAGAGTTTCTCTGAGGAAGCGGAATGTTCATCCCAGAAGACTTTCCTATGCAAATCGGATAGGCCACCGGCGCCGATATGGAGCGGACGCCATCAGTTGGCCATTGCCGGCATCATCGGATACCTCCGGCGTGATCCAAGACCAGAGCAACCACAAGCAGCGGTGAGACTGCGAGATGAAGAAGACGACAAGGAAAACGATGTCGATGAGGATGATTTGGACAAAGACAAAGACGAGGAGCAAGAGGAAGAAACCTTGTTCAATGATTTTGGCGGAGAAAGGAAGGCTCTGATCTTTAAAGCAGAGGATGGCGAGGCAAAACGATCATATTCCTCAATCAGATTAGCTAGATCTTCGTCTGAAGTGATAGAAACCAGAGCATCGAGATCTTCAGCGGGCAATTGACAGTGGAGGCTAACAGATGGGCCCCACAACTAAAGCGCTCTGGGCTAATCGCACGATTGTGCCTCCAATTGCACGATTGAGCTTGCGGCAAGGGAGAAATTCGATCCTGGAACCCCTCGTTCTTGGGTTCAACTGGTATGGGGTCGGTCTTCCTCACCATTAGGGAGGGGGTTCAATCCCTGCGTTGGTCAAGGCTGGGGGAGATCCTGGGGGTCAGGTAGGCGTGTAACGCAGCCAGGTAGGAAAAAAGCGCCGATCCCCAATGAATACTGGCATCCTAGGGGTCTAGGTAGCTGTGGTAACGCTGGGAAGGTAAAAAAGCGCCATTATCCCCAGTGAATATTGGGCTCCAAGCGCCCTACCTTTGGACCGTGGGTAGCCCAACTCCTTTCCTAAAATTTTCTTAGCAAAAAAAAAAAAAAAAAAATTCGATCCTGGGTTGATTAAAGCACTGGGAGTGAAAGCAATGAAAACATAATAAAAACGTCAGAAGGTGGAGACATGTGTCTTTCCTAACCAAACATCATCTTGTGGAGTGGGCTGCAAGGCCTTTAGATTGTGGGTAAGCCCAACCCTTTCTTAAAATTTTATTATAAAAGAAACAGTAGGTTTTCTTCCAGTAGCGATTGCCTGCCGGTTCTGCTCCTGCGTCGTATTCAGAGCCTCGCGCCTACACAGGTTGAGTTGGCGCTTTACAGAATCAACAAAGATGGGAAGGAGAAATGGAGGGAGGTCACTGCATGAAATTCTTCGTGTCATCAGAATGTCAGATTTCGAGGTGCTTTAGATTTATATTCTAATATTCTTCTTATTTGTTCCTTCCTTTTCTAAATGCTGCCAAGAGTTTTTTTCTTGCCTCTCGAATTATATCTATATCATCATGTCTGGTCATTAAATCAAGTGTTATTCTCAGAACGGGCGTACTGAAACACGTATGTCATTGTATGCTTCCATTTATTTATGGTTATGGACATCTTAGTTGTTTGATTAGAATAAGTTTTGCATTAGGATTTTTCATTTCAATAAATTAATGAATGTTTAGTAAAATCTGCCTTTATCATTTATCATATTATTTTAAAAAAATGTGGAAAACCATTATATTCATCTGGGTATTTTTGCAAGAAGCAGTCCAATTGGTTCAACCTTCAACAAGAAGAGAAGGGTTTTCTTCCATTCCTAATGTAAAATGGGAAGATATTGGTGGGCATGATCTTCTAAGACAAGAGTTTGAGGATCATATTATTGGACGCATAAAATATGCAGATGATTATAAGGTAGTTTTGACTGAAATTATTTTATTGAATTGTGGGATTATTTAAGTTAAGCTGGACGTGTGAAGTTGATAGAGTACCAAATAAATAATAATTGATATTATTCGGGGAAGAATAATATCAATTATTATTTGCTGGTTATTTAATTATTATTTAATTGAGTTTGTTTTTATTATTATCTTTAGGAAATCAGTAAATAAGAATATCCCACTAGATAGATTTAGTTGCTAGAATCTAGGATTATGAGTTATTTGAATTTCATATTTGGATTTCGTATTTGGATTTTGAATTAGAGTCTCTCTTTGTAAACTATTAAACTATTATAAATATAAATAGGTATAGTGCCTCATCAATAAAGGCATTGAATATTTAGAAAGTAAATTGATATTGGATATTCTCTTGGGCTTTAGTAGTTTACTGAGTTACAGATTTTGGCTCATCTTTCTATTAAGGATTTGGTTGTTCTTAAAGAGTTAGTAAGATACTTGCTTCCTCTTTAAAATAGAGTAATTTAGATTCATATTAGATATCCTCATTGCCTTCTCAACTCATTTTCTCATATCAACTTTAGTTAGCTCTCTTTACGTTCTCATTCTCATTTAACCTTCCCATTAGCTTAACCCAAAACAGTACCTTACCAGAAGTAGGCATAGCCTTTAAATGGGGATATCACTGAATTAGCTGAACTTTATATAGAATTTTTCATCTTTTAGATTCTATCTTTCTATTCTACCCTAAGACTTTGGGACGATTGGTTGCTTGTTATTATATTATAATATGGGTAAAGGATTTCTCCAGTCACTGGAGATAAGTTATTTCCAGTAACCCCTAAAACTACGTCGTTTTGAATTAATGAAGGGTGTGTTTGTAATTTTAAGTGAATTAATGAAGGGTATAAAATTACGGAAACACCCTTCATTAATCCAAAACGACATAGTTTTAAAGATCGCTGGAGATAACTTATCTTCAGTAACTAGAGAAATATTTTTCCCTTATAATATAGGTAAGGGAACACTAATTTGGGGTGCAATTGATTACAAGAGGAAAGTGCTTGTGTTGGTAGAATGCATGATTCTTAAATGAGTTGAAGATGAATATTAGTTTATGGATGGAATATATTTAGTCTGCCTAAATTTTTCTCATTTTAGTGTAACATGACTGGACATATTTTATCATAAATTGAACAGAATATTGTTTATGGCTTGTGAACAATGTAGCTTACTATGGACTTTATTATGTATATTGATATTTATTATGCTAATCCATTTCATTCAATGGGATTCAATATTAGATATTTGAATTGGAGAGTATAACTTGGGATTCAATGTAACTAGATTACTGCTCAATTGTTCACTTTCTAATGCTCTATCTCAAATTCAAGTTACTATTCTATAGTGGATCGATTGTATGCAAACGCTATGTCATGAAACTTTGTTTCACATGATTGTTAATCTCTTGAAATTTAAATTTTTCAGGAACTTGGGGTGGATCTTAAGGCGGGATTTTTGCTCTATGGACCACCAGGATGTGGTAAAACACTGATTGCCAAAGCTGTTGCTAATGAGTCAGGAGCTAATTTTATTCATATCCAGGTCTGTCTAAAGGCTACAACACCATTGTCTCTTAAGTTCTGGTTTAGTCACAGGATTCTCCTGTGTCTGAAATGAAGTATTTTAATGAATGGTCTTAATCACTTTTGTTGTAGGGCCCTGAACTTCTAAATAAATATGTTGGAGAAAGCGAGCTAGCAGTACGGACGTTGTTTAGTCGTGCAAGAACATGTTCACCTTGCATTATCTTTTTTGACGAGGTTTGTGGCTGTTTCACCTTTGAATAGTGTTTATTGTGAACCCAATTTTTGCCCTTCTGCGAGGAGCAGCAGAGAAATGTCTAAAATCTGGATGGTCCTAATGTCATTTTTCCCATGGAAATCATCTTTTAAGTTGGCGGTTGTAAGTCTGTATTTTTATTATTTAATCTTTTGAAATAAACACTGTAAGTAAACTAAATTTGTTGTAGTAGAGTGAAGTAGTGAACCCTTGAAATTTATCAGCAAGATGTAAGATTTATCTTTTATACTTTGAATCATCTTTAGGTGGATGCATTGACAACCCAACGTGGTAAAGAAGGTGGATGGATTGTTGAGCGACTGTTGAACCAGGTAATTACTTAATGCGAACATGCTACAAGGACAACTACTATTTTCAGCATGGATAATAAAACTGACAAATATTTGCAATTGCAGTTACTTGTCGAGTTAGATGGTCCAAAGCAAAGGGAAGGTGTTTTTGTTATTGGGGCCACTAACAGGTAACTTGTTTGCCGTCTCTAATCACATTTTATATACACCCATTTGGTATGGGGGAGGAATTTGAAAATGAAAGCATAAAAATATTACTTTTGATTTCATATCGTTTTGCTTTTCTCACCATTATTTAGTAGCGTGTCTCTTTTTTTCCCCCCTCAAAAATATGAGACTCGCTTACATTTAAATTTACTCATTTCCCTTTTTTCCCTCTGCACTTGACAATTCCGGATACCAAGCAAGTGTTTGCTTCTCTTATGCAGACCTGAGGTGGTGGACCGTGCGCTCCTTCGGCCTGGTAGGTTAGGGAAACTTCTGTATGTTCCTCTGCCAAGCTCAGATGAACGAGGCTTGATCTTAAAAGCTCTTGCAAGGAAGAAGCCAATTGATGACAGCGTGGATTTGTGTGCCCTTGGAAGAATGGAAGCTTGTGAAAATCTCAGCGGTGCTGATCTTGCTGCATTGGTATGTATCTGCTTTTTTAGTAGAATCAGTTAGTCTAATATGATCTTGATCACAACAACAACAATATATGTGAAATGTCTAACAAAAATGTGGTTATGATTCTGGGGAGTTTGCTGACTTTTGATTAACATATAGATGAATGAAGCAGCGCTGGCTGCTGCTAAAGAGAAGAGAACTTCAGGTGCATTGACCATCAAGTTCAGCCATTTTGAGACTGCTCTCACTAAAATCTCTCCCTCGGTGTTAGACGAGGTATGATTGATTACCGTCCATTGAATTCTTTATTTTGTGGTCGGAATTGTTTGTATTCTTTTGCCTTGTGATATTGGAATTATATATATTTAGATTTAGTTTTGATTGAGGTTGATAATTTATATACTTAAAATGGTTTATTTTGTTTTTTGGTGCAGCAAAGACGATACTATCAGCGATTGTCAGGGACTTTTAGGGCTGCATGAGAAAATAAGTTATATTGTTGGTCCAACTACAGAAAAGGCCACACCCTACATTTAATTCCTCCCATTCTTCACACTTTGAACACTGCTCACATTTCACATTTCAACTTTACCCCTTTTAATTATCACTCAAACCATCCCTGGTTTGTCTATTTATTTTTCCTTTATGCACCGCTATTTTATCAAGAACAAGTTACTTCTTCAATGACATTTTGATTTAATGTGATCTCCCAAACTCTTAGATTAACGTGATATTTTTTACGAAATAAATAAATAAATAAAGTCGTTAATAGCTTTTTGACCTAAAGGCATACAAGCTCTCAATGGGTGGGAAGTTGCGCATTCAATCAAGCTTATACTCAAGTGGTTGGTGTTTATACCTCTAGTTTTTTAAAAAGAGACATTTTTTTTAAGATTTCACTAATTAAATCAACATACAAATCAAATATTGCAACAAACTGTAATTTTTATATAATAATGAGACAAGAATATATATTTTTTTTAAAAATGGTCTCTTGGTAGGTGTTCTTGCTCGTTTTTTTTTTTTTTGATATAAAAGATGGCAAAACGCCTAAATTACAACAAAAGAAATTATATAAAGTGGGAATTTAATCCCAAACTCTCCTAAACTACCCAAGTCCTAAATAAATTGGGCATTCATCAAACATTGAAGACTTAGAGATACCCAATTTAGCTAAGGCATCCACAACACGATTAACATCACGTGGAATAACACGAATATCCACCTGCCAATCCCAACAAATCATCTCCTTAATCTTAACAATCAAATTGCTCCCAGTATTGCAAAAATCATCCAGAATCAAATTAACAATCTCATCCGAGTCAGACTCCAAAATTAGCTTTGTTATCCCTAGATCCCAAGCCAATTGGAGTCCTTCCGCCACCGCCCATTCTTCAGCAGTAGAAGCTTGATACACACCAATCCTCCTACTAAATCCCACAACCCAGTTGCCCAAGCCATCGCGGATAACACCCCCACATCCCGCATTAGAAGACTGCAACTCCATAGCCCCATCAACATTCAGCTTGAACCAACCAAATGGAGGTCTTTCCCAACTCAAAACATACCACATCCGATTGGACCTCCAACCCCACCATATCCATCCAAGGATACAAATCTTGTACAGATCATAGATAGAACAATAGCAGGATTACATGGTTTAACAAAATCACTATTGAAAATACAATGATTCCTCCAATCCCAGAGTTTCCAAATTGCTACCCCAAAAAACAACACCCAACAGTCTCCCCAATTCTTACCAACCTCATGCTTTAAATTAAAAAACATCCAATCCTGAAAATTGCAAGAGAAAAAGTAAGAAACATACTGTTGTTTAATCAAACTAGCCCACATTCTTCTAGCATACTTGCAGTCTCTCAGAAAGTGCATAGTATCCTCAACACCAGACAAACAATGACTACACAAAGCTGAAGTAGATGACCAATAACTCCGCCATAAATTTGTTGGAAGTTTGTCAAGAAGAGCTTTCCACATAAAAACCCGTATTCTCTCCACACCTTTCCATTTCCAAATGGCATTGAAAACCTATCCCTTAAGATGAAGGGGATTGGGTTAGATAAGAAAGTAGGCACTCTTAAGCGAGAACCTACCATCACCTGTTGCTCCCCAAACTATATAATCATCATTCCTCCCCAATGTTGGAGGGAGGATTGCAGCAATCCTCTAAATCCCTTCCTCACTAATAAGAGAGGACATCTTCTCAAAATTCCAGCAGCCCCCAATAACCCAATCCGCCACAAGAGAGTTATCTTCCTCCTCCACCAACCGTTGCGTGGCGAAATCTTTCAATTTCAAACCTTTCTCAATCCAAAGAATCATTAAAAAAGTTCGACAACACAACCATTTCTAACTTGCCACTTAGTTCCATTATCCACCACCTCCTTTTGGGAACAAATGAAACGCCACAAGCTAGAATCTCCTTTTCTATAGGAAAGAAGGGACTCATCATCTCGAAGCATATAACGGTGGGTCAGGATGTCCGCCCATAGCCCCTCCGAACCATTAATGAGCTTCCACGCCAACTTAGCCCCACAAGCCTTATTCACCAAACTAAGCTTCCTGAAACCAAGACCACCATACTCCTTAGGCCTAGTTAATTGATCCCAACTGATTGAATGGAAACCCTTAGAGTTAGCATCATGTCCCCAAATAAAATTCCTTTGGAGTCGCTCAACTTCTTGGCACACATTATTCAGAATTCTAGCAACGAGCATGGGATATAAAGGGATAGTGCTCACTACCGCCTTTGCCAAGGTAATCCTTCCTGCCATAGATAGACTATTAGCCTTCCAAGCGCTCAATTTCGCTTTAACTCTATCAATAATATACTGGAATCTCACCCTTGAGCTCCTATTTTGCGTTAGCGGGAAACCCAAATATCTCCCAATTTCGGTAGATATATGCATTTGAGTCAAATCTTGTATTCTCCTCTTAGTATGCAAAGGAACCCTAGGAGAAAAAAATATAGAGGATTTAGAGATATTAACCCTTCCCCCTGACGCCCTCATGAACTCATCCATACATTTCATCATGCAAGCCATTTGAGCTTCCGAAGCCACACCAAACAACAAGAGATCATCCGCAAACATCAAATGAGAGACACTAGGTCCCCTTAGAAACATACACTGGTTTTCATCTACCTTCCTCGACTACGTCACAGATCAGATGAGACAGTTTATCCATACACAAAACAAATAATAACGGGGATAAGGGATCACCTTGTCTAAGTCCCCTCTTAGGATTAAAGAATTCGGTAGGAGCACCATTCCACAAAACATTATAAGAGACCGAAGAAACACAATTGATAATAAAATCAACAAACTGCCTCTCCAGCCCCACCTCAAGTAAAACCCTTCTGAGAAACCCCCAATTAACACGGTCATAAGCTTTCTCTATGTCAATTTTGATTGCCATAAGACCATTTTTGATCCTATTCTTTCCCATGATATGCAAAATCTCTTGGCCCACAATAATATTGTCTTGGATACATCTACCTTTGATAAAGCTAGATTGAAAGGGTGAGACCAAATCATTCATCACCATTCTCAGTCTCAAGGCAATGACTTTAGTAATACACTTATAGTGAACCGTACATAGGGATATAGGTCTAAAGTGAGATACTAACTCAACATGATCTTTCTTTGGAATCAACAGATAAGAGTCTTATTAGCCTCCTCAAGGGACATCTCACCTACAAACGCTTTCCTCACAAAACTACATAAGGCAGGGCCCACAGTGCTCCAATTAGATTTATAGAAAATAGGCGGGAAACCATCAACACCTGGAGCCTTATAGCAACCCATAGAGAATAACGCTCTCCTTATCTCCTCATTATCCTAACCCCAAAGACAAGTAAGACAATCAAAGGATCAATCAACAAGGAAAGAAGCTCTTAGTAAAGAAGCAAAGAATCATGCGAATCAGAGCAATAGAGAGACTTAAAATGATTAACGACAAGTAATTTAAGTTCATCCTCCCTATCCACCCATTCCCCCTTCCCATTTTTCAACATCACAATTTTATTCCTCCTCCTACGCATTTTAGTTTCAAATGGTAATAGCGAGTATTCCTATCTCCCTTTAGTAATCCACTCACCCCTAGACTTTTGAAACCATTTAATTTCTTCAAGTTTCAACAGTCTTTCCATCTCCTCCTGCAATTCCATCTCAAGATTACATAAATAAACAAAGTGAGGGTACCCATCAGCTCTTTGGATACCATAAAGTCTATTTAATGATTTTCTACTTCTTTCTTCAATCAAGCCAAAAACCTCCTTATTCCAGGGCCCGAGAAGATTTTTCAACTGGTCTAGAGAAAAATTAATGTCATCCCCATTAACCCAGTTTTTATTTAGAAACTCATTATAATTAGCATGCTTAATCCACATCGCTTCAAAACGGAAACATCAATTCCCATAACCTTGACTAGGAATGACACCATACACCAAACATAGGGGATTATGATCAGAGAATTTAGTTCTAGACAATACCTGAACAGAGCATTCTGGAAACGCAGAGAGAAATGCCTCATTTGCCAAACCCCGATCAAGACGTTCAAATAAACGGCGCCCTCCCCTGTACTGCGGACCCTTCCACGTATATTTAGGACCCATCGCACCAAGATCCACAAGTTTACACTGATGAATACGGTCAGAGAATAGAGCCATACGACTGAGATTGCATTCAGAACTGCCAGTTCTCTCCGTAGCCGACACCACATCATTAAAATCCCCAATTAATATCCAAGGGGACACCATCGTCGAAGCCAAACTCCCCATTTCAGACCATAAAGCCTGCTTCTGGGATGGACATGGAATAGAATACACCTCTGTAATAAAAACGAAATTATTCCCCAAGCCACCACATTTGAGATGAATAAATTGCCGCTCTCTTCTTATTACGTCAATGCTAATCTTCTCTTTCTTCCAGGCTGCAATGATTCCACCAGACCTCCCCACGCTAGGAACCCAGGTGAACCCATCAAAACCCAAACTCGCCAGACAATGAAACCGATCGTCAGTCTCACATTTAGTTTCAGCAAGAAGCAATAAATCTGGGCATTTCGTCCTACACAAAACTCGAATATTCTGAAGAAACTGCCTATTACAGGCCCCTCGGATGTTCCAAAAAATCATGCAAACCATTTAAAATATATATATATATATATATATAAAAGAAAACACTCGGACAAAGAAACACTACCACTCAAAATTCACCAATCGGTTAGACAAGGTAGACACTAGGCCCACGTCCCTCCATCCAATTCCCTCGGATCCGTCTCTTCCACCATTTCGATTAATCCGAGTCCACTCTCGAAGGATCAGCCCAAAATTTACCTGCTAAGCCTATGTCAAGCCTTGTATCCCCTGAGTCCATAGGAGTTTCAAATACCAAATCCACCTCTAAGCCCACTACTAGCGCAGGCCCATTAGTCTCATTGTCCACCATGCCTGGCCCCACGCCTCTAGTCCACTCAACCACACCACCGGGTCCCACGTCACTAGGGCACTCAACCATAGCACTGGGCCCTATGTCTCTAGTCCATTCAACCACATCACCGGGCCCCACAACCTGACTGACTGCACTATCACTTGGCTCCACACCATCTGACCTTGCGCATGGCCTCACACCATTACCGCCATCTTCATTTTCCCCTTCCTCTGGACCCACACCGTCCTGTCCCCATGTAAGCCTCAACACACCTTTTTCCTCCCCTAGGTCCCTAGGCCTTTTATCATTTCTATGTCCACCTAGGTCAACCTTGGACCTGTCCTTTTCCCCAGCCACCTTCTTTCCTTTTCCCTGCTTTTTGTTCCCCGCACTTTTCTTTTCCCTATCAGATAGTACATTCTACGCCCACCTAGAATCCTCCACTAATTTTGTATCTCCAGACACAATATCCCTCCCAACATCACCAGATTCAACCGCCATTTTTAGCTCACAACCAGCCTCTGCGTCCACTTTCCCAGCCACCTCGTCAACCAAAATTTCAAACCTTGAGCCTTTTCCTTGCTGTTGAGATTTGCTAACCAGATTCTCCTTTCCACCTTTACGATTAACCTTCTTCACCACTTTCCATGTATCCTGATCACATGAAATAATCTCTTCATTTACCAAATTTCCCTTCTTCTTCTCCACTTTGTTGAATGGTTGAACCGCTTGCTCCCGACGCTCCCTGTTTTACAATTTTACTTCCCCTACTTTACAATTCTTAGATTTGTGACCAAATACTCCACAATTAGTACACAACCCATGGAGACCTTCATACTCTACATAATACTCATCCCACTCCATCGTAAATCCAGATATCAATTGTTTGCTCAAATCAACAAGCACACATATCCTAGCATAATGCCCTCTAAGTTGGCAAGAAGTATTAAAATATATTTTAATGGTTTCCCCAATCCTATTGCCAATCCATGTCAAAGCTTCCTATTATAATATTCCAAAGGCACCTTTAGGCATTCTTACCCAAACTTCAACTTTGTCAATAGTAGCTCTCGAAGGGTGGAACAAAGGCTCCCAAGGTCTTACCGTTAGATAATGATCAAATAGCATCCAAGGACCTTCGGTGAGGGCATTCAGATAATCTTCCTTGTTAGCAAGCTTGACCACAAAGAACCCATTTCCAATATTAATCACACTAATGCTACCACGTTTGGCCCAGAGTTTTTGTAAAATGGAGACCAGATTTTTGTAGCCAATACTTGTCCTAAGGAGTTTCATTATCACTACATGCTTCCATGCTTTGTGAAGACGTTTCTTCATTTTTTCTGAGAAGGAGAAGTTAGGGAAATTCCTAGCACCATCTTCTGTGATCTTGCACAAAGGTCCACCGTCTTCACTTTTAGAGTCAGAGGAGATATCCTCCGAAATCATTTTATCGCCATCCCTAGTCACTCCTCCCTCAATGCCCTGGACTTTCTCAGCAAAGGTCATGCCATATTTCCACGTCTTTGCACTCTGCTGATTCAAAGTTGGCCATTCCTCTTCTCTCATGGCATTCCCATTTTTAATCTTCTTTGAACTCCGATGGAGCAAGTCGTCCTCTTCTGTTGATACCTAAACTAACTGAGAGCTTTTCTTCCCTAACACAATCGCCATTTTTGAATTTGTTCTTGCTCATTGCCATTGCCTGGTTACCAGAGAAATTTTTTTATTTTCAACCCAATTGTCAAACAAAATCTTCTACTTGTCTGATCTTATTTTAATTATTTGTTTTAGAAATATGTTCTTATTTAATAGTATCATTTTTTCTCATCTATGTTGAAAAAAGTACAAATGAAAAGAAGAACCATATACATATATCTACTAATTCATCCTTATTGTTAGGTTCTGGCATTGTCAAAATTCTTGCTTACCCAAAAACTATAGAGATTGGTGATTGCATGTCATCGCAATGGTTGGTTATTTTGGTTCAAGCAGTTTTGTAGGATTGATGGTAAGTCCTCATCTTTGGGTCTTTAAAAAGACCACCGAAGTTTGATGCTTTTATGAGATTTAGGTACTTGGCTCCATCAAAATTAATTGTTCTGTTCAAGCAATAAGTGGCAAAAATTATGTCTTCTATTGCTTTCTTACTAAGAATATGATAGTTATTATTAGTTTTTTGTTCTGTTGTTATTAGGTGAGATAAGATGAGGCAACTAATCATTTGGAGGAAGAGATACTTACATACTCACTCTGAAGCGTCACATCATTTGTTCTCTGACTAATTAAAACATAACAACTCATGTTAGTTTAATCCTACATAGCATATTAGTCATATGGAGAAATTCAAATTTTATGATTTTTAAAAAACAACAACTTATAGGAAGGAATTGTGTCTTTCATTTTTCTAAATTATGAAGTTTATGTTTTTTAAAATTACAAAATTTCAGTTTCTCCCAATGACTCATCTACCATGTATGATTAAAATAACATGAGTTGATGTATTTTAATTAGTTAGAATATAGATCAAGTAACGCTTTATAGAGTATGTAAGTATTTCTCATTAAAGCTATTTCAAACCTACCACGTGTCATATGGTAACTTATTTGGCAATAATGTCATTTACTTCTACATCGTTTTTAGCCTCTTCCTTTTTTTCTAATACGATAAATTTTATTAAAAGGGAATTTTACCAAGAAAATAGTGACAGACACATCTATATGCCTCATCCCACTCAAAAACTATCATATTCTCTTAGGAAAAATAATAATATTATCATCACCAAAAACATTATCTAATTTAAAGAGAATCATATTAACTGAGTTCTTGAAGAAGTTTTAATTATTCTCTACCACTGGTTGCAAAATGATGATTCTTGAGGATCCATTGGTCATGTGAATAGAATCCAAATATCAATTGTTAATGAAAGTTAGTTCGCTCGTAAGTAGACGACTTATTCTCTCATAAAGATATGAATTCATATTTTGTGTCTAATATGATGACTTTTCTTATGGATAGGTGTTACGGATTCATATTTTGGGCCCGGATGTGATCCAGCCCATTGAAGGCATATTGTAATTAAAGCCCCCCACAAGCAGGTAAAACGCTAATCCTCCTATAATCTCGGCACTAACCCCGGTCGTACATGTAGTGGAGCAGGGATTCGTCAGGTAGTGGAGCAGGGGGTTGCGGGTTTGGAGGCACCCACAGCCATCAAAACGAAACCCTAGGTAATCTCTATAAATAGGAGATTACCCGACCCCTTAGCTGAATGCCTTTCTTGTGTAGCACAATGATCACCTGATATTCATTGGTGTCTTGCTCATAGGCACTACTGAACCATCATCTCCTTGGTGTCAACTCTTACCTACCTCGGAGAACATACAGATCCTACATAAACCATTTACTAACCCACCGTGGTTAGACATTTGTGTTCTTCAGATTGAACATTGGTGCCAACTGTGGGAACAGATAAACTTCAATTCCCAAATGACCAGGAATGGCTGGAAACGAATGCAATGTTATTAGCGAAGGATTTGGGGGAGGAGGAGACTCGGTGGGCTAGAGGAAGAGATACCTGAGGGAAGTTCTCTCCATCAGAGATCGTCCCAAATTCAAGAAAAGCTCGTCTTCTGGAAAACCAGAACCCCCTGTACTCAGCTTCACTAAGGAGGAGCTGGAAGACGTAGCCCCCGGCCATCATGATGGTTTGGTGTTTATTGGAATGATAGCAAACTGCCGTGTTAGGAAAATATTTGTGGACAACGGAAGCTCGGTTGACATCCTCCTGTGGGATGCCTTTAATCGAATGAAGCTCGATCCCGAGGATTTAAAACCGTGTAGGACGACACTGACATCCTTCAACGGACAAGACACCTGCCCAAAAGGATATATCGACCTCAGGCTAACACGGGGACTAGGGAGGCGTTCAAGTCGGAATGAGTAAAATTCGTGGTGGCTGATTTTCCATCCTCGTATAACATCATTTTGGGGCGACCGACGATACAAGCTTGGGATATGTTGGTCTCAATTAAGCACCAAAAGCTGAAATTGGTCAACAACAAGAATGAGGTGGTTACTGTCAAAGGCGATCAAAAGGAATCTCGGCAATACTATTTTGCTGTCATAAGTTGGCGATTAAGCCAGGGTCCGTCCCGGTGGCTCAGAAGAAGAGAAATCTCGGCGATGAAAAAGGGGAGGCATTGGAGAAGCATGTAGAGGAGTTACACGAAGCCAGATTTATTCGAGAGGTGCAGTATACCACGTGGTTATCTAATGTGGTTATGTTCAAAAAGCCAAATGGCAAATGGAGAGTTTGCACGGACTACAGGGATTTAAACAAGGTATGTCCTAAGGACGCCCTTCCCATGCCTAGTATAGATAAGTTGGTAGATAACTCTTTTGGTTTTCAACTTCTTTCCTTTATGGATGCCTATTCGGGATATAATCAAATTGCTATGCACCCCAACGACCAAAAGAAGACGACTTTCATTACTGAGAGGGCGAATTATTGTTATAATGTGATGCCATTCGGTTTGAAGAATGCCAGGGCAACCTACCAGAGGATGATGAATAAGGTGTTTGAGGATTAGATTGGAAAGAATGTTGAGGTGTATATTGACGACATGATCGTCAAGTCGGCAGAGCCAAGGAACCACATTCATGATTTGCAGCAGACGTTTGATAAGCTGCGGACGCATCAAATTTGGCTCAACCCGGCCAAGTGCGCATTTGGAGTTCCGGCTGGAAAATTTTTGGGTTTCATGTTGACAAACAGAGGAATTGAAGCTAATCTGGATAAGTTCTAGGCTCAGACCGGACATGAAGGCTCCTAGAAATAAAGAGGAAATCTAGCAGCCTAACTAGGAAATTAGCTGCATTGAATAGATTCTTACCGAAATCAGCAGAGAATTCTCTCCCCTTTTTTAGGTTGCTAAAGAAAGAATCTCATGGTGAATGGAACGCGGAATGTGAAATAGCGTTCACAAAGATCAAGCAGTATTTGGCAGCCCTGCCGGTTTTGTCTCGACCAGAGCCGGGGGAATCCTTGATTGTGTATTCGTCAGTGGGAGATGAGGTGGTAAGTGCCATACTAGTTTGAGAAAGGAAGGACGGTCAAAGTCCAGTATACTTTGTAAGCCAAACCTTGCAGGGTTCAGAGTGGAGATACCAGAAGTTGGAAAAGATGGCGTTTGCCTTGCTTACTATGGCAAGGCGTCTTCGTCTATATTTTCAAAGTCATCCAATCATAGTGAGAACGAGCTAGCCAATTCGGCAGGTGCTTCACAAGCTGGATCTAGCGGGGAGAACGATAAGCTGGGCAATAGAACTATCCGAATTCGATATCACATTTGAAGCTCAGCATGCTATTAAGTCGCAGGCCTTGGCGTACTTTTTGGTGGAATTGACCCTATCAAGCGGAGGAGATATGGGTAAGGCTAAGATTTGGAAAATATTCGTGGATGGTTTGTCAAACGCCAGAGGCAGTGGAGTCGGAATCATCGTGGAAAGTCCTGAAGGAATTTCCATGGAGCATTCCCTCCGATTTAATTTTAAAACTTCCAATAACCAGGCTGAATACGAAGCTCTTATCACTGGGTTGCTACAGGCTAAGGAGAATGGGGCCAAAAAGGTATATATTTCTCTCTGTCTTATTTTAGTTATTTGCTTTAGAGTGGATGGGAGCTTGGCTCCCTTCCCCCATGTCTAGGGTTCGAACTCTACCCCCTCCCCCTACTATGTATGGAAAAAAAAAGAAATATGCGCTTATTTAATAGTATCATTCTCTCTCATCTGTCTCGAAAAAAGTACTAATGAAAAAAGAACTATATACATAAATCTACTCATTCATTTTAGTGTTAGGTTTTGAAATTGTCAAAATTCTTGCTTACCCTTCTTCTGGAGACTAGAATAAAATTCTCTACCCAAAAACTATAGAGATTGGTGATTGAATGCCATTGCAATGGTTGGTTATTTTGGTTCAAGCAGTTTTGTAGGATTGGTGGCGTCCTCATCTTTGGGTCTTTAAAAAGACGACTGAAGTTTGATGCTTTTATGAGATTTAGGCAATTGGCTCCATCAGAATTAATTTGTGTTCAAGCAACAAGCTAAGTGGCAAAATTATGTCTTCCTATTGCTTTCTTAATAAGAATATAGTAGTTATTTATTTGTTTGTTTATTTATTCTGTTGTTATTAAGTGAGATAAGAAGAGGCAAGTAATCATTTAGAGGCCGAAATACTTACATATTCAGGGTCACATTATCTATTCTATGATTAATTAAAATATAACAACTCATATTATTTTAGTTTTACATAGCATATTAGTCATATGGAGAAATTCAAATTTTATAATTTTTATAAAACAACTTCTTATGAGAATGAATTGCGTCTTTTGTTTTTCCAAATTATGAAGTTTATGTTTTTTAAAATTATGAAATTCGAATTTCTCCAGGTAACTCATCTGTCATGTATGATTAAAATAAGATGAGTTGATGTATTTTAATTAGTTAGAATATAGATAAGATAACGCTTTAGAGTATATAAGTATTTCTCATTTATAACCTGTCATGTGGCTTATGGTGGTAACTTATTTGGCAATAATGTCATCTACTTCTACATCTTTTTTAGCCTCTTCCTTTTTATTATTATTATTATTATTAGTATTATTATTATTATTTTTAACACGGACAATTTTATTAAAAGGGAATTTTACCAGGAAAATGGTGTAGAGAGATATACACATCTATATGCCTCATCCCACTCAATACCACCACAAATAGAACTATCAGATTCTCTTAGGAAAAATAATAATATTACCATAAGCCAAAACATTATCTAATTTAAAGAGAATCATATTAACTGAGTTCTTGAAGAAGTTTTAATTCTTCTCTACCATTGTTTGCAAAATAATGATTATTGAGGATCCATTGATCATGTTTATAGAATCCAAATATCAATTGTTAATAAAAGTTAGTTCCCTGATAAGTAGACAACTTGTACTTGTTCTTTCATAAAGACATGAATTCATATTTTGTTTATAATATGATGACTTTTCTTATGGATAGATAATCTTTAAATACTTTAGAATATATGTTGACTTTATTCTACGCCTTATCCAATACAAAATAAGTAAGGAAAATATAGACTACACTAAGTGACTTGTCGATTTTAGTTTATCTTTCCAATACGCTAATAATGAAAAGTTATAACTATTAATCATTGATATATAGATACATACATAGATATATATATATATATATATATATATATAGCAGATTTCCTCCTTTTTTCTCTCCTTCATTTTCTCTCGAATCCCATCTGGACCGTCCAAATCTTGATCCAACGGCCAGATGTAAAAAAAAAAAAAAAATTGGAGTTTTGTCTTTTTCGAAAAGACAAACGTAAAATAATTTTTTTTAAATGACCGTTGGATCAAGATTTGAACGGTCCCGATGGGATTCCGAGAGAAAATGAGGGAGAGAGAAAAGGAGGGAATCCGACCTATATATATATATATATATCTATGTATGTATGTATGTAAAAGAATAAAGGTACATTTAAAAAACTATTTACTTGGTTCTTATATTTTGAGACTCAAGTTCTCGTTTCTTTTTTAAAAGTGGTTTTTTGTGCTTTTTTTTTTTTACCAGAATATTTTATGTGCCTCTTCACTTTTAAGAAAGTAGTTTTCTTAATAACAGAGAATAAAAAAATTCTACTTCTCTTACCACTAGAAGATTTTACAAACTTCTCCAACTCCTTCACACATCCGGGGCTTCCCTTATACTTTTAATCCTACTAACTCAAACAAGTATGACCAAACATAAATATGTTCTTCTACTTTTTTCCCCTTATTTTGATGAACTTTTCCATTTTGAAACAGCGTAAATGATTTTCATCTTTCTCTCAATAAATATTTTTCTTGAGTTTTGAACATGTGTTTTCTTTCTTACGGGGATGAGGCCTAAGACCACTTACCATTTTAACTAAGAGCTTGTTGGTAAATATCTTATTACACAAGATTTTAAAGTATACGATGCTAACGCGACTAAGGGTGTTAAAGTAACCTTTGTTTCCCCTAAATATACATTAAATTGAATATTACCCCATCACAACCTTATTATATCATATATCTATACTAATAACAACCTCCTGAAATAAAAATACATAAATAAATAAAACACTAACTAATTCCCTTGGGCCTTGACTAAAACCTAATCAACCTCAAATAATCTACTCAGAAAGGCACAATTTGAAACTGTCTATGGTGATTAGCCAATTATGTTTTTTTAATTTCTAATGCTATAGTTGTTACGACCTCAAATAACCTATGTTATGAAAATTTTGTGTCTTTTTTTCTTATTTTCATCGTATGCATAAATACTTATAATTTTTTAGTCAAAAAAAATACTTGTAAGTTAACTTTTAGGGAATATTATATTTAAATACCAATTGAATTTGTTGAACCCACATAAACCCATTGAAATTCTTAAAGGACAGAGAAGGGACATGGCAAAAAGAAGAAACTGCCCTTAATACATAGATTATGAAGACAGTGAGGAAGGCGCCTTCATTTACATTCGCTTATTCGAATAGCCATGCACTCGCTCGTTCTTTCGCTTCATTTCCATGTCGTGAATCGGCAACTTGAGACAATCTCCTGGCAAGAAGAAGGGAAGCATTGTAGCGTGAACTTAGTTGATTTCGCCGCTCGTTTGAATTGCTGCAGACTCGCGCTCCAAGTTCCTCTTCATCTTGACTCCGTTAATTGGTGAGTTGAAACGAAAATCTCTACGGCTGGCAGTCGATCACTCTAGCAGTCTCTCCCTCTCAACTTGATCACCGTATCAGCATTATTCGTAGGGGTGGAAACAGGCCAGGCCTGTTATGTACAGAAGCGGCCTGAGCCTGGCCTGTGGCCTGTTACAGGCTTATTTTTAGGCCTGAGCCTGGCCTCGCGAATGTGTGCGAGCCTGGCTGCGGGCCCGTTAAGCCTGTATTTTCAAAATTCTTCTACCCAGGCTAACAGGCCCCAAGGAAAATAGGCGGAAAATAGGCCGCCTACGTAATCAGCCGAAAACAGGCCTCAAACAGCCTCAAACAGCCTCCGACATACGAAAAAACAGCCTAATTGCTTAAACAGCCAAATTTACAACAACAAACCAGATTCTACAACAACATAAAAAATGAAACCAAATACAACATCCAACATCAACATACAAATTAAACATCCAACATCCCATGAATAAAGTTTACAACATCCCACCAAGTTACCAACATACAAAAACCAACATATAGATCCTTCTTTAAGCCACTGGACTTTGACATCAAATCTCAAATATAATTTCTTCTTCAGCTTCAAAGACCTTGAAAAAAATTAATCAAATATATAGAATTAGAGTATAACACAATTGAACAAGTAATATGTACAACAAATGATATTATTTTAACAATGCAAAATTTATACCTTTTGTTTCTTTTTTAATCCATACTTGTTGTGAAGCCAATCCCCACCACAAATAAGTGCTTCAATTGATTTTTCATTCAATCTAGAACGATATTAATCAATAACTCTACCTCCAAAGACTAAATGTGGACTCTGATGCCACAGTTGAGATTGGAATAGCTAGTATGTCAGTAGCCATCTTGGATAAAATCTTATACTTCACACTATTATTCTTCCACAATTCTAGAGCAGTAAATGAGTTAGAATTGCCATCAGGCATAAAAACAGACTCCTCAAGATAAGTTTCCAGTCCTGATTTCATAAGGGGAATTGCTTGCTTTTCACGAACAATGTTCATGATTTGATCAAATCCTCGTAACTATAGAAGAACTAGGTACATTGGAAGAAGAGTTGTTGCCAACATTATGATCTTCATTACATGCCTCTCCCTTATACACAACAACGTAGCCATCATATATTGAATTTAAAGCTTTCACCACTTTATCTATATTCTCGTAAAACATAATCGTGCTTGTAAATCAAAGGAAAGCAATAATTAATCATATATAATTTGCACCTACGATCAAGAATACTAGCAAGAGCCATTACCATGTTGCATTCTCCCCAATATTTGTCAAACTTCTCTTTCATTGAGATTGCCATTTCCACCATGAAGAAATCATCATCATCAAAGGCATTGTCAATTTCTTGTTTCACTCTCCAAACTTCAAAGAAGGTACAAATTTGCATCGGATACTCATTGCCTCGATATGATATGAGTGGCTACATTGAATACTTCTAGAAGTTTGCAAATCTTTTCAACCTTCTTCCAATCCTCTTCCGACGGTGCATAGTTGTAATGTGGTTCTCTTTCCTTATAATCGGGAAAAACAGACTTGAACTTCAAAGCAGTAGATAACATCCTATATGTAGAATTCCACCTTGTTGGACAATCAAGAATGAGCTTCCTTTCCTTCAAGCATTTTTGCTCAACAATGTCACAAAATGCTTTTAGCCTTGAATCATTGTAGTTGATGTATTTCACGCTCTCACGGACATTATTTATAATGTCCTTAATTTTACCAAGGCCATCTTGCACCAACAAGTTTAATATATGTGCACAACATCTAACGTGAAATAAGTCACCACCCAGAGGTAAAGAACTACTAAGTGATAAAGTGTCCTTAAGAGCCCTTAAACAAGAATCATTATAAGGTAAACAAACAGCTATCAATCAAAGGAAGAGACTCGTACATACATATTGTCTCTTTTATAATATGTCAGCAAAGGAGGGCCTTCCTTTAGAGAAACTCCCTCCAGCGCCTCCTAACAAAGATAATGTCATCAAGATAAGGTAAACAAACAGCTATCAATCACATACATGATATGGAAACAATATTAATTCTGTGATGGGTATTATGAAGTTTTATTCTCTGCTATGAGTTTTTAAATTTCGAGCTCTAATTGTTAAAATCAGTTTTGATTCTCCTTATATGAACTTTTTGCAATAGCATCAATTCTGTGTTTTCAGTCCTGAAAAAAATCTGTTTTATTGTATCTGGTAAATAGTTATATGGGAAAAATCTCCTAAACTAGTTGGGGAATATTGTTGGCACATGTAAAATGGTTTAAGGTAACATTTTGGGAAGTATAGAGCGAAATTAGCAGCTTGTAATTTGACATGTCTTCACACATGTCGGAATTCATCTTTACAGTGTGTGTGTGTGTGTGTGTGTGTTATTACTACATTAACTAATAAATAAAGTTTCATCAAAGTAAAGCTAAAATCTTTATGACAAAATAATACGCAAAAGTGAACTTAAAAATCTTTATGACAGTAATACGATGAATTTAAGTAGTAAGGATATATTGTCTTTCGAAGTGGTTATGTGCTTCCACTTTTGTGTTCTACTTTGCTTTTTAAGTTCACTACTGCTAATCTGGGAGTTTTTTTAAGTTCACTACTTGGTTCTGTGGGTTATTACTACATTAACTAATAAATAAAGTCTTCACACCACATCAGAATTCACCATGTCGGTTTCATCAAATTCTCCTTCAGAGAATAAAATTTTTATATTCTCTTTCATTAGGTAGACAAGAACAATCACACTAAGGCTAAAGTGATATTCAGGGCACCAAAAAACGAATGAGAGAAAATCTGATAACCCAGGCCAAGCTAAAGTCTCGGATTTGACATGTTGCAAAATGCCCAATTATACTTACAAATTTGTCGGTTAGAGGGAGATCCGTCGAACACGAACCAAAGACAAGCGACGAGCGCTGAACCACCACCACCACCACAAGCAGCCACGACTGAGACTCTGAGAGGCTGAGAGTATGAAATCGACAAGGCTGAGTGAGAATGTGAGATCGACGAGGCTGAAAGAGTGAGATCGAAAGTGACGAGGTTGAGAGAGGCTGAAATCGACGACGACGAGACTAAGAGAGGCTGGATCGACGATTCAACGAGGACGAGAGTGACTGAGAGCGGCTGGATCGACGATTCAACGAGGACGAGAGTGACTGAGAGCGGCTGAAACTTGAGAGAGGGAGAATGTGAGATCGATGAAAATTAGGGTTGCAAATTACAGAGGGAAAGAAAGATACATTAATTACTAAAAATTACATATTTACAGTTTTGCCCTTTTCTTAACAGGCGTATTTCAAAGGCCTAGGCCTGGCCTCTTAACACAAACAGGCCTCAAAATAGGCCTTGGCCTGGCCTTTTAGCCTGACAGGCCAGGCCTGACCAAGCTTTTAACAGGCCAGGCCGCAGGCCCTTGGCCTATTTCTACCCCTAATTATTCGGTCCCATTCTCCCACTCACTCGTTGGTCACTCTCATCTCTAGACCCAGGATTTAAGACTCTCATGGTCTCGTTCTCGTACTCACTAGCCACCTAAGTATGTTTTAGTTTAATACTCTCACATCTTATAATTTTTAGGAAAAAAAACTTGAAGAAAATGTCCCTCTTGGCGGCTTTTTTCCCCATTTTTTTGGGTTTTGGCACTCACTGGTTTAATGGACCCGGTTTTGGTGCCTATCGAGCTTAGCACATCTGGGCCATTCGGATGCGATCCGAATGGTCCAAATTTTATTTTTTTGAACTGCTGGTTTTTGAATAAAAAAATCATTTTTTGAAAAAAATGTTAGTTGAGAGATTATCTTTATTTTTAATTCTATACCCATTAAAATATTTTTTTTGAAAAAATAGAAAGTAAAAAAAAAAAAGATCTAGACTGTTCGGATCGAGCTAGACGGCCTAAGAGAGAGGAGCTCTCCCCGCCTATCCAAAGATAGGCGGGAATCCCATTCCCTAGTTTAATACACAAGGCACTCACTGTCATAATCTTATAATCCAAGCTTGCTTTTTTCGTATTTGAATTTTCCTTCTACCTATTCTTTTTGTTTGTTTTTCATTTTGAATTTTTGATTCTTTTATATTGTTCGAGCAAAATGAAAATACTGCTTTTTAATTTTTAGGAAGGTTAGACCCCATTGCACGTTGCTATTCAAAGCAGAAATAGAGAAATTGCAAAATTTTTGTTAGTCAACGGTGGGGATAAGAAAAGAAGAAATAAGGTAACTTTGGTTTACATTCCATTGAAGATTGTGTTTTTATGTTTTAAACATGCTACAGATCCGTTTGTATTTGCTACCATTTAGATTTATTCTTAGCATTAATTAAGTCTTTGGAGAACATGGTTGGTCCATCACTTGCTTTGTGTTTTGAATCCTGTTCGTTATAGCCTATTTGAACTAGTTATTAACTTGGGAAAATCACACTAAATTCCCAACTAAGGAAATAATAGTATTTGAAAAGCCCTATAACATGTCAATGACAAATGCAAGTGGCACCACTGATAAGTTATGAAACTTTTCAAATATTATTATTTTTTGGCTGGAACCTTGTCATTGTCCCTATTAATTTCTGCAATATAAAGTACTAATGCATCTTTTTGTCAATATCTGTACATATCTAGTGGTCTCCCATAAATGAATGGATAGTATTCATTTTTGTTGTATATGAAGTTTGTAAATCGGAATGTTATTATTAGTGAAGGATATGGTATTAACAAAAAGTAAAGGGGTATTAACAAATTTTGTAATGTGAATAACAAATTGTGTAATGGTATTAACAAGTATAATAATGAGAATAACAAGTTACGATGTCGGGTTGTACACATTTCTCGGTGAAACCTAACAATTAGAGTCTTTTTAAATAAAATTTGTAATGAGAATAACAAATTGTATAATGGTATTAACAAGTTCAAGAATGGGAATAACAAGTGTTTTCGTTAGGTTTTTCGCTTGTGTCTTTGATGAAACAACAAACAAGGGTCAATTTTAACAAATTTTGTAATGAGAATTACAAATGCCTTAATGGTATTTATAATTTTAGTAATCGGAATAACCAAATCCTTTCATTAGATTTTTCACTTGTGTCTCGATGAAACAACAAATAAGGGTCAATTTTAACAAATCTTGTAATGGAAATTATAAATGCATTAATGGTCTTTATAAGTTTAGTAATGGGAATAACCAGCCCTTTCGTCAGGATTTTTACTTATGTCTCTGATAAAACAACAAATAATTTTAACCAATCTTGTAATGGGAATAACAAATGTGTTAATGATATTTACAAGTTTAGTAATGAGAATAACAAGTCATTTCGTCAGGTTTTTCACTTATGTCTCTAATAAAACAATAAATAAGGGTCAATTTTAACAAATCTTGTAATGGGAATTACAAATGCGTTAATGGTATTTACAAGTTTAGTATTGGCAATAACAGTATGCATGTCTCTTACACCCAAAAACTCCTCGGACAGTAGCGATTATTGCATTGAGTCAATTAGACACGATTGTTATTTGTAATCTGCCTACTATCTTTTTCACCATATCAAGGAACCATGTCGAGTCCTCAATTGTCTCTCCATGAACAATAGCAATGGAAAACGACAACAATTCATTATTTGCATCGAAGGTAGAGGCTGGTGTTGGTCGATTTCCTTGATGGCAAGTGAACGAGTCGAACAAGTAATAAAGTGAAAGTAGAGTATCGTCCCACAGAGACTGAGATACCAAGGAGTGACACACAATCCTATGACAGTTGTGAAAGTATGAAGTAAATATAATGGTTGTGAGGGTTGTGTTCTTATGCTACTCGCAAACGTAAACAAAATAACTGTAATGAGAGAAGATATCAGTGAGAAATTAGGCTAGACGCAGAATCGTCCTTAAGTGCATCAATCCCCCAGTTGCTCTACCTAATGCTATAGCATCTATACTGTACAGCTTCCGCAATTGCTACAGCATAGCTACCATTCACAAAGCTATTTGGTTAACCCACCTCTATAGTCTACCGAAGCTTCCGCGTTCGATACTTATAATGCTAACTATAATCCTTCCATATTCCTATGGCAACTTTCTAGTCAGAAGATCCGTGCTACGCTCAGGGTGTTATGGTTATGAGAGGTAGGCCCATTCCTAAAGCCTACAATAATAGGTCTAGCCATGCACGGGCTGCCTAGCAAACACTGTTTTTCAGAGGTCTAACCCCAACTCCTTGCCAGTAAGCTGAGGCCACAAATCTAGCCCTTAACTTCCGTTAACCGACTAGTGATTAAAACACCGATACGCAAACCAAATTTATTGAATTAAGAAACTGCAACTGGGTTCATTTAACACTTAAAGACTCATCCTCGTCCAACCATATAAAGTTCAGTTCATGACTGACGAGGGACACACAAAACAGATACTAACAGAATGACCCATGATCGAAAACACAAAGATAAAAAGAAAGGAAAACAGAAAGTCTAGCGGAATATCCAACGGCGTGGTCGAGGTCCTGTCACGTCACCACTCCACGTCTTCTTTGTTCCGTCGTACTGCAGGGAAGGATGCTGGGTTATCTGGAAATCTCGTGCTCTTGTGAAATCTCTCACTCTTCTCTTGAGTCTGCCGAAAGTTAGAATCTGGTTCTAGGGCTCTCCGACTCTGTTAGGGTTGGCTCTGCTACTTCCTTTTATAATCAGTCTTTTTCTTGCAGCGTAAGTTACAGCGAGCTGGGCCTTTCCTAATCTGTCGGGATCTATCATATCTTTTAGTCCGAGTAGATTGCTTCAGTTGATTCTACGGGATTCTTAAAATCTTTCAGTTCCGATCCTCCGCATCTTCTATTCCGTTACGTCAGCAACCTATCTGTCAATATCGCCATTTATTTTATTTCCTGAAATCATCTGGGTAAAAAGGTCAGAAAACATGTGGTATAGTATTGCGTCCTCTACTTTGCTATAGCATTTAGGATGCCTTGTATTGCACTTCGAATCGCTGTCAGGATGCTATAGCATCGTATCTGCTATGCTACACGATTTTCCTTAAAAACAAAGTAAATTGTTCCATTCTCAGCACATGCAAATGATTTCTACTCTTTAGTCCCTATGTCATGAATGTATGCCTTTTTGCTTAGATTATCTACAGTTAAGCTTTGATTTATCATTCAATTCAGCCAATAAGTATAGGGAAAACATGGTGTGATTTGTGCTCATCAGCTGGTAGCAGAGACCCCTTGTATGGTCCACTTAAATGGCTTTCATCAATGTACAGAACAGGTCTGGCACTAGTTATGAACCTCCCTATACAACAACCATACACTATAAATACACACTCAAAGGTATTGCTCCTACTAGCCACTCATTCAGCCATAGTCTTGTCATAGTTTCCTTCAACCTATCACATATCCATGGTATTAACATATATGTCTGTTCAGGTCTACCATGAATTTCCTCCTTGGTCTTGTCCTTTGCCCAATATGCTTGTTTATATGTCAAGTACACACTGTAGTCTCTTGTCAAACTCTTCCTTATTTCATTTGGACACTTGTCTATGTGATTTCTAACCTCTTCAATAATAATTGCTGATGTCAAGGCAGCACCTTGAGCATGTGTCACCTCAAGATTGTTTTAGGCTGTATGATCATGTTCTTTGGTGTATCTTATCACACGTACGAAATTATTGCCCTTGCAGTTATCCTTCATGGACAATCTTCAACCTTACATTTAACATACACATACTCCCTTGAATTCTTCACATATGTGTACTTAAATTTGTAGGCAATATTGAACTTGTGCAACACCTTCTTGAACTCATCTGCATTTGCAAATATTTGATTCACTCCTAGGAACAAGTCCTTCCACTTCTTAGGGTTCATCTCCGGTATCGGTGTTGATGCACTCTAAATTGCATACGGAAAGCTCATAAGAGGTCTTGCATTGCACTCATTTGTTACATAATCATGACTCATTCCGTAACACACTGGCTCCTTAATGTAAGCCATTTCCTCTGTAAGACCCACGAATTGATTAACCTACATAGATAATGACAATTTTTATCAACATATTATCAACAACCCTATATGAAAAATTACTTCTCTAACCAAACTAATTGTGACATATCTTTCTTAATCATACATTTCCCTTCTTGCAATATCATTACCTTTACATCCTACACACACATGTGCACTTCTTTCATTATAATTAAATAGATTTTCTATTTCATAATCATCAATCATGTCTACTAAAATCTTTTCATCAAAGCTTAAAGTGTATTTAATGGTACACCCATTACCATCTATACCAAACCATCTTCCTATCGTTACCCTTTGTCATTCCCTTCTTTATCGATTTTACCCTCACACTCTCACCATTATATTTAACTTCACCTTCACCATTGGTTATGAATTACCCCCGACATGGAAAAAATAAATAAGTGACTTCGAAGAAGGTGTTGCCCTTATATTTGATGTCATCTTGCATTCTAATCTGTAACAAAAAATGAATATTTCATCACAATGTTGGACCTATAGCAATCATATTTCATAAGTGAAAAATAAGTAATGTAATTACAAGTTCAATAATGACTACTTCCTCCAATATTAATGGTTTTCACAAATTCCGTAACAATTTTCACAAGTTCTGTAATGGTAATGACAACGCATTATGTCACGCCCTGAAATCTAAAGGGGTGACCGGCACGGAATATGAGTGGACTCATATTCTTTAAGCCTTAAACTTATAAACATATGTTCCAAAATACATGGATCTTATCTATAAATTACATGGAGCATCAATCTCTAAATAATAATACAAAAGTTTGGGGTTATGTGAGTTCATCAAGTAGCAATACTTCGAAATGAGCCAACGAACTTTAAATCCTTAAGGAGACTCTTCATTGCTCAATAGAAGGTTTCAAGGTCAGCAATATTATCTGAACCAGAGAAAATTTTCTGGCAATAACGTCCAATTCTTATAATTTAATAAAATACAAAAGTAATAATTTAAACATTTTAATCTTTTGATAATAACAATATGCTAATAAATTTCAATTTCTAAATCATACGATCATGAATAAAATAGAACTCTTTATAAAATATCATTAACCAAATACATTCAAATATGTAATAAAACCTTTGGTTTAATATAATCACTTTAAACCATAATTCTCAAACCTTATCTTTTCGTAGGACTTCTTACAGAATGAATCACAAGTGTGGTCACACAGTCCACGAGGGTAACTTACCAATCATGGACATGTAGTCTATGAGGGTAACTAACCAAGCATGGTTCGAAACCATGAAACAAGCATGGAATCAAGCATGGCTCGAAGCCATTAAATAAGCATGGACACACACTTTATGAAACAAGCGCATGACGAAGCTACGAAACAAGCGCAAGTACAAAACCTACGAATAATTAACAAGCATGAGAACAATCCCATGAATATCAAGCGAGCTCGAGGTTAACCATAGTGCACCAATAACTAACAATACTACTGTTAGTAACCAGCGTCTTGTATTCAGTCCTCCCAAAAAAATGTTGAAGCATGCTTGGGGCTAATTTATCAAAGCAATAAAAATTCTTCTTTCAAGATAATAACAACTTGTATCTCATACTTCATAATCGAATTCCCCAACATGAAGGTTCACAAACAATATTTCAAAACTTTTCTTCAAATCCAATATGACAATAGAAATCATTTTCAAAGAATAAATTCTGCTTATAAACTTTCCAAAATACAAGATCATTTCAATATAAAGTTTATCAAAAATATCTCAAAAAAAACCTCCTTACAATTTTAGTACATAATCATGAATTATGCTTTGAAACAATTGGAAGAAAATACATAATAATGGATAAAATCATCAATCTCTACTCATGTAATATCAATAAGAAAATGTAACAAATATGACAAAATTTCCTTCACAAAATCATACTTTAAAATATGATAATTAACATAAAAATACGATAACTAGTAAATATCTCATTTATAAAAAGTTATAATGGGACACTATTTACTCACATTTTGCTCTCGCAAATACACACACACACACCCTTGCTTCACATGTATGGCCACTCTTCAATATCCTGTTGACTTTTTCGAAAGTGAACCATTTTCTAAAATCCTTTTTGGTTTTTTTTTTAGCTCAGGCAATCGTCAATTCCTATAAATTTTAAAATTCATATTTATTCAGGGACATTAGGAATGTCCTACCACTCCTTAATTGTCACAACTTAATACTAATACACATACACACAATTATACATACATACATATACTATAAAGTCCCAATTCACACTTGTTAACATTCAATTTATCCTAACATCACTAGTGCAAAAAAGAGTTTTAAGACCGCCTCATTTAGACCGGATTATAGAGAATCAGGTCTTAAAAGTATGACCGGTGGCAGTTTCGTAAATATAAAGAACTTTTTGGACCGGATTATAAAAGATCCGGTCTTAAAAATATGACCGATGGCACTTTCATAAATATATAGAACACTTTTAAGACCGGATTATAAAAGATCCGGTCTTAAAAGTATGACCGATGGCAATTTCGTAAATATATAGAACACTTTTAAGACCGGATTATAAAATATCCGATCTTAAAAGTATGACTGGTGGCAATTTCGTAAATATTGTGAGAAGACGCCGATCAAAGATGAGTCCGAGAATGCGATGATTTATTCCACTTAATTGGAATTATATACCGATGCTAATAAGTAAATAATCTTCTGACCTGGGCAGTTCCTATAATCTAGGGATTACAATAAGGAATATAATTACGAAATTCAAAAAATCATGATCTGCTAACTTAATTCCTAAAATCTCTCTAACAACTTAATCAAGATGATTACAATCAGAAATATAATTACGAAATTCAAAAAACCATGATCTGCTAACTTAATTCCTAAAATCTCTCTAACAACTTAATTAAGATTATTACAATCGGGAATATAATTACGAAATTCAAAAACCATGATCTGCTAACTTAATTCCTAAAATCTCTCTGACAACTTAATTAAGATAATTGCACAATATAATCGTATATGCTAACTAATTAAATCTGAATTTCCAACAAATATATAGAACTCTTTTAAGACTGGATTATAAAAGATTCGGTTTTAAAAGTATGACCGGTGGCAATTTCGTAAATATATAGAAGACTTTTAAGACCGGTTATAAAAGATCCGGTCATAAAAGTATGACCGGTGGCAATTTCGTAAATACATAGAACACTTTTAAGACCAGATTATAAAGGATCCGGTCTTAAAAATATACTTTTAAGACCTATTTTTACAAACAACCGGTCTTAAAAGTGTTTTAAAAAAAACTAAATTCGCTAAACTCGTTAAGTCCGTAAGCGTGCTTGTCTTCTTGGTGATATAACATTTGCTTAGTTATAGATTCAACGAGTGTCTCAAGAGCCTCACGGGCCAAATCCTCAGCAAGAATGACATCATCTTCCTCTAACCTACTCGCAATCTTCGTAAGTCATCCTAAGAGCCACACAATTAAATCCTTAACAACGTTGGCAGTGAGATGCTTCAAGGGTTTTGCGATGGCATCAACTCCAATCCTCAGCAACAGGCCAAGCGTATTGCTTCGAGGATTCTGGACGACGACGGCTCCTTCCTCTTCGAACTATGGCTCCTCCCACACCGCCTTCGCACAGATCCGGCTTAAAATCAAACCCAGATCTCTTCTTGTTTAAGTCTGTTTGCTCCTACCTTGACCACTCCCCGCTCGATCTGGACTTTGATTTTGGTTGCTTGAAGCTTTGCCAAAGATCGACAAGAGGATCCCGCTTCGATTTGGTTGCTTTAAGCTTGTGATTTTTTTGTAGATCTGGACTTAAATTTCACCTTTGATTTTCTATTGATTCAAATTCGATTTCCATGGTGAATGATTTCTATTTCTTGTAATGTTTTCTTATTTCTGGACTTTGTATTCATCTTTTTTGTTTTTCTTGTTGGTGTTGCTTCCAATCTTCTCTTGGTTCTCCGTTGCTGATGACGGAGGGACATTCAAAATGTTGCCAGATCTGGTGATTTGGAAACGGTTGTTTCATTTGGGTTATTATTATTATTATTATTTTGAAACACTTTTAAGACCAGATATTTCAAAAGTTCGGTCTAAATTTTTAAGACCGGTTGTTCATCCGATCTTAAAAGTTACAGACTTTTAAGACCGCCTGGAACAAGACCGGTCGCAGATCCGGTCTTACGATGCCTTTTTTGTCCTAGGTCTTAAAGCCCTTTTTTGTACTAGTGCATATCTAACCTTATTCTAACCATATAAAATAATTGTTAACCATTTAGAGACAACAGACGGTATTTTGACAAAGTCCAGCTCCAAAAACTCAATCTTTAAACATACTTTGAGCTGCTTTCTTGTCATTTAGGAATCCAAAACAACAATAATATTCAGTTTTTAACCTTTAAAGATTTTGCGAAGAGCACCATAAGATAATCCAAATAACGTTTCAGTTTTCAAAAATAATCACGACAACCCAGAAAATTCCAACTTCAAAAGTGTTGTTACATGCATCATTTTAGAACCTCAAACACAATCTAATGATTTAAATTACTCCTCTACATTCTAGGTGTTAAACAGTGGGCAATTCCTTGAATTTCAAGCCTAAGAATTTAACCCAACCAATATTTACTTTGATTCCATTCGAGCACTTGGCTTTTTTTCCCTTAAAACTTAGGACAGCCCTCTTCGTTTAATTCTAAAACTATTTTCCAAACATAATTTAGTCATCTATGATAGTTGTTGGGCATTCAGAGGCATTCAACAACACGTTAGATCAGTTTTCAACTTCCCAATTCACTAGTCAATATCTATATAACTGAAATCCATGACATCTAAAATTCTTCTTCATTTTACATATATTAATATTAATTACAAGTTCAATAATGATGTTTACAAAAAACCATAACCATTAATGACAACAACTATCATACAAATGCTGAAATGCCTTTTCAACTTTTAAATCCCACATTCACGTCATGGCTACACTAGATCAACCCCACAAAATATTTCCATTTATAGTACAAAAAAACCCCCAATATCCATTTATATCACATCACGACAACTTAATATCCTCTTCATTATACTCCATCTCCCAACTAACACTAACAAATAAATTAATAACGAACCCCACAACGTCAATGCCGTCAGACTTACTTAAAGCAGTAACCTTTAGATCCCTTCACCTACACACCCACTGACCCACAACACCCACAATGAGACCGTCATGGTGATTGTCCGAAGACAACATTCACAACCCCAAATACATGATCTTCAACACACCATGAATGTCCTAACGTCAACCCCCATCTTTTTACTACTCCTCCACCATCAAACCTGTTTCAGAAAACCTCCCAAGATGAACAATGGGAAGAAGATGGTTATGACCCCATTTTTGAGCAAAAAGATATAAAAGAATGAAAGATACTAACCCTTTACTCTTTCCTTGGCTTCCCTTTCTTCGCGTATGATCCTCCGAAGGTCACCTTCACTTCGTCCTTCACCCACTCTGTGTTTTCGACTGAACCAAGAGAAATATAATATGTTTTGTTCAAAGGGACAGTTTTGTCTTTTCACCCGAAATTCCATATCCCTCATTGCCCCTCATCTCTTCTCTGTCCTTTAAGAATTTTCAGTGGGCTTCATGGGTATAACAAATTCAACTGGTATTTAAATGTAATGTTCTCTACCTTTTATCATTTATGGTTTATTTCGATAAGATTTACACAATTTATATTTGTTTTTAAGTTTATCTTTTTTGTTATAATAATTTCTATAATTACAATATTGAAATTTTACACAATTTATTATATTAATAAGATTTAATTAATCATTAAAAATACTTTAGCAACATAAATAAAAATTTAAGAATAAATATATAAAAATATTACTTAAATTTTAAAATCTTAAATAAGTGATTTGCTACTCTTATAAGTTGTCAAATGCTATACTTTTATAAATAATATCTATATTTTTGTAGACAATCAGACTAATTTGAGATGATTTTCTTATCTTTTTTATTATAAATATTTTAATAAAAACCAAAATAAAAATAAAAAATTAAATCAGATATACTATATTGTTATATATTAATGGGATTAAAGTATATTTAAAAGAACGGTCCCCTTAGGTTATATTTGGTTTCAAGGTAGGGGTGGAGAGCGAAAATTTTGATTAAATTGCCCATGAAAATTTTGTCAATGTTCCATACTTACCCTCACAAAATCTAAAAGACAAAACAAAAGCCCTTTTTTTCTTTGTTAGCCTTCTCCTACAATTTCCTCGTCCCGTCATCACCGTAATTTTCATCTTTCTCGGGTCGCTCCTAGTCCTCCTCCATCTCCGCTTCACCGTCGACGTCATCCATCGCGTCCGCTCCCGCCCCCACCAACCCGCCGCGGATCCGACGCCTCTTTGCGGGATCTGCGTCCTATTGTGCGCGATCCGCTCCTCTTGTGCACGATCCGCTTCTTCTTGTGCGCGATCTGCTTCCTCGCCCGATCTGCTTTTTTTTCTTTTCTCTAAGTGCGCGTGATCTCCTTCCGCCCTCGGTGCGCAACCGGTCCTTCCTCAGCGCGCGATCTGCTTTTTTTTTTCTCAGGGGCAATTTGGGAAAAATATTTGCTCCCCTCGCCTCCCTTACCTTCAAACCAAACATAGCCTTAGGTTTTCTTCCCAGATCTCTGTCTCGGTCTCTATCTCGATCGCGTTTTGCCGCGACATCGAGCGGGTCTTTCGATCTCGAGAGTTCCATTCGGATCGCCGCATCAATTATCTTTATTGATGAGATTGATGCAAAACGTGAGATGGAGAAACGAGTTGTTCACTTCAATGGATCAATCGAAAGCAGTCTCACAACGAAATGGTAGTTCGGGGTTGTCGTGCCCTCAATAAGTATAAAATTGTATACTAAGTAAACTGGATTTGTTGTAGTAGAGTGAACCTTGATATTTATGGGCAAGATGTAAGATTTATCTTTTACATTCTGAATCATCTTTAGGTGGATGCACTGACAACCAAACGTGGTAAAGAAGGTGGATGGATTGTTGAAAGACTGTTGAACCAGGTAATTACTTAATGCTAACATGCTATAAGGACAACTACGCTTTTGCAAAGATGGATAAAAATCTCAGATCTTGTCTTCACACCGTTTGGTCGCCGCTGCATCCACCTAAAGATGGATGGATTGTTGAGCGATCAAGGAACCAGGACTGCTCCATCAATTGTCTTTACACTCTGCGATCGCACCATCTAACTCAACAAGTAACTGCAGAGCAAAGGCAAGGTGTTTTTGTTATTGGGGCCACTAACAAAACTTGTTTGACTTCTCTAATCACATTTTTATATACACCGACAACCAAACGTGGTAAAGAAGGTGGATGGATTGTTGAGCGGCTACGTTGAACCAGGTAGTTACTTAATGCTAACATGGTACAAGGACAACTACGCTTTCAAATGGATAAAAAAATTGACAAACATTTGCAATTGCGGTTACTTGTTGTGTTAGATGGTGCGACCGCAGAGGAATTACACTCTGCGGTGGACACCATCTAACTCCACAAGCAACTGCAGAGCAAAGGCGAGGTGTTTTTGTTATTGGGGCCACTAACAGGTAACTTGTTTGCCCTTCCCTAATCACATTTTATATACACCCATTTGGTTTCGGGGAGGAATTTGAAAATGAAAGCATCATAAAAATATTATTTTTGATTTCATATCAATTTTTGTCATTTCCTTTTTTTCCCTCTCGCACTTGACAATTCTGGATACCAAGCCGGTGTTTGCTTCTCTTATGTAGAGCCGAGGTGATGGACCGTGCGGTCCTTCGGCCTGGTAGGTTAGACAAACTTCTGTATGTTCCTCCGCGAAGCTCAGATGAACGAGGCTTGATCTCAAAAGCTCTTGCAAGGAAGAAGCCAATTGATGACAGTGTGGATTTGTTTGCCCTTGGAAGAATGGAAGCTTGTGAAAATCTCAGCGGTGCTGATCTTGCTGCATTGGTATGTATCTGCTTTTTTAGTCAAATCTTGATCATCACAACAACAACAATATATATGTGAAATGTCTAACAAAAATGTGGTAATGATACTGGGGAGTTTGCTGACTTTGGTTAACATATAGATGGACGAAGCAGCGCTGGCTGCTGCTAAAGAGAAGTCGACATCAACAGAGAGAACTTGGGATCCATTGATCATCCATCAAGTTCAGCCATTTTGAGACTGCTCTCACTAAAATATCTCCCTCCGTGTCAGACGCGGTATGATTGATTACCGTCCATTGAATTCTTTATTTTTTTGGCCAGAATTGTTTGTATTCTTTTGACATCTGATATTGGAATTATATACTTAAAATGGTTTATTTTGTTTTTTGTTGCGGCGAAACAATACTATCGCGATTAAGCGAGACTTTTAAGGCTGCATGAGAAAAGTTTTTATATTTTTTTTTTCCGCTAGTGGATCCTCATCTGTCATTAGAATGGCTAGTGGATACTCAATAATCATCACTTTTCAACCAATGGTAGAGAAGAATTTTTGGGCCTCTATTCATGAACTAAGTTAATATGATTCTTTATAGAGAGATTATTCTGTGGGATATTTATATTTTCTTAAGAGACTTTGATACTTCCATTTGTGGTATTAATGGAGGATGAGGCATATAAATACTTCACTCTATTTTACTCACAAAAACTCCTTTTAATAAAATTGTCAATGTTATCGGACAAGAAAAGAGGAGGCTAAAAAAGATATCAAATTACATATTATTACCAGACTGGTTATCATTTGTCACATGGCAGGTTTGAAATAGCTTTATCAATGGATTGTTTACTCCATCTTTTCTCTCTTAATAACCAAACAAACAAATAAGTAAATAACTATTATACTTATTGACAAAGTAACGTTGCCAGTTGTTTCTTGAACAGCCAGTTGTTTCTTGAACATAAAAATTAATTTTCATGGAGCAAGTGCCTAAGTCTCACAAAAGCATCAAATGTTAGTATCATTTTTATGCACGTTTGAACACCGCTGAATGATCGAAGATGAGGACTTGCCATCAATTCCACAAGATTACATGAACCAAAACAACCAACAATTGCAATGGCAATGGCATGTAATTATCAAGTAACAACTGTGAAGTATGATCTTGTTCAAAACCATCTATTCGATAAGAACTTTATACAAATTTTCTCACCAATTTGATAAGTGGAAAAAATGTATGCAAGATTGTAAAATTCTATCTCTTTTAACTTCTAACCATTATGGTAGTTGAAGTTACTATATAGTCATTCAAAAAAAAAAAAAAAAAAAAAAAAAAAAAAAAAACCTAAGTTCCAAGCCTTTTTGGCTACAAGAAACCTCGATATCCTCAAGGAAGAAAGTTACTAAATCAAGTTAACAATTAGTGGTCTTAAACCATGTCATCCAAAAGTATGATCTAACACTAGTTCCCCGCAAGATATAATAATTGTTGCGGGATTCTGAATTTGTTGTACGATCAAGGGGCGCTTTTGGAGTATGTAAGTATTTTCATTTGAAAGCTATTGTCATGATAACTTATTGGGTAATAATGTCATTTAATTACTTCTACATCATTTTTAGCCTCTTCCTCTTCCTTTTTTAAGTGACACGGACAATTTTATTAAAATGGAATTTTATCGGAAAATAGTGTAAAGAGATAGACACACCTATATGCCTCATCCCACTCAATATTACCCACAAATAGAACTATCAGATTCTCTTAGGAAAAATAATAATATTACCATCAGCCAAAAACATTATCTAATTTAAAGAGAATCATATTAACTGAGTTCTTGAAGAAGTTTTAATTCTTCTCTACCATTGGTTGCAAAATGATGGTTATTGAGGATTTTACGGACCGGCCCAAAAGCCCCAAGTCCATAGCGCGCCCCAAGCGGAGCCGTGAGGCATAATCCGCTAATCATAGCGTGGAGAGATCCGGAAATCTCGGCTAGGCAAGATCCACCCCTATCGTAACGGCCTACCGAGATACTCGCCCCATTAATGACACGTCCCATTAATGGCGTATCCCGATATCCGCCCCCATTAATGGCGCGCCCCATTAATGGCGTGCCCCGATATCGCACCAAACACCTCTATAAATACAAAGAGGACAGTAACAAGGTGCACACATTCTAACCTAGACTATTTACATACAAATCTCACCGTGCACACACATCACCCCTTTGTCGTGTACGGTGATCCCACGCTCTCCCGGTTATCTCCTCCATAGATATTCGTGCAGCCTATCCATCCAAGATCAATATACCAGCCCTTGGCGACATCTCGTGTTCTATAACAACATTGGCGCCGACCGCGGGGACCTTAAATTTCTATCCCCGTGACCATTAATGGCCAACACCAGAAGCCACAGGCAAAGCCAACGATCGGACCGGCCGAACGATGAAAGCACTTTACCACCAAATCAACCTCAGGCCGGACCGAGTCAACCGCAGACTCATGATCAACCTCCACGAGAAAAGACTCCGGAGGGTCACGTTACTGACACGGAGAGCACATCTCCTTCCAACGACGAACCTTCGCAAGAGGGGCCGCCAAGAGTCCGAGCCCAGACGGCCCCGGCCCGTACGCCGTACTAGACACCGACGTCCACATTTTAAGGAGAACACAAGAGTCGATGCTTCGAGGTTCGAAAACAAGGAAAAACTAGATCACCTCCAAAGGCAAGAGGATTTTCATGCTCGGAATTAATGATTGAGGAAAAGCTTGAAAACATGTTTCAACGCGAACCCGAGAAGCCCTCGTAAGGGAAAGGAGGTTGTACGCCCGGACAAGCAGAGTCCGCGTACTGCCCGTAGTCGAATCGGCGGCCCGCGACAGAATGAGGGGGAAGCAAGAAAGGAGCGAGAACGCCACCAACCCCCGAAGGAACAAGGAGAGACAATTGCGGATCCGGGATGCGGAAGACCGAGGCCGAGAAGACCGCCATGACGGTTATAAAGACCGTAACCATAATAGTCATGAAGACCGAGACCTTGATCAGGACTCAGATGAGCTACGAGAGGCAATCACGACGCCTCGGACACGAGGGTCCCCGCGGTAGTATAAGATGAAGTATTTGGCTGGCGCAGGTGGGACCCCATTCTCCCGTGCAACGGCCACGGCCCCCTACCCGAAGAATTTTGACCTAGCCGATCTTCCCAAGTACGATGGGACCCAGGATCCACGTCACCACCTGGAGATATTTGAAAAGTTGATGATGGGTCAGTCAATAGAAGGTCTCGGTCATCTTAAGGCTCTTCTCGCCACGTTAACCGGACCGGCCCACAAATGGTTGAGTTCATTACCCAATAATTCCATTCGGAACTTTGAAGACCTCGGCGTAAGTTTGAATTGCACTTTGCCACCAAAAAGAAACAACCAAAATCTCAATTCACGTTGAGTAAGGTAAAACAAAAGAAAGGCGAGACGCTTGCGTAAGTACCTCGATCGGTTCGTAGACACGGCAATGCAGTACGCTCATTATCCGAAGAGGTCCATGTACATTGCCTCACAACAACGGACCCAACCAAGGGATCCCAACGACAAGCACAACGACACGCCCGCCGACATCCTCGCAAGAATCGAGTATATGCATTGACTGAATTCTATACTGAAGCAAAGAAGTACCTAGATGTCGAGCAAATGGAAATTGCCAATGCAGATGAACCTGAGAAGGCTAGGAATTCATCGCCCGAAAGAAGGGATCTGATGGACAAGCACAAGCCGGAACCCGCAAACGCGGCAGAGAGAGCCGACCCCGACAAGAGAGGACGGATAATAAGGCGAAATACGGCAACTACACCCCCTTGAATGTTCCGCGTTCGCAGCTGTGGAAGGAGGTAGCCCAGACCGAGATGAAAAGGGTGGCCAAGCCGAGGCCTCTCAGAAACCGGTCCACTACAGATCGGGGAAAATTTTGCACTTTCCACGACTGCTCCGGTCATACCACCGACGAATGTTATGAACTCAGGGATGCTATCGAAAAGTTTGTGAGAGAAGGGAAACTTCGCCAATACGTCATCAAAACTCAAGGCAAAACAAGTAGGCGGAATAGTAGCCGCCGAAGTAGGAGTCCGGCTACGGACACTCGGGAACCTGAGAAGAAACAGAAAACCGGCCCTGTCGATGGTTTCCCAGAGACTGATCTCCAATGCAACGGGATCAGCGGCGGTTTCGGAGGAGGTGGAGATACTATAAGCCAGCGCAAGAAATACCTACGGGAGGTGCTGACGATAAAGGATGTACCAAAGTTTAAAGGCAGCTCATCGAAACCGAAACCACCCCCATTAGTCTTCACGGACGAGGAGCTTAAAGAGGTTATTCCCGGCCACCAAGATGGATTGGTCATCACCGGGATCGTAGTAAATTGCCGGGTCAAACGGATCTTCGTGGATGCAGGAGTTCGGCCGACATCATAAGCCGGGACGCATACCGAGGATGCACCTCGACGTTGAAGACCTAAAGCCGTGCAAATCCACCCTAATCGGGTTTAATGGAGAGCGTTCCTTCCCAAAAGGATATATTGACCTCGATTAACGCCGGGACCAAGGAAGCTTTCAAGTCGAACGTGTAAGGTTCGTAGTGGCCGACTTCCGCTCTCCCTATAATATTATATTGGGCCGACCCACTATACACAATTGGGACATGCTAGCGTCCACTAAGCACCAGAAATTGAAAATGATCAATGATAAGAATCAAGTGGTTGAAGTGTCCGGAGACCAGAAAGTGTCACGGCAATGTTACTTCGAGACTCTCCGAGTCGAGGAGGAAGGACCATCATCCCCGCCGCGGCTCCGAACCAACGAGGTTATGACCGATGTCAGAAATGAGGGGCGGCCCCGGCAGTCGGTTAATATGGTAGAGATGGACCTCCGTGAACCAAAAAACCCACTCCCAGAGCCGGAAGGGGAGCTGGAGGAATTAATCCTCGGGATGGATCCCTCCAAGACAACTAGAGTCGGCAGAGACATGGACGCAGATATAAAAGCACAAATGATCAAGTTTTTAAGACAAAATCAGGACATCTTCGCCTGGACGTCAGCCGAAATACCCGGGATCGACCCACACTTTTGCTGCCACAAACTCGCCATATGGCCGGGGTTGAAGCCAAGGCCCGAAGAGGAGGAATATCTCATATGACAGGGAGAAAGCCCTTGAAAGTCACATTGAAGAGCTCCTTCCCGCTGGATTCATCAGGGAGGTACAATACACAACTTGGCTCTCGAATGTGGTCATGGTCTTAAAACCAACCGGAAAATGGAGGGTGTGCACTGACTACACCAATCTAAATAAAGCATGTCTAAAAGACTCCTACCATATGCCCAACATTGATCAACTCGTTGATAACTCGGCCGGGTACCAGTTGCTTTCCTTTATGGATGCTTACTCCGCTACAATCGATTGCCATGCACCCAAAGGATCAAGAGAAAACCACATTCATGACCGACAAGGCTAACTATTGCTACAACGTCATGCCATTTGGATTAAAGAACGCCGGAGCTACGTACCAACGAATGATGAACCGCGTCTTTGAGGACCAAATCGGACGAAATGTGGAGGTCTATATAGACGACATGATCGTGAAGTCAAAGCAACCAGGAGCATATCCGGACCTAGAGCAGACGTTTGAAAAATTAAGACGCTACCGAATCAGTTGAACCCGCCAAATGTGCCTTCGAGTGCCCGCGGAAATTCCTAGGTTTTATGCTCGACCAATCGAGGGATTGAGGCTAACCCGACAAATGCAAGGCCGTGCTAGACATGCAAGTCCCAAACTCTAAGAAGGAAGTTCAGCAATTAACAGTCGCTTGGCGGCCCTGACAAGATTCTTACCCAGATCCGCCGAGAAGGCGTTACCTTTCTTTAAATTATTGAAGAAAGAGACTCATGGAGGATGGAATTCGGATTGTGAAACAGCCTTTGAAGAAATTAAGAGATGTTTGGCAACCCCTCCGGTACTAACGAAGCCGGAGCAAGGGGAGACCTTGTTCTTGTACCTTTCGTGGGAGACGAGGCGTAAGCGCCTCCTTGGTAAGAGAAACCGAGGCCGGACAGACACCCATCTACTTTGTGAGCAAAGCGTTACAAAACGTTGAGCTTAGATACCAGAAGCTGGAAAAAATGGCGTTCGCATTACTGACAACGGCTAGACGGCTTCGGCCATACTTCCAGGGACATCGGATAGTAGTCCGGACCAGTCAGCCAATCCGGTAGATTTTGCACAAACCCGATCTAGCAGCAGGCGAATGACAAGTCGGGCAATTGAACTGTCCGAGTTCGACATCACTTTTGAAGCCCTAAGCATGCGATCAAATCACAAGCATTGGCCGATTTCATCAGGGAATTGACTCCGATTATGGCTAGCGAGGAATTCTGGAAGGTATTTGTTGACGGATCTTCCAATCCAAAAGGCAGTGGAGCAGGAGTCATTGTTGAAAGCCCCGAGGGGGTCGCTACTGAGCATTCCCTCCAATTGGAATTCCCGACCTCCAATAACCAGGCCGAGTACGAGGCCCTCTTAGCCGGATTGTCTCAAGCAAAAGAGAGCGGAGCGCGGCGAGTTAAGGTGTTCACCGACTCACAACTCGTCGCCGCACAGATTGATGGCAGCTATCAAGCAAAAGGCCCCCGTTGGCTAAGTACTTGAACAGCAAAAGAGGTAATGACAAAGTTCGAAGAGGTGATTGTCTCTCATATCCCGAGAGAAGAGAATGCCCGGCCGACATTCTCTCCAAACTCGCAAGTACCAAAGGTCCGGGAGTCATAGAACCGTGATCCAACAGAATTTGGCCGAGCCCACATGCGTCATGACTATCTCGTCCGCCACGGACCGGAGAAAGCCAATCAAGATTACCTAGGAAAGGGGATCATCCCAACAGATTCCACGGAAGCAAAGAAGCTAATGAGAGAAGCCGCCATCTACACTATGGTCGATGATCGCCTCTACAGAAAGGAGTGCACTACCCGATGATGCGACGCCTCGGTGAGTCCGAAGCAAGGTACGTATTGACCGAGATACATGAGGGATGCAACGGCCAACACATGGGGGGCAAGGCTTGGCAAGGAAGGCATTACGCGCCGGCTATTATTGGCCCACCATGAAGCATGACGCCATGGAAGCCGCCAAGCGGTGCGACAGCTTGCGAAACACGCCGGATCTTATGGCCACCACCGACGGAGTTAAAAGGGATGCCGGCCCCGGGCCCTTCTATAAATGGGAATGGACATCCTTGACCATTCAAGCCGCACTGACAGCTCAAATGGCTCATTGTCGCCGTAGACTACTTCACCAAATGGATTGAAGCGAGGCATTGACTACGATCACCTCGTCTCGAATTATGAGATTCGTTCATCATAACATCTTTGCTCGATTCGGATACCCGCCGAAGTCGTCACTGATAATGGAACCCAGTTCACGGACCATAGATTCCAGGCCTTAATGTCCAACTTGGACATCCAAGAACACTTCTCCTCCGTCGAACATCCGCAATCTAACGGCCAGGCCGAGTCGCCTAATAAGATCATTCTTGACGGATTAAAGAAACGCATGTTAAAGGCCGATTCCAAATGACCGAACAGCTCCACAAATAAAGTTCTATGGGGCTACAGGACGAGTGTGCAGTCCTCGACCCAGGAAACCCCATTCCGCACCTATGGATGTGAAGCAATGATCCCGATGGAAATCGGGCAGCCATCATGGAGGAAGATCGAGCGGACAGAAGGACCGGCGTCAAATGACGACGCCTAAAGACAGACTGACCTAATTGATGAGATCCGAATCACAGCCCATTGCCGGAACTTGCCGCCAAGCAAACTACTCACGGCAAAATATAATCGGAAGGTTCGACCACGATCCTTTAACCGAGGTAACCCGGTACTTTGGTGGGCCGACATCGGAAACAAGAATTCCCGAGACGGAAAACCGGCAAAGAAATTAGGAAGGTCCTTATCGTGTTAAAGAAAAACTCGATGCAGGGGCATATGTTCTCGAAACCCTGGCAAGGAAGCCGGTTAAAAGGACATGGAACGCCGATAAGCTAAAGATCTATTACAGCTAGGTCAAGGCTCGGCCCCGTAGACACCAAGGCTACTGTTCGGTTATTTCTTACTTTCCCTTATGTTTCTTCCAATTGTTCTCCAATTGTTCTTTATTTTGCATTTGAATAATTCATGACCATTTGTACGCTCTTTAGAGCCGCTTTATTTAATGAAGGAATCCATCAAGGAAATGCGTCAATGTGCACAATTACTTGCTTAAGCATGAAACCGAGGCCATTAAGCCCGGTCCAAAACCCGACACTAAGGTACTTACACCCGGTCATTAACATAAAAACATCTAGATGTATGACACCGGCCGTTGTACTCCGACGTTCATTGGTAAGAGCTCGGTGAAAATGCCATACGTGGCCTTCACGAAATTGACGCGTCAACGCTCGCCCGATTTAAGAAAGCAGTCGTCATTCCGATCCCGATCAAGTCAAAATGTCGATTTGAGGTAATAGACACCTCGGTCGACATGTGACGGCCTCGCCCTTAATTCTGTTCCTATTAACTTTTCCGACTAGTCAAGCCGAAATGAGGTAGTGCGGTTAAGTTAACACCCCAAGAGGTTAAAACATACAACCCTGCCCCATCCTCCCACACATGAGTGTTGGTCGAGTAAACGACTCGTATCTACTACAACCAAGAAATTTCAAATATGGAATTTAAAAATGGCGTAAGGGCGAATAAATAATTCATCCATAGTCATACAAATATTTACAGAACGGCACAAAGGCCGGAAATCTTCAAAATAAAGGGGCACAGACGCCCACCAAAGACCGAAGTCAAACTTAACTAGACGGGCCGGCCTCATGAGAGCCCTTGGTTGCCTCGCTCTCCGCGTCCGACTCTCCTCCCTCTTCTTCAGATCGGGACGCTTTGGCGGAAGGAGATTGATACGGAACTAAGATTCCATCCTCAACAAAGGCGCGAAAATCATAGCCGTCCAAGTTAAGCTTCGTCATCGGATTCAAGAACTGGATCTGCTCCAGGGCATTGTCAAAACAATCTTGGGCAGTCTGCTTTAAGAGCTCATCGGACTCCAAGCGCGCCTGCTGCGCTACGGCGAGGGCCTCCTCGGCTGTTGTAAGCTTAGAGGACAACATCTCGCGTTGCTTCTGAAGGGCTTTTACCGCTTCTATACTCTCGCCCGCCGCTTTCGGGCCCGGCACACTCGGAGGCCGACTTCTCCGCCCTTCCCGCGCGCCCGTAGAAGATCTTTCTCCATCTTCACGACCGCGGCCTTAGAAGCATCCCGCTCGATCCGGCGGCATCCCGCTCCTCCTCCAAAATATGCTGCTTGGCCTCAGACGCAGCCAAGGCCTTTTTTATGGACACGGCCTCCTCCGAGCTTTTTTCGCCGGGCCGCCACCTCTTCCCCGAGACGCTCTCGGCGTTTATTCTCTCGCATCCGCCAAAGCATACTTCTCCCTCACGAGAACATAAGCTTGCAAAGAACCCAACAAATTTGCATAAATATCATTGCGCCGCATACACCTCCTCAACGCTTAGGGGGGACAAGGCCCGGCTCTCCATAAATTCCCGGGGGGAGGAACGCGACATCCAGTTCATTGGTCACCCCCTTGTCCCATATGAAGCTACGAGGAAGCACGGAAGAAGGACGTGAGGGCCCGGTTGAAGGAGGGGGAGGAGGCGGAGTTGGCAAAGGTGCCGGGAGAACCGATGCCGAAGGAGTAGTCGCGACAACCGTAGATACAGTTTCACCGCCGGAGACAACGACCTATTTCCCCTTCGAAGTACCGGAAACAACTTCCTGAGATGGCCCGGAGGGGATGGATGGAGCCGACTCTCCGCCGCCCGAGACCTTAGTCTTCTTTGTCACTACAGAGGTGTTAGCCTCGGGCGCAGTATTTTTGACAAGGATGGCCCGTTTCTGAGTCCGACCACTCAGTGATGCTGCGGCCGGATTTACTTTCTTCAAGTAACCTGGAAGGGCCTTCATGTCTTGAGCTGAAAAGAACAGGTAAAGGGAAGTCAGGAATAAACACAAATTACTCCAACAATCTACAAATATGACCAAAAGACAAATAACATGGCAAAGGAGGGACTCCTACAAGTAGAGGGGACTGGTCTAGATCCCTCCCCAGAAATGAAAAAGGCTGTACTCTGGACGCCGTACTTCTCCACGTAGGCGTCCAACCTAGGGACATAAGGGGCCATCTCTGGTAGGAGCTCATCTTTGGAAATTTGGAAGGAAGAGGGAGTAGCTTTATGGTGACTCTCCATCCAATATAAAGGGAAAGGCCACTCCACGTCGGCAGCCTCAACCCCCTTCAAAAACCAGGTTGGCTTACCAGGAACGACGACAACCTTGAAGAACACACTCTTCAACCGCTTAAACGAATCGGAGAAGGGCTTCATGAGCTTCCTATCGGGATTAACGAGGAGAGATACCAACCCTTTTAGCTTGTCACTTTCTTTAGGAGAGCCGGGGTAAAGGGGCCGAAGTAATAGAAGAAAAGATTGGTCGAGCAGGAATCGAACCGGGTAGGAGCGACACGCTTGCTCAAACGCAACAAGATAAGCCCACCCGTTCGGATGAAGTTGAGACGGGCAAGTCTCAAAGTGCAGCAGGGCCGATCCGGAAATGGGTGAAAGGGAAGCAAACACCGACCCGAGTAAGGTAATCCCGATAAAAGTAAAAGAAATTGGGACCGCCTATTTCCCGTTCCGCACAAACAGCTCATCGGCCTCCGGCGGCGTAAGACGCACCCCCTCCATGGCGGGTAGATCCAAACGGGCAATATCCGTATCCGACATCAAGGACCGGGTCTTCAAGACCTCATGGGACACCTGTGGATACCTACGACACGAGCCTCGGGTGGACTAGAAGAGTCCGATTCCTCACCCTCGGTCCTTTTCTTGGAGGGCGAGATTTCGAGCCATTAACCTATATGCAACATAAAATGAAATTAGCAGAGTTGGAAATACCGGTAAAAGAATGTTAGAAGGCAAAACACATGGCGGACTCGACGAAAGGGTACGCCGAAGAGAGGCCCGAAGGTTGCTGATGCCGGCAAGAACCAAGAACCGAGGAAGCTCTAGAGTCTTCGCCGTGCGCAATGTGGAATGAACCCTCTGCCAAGCAGTCCCAGCAGGAGCCGAGATAATCATCTAGATACGGTTCCGAGCTCGCAGAGGGTGGACCCTCACAAAAGTTGAGCGGTTGGGCCAATAAGGCCGGAGACATGGAGCCGGCAAAGGAGCCAACCCCGCCCGTACGGCGATAAGATAGGAACGTTGTGTGCGTAAGCTCGGACAGAAAAGGAGAGAGAACTCTAGCAGGTACGGGTTGGGGCCCGATTCATCCCGAGTAACCGAACCCGCCTCGAGTAAAGGGGCTGACCTCTCCGCTTCCGGAAGCTCGGTTCCGAGAACCCACAAGAAGCTCGCGGGTAGCGAGTACGAAGAAACTCCTCTTCCTCGGGGTTAGCATTGATCTGGGTTTAGGAAAATGCCTATTTCTATCCATCAAAAAGGAACTAGAACCTAAGAACTAAAGGCCTTATGTCGAAAGAGAGGCAAGCACGTACGCGTATGTGTCAAAAGCAGCAAAACCCGTAAAATGGTCTCAAATGGATACTCAGAAAACCAGAAAAAAAAGGAGTGGGAAATGTAGATAAGAGACCAAAGGATATATAATCGGTACGAAGTACGCCGTAAAAGAGTAAAGAAAAGGACGGAAAATACCTGTGTGAGTAAGAAGAAGGAGACTCGAACGATGAAAATGGAGAACAATGGAGTTTTGGCAGAGGAGACAATCCTATAAACCCAGAGCAAGTTCGCAGTGAAGTTGTAGCGGGAAAAAATGAAAGAGGCAAACACGAAACAAATACTTCATATAAGTGAAAAGGATAGGGAACGCCGGGGCAATTCGGTCTTTGAACCCGCACACGATGGGAAATGCACGTAATGACGTAGAGCATTAAATGTGAACGTAAATTTGCACTCGGAGGGGCGCGACGGCTGCAGACTCTTTCCAATCAGGGCAAGCCAGGTGTAAAGCAACAATGATGGCACCTACGGAAAGAAGACCAAACGACTTACCCACGAACAGGGGGCTAACTACGTAAGTCCAAGGCCGTTCGCTACGCCCCGGTCAGGCATGACCCAGGGCACCACCCAGACTGTCATAACAGGGATAAGCCACGGCGTCAGAAGCCGAATTGATTGAAGCATAGGCCCCGACACAAACCGGGCCGGGGAATTACACACCTCGGCCGCCTAGAAGCTCCGAATGCCGAGCAACAATCGTTACGGACCGGCCCAAAAGCCCCAAGTCCATAGCGCGGCCCAAGCGGAGCCGAAGAGGCATAATCCGCTAATCATAGCGGAGATCCGGAAATCTCGGCTAGGCAAGATCCACCCCTATCGTAACGGCCTACTGAGATACTCGCCCCATTAATAACACGTCCCATTAATGGCGTACCCCGGATATCCGCCCCATTAATGACACGTCCCATTAATGACGTACCGGATATCCGCCCCATTAATGGCGCGCCATTGATGGCGTGCCCGATATCGCACCGTACACCTCTATAAATACGTAGGACAGTAACAAGGTGCACACATTCTAAACCTAGACTATTTACATACAGTCTCACTGTGCACACACATTACCCCTTTGTCGTGTACGGTGATCCCACGCTCTCCTGGTTATCTCCTCCATAGATATTCAGGCAGAGCCCAGCCATCCAAGATCAATATACTAGCCTTTGGCTGGACATCTGTGTTCTATAACAGAACATATATAAATAAGAATAAAGGTACATTAAAAAAACTATTTACTTGGTTCTTATATTTTGAGACTCAAGTTATCGTTTCTTTTTTAAAAGTGGTTTTTTGTGCTTTTTTTTACCGGAATATTTTATGTGCCTCTTCACTTTTAAGAAAGTAGTTTTCTTAATAACAATAGAGAATAAAAATTCTACTTCTCTTACCACACTGATATTATATATGATAGAAGATTTTACAAACTTGTTCAACTCCTTCACACGTCCGGGCTTCCCTTGTATTTTTAATCCTACTAACTCAAACAAGTGCGATGTGCGAACAAACATAAATATCTTATGGGTTAAATATTAATTTTGCTACGGAGTATTGGTTATGGAGTATTCAGCACCCAAAATTTTTTTTGGTATCATTTTTGTCTCGAAAGTTTAAAAACATAACAATCTTGCCCATTGGTTGATCTTGAGCGTTGGATTGTTGCTCTTCTTTATAAACTTCTAAGGTAAATTTGCTCCCGAAAAAACTTTCAAAAAATTTACTTCAAAAAAAAAAAAAAACTTTTGAGGCATATTTAATCCTTTTTGTAAATTTCCAGGGTAAAAATGATACCAAAACAACTTCTAGATACTAAATGCTCCCTAGCTAATACTTCCGTGACAAAAATAGTATTTAACCGATATTTTATTATACCTTTTTTCCCCTTGATTTGATGGAGTTTCCCTTTTGGATCTTAGTGCGTAAAAGATTTCCACCTCTACCTCAATAAGCGTATTCCTTGAAATTCGAAAATGTGTATTTCTCCTTATGGGGATAAGGCCCAATGTTGCTTACCATCTTAACTAAGAGCTTGTTAATAAATACCTTATTACACAACATTTTAAAGTATAAAATACCGACACGACTAAAGCCGTTAAAGTAACTAGTTTCTCCTAAATATACATTATATCATATGTCTATACTAATAACAGCCTCTTGAAATAAAAATAAATAAATAAAACACTAACTAATTCCCTTGGGCCTTGACTAAAACCTAATCAACCTCAAAAAATCTGCCAATTAAGGCACAGTTTGAAACTGTCTACCGTGATTAGCCAATTAAGTTTTTTTAATTTCTAATGCTATAATTGTTACCATCTCAAATAACCTATGCTATGAAAATTCTTTGCCTTTTGTTCTTCTTTTGGTATGGTTTATTTCGAAAGACCAGGTTATGGTTTTATCGTTTATGGTTTATTTCAAATAACCTATCAGATTTTAATTTTTATCGTTTATGGTTTATTTCGATAAGATTTACACAATTTAAATGATTTAATACAATCTCTCAAACATATAGTTTATTATATTTGATTAAAAAATGTGTTTCATGTATTTTTAGTTATTTAAGAAACTAAAAGTAAATAAATTTCAATAAATATGGTAAGAAATTTCAATTATAAATTTATAATCTCAAAATTCATAATTTTTTAACATATTAGAAAGTGAAAAAAAAAAAAAAAAATCTATTAGGATAAAAATTTGGTGGTATAAATTTTATTTTTGGGGTTCACATTCCATACTTCTCCCTTACATGCTTCTTAGGTGCTTGTCCCTCTAATTAGAGGGTAGAAATATTTTTTTATTTATTATTTTTTTTTATTGTATTTATTTAAATTAAACTATATGTTACATCCTGAAATTTTTTTTGCATCCAATATCTCAAATTATTTAATTTTTAATCCTATATTCAGAAATATTTTTTTTGTAACACCGCATCATGAAAATTAATTAATTTGAGATATTGGGTGTAAAATTTTTTTAGAATGGAACATATAGTTTAATCTAAATAAATACAATATATAAAAAATTTTAAAAAAATAAAAAAAATGTTTCAACCCTCTAATTAGAGGGACAAGTACCTAAGAAGCATGTAATATGAATTCAATCGGGAACGTGAAGAATAAAAAATAATAATTTTTATTCTCTTATTTTTTGTGTTTTCCTTGTTTGTACTTGATTTTGAAACATTTTTATTATCCATGTTTCATCTTTCAATTTTAACTTTTATAAATTAAAATACATTTTATAAATATATTTCTAAATTTATTAAATTCAATATAGAAATGTATTAAATATATAAATTAGAAATAAAGATAAATTAGATATCAATTTTTATATTCTATTTTCAATACTCAAAAAAATGAAAAAAATAATTATATAATTATATTATATAATAATAATAATAATAATAATAATAAATATTGTTAATTCAACCAAAAAAAAACTACGCCATCATTCCGTCAAAGAAAAAAGTCAAACTAACTACCAAACAAAGATTTTTGCACCTAAAAAAATTACTTGGTATTGAGCGCTCTTTTGACCAAACCACATGTGTATTTTTGCACCTTTGAAAACTATGTCATCGTCTAGTCACCAAAAAAAAAAAGTCAAATTTAATGGTGAAAGTCAACCTTAACGGTCCAAAACGGTATTTTTACACCTAATTTGTAACCACATAGTTACTTTTGCACCTAAAAAAAAACTTCCCATTGGGCACTCCTCTAACCAAAGCACATGTGTATTTTTGTACCTTAACCCTATAATTAAAGCAAAATAGAGGGATGATTAGAGTGTTTTACTCTTATAAATAATATCTAGGGTTAAATGCCTAATTTGCCATGGAAGTTTTGCTAAGGGAGCACCCAGCACCCGGAAGTTTTCTTGGTATCAAATTTACTCCGGAAGTATGAAAAAGGTAGCAAATTTGCCCCTCCGTTAAGTTTGACTGAATGTACACATGGCATGCCACCTCATGACACGTGGCATGCCACCTCATCAACCCAAATAAGAGTTAAGTATCATTTTTGCCCTGGAAGTTTTCACTGAGGAGCTATTTTGCCCCGGAAGTTTTCACTAAGGAGCAATTTTGCCCCAAAAGTTTACAAAAGTAGCAATTTTGCCTTTCTTTCTCCAATATTAAATTTGACTATTAAATCAGTCAAAGACCACACATGTCATGCCTTGAAAAGGTCGAACTTGGAGTCAGAGAAGGAGATCTTTGAGATGTTGAGCTCAAGGTGGCCAAAATTTGTGAAGCCGAACCGGGCACAGGGACTGAAAGGTCTGTCGCAAAACTCAAAGGAAGCATCACTTATGATCTAAGTAAATGAAACGCAAAACGAGAAATGAATTGTTCCAAAAATTGGTTCAGTAAAACAAATCAATAGTGATAATATTTATATTTGTATAGACCGATCATTTGCTTAGATTATAAGTGATGCTTCCGTGACCCGCCGACTTCACAAATTCCGTCGCCTTGAGCTCAACATCTCAAGGATCTCCTTTTCTCGACTCCAAGTTCGACATTTTCAAGGCAAGACATGTGTGGTCTTTGATTGATTTAATAGTCCAATTTAATATATGGGAAAGAAGGGCAAAATTGATACGTTTTGTAAACTTCCGGGGCAAAATTGCTCCTTAGTGAAAACTTTCGAGGCAAACTTGCTCTCAGTGAAAACTTCCGGGGCAAAAATGATACTTAACTCTTATTGGGTTGATGAGGTGGCATGCCACGTGTCATGAGGTGGCATGCCACGTGTACACTCAGTCAAACTTAACGGAGGGGCAAATTCGCTACCTTTTTCATACTTCAGGGGCAAATTTGCTACCTTTTTCATACTTCCAGGGAAAATTTGGTACCAAAAAAACTTCTGGGTGCTGGACGCTCCCTTAGCAAAACTTCCGTGGCAAATTAGGTCTTTAACCCATAATATCTATACTCTTGTAGATAACTAGACTAATTTGAGATTTTGAGAATCAAGAAGTATTTTTTTGTCTTTTTTTTTTCTTATAAATGTTTTAATAAAAACCAAAAGTAAAATTAAAAATTAAATCAAAAACTACAAATCAGATATACTATGTTTTTATATATTTTAAAAAAGGGAAAAAATATTTCTCCAGTCACAGGAGATAAGTTATCTCCAGTGACCCCCAAAACTACGTCGTTTTGGATTAATGAAGGGTGTATTTGTAATTTTAGGTGAATTAATGAAGGATGCAAAATTATGAAAACACCATTCATTAATAAAAAAATAACGTAGTTTTGGAAGTCACCTGGAGATAACTTATCTCCAATGAATGGAGCAATCCTTTACCCTTAAAAAATGGTCTCCCGTATGTTTGAAATAACGATTACAAAAGTGATTTTTTTTTTTTTCAAACTTTTGCAATCTTACTTTTAGGTAAATGTCAGATTTATGTTTGAATTGTCGTTGTATAAGTGATTGTTGTTTGGATTAATAGTAGTATAAATCGCTTTTGTAATAATGAAAAAATTAAAAAATACTTGATGAAATAATATTACATATTAGATCATATGTCCTATATAAATTGATCTCTAATTGAGTCGTGAGTAATATGATTCATGTGGGAGGAAGCTCGCATACACATCGGTAGGATTGTTGGAACTTCAAAAACGAGGACCCAACCTTCATGGAAGCAATTTGGCTATGAAATAAATACCCACTATCGTATATTTGTATCCAAAATGAAAAAAGGACTGCAAATCTTGAACGATTTATAATAGTTTCATATATCATCATTTATCTCGGAATTTTTGTCAATGTAGTGTGTATGCTTTTTAAACTCCTTTTGCCTTTTCTTGTTCGTTTCTATTATGAGACTCTGTTTCTCATGTTTCATAGGTCCATGGCCAGAGTTTCTCTGAGGAAGCGGAATGTTCATCCCAGAAAGACTTTGCTATGCAAATCGGATAGGCCACCGGCGCCGATATGGAGCGGACGCCACCGGTTGGCCATTGCCGGCATCATCGGATACCTCCGGCGTGATCCAAGACCAGAGCAACCACAAGCAACGGTGAGACTGCGAGATGAAGAAGACGACGAGGAAAACGATGTCGATGAGGATGATTTGGACAAAGACAAAGACGAGGAGCAAGAGGAAGAAACCTTGTTCAATGATTTTGGCGGAGAAAGGAAGGCTCTGATCTTTAAAGCGGAGGACGGCGAGGCAAAACGATCATATTCCTTAATGAGATTAGCTAGATCTTCTGTCTGAAGTGATAGAAATCAGAGGAGCGAGATTTTCGGCGGGCAAATTGACAGTGGAGCCTAACATATGCTTTGGGCTAATCGCAGGATTGGGCCGCCAATTGCACGATTGAGCCTGGAACGCTGGTCCATACCTATAAATATATAATAGGTTTTCTTCCAGTCGCGATTGCCTGCCGCTCCTGCTCCTGCGTCGTATTCAGAGCCTCGCGCCTACACAGGTTGAGTTGGTGCTTTAGAGAATCAACAAAGATGGGAAGGAGAAATGGAGGGAGCTCACTGCATGAAATTCTTCGTCGTCGCCTTGAGTCCTGCAAATCCAGGTACTCAACTGTTGATGAGATTGTAAACCATCTTCGCGCAAATTACCCTGACTACCAGCGAACAAAACAACAAACTTTGACTCGATTTATTCAAGAAGCTTTGGAGTCACGTAAGCGTGGGAACAAGCAATTGAAAAGAAAGCCCAATACTCCCATATCGAAGCCTGACGGTTCAGAAGATAGTGATGAAGAAGAAGAAGAAGAAGAAGGTCGAAGTGCATCTCGAAAGAGGCGCAAGAAAGTTGATGAAAGTGAAGAGAGATTGCAAAAAACGGAGAGTTTACGCCTTCAAAGGTTACAAAGGGATCGGAGCCACAGTTTATCAACCTCTTCTGTCTCAACTTCTAGTCCCTCATCAGAGTCTGAAGAGAGTGATGGCGAAGATGGGACTGTGTCTACAGCAGAGGATGCAATTTATGAGGAGAAAGTGGAACCAGCCTTTGACTTGATGAAAACAATGTTGCGGGCTTCATACTCAGGAACAAAGAATGTGAGATCTACGGCAGAGGAGAAAAACGTTGAACTGGATGTGACTAATAATAATAAGGAAACTAAGACTGATGTTATGGATGGGGTTGGAGGTAACATGAATGATGATTTGAAACCAAAAAGGCAATTGAGAGGTTCAGTTTCGAATGGTAATGGTGATGTTGAGGTCAAGGGGAAGGGTGGCACTAGATTTAAAGATTTGGGTGGGATGGAGAAGGTGATAGAGGAATTGAAGATGGAAGTAATTGTTCCCCTTTATCATCCACAGTTGTCAAAAAAATTAGGAGTGAGACCCGTGTCAGGGATTATGTTACATGGGCCCTCAGGGTGTGGGAAAACAACTCTGGCTCGTGCTATAGCTAATGAGACTGGTTTTCCGTTCTATGAGATATCAGCTACAGAGGTGGTTTCCGGAGTTTCAGGTTGAATATTACTATTCTTTATTGAAATTTTGTTTTTGTTATGGGGTAATCCTTATTTTTCCCCTTGCTTGTTAGAGGAAAACTTCAAAGCTGATTTTGATTGGCATTATCTATAGATAGTTGATATTTGAAGTGAAATGTGTGAATAATTGATGTCGCTGGTGCTATATAATTGCTAATAATGAACAATGTTGAGTACAATAAAAGTTCCTGGATAATTTAAACTTACTGCTGCAGTGTAAAAAAAAAAAAAAATTGTTGCAGCCTGTAAGGTTGATATCAAGTAGCAATTAGGTCTTTGGAGCGTGATTGGTAATTGGTGATTACATCTTGTTATTATTACAGTTATTCTAGTTGAGTTGAGATTTCTTGGATATGTAACGTCAGGGAGTTAAAGTCGTGGATTTTCATGTTCTATTTTACTTTTCTTAGTTGTAAAGAACTAACCTTTTAACATAAGTGATATTTCTAGTTAATTGGTTGGGACTTGGGAGTTGAAAAATGAATGTGTATTTTGGCTAACTAGTGTCATTGCTGCTACCGTTAAGCCTTTATATATGTAATTTTTCTTACTAACCATTTGATAAATACTTTAGGAGAGTCTGAAGAAAACATTAGGGAGCTTTTTTCTAGAGCATACAGGACTGCCCCATCAATTGTCTTTATTGATGAGATTGATGCAATTGCTTCAAAAAGAGAGAATTTACAACGTGAGATGGAGAAACGAATTGTGACACAATTGCTGACTTCAATGGATCAATCGAGTAGGCTCTCACAACCCGCTGGTAGTTCAGAAAGTTTTGATGCTCATCCTGGCTATATTCTTGTTATCGGAGCTACAAATAGGCCTGATGCTATTGACCCTGCCCTGAGAAGGCCGGGGCGATTTGACCATGAAATTTTTCTTAGTGTTCCTGATGAATATGCTAGGGAGAAGATCTTGTCTATACTTACTCGCAATCGCAATCTACCTCTGGAGGGCTCATTTGATCTTAGAAAAATAGCCAGATCTACACCAGGTTTTGTTGGAGCAGATTTGGAAGGTCTAGCTTACAAGGCTGGTAACCTAGCAATGAAAAGGATTATTCATGAAAGGAAATGTGAATTATCCCAAGATCTTTTAGATGAGCATGATGAATATTGTTGGAGGCAACCTTGGTTACCAGAAGAGATGGATGAGCTTGTCATCAGAATGTCAGATTTCGAGGTGCTTTAGATTTATATTCTAATATTCTTCTTATTTGTTCCTTCCTTTTCTAAATGCTGCCAAGAGTTTTTTTCTTGCCTCTTGAATTATATCTATATTATCATGTCTGGTCATTAAATCAAGTGTTATTCTCAGAACGGGCGTACTGACGTATGTCATTGTATGCTTCCATTTATTTATGGTTATGGACATCTCAGTTGTTTGATTAGAATAAGTTTTGCATTAGGATTTTTCATTTCAATAAATTGATGAATGTTTAGTAAAATCTGCCTTTATCATATCATATTATTTTAAAAAATGTGGAAAACCATTATATTCATCTGGGTATTTTTGCGGAAGCAGTCAATTGGTTCAACCTTCAACAAAAAGAGAAGGGTTTTCTTCCATTCCTAATGTAAAATGGGAAGATATTGGTGGGCATGATCTTCTAAGACAAGAATTTGAGGATCATATTATTGGACGCATAAAATATGCAGATGATTATAAGGTAGTTTTGACTAAAATTATTTTATTGAATTGTGGGATTATTTAAGTTAAGCTGGACGTGTGAAGTTGATAGAGTACCAAATAAATAATAATTGATATTATTCAGGGAAGAATAATATCAATTATTATTTGTTGGTTATTTAATTATTATTTAATTGAGTTTGTTTTTATTATTATTTTTGGGAAATCGGAAATAAGTGGAATATCCCACTAGATAGATTTAGTTGCTAGAAACTAGAATTATGAGTTATTTGAATTTCATATTTAGATTCGAATTAGAGTCTCTCTTAATAAACTATTATAAATAGGTATAGTGCTTCATCAATAAAAGCATTGAATATTCAGAGAGTAAATTGATATTGGAGATTCTCCTGGGCTTTAACAGTTTGTTGAGTTATAGATTCTGGCTCATCTTTCTATTAAGGATTTGGTTGTTCTTAAAGAGCTAGCGAGATACTTGATGCCTCTTTAAAACAGAGTAATTTAGATTCATATTGGATATCCTCATTGCCTTCTCAACTCATTTTCTCATATCAACTTTAGTTAGCTCTCTTTACATTCTCATTCTCATTTAACCTTCCCATTAGCTTAACCCAAAACAGTACCTTACCAGAAGTAGGCATAGCCTTTAAATGGAGATATCACTGAATTAGCTGAACTTTATAGAGAATTTTTCATCTTTTAGATTTTATCTTTCTATTCTACCCTAAGGCTATGTTTGAGAGTTTCATTTTGGAGGGAAAGGAAAGGGAAGAGAAGGTTTTGGTAGTCCCTTCCTTGTTTGCGAATTTTAAAATGAGAGGGGAGGGAATCGAGGATTTTTACAAATCCCCCAAAACCCTCATTCTTCTAAAAAAATAAAGTTCCCCTAATATGGGGGTTAAGAGGGAAAATAGGTTAATTACTTCTTTACCCTCATGTACCACCGCCACCGCCCCACTATCGCCGCCACCCCACACCACCGCGCCACCGCCACATAAATAATTTTTTGAATATAAAAATTACATAAATAATTTTTTAGAAAATTTAAATTTAAATTTATTTGTAAGGTATAATAATTATATTAATTTTTAAAGAAAAGGACAAAATGGTAAAAATAACTCATTAATCCTCCATCTTCCTCTCTTACTATTTTTGTAACTCCCAAACAAGGGGAGGGAATACCCTCTATTCGCCTTCCTTCCCCTCCCCTCCAAACTCCCTCGCATCCCCTTCCCCTCCCCTCCAAACTCCCAAACAAAGCCTAAGACTTTGGGACAATTGGTTGCTTGTTATTATATTACAATATGGGTAAAGGATTTCTCCAGTCACTGGAGATAAGTTATCTCCAGTGACCCCTATAACTATGTCGTTTTGAATTAATGAATGGTGTGTTTGTAATTTTAGATGAATTAATGAAGGGTACAAAATTACGGAAACACCCTTCATTGATCCAAAACGACATAGTTTTAGGGATCACTGGATATAACTTATCTTCAGTGACAAGAGAAATATTTTTCCCTTATAATATAGGTAAGGGAACACTAATTCGTTTTTGAAAACCATTGTTAATTACTAATTTGGGGTGCAATTGATTACAAGAGAGAGGAAAGTGGTTGTGTTGGTAGAATGCATGATTCTTAAATGAGTTGAAGATGAATATTAGTTTATGGATGGAATATATTTAGTCTGCCTAAATTTTTCTCATTTTAGTGTAACATGATGTTTATATATAGTAACTGGACATATTTTATCATAAACTGAACCGAGTATTGTTTATGGCTTGTGAACAATGTAGCTTACTATGGACTTTATTATGTATATTGATATTTATTATGCTAATCCATTTCATTCAATGGGATTCAATATTAGATATTTGAATTGGAGAGTATACTTTACAAAAGGATTTACTTTTTTGAATATTTTGGGCTTGATACGTTTTTTTTTTCAGTAACAAGGTTGTATCTGGATTGTCAATCTGTTATTTGTGTCTTCTTTAATGTAGTAGTCACCATTTCAGCTGTACAATTCTATTTACATTATGCTTATGATATTAATATTATTGGAGGTTCCAGAACCATGTATTGTAATTTATATATTGATTGCATAACTAGATTACTGCTCAATTGTTTCACATGATTGTTAATCTCTTGAAATTTAATTTTTCAGGAATTTGGGGTGGATCTTGAGGCGGGATTTTTGCTCTATGGACCACCAGGATGTGGTAAAACACTGATTGCCAAAGCTGTTGCCAATGAGGCAGGAGCTAATTTTATTCATATCCAGGTCTGTGTAAAGCGTACAGCACCATTGTCTCTCTAAAGTTCTGGTTTAGTTACAGGATTCTCCTGTCTGAAATGAAGTATTTTAATGAATTGTCTTAATCACTTTTGTTGTAGGGCCCTGCACTTCTAAATAAATATGTTGGAGAAAGTGAGCTAGCGATACGGACATTGTTTAGTCGTGCAAGAACATGTTCACCTTGCATTCTTTTTTTTGACGAGGTTCGCGGCTGTCTCACCTTTGAGTAGTGTTTATTGTGAATCCAATTTTTGCCCTTCTGCGAGTAGCAGCAAAGAAATGTCTAAAATCTGGATGGTCCTAATGTCATTTTTTTTCCCATTGAAATCATCCTTTAAGTTGGCGGTTATAAGTCTGCATTTTTTGTATTGAATCTTTTGAAATAAACAAATATTGAAATTAAAAATATTAAAGGCCTGGGTGCTTGTCCTTTGTTAATTTATCATCCTACAAACAAACCCAGTATAAAATTGTATACCAAGTAAACCGAATTTGTTGTAGTAGAGTGAACTTTGAAATTTATCGGTAAGATGCAAGATTTATCTTTTATATTTTGAATCATCTTTAGGTGGATGCATTGACAACCAAACGTGGTAAAGAAGGTGGATGGATTGTTGAGCGACTGTTGAACCAGGTAACTACTTAATGCTAACATGCTATAAGGACAACTACTATTTTCGGCATGGATAAAAAAATTGACAGATATTTGTAATTGCAGTTGCTTGTTGAGTTAGACGGTGCAGAGCAAAGGCAAGGTGTTTTTGTTATTGGAGCCACTAACAGGTAACTTGTTTGCCTTCTCTAATCACATTTTGTATACACCCATTTGGTTTGGGGGAGGAATTTGAAAATGAAAGCATAAAAATATTATTTTTGATTTCATATGTTTTGCTTTTCTCACCATTATTTAGTAGTATGTCTCTTTTTTTTTCTCTGAAAAATGAGACGCATTGTCATTTCCATTTTGTCCCTCTGCACCTGACAATTCTGGATACCAAGCAAGTGTTTGCTTCTCTTATGCAGACCTGAGGTGATGGACCCTGCGGTCCTTCGGCCTGGTAGGTTAGGTAAACTTCTGTATGTTCCTCTCCCAAGCTCAGATGAACGAGGCTTGATCTTAAAAGCTCTTGCAAGGAACAAGCCAATTGATGACAGCGTGGATTTGTGTGCCCTTGGAAGAATGGAAGCTTGTGAAAATCTCAGCGGTGCTGATCTTGCTGCATTGGTATGTATCTGCTTTTTTAGTCGAATCAGTTAGTACTCTAATATGATCTTGATCACAACAACAACAATATATGTGAAATGTCTAACAAAAATGTGGTAATGATTCTGGGGAGTTTGCTGACTTTTGATTAACATATAGATGAGTGAAGCAGCTCTGGCTGCTGCTAAAGAGAAGAGAACTTCAGGTGCATTGACCATCAAGTTCAGCCATTTTGAGCCTGCTCTCACTAAAATCTCTCCCTCCGTGTCAGACGAGGTATGATTGATTACCGTCCATTGAATTCTTTATTTTTGGGTTGGAATTGTTTGTATTCTTTTGCCTTGTGATATTGGAATTATATATATTTAGATTTAGTTTTGATTGAGGTTTATAATTCATATACTTAAAATGGTTTATTTTGTTTTTTGGTGCAGCAAAGACAATCCTATCAGCGATTGTCAGAGACTTTTAGGGCTGCATGAGAAAAGAAGTTATATTGTTGGTCCAACTACAGAAAAGGCCACACCCTGCATTTAATTCCTCCCATTCTTCACAGTTTGAACACTGCTCACATTTCACATTTCAACTTTACCCCTTTCAATTATCACTCAAACCATCCATGGTTTGTCTATTTATTTTTACTTTACTTCATGCACCGCTATTTTATTAAGAACAAGTTACTTCTTCAATGACATTTTGATTTAATGTGATCTCCCAAACTCTTAGATTAACGTGATATTTCTTACAAAATAAATAAATAAATAAAGTCGTTAATAGCTTTTTGACCTAAAGGCATACAAGCTCTCAATGGGTGGGAAGTTGCGCATTCAATCAAGCTTATACTCAAGTGGTTGGTGTTTATGCCTCTAATTTTTTAAATAGAGACATTTTTTTTAAGCTCTTACTAATTAAATCAACATACGAATTAAATATTGCAACAAACTGTAATTTTTATATAATAATAAGAGAAGAATATATTTTTTTAAAAATGTTCTCTTGGTAGGTGTTCTTGCTCGTTGCCATTGCCTGGTTACCAGAGATGCTTGTTGCCATTGCTTGGTTACTAGAGAAATTTTTATTTTCGGCCGAGTTGTCAAACAAATTGCTTCTTCTTCTCTGATCTTATTTTAATTATTTGTTTTAGAAATATGTGCTTATTTAATAGTATCATTTTTTCTCATCTGCGTTGAAAAAAGTACGAATGAAAAGAAGAACTATATACATATATCTATTCATTCATGCTTATTGTTAGGTTCTGGCATTGTCAAAATTCTTGCTTACCCAAAAACTATAGAGATTGGTGATTGCATGTCATCGCAATGGTTGGTTATTTTGGTTCAAGCAGTTTTGTAGGATTGATGGTAAGTCCTCATCTTTGGGTCTTTAAAAAGACTACCGAAGTTTGATGCTTTTATGAGATTTAGGCACTTGGCTCCATCAGAATTAATTGTTCTGTTCAAGCAACAAGTGGCAAAGATTATGTCTTCTATTGCTTTCTTACTAAGAATATGATAGTTATTATTAGTTTTTTTGTTCTGTTGTTATTAGGTGAGATAAGATGAGGCAACTAATCATTTGGAGGAAGAAATACTTACATACTCACTCTCGAGCGTCATATCATTTGTTCTTTGACTGATTAAAACATAACAACTCATGTTAGTTTAATCCTACATAGCATATTAGTCATATGGAGAAATTCAAATTTTATGATTTTTAAAAAACAACAACTTATGGGAAGGAATTGCATCTTTTGTTTTTCTAAATTATGAAGTTTATGTTTTTTAAAATTACAAAATTTCAAGTTCTCCCAATGACTCATTTGCTATGTATGATTAAAATAAGATGAGTTGATGTATTTTAATTAGTTAGAATATAGATCAAGTAACACTTATAGAGTATTTCTCATTAAAGCTATTTCAAACCTACCACGTGTCATATGGTAACTTATTTGGCAATAATGTCATTTACTTCTACATTGTTTTTAGCTTCTTCCTTTTTTTCGGTAATACAGAAAATTTTATTAAAAGGGAATTTTACCAGGAAAATAGTGTAAAGAGACAGACACATCCATCCCACTCAAAAACTATCATATTCTCTTAGGAAAAATAATAATATTATCATCAGCCAAAAACATTATCTAATTTAAAGAGAATCATATTAACTAAGTTCTTGAAGAAGTTTTAATTATTCTCTACCACTGGTTGCAAAATGATGATTCTTGAGGATCCATTGGTCATGTGAATAGAATCCAAATATCAATTGTTAATGAAAGTTAGTTCCCTCGTAAGTAGACAACTTATTCTCTCATAAAGATATGAATTCATATTTTGTTTCTAATATGATGACTTTTCTTATGGATAGGTGTTGCGGATTCATATTTTGGGCCCAGATGTGATCCAGCCCATTGAAGGCATATTGTAATTAAAGCCCTCCACAAGCAGGTAAAATGCTAAACCTCCTATAATCTCGGCACTAACCCCGGTCGTACATGTAGTGGAGCAGGGATTCGTCAAGTAGTGGAGCAGGGCGTTGCGGGTTTGGAGGCACCCACAGCCATCAGAACGAAACCCTAGGTAATCTCTATAAATAGGAGATTACCCGCAAGGTGCACACATTCGATTCATATCCTTTTACTATTCAGCTACACTATGCACACACCTCACCCCCTTGGCTGAACGCCTTTCTCGTATAGCACAATGATCACTTGATATTCATTGGTGTCTTCTTCATAGGCACTACTGAACCATCATCACCTTGGTATCAACTCTTACCTACCTCGGAGAACATACGGATCCTACATAAACCATTTACTAACCCACCGTGGTTAGACATTTGTGTTCTTTAGATTGAACAATGGTGCCGACCGTGGGGACAGATAAACTTCGATTCCCAAACGACAAGGAATGGCTGGAAACAAATGCAACGTTATTAGCGGAGGATTTGGGGGAGGAGGAGACTCTGTGGGCCAGAGGAAGAGATACCTGAGGGAAGTTCTCTCCATCAGAGATCGTCCCAAATTCAAGAAAAGCTCGTCTTCTAGAAAATTGAAACCCCCTTTACTCAGCTTCACTAAGGAGGAGCTGGAAGACGTAGCACCAGGCCATCATGGTTTGGTGGTTACTGGAACGATAGCAAACTGCCGTGTTAGGAAAATATTTGTGGAGAATGGAAGCTCGGTCAACATCCTCCTGTGGGATGCCTTTAATCAAATGAAGCTCAATCCCAAGGATTTAAAACCATGCGAGGATGACACTGACGGCCTTCAACGGACAAGACACCCACCCAAAAGGATATATCGACCTCAGGCTAACACTGGGGACTAGGGAGGCGTTCAAGTCAGAACGAGTAAAATTCGAGGTGGTTGATTTTCCAACCTCGTATAACCAAGGTAGTGAAAACGTAGTTTTTACCTAAAAACGGAAGGAGAATGAAAAATCGTAAAACGTAAAATCGTAAAATAAAACGAAGTTTTTACCTGCATATGTATATTAAAAAAATTCGAGAAAAGTAAGGTACCTGCCATCATACACACATATACTGATCAATGCAATATTAATCAAAATGTCTAACATTGTCATTGATCAAACCATATTTTTTATATGATTTTACATGATTAAATTGGGATTTTTAATGCATTTTCTCGGGACATTATTGTATGATTAAGTACTAAGTTAAGTTAGGAACATTTGTATTGAATTAAGTGTAATTAGGGGTAAAATGATCTTTATTTATTAATTACGAAAAGGACCCAGATGTTTTTGAAATTTCAGTTCTGCGCCCAAAATAGTTTGAAAATTCTCACTTTAGTCCCTCTCCGAACTTTTAAAACTTTCACTTAAGTCCCTTAGTAAACTCTGCGTTTTTATGTTTTCACGCTTTTTCACGGCGCTTTTTACCCTTTTACCTATGGAGCGTTTTTTCCACCACGTAACACGTTTTGTCCGAAAAAACGTAAAAGCGGCGTCTTTTGCGCTTAAAGCGCGATTTTGACTACCATGCGTATAACATCATTTTGCGGCGACCGACGATACATGATTGGGATATGTTGGTCTCAACTAAGCACCAAAAGCTGAAATTGGTCAACAGCAAGAACGAGGTGGTTACGGTCAAAGGCGATCAAAAGGAATCTCGGCAATGCTATTTTGAGACAGTAAAAGAGACGAAGAATGAACCATCGTCTTCATCTCGGGATTTGAAGGGGAAGAGTCCAATTAAGGTGGCAAAATCTTTGGAGGAATCAGTAAATCTGGTAGAGCTGGATCCGCGTGAAGAAGATAAGATCTGGAGGACAGAGCCAAATGGAGAGCTAGAGGATTTCGTTTTGGGTATTGAACCAAGACAAGTTACCAGGATTGGTAAAGCGTTAGACCCAGCGGTTCGATTAGAGTTGGAGGATTTTTTGCAAAGAAATAAGGACATGTTTGAGTGGAGGCCATCTAAAATACTTGGCATAGATCCAGAGTTTTGCTGTCATAAGTTGGCGATTAAGGCAGGGTCCGTCCCGGTGGCTCAAAAGAAGAGAAATGTAACACCTCCAAATTTCTAACAATTATAATAACATAAAACTGCAATAATTTTCATAAATGATTACCGAAATTCAAAATAACCAAATTTGGGAAGTGTTCTGCACCGCACTTGTACTAGGACAAGTGCAAGGCTACCTTATTACAATAATGTAAATCCAAACTTAAGTAAAAATGTCTTATTCAAATCATAAAAGAAATTAGCTAGAATTGCTCATTGTTCTTCCTCACTTCTCACTGCTAGCCCCAACAGCCCCAACTTGAAACCTGTTTCATTGAAAATCTGCTCCCCCGAAGGATCGTCGCAGCCCAGAACACAAACATCAGCAAAAGCTGGTAATCCTAATAAAAACAAGGATGATATAGCTCAAGTATATTAATCAAATCAAATATATAATCACATAGTAATTGAATCAAATATCAATTTCAATATTTATCATATCTATGTATTCACATCGGATCAAATATTACTCATTATCATTTTAAATTTATCCAGACCCGGGAAACCCTGCCAGTCTATATAGTTTAGTGGGAAGAGAACCATGGTAGATCCGGGAAACCCTGCCAATCTACCCTGTGACCCGGTAGTACCTGCCAGTCACAATCAATCAAATTGGCCATAAAACATATCTTCCTAATGTGCACACCTCTCCCCAAAGTTGCTACTAGTGTCCCGGGAAACCCTGCCAAACACCACTTTGAGAAGAACGGATACTATCTTTTCACATCGGTGGCATAAAGCCCAAAAGTTGTGTTCATCTCTTGGGAGGTACCGTCCCAAGCTATCCTCCCACCATTAATTCATTACAATCACACACAATCAGGAAACAAATCAATCTTGTCACAATTATCTTATTTAAAAATTCCTTCATTGCATATATCCGTTAGGCATCATATCTTTCCAAACTCTTCAAGAGTATAATAATTCAAATATTCGATATCGATCCAACTCATATCATTATTATAATTCAAATATCTATCTCGAGTAAAGTCTAAATTCAACTATCATTTCAATCATCACAAGTTATACGGTATCAAGATCATATATTCCTCAATTATTCAATAAGACTCATATCGTACACTTATCGCACATAATCAATTTTCCACAATTTTATCAATAGTAAAATTTATACTATAATCTGTTATCTAACAACATCAAAGTAATAATTAATACGATTATTTTCTAGGAATTAAAACCCAATAAAGTTTCCAAATAATTTAATTAATTTATAAATAATCCTATTATTTAATCAAATATAGGATAAAAGATATTCTACATATAATCTATTCATATCCTATTTTATTGTGAGGAGATATTATATGAAGAAAGAATAAATAAAAGAAAGATCAATTAATGTCGCATCGGCACAACTAGCATAATATAGCATATTATATTATCATATATAACAACCCTATCAAAATTTATATAAAACTAACCTAAGACTCATGGGGATTAGGATTACATATAATATATTTCACATATAACAATCACATATGATATATTTAGGATCATAATTACATATCAAGATTCATATAAAATTAGCCTAAGACTCATGGGAATTAGGATTACATATAGTATATTTCACATACAAAATGGATTTCTCAAATTTACGGAATCAAACCGAATATATATATATATATATAAACACACACACTGCTATTTGTCCATTATGGAAACCTAGGCAAAACCATTTAAAAGAGAACATGTATATATTTTAACATAGATTGGATAAATTAAAAAGGACATATATATATATATATATATATATACATATATATAGACACACACACATGCATATATACATACATACAAAAGCTGAAGCATACAAGGCAAAAGATGTACATGTATTATATACGAATGCAGCGACACATTTAAGGGTTTTTCACAAAGATCGAGATCGACATGCAAGTTTTTCACAAAGATCGAGATCGACATGCAACAATTGACTCCTATTGTTCTGGGGATTAGGATTACCTGGTCTCCGTTTTACTAGCCTCTTAGAAGAATAGAGAAAGAATAGAGGAAATAGTAGAAGAGAATAGTAGAAGAGAATAGTAGAAGAGAATATGAGTGTCCAGGGTTAGGCTAGACCTCTATTTATAACTTAAAATTAGGGTTAGCTATGGGTTGGGCTCTTTACTATTGCCAACTCATTAATAGGGTATATTAAATTCAATCAATCAATCATTATGTGAATTTAATATCATTAATAGGATATATTAAATTCAATCAATCAATTAATGTCATTAATAGGATATATATATATATATAGATTAAATCCAATCAATCAATCATTATGTGAATTTAATGTCATTAATAAGGTATATTAATTTCAATCAATCAATTAATGGTGTGAATAAGCTGGAAATTCCTAAAGCAATAAGGACTATGAATATTTGACCCACCATTGCTATATAAAATAAAATAAATGGGTTATTACTATTAATAAAAACCTGGGGTATTACAAGAAATCTCGGCGATGAAAAAGGGGAGGCATTGGAGAAGCATGTAGAGGAGTTACTCGAAACCGGATTTATTTGAGAGGTGCAGTATACCACGTGGCTATCTAATGTGGTTATGGTCAAAAAGCTAAATGGCAAATGGAGAGTTTGCACAGACTACAAGAATTTAAACAAAGTATGTCCTAAAGACGCCCTTCCCATGCCTAGTATAGATAAGCTGGTAGATACTCTTTCGGTTTTCAACTCCTCTCCTTTATGGATGCCTATTCAGGATATAATCAAATTGCTATGCACCCCGATGACCAAGAGAAGATGGCTTTCATTACTGAGGGGGCGAATTATTGTTATAATGTGATGCCATTCGGTTTGAAGAATGCCGGGGCAACCTACCAGAGGATGATGAATAAGGGTTCGAGGATTAGATTGGAAAGAACGTTGAGGTGTATATTGACGACATGATCGTCAAGTCGGCAAAGCCAAGGAACCAGATTCATGATTTGCAGCAGATGTTTGATAAGTTGCGGACACATCAAATTTGGCTCAACCCAGCCAAGTGCGCATTTGGAGTTCCGGCTGGAAAATTTTTGGGTTTCATGCGACAAATAGAGGAACTGAAGCTAATTCGATAAGTGCCAAGCCAGTCTTGGACATGAAGGCTCCTAGAAATAAAAAGGAAATCTAGCAGCTAACCGGGAGATTAGCCGCATTGAATAGATTCTTACCGAAATCAACGAAGAACTCTCTTCCCTTTTTTAGGCCGCCAAGAAAGAATCTCATGGTGAATGGAACGTGGAATGCGAAGCGACGTTCACAAAGATCAAGCAAGATTTGACAGCTCCGCGGTTTGTCTCGACCGGAGCGGGGAATCCTTGATTGTGTATTTATCGGTGGGAGATGAGGCGGTGAGTGCCGCGCTAGTTCGAGAAAGGAAGGACAATCAAAGTCCGGTATACTTTGTAAGTCGAACCCTACAGGGTTCAGAGTGGAGATACCAGAAGTTGGAAAAGTTGGCGTTTACCTTGCTTACTACGGCAAGGCGGCTTCGTCCATATTTTCAAAGTCATCTGATCATAGTGAGAACGAGCTAGCCAATTTGGCAGGTGCTTCACAAGTTAGATCTAGTGGGGAGAATGATAAGTGGGCAATAGAACTATTTGAATTCGATATCACTTATGAAGCTCAAGATGCTATTGAGTCGCAGGCCTTGGCATACTTTTTGGTGGAATTGACCCTGTCAAGCGGAGGAGATATGGGTAAGGCTAAGATTTGGAAAATATTTATGGACGGTTCGTCGAACGCCAGAGGCAATGGAGCCGGAATCATCGTGGAAAGTTTTGAAGGAATTTCTATGGAGCATTCCCTCCGATTTAATTTTAAAACTTCAAATAACCAGGCTGAATACGAAGCTCTTATCATTGGGTTGCTACAAGCTAAGGAAAATGGGGCCAAAAAGGTATATATTTCCACCGATTCCCAGCTGGTGTTGTCTCAGATTGAGGGGACGTGTCAAGCCAAGGGTCCTCTCCTGATCAAATACCTTGAGAAGGTGAAGGAGATGATCGGGAAATTTGAAGAGGTCACTATTGCACATATCCCAAGGGGAGAAAATGTCAGGGCCGATATCCTGTCTAAACTTGCGAGTACCAAGAGTCCCGACAATCATCGAATGATAATACATCAAAGTCTGTTGGAGCCAAGTTGCGTCATGATTATCTCAAAATTCGAGGATCGGAGAAAACCGATTGTTGACTACTTGGAAAGAGGTTTGTTACCTGATGATTCAGCTTAAGCGAAGAAGTTGGAGAGGCAGGCAGTAGTGTATACAATAGTTGACGATCAGTTATACCGCAAAGGCTTGCATTCCCTGATGTTAAGATGACTTAGTCTGGAAGAAGCCGAATATGTGTTGGCCAAGATACACGAGGGGATTAATGGGCAACATATGGGTGCCAAGGCATTGTCCAAAAAGGCTTTGAGAGCCGGATATTACTAGCCTACCATGATGGCAGATTCTAAAGATCATGTGCAGAGATGCGATAGTTGTCAGAGGCACGCCAGAATAATGTGGCTTCCTCCGACAGAATTAAAGTCTATCTTGGCACCTTGGCCATTTTTTAAATGGGGTTTGGATTTGCTGGGACCATTTAAGGCGGCTCCAGGGTAGTTTCGGTGGCTTATATTAGCCGTAGATTACTTCACCAAATGGATAGAAGCAGAACCGGTGGCGACGATTACTTCGCTTGAGTACAAAAATTCCTTGCTAGGAACATTATATCCCATTTTGGAATCCCGGCAGAAATAGTCACAGATAATGGAACCCAGTTTATTGACAAGGGTTTCCGAGAAATGGTATCCGACTTTCAGATCAAGCAGCACTTTGTCTCTGTAGAACAACCCCAATCAAACGGACAAGCTTAGGCCGCTAACAAGGTCATCGTGGATGGGTTAAGAAGGCGGATGGAGGAGGCAAAGATTGACTGGGTGGAGTAGTTGTACAATGTCTTGTGGGGACACAAAACCACCGTTCAAACTTTGATAGGAGAAACACCTTTCAGGATGACGTACGGATCCGAATCCATGATCCCGGTTGAGATTGGCCAATCATCATGGAGAAGGATCAAAGCCCAGCATGAAGAAGAGGAAAATAACGAGGCTCTGGCGATAGAGTTGGATTTGATCAACGAGGTCAGAATCACGACACACCGTCGAGATATCGCCACTAAACAACTCATCGCGTAAACATGAATTATCCCAAGATCTTGTAGATGATCATGGTGAAGATTGGTGGAGGGAACCTTGGTTACCAGGAGAGATGGATAAGCTTGTCATCAGAATGTCAGATTTTGAGGTGCTTTAGATTGATTTATATTATAATATTCTTCTTATTTGTTCCTTCCTTTTCTAAATGCCGCCAAGAGTTTCTTTTCTTGCCTCTCGAGTTATATCTATATTATCATGTCTTTTGATTAAATCAAGTGTTATTCTCAGAACGGGCATACTAAAACATGTATGTCTTTGTATGCTTCCATTTATTTATGGTTATGGACATCTCAGTAGTTTGATTAGAATAAGTTTTGCATCAAGATTTTTCATTTCAACAAATTGATGAATGGTTAGTAAAATCTGCCTTTATCATTTACTAGTATCATATTATTTTTAAAAATGTGGACAACCATTATATTCATCTCGTTATTTTTGCGAAGCAAATCAAATTGGTTCAACCTTCATCAAGAAGAGAAGGGTTTTCTTCCATTCCTAATGTAAAATGGGAAGATATTGGTGGGCTTGATCTTCTAAGACAAGAGTGTGAGGATTATATTGTTTTATCCAGATGCTTATAAGGTAGTTTTGCCTGAAATTATTTTATTGAATTGTGGGACTATTTAAGTTAAGGTGGACGTGTGAAGTAGAAAATCACTGAATTAGCTGAACTTTATATACAATTTTTGATCTTTTAGATTCTATCTTTCTATCCTACCCTAAGACTTCGGGATAATCGGTTGCTTGTTATCATATTATAATATAGGTAAGGGAATACTAATTCGTTTTTGAAAACCATTGTTAATGACTGATTTGGGGTGCAATAGATTACGAGAGGAAAGTGGTTGTGTTGGTAGAAATGCATGATTCTTAAATGAGTTGAAGATGAATATTAGTTTATGTTGGATGGAATATATTTAGTCTGCCTAAATTTTTTTAATGTTAGTGTAACATGATGTTTATATATAGTAACTGGACATATTTTATCATAAATTGAACAGAGTATTGTTTATGGCTTGTGAACAATTGTTGCATACTATGGATTTTATTATGTATATTGATCTTTACTATGCTCATCTATTTCGTTCAATGGGATTCAATGTTTTGGGCTTGGTACGTTTTTGTAAAGTAACAAGGTTGTATCTGGATTGTCAATTTGATATTTTTGTATGTCTTCTTTAATGTAGTAGCTAGTCACCTCTTAAACAGTAGAATTCTATTTACACTATGCTTATATTACTATTATTGGAGCTTCCAGAACCATGTATTGTAATTTATATATTGATTGTATAACTAGATTACTGCTCAATTGTTCACTTTCTAATGCTCTTTCTCAAATTTATGTTACTAATCTATAGTGGATCAATTGTATGCAAACGCTATGTCATGAAACTTTGTTTCACATGGGGTGGATCTTGAGGCGGGATTTTTGCTCTATGGACCACCAGGATGTGGTAAAACACTGATTGCCAAAGCTGTTGCCAATGAGGCAGGAGCTAATTTAAAATAAATTCCAGAAACGTGACCATTATTAACATATTCGCGTGGAAGAAGTTAAAAGCCCCCTCCGTTTAATTTCCAAAATATAGTGAGGCCCTGTTTGGTAGACTATTGTTCTATATGGAAATTATGTCCATTTGCGGCCCAACCTTCACCTACATAGTCTTGAGACCCGGAAATGGAAGCTCCACTCTAGGAATAACGTCAAAAGCTTAATAATAGATAGAGGTGTTAACTTGTGTGAGTCATAGACTAGCACAAAAAAACACAGATCGTTGAACTTGCTTCACCAATGACTTATTGGAAAAATAGAAAGGGACAAGACACATATGGGCGAGAATGATGCATGTATGGAACTAATAGTGACGCTTCTCTGATAATTACTTGCAGATATGAAGCCTCCATGATGGGTGATAGGTTCTACTGAGATGAAATACTTGACCATATAATAAGAGAGTGAAGCTTGTGGGAAGAAGGAATGTGATTCAGATTGATCTACTTTCAAATTAGACGTTGTAATAGTAAGATGTACGTGTTGTCGTTAAAAGCTCACTTTCGAGAGAGATGTGAAAAAGCTGATAATCGGAAAGGCAAAGAAAGAATCTTGTTGTCAAATGTTGGCAATTTTGTTTTGTTGCATGGGTAGTCAAATTGAGTAATCCACAAGTAGCGTCCCGTGGTGGCAAAATCATGTCTTGATGCGTTTCTTGATGGGTTCGGTGGATTCAATCCACGGGACCAGTGTTCCCTTACCACTGAACCCATGCAAACTACCATCAAGAAATGATTTGAAAGGAACGCCTCAAGACATGATTTTGCCACCACGGGACGCTACTTGTGGATTACTCAATTTGACTACCCATGCAACAAAACAAAATTGCCAACCTTCCCCAAAAACAAGATTCTTTCTTTGCCTTCCCGATTATCGCTTTTTCACGTCTCTCTCGAAAGTGAGCTTTTAACGACAACACGTACATCTTACTATTTCAACGTCATTTCATTCGACGTGCTCTTCGTACATCACATTAGCTGATGAATTTCAACTGAGTTACTGTACCCCCATTATGTAGTTGATTGTCCATTCCCGACTTGCGTTATAGGAAGAAATTCGTCTGTATATGTGTGTGTGTGTCTGTGTGTGTGTGTGAGAGAGAGAGAGAGAGAGACAGAGAACCAGAATGTTGCTTTGGGGTAGCGGGGCCAGTAAAAGCTAAAACAAAGAAAAATAAGGATATATGTAGCATAAGAAAGATTTTGCCCGCTAAATGAATACTCCCACTCCCAATTGTCCTAATTGTTGGATAAAGTTTGTAGTGTAATTACTTTGTCCATTAAGACCTGAGGTAGTATTATATTGCAGGCAGCTTTATAGTTGGGATTGTGGGCAACTGTCGTTCATCGTTGATTTGGCGGGGAGAATCGGGGGCTTTCGTTCAAAGCAGGCAGGGGATCTGAATAAAAATTGTATACTAATTATTGTAAAATTAAAACAACCAAACATAACAATAACATAAAGAGATGATTTTCAGCAGAAATGGCAGAGGAAATGTGAGAGTTTTAATCATTCACTTCATCCTTTCTCTATCATGCAAATATCATTTTTGATTTCACCACCATGAATGAAGGGAGAATGGCTATTTATAGCCAAAAGAAAAGAAATGGTAGAGGAAATAGCACATTGATTACAAGACACCTATTTATAGGAAAAACATCACAATTGATTATAAGACACCTACGTGGCATCTTAAAGATTAATCAAAAGATGACTAATCCATGCATTTGCCTTTTCCATTGTGGGCTATTGGGCTCAACTCTAATGGACATCCATAATTTGTATATCTATAACACTCCCCCTTGGATGTCCATTATGAATGTGCCTCATTAAAAACTTTAACTAGGAAAAACCCAGTGGGATAAAATCCTAGCCAAAGAAAAGAGTACATCATTCATTGATACACTTTTCAGTGCTGCCTCATTAAAAACCTTTCTAGGAAAACCCAGTGGGACAAAACCTAGATAAGGAAAAAAAGAGTACAGCATGTATCGACTCCCCCTCTTGACAACGTCAGTTGAGATCTCTGAGTCTTCGGAGGCCAATACCATGGACAAGCTTTTCAAAAATTGCTTCAGGAAGTGACTTAGTGAACAAATCTGCCAGATTTTTACTTGAACTGATTTGCTGGATATCTATTTCACCATCTTTTTGGAGATCGCGAGTGAAAAAGAATTTTGGTAAAATATGCTTTGTTCTATCGCCCTTGATATAACCTTCTTTAAGTTGAGCAACACATGCAGCATTGTCTTCATGTAGAACAGTTGGATCCATTTTTCCTGAAGATAAATGACAAGTTGTTCGAATGTGATGTATTACTGACCTCAACCATATACATTCTCGACTTGTTTCATGCATTGCTAGAATTTCCGCATGATTAGATGATGTGGCTGATATAGTCTGCTTCATAGATCGCCATGAAATAGCTGCACCTCCACATGTAAACAGATAACCAGTTTGTGATTTACCATCATGTGGATCGACATAAATCCAAAGATCTCGCATAGCCAACCAATTCATGTTTGGATGCATTTGAGTAGTATAGCCCCATGTCCATAGTGCCTCGAGATAACGAAAAATGCGTTTTACTCCATCCCAATGCCTCCGTGTTGGTGTAGAACTATATCTTGCTAATAAATTCACTGCAAATGATATATCGGGACGTGTGTGATTGGCAAGATACATTAATGCTCCGATGGCACTAAGATATGGTACTTCTGGACCAAGTAGTTCTTCTTCACCTTCTTCGTTGATTATCTCGAGGTCGGAATGGATCTTTATCAACATGCAAAGGATCTTACAATCATTGGAGTACAAAATGGATGTGACTTATCCATATAAAATCTTTCTAGGACCTTCTTTGTATAAGTTTCTTGATATAAAAAGATCCCATCCTTCAAGTACTCGATCTGTAGTCCAAGACAGAATTTCGTTCTGCCCAAATCTTTCATTTCAAATTCTTTCTTCAAACAATTAATAGCCTTTTGGAGCTCTTCAGGAGTTCCAATGATGTTGATATCATCAACATATACCGCAATTATAGCAAATTCATTTCTAGATCTTTTCATGAAAATGCACGGGCATATTGGGTCATTTTTGTACCCTTCTTTCAACAAATATTCTTTGAGACAATTATACCACATACGCCCTGATTGCTTCAGGCCATACAGGGACTTATTTAATTTAATCGAGTATTGTTTTTGAGAACTTGAATTTGGTGCTTCCGGCACCTTGAGTCCTTCAGGGACTTTCATATAAATGTCATTATCAAGTGGGCCATATAAATATGCTGTCACAACATCCATTAAATGCAAATCAAGTCTTTCATTTACTGCTAAGCTAATCAAATAGCGAAAAGTAGTTGCATCCACTACTGGTGAATATGTTTCTTCAAAATCAATACCTGGTCTTTGTGTAAAGCCTTGGGCTACAAGACGTGCCTTATATCTTGTAATTTCACCCTTTTCATTTCTTTTTCTTACAAAGACCCATTTGTATCCAACTGGCTTTACATCTTCAGGTGTAGGGACTACAGGCCCAAATACTTTTCGTTTTGCCAGTGATTTTAATTCTGCATTTATAGCATCTTTCCATAGGGGCCAATCCTTTCTCTGTTGGCACTCGCTAATGGATTTTGGCTCATGATCCTCATCATCATTTATTACATCATATGCTATATGATAAGCAAAGATGTCGTCAACGTTGACTTCATTTCGGTCCCATCGGATACCATTCATAACATAATTTATTAAGATCTCATTATTTTCACATATTTCGTGTACCGGGTCTCTTCGGGACTACAACATTCTCTTCTCGGAGATATCTCTTCTGGAGACAATATCTCTTCAGGAGATGGCTCTTCTAGAGCTACTAACTTTTCTTGATTATCCTCGACTTGACCATCTATATTCTTAGCTCTTTTTCTCTTTCGAGGATTTTTATCTTTAGAACCGATGGGTCTGCCACGCTTCAGGCGTGCTTTAGATTCATTTGTAATAGGTTGTCTTTCGGGGACATCAATTCGAATAGGAGCATTAGCAATGGGTATGTGTGACTTTGTCACTTTCTTTGGGTTCGTAAATGCTTCTGGCATTTGATTAGCTAAATTCTGCAAATGAATTATCTTTTGAACTTCCAGTTCACATTGTTTTGTTCGAGGATCAAAATGAGCCAATGATAATTCATTCCAGCTAATATCTTTACCCAACTGCTTATTTTCTCCCCCTAATGTTGGGAAAACTGATTCATCAAAGTGACAATCGGAAAATCTTGCAGTAAATAAATCCCCTGTAGATGGTTCTAAATATTTTATGATTGAAGGAGATTCATACCCAACATATATTCCCATTCTCCTTTGAGGACCCATTTTAGTGCGTTGTGGTGGTGCTACTAGCACATATACTGCACAACCAAAAATCCGTATATGAGAAATATTAGGTTCTTGACCAAAAATCATTTGTAAGGGAGAAACTTTTTGGTAACTTGTTGGTCTAATGTGAATTAACATTGCTGCATGCAAAATGGCATGGCCCCAAGCGGAAATTGGGAGATTAGATCTCATAAGTAAAGGTCTTGCAATAAGTTGCAATCGTTTAATCAATGAGTCTGCAAGGCCATTTTGTGTGTGAACATGAGCTACAGGATGTTCAACATCAATTCCAAGGGACATACAATATTCATTAAAAGCATGTGAAGTAAATTCACCAAAGATTATCAAGACGTAACTTCTTGATAGGATAATCAGGGTAATGTGCTCTTAATCTAATCAATTGAGCAAGTAATCTCGCAAACGCTAGGTTGCGAGAAGATAATAAGCAAACATGCGACCATTTGGTTGATGCATCAATTAAAACCATAAAATATCTAAATGGTCCGCATGGTGGGTGTATTGGCCCACAAATATCTCCCTGTATCCGTTCTAGAAATGTGAGTGACTCACTTTCTACTTTGCTTGGTGATGGTCGAATAATTAACTTGCCCTTGGAACAAGCAGCACATGAGAAATCATGGGACTGTTGTATTTGTTTACACTTCGTGGTATGTCCACATGAATTCTCAATTATTCGTCGCATCATAGTTGATCCGGATGGCCTAACCGGTCATGCCAAACATTAAATTCATTAACAAACTTCTGGTTTTTATTGACAAACTTCTGGTTTTCAAGAGCATGTGTTTCAATCGTGCTTATAAATGTATAATACAATCCGAAGAAAAAGCGGGAAGATATTCTAATATGCATTTTCTACCGAAACAATATTCGTTATAGCCGTACATTCTGATTATTATGCATTGTTGTTTCTATATGATACCCATTTCTCGCGAATATCTTTGAAACTCAACAAATTTCTTTTAGACTTGGTAGAATAAAATGCGTTATCAATGCATAATTTTGTTCCTTCAGGTAACAAAATATTAGCTCTTCCGAAGCCTTCAATCAAATTTATACTACCAGATATAGTCTGAATATTAGCTTCTTGCATTACCAAGGAAGTGAAATATTTATCATTTCTTAGTATGGTGTGGGTTGTTGCGCTATCAACGAGACATAAATCTTCAGGATTGATGCCAAGGAAATTCATTCTTCATTAAAAGATACATGAAAATAAATAAAAACATGGTTAAAAGAAAGACATATAATAGAAACAAGTTTGATCATACTAAAACATAGTCAAAACATAGTGATACGAACAAACGAAGGTAACTTATGCTAAGAAATCAGCAGCTTCTAAATAATTAATATCTATGTCTTTTTGCTCAGAATTTTCAGCCATATCAACATGATTTGCTTCAGTCCTTGGCCCTTTACCACCCTTTTTCAGTGATTCTTGGTAAAGATCAACCAAATGTCTTGGTGTACGATAGTGCGAGACCAATGACCTTTGCCACCGCAACGATAACATGCATTTTCAGTATGCTTGTTGTTTCCACCAGTTTCCCTTCTAGGGTTCTTTTCAATCCTTCCTCCCTTAGAGTGGGAATTAAATCCACCGCGATTTGAACCACGACCACGACCACGACCACCTCCTCGGTTGTAGCCTCTTTTACGACCCCGTCCTCGGCCTCTAAAATTTTCATTTATTGCATTCACTTCTGGGAATGGAGCTGAGCCTGTGGGACGAGACTCATGGTTCATCAATAAAAGCTCGTTATTTTGCTCAGCCACGAGGAGACAAGAAATTAATTCAGAATATTTCTTGAATCCTTTTTCACGGTATTGCTGCTGCAGGAGCAAATTGGTGGCATGAAATGTGGAGAATGTTTTTTCTAACATGTCTTCATCGATAATTTTGTCTCCACATAATTTCAACGAAGTAATTCTAAACATGGCTGAGTTATATTCACTCACGATTTAAAATCTTGTAAACGCAGTTGTATCCAAATCATGACGAGCTCTTGGGAGGATGACCATCTTCTGGTGATCATATCTTTCTTTTAGATTGTTCCAGAGAACTAGTGGGTCTTTCACCGTCAAATATTCTATTTTCAAATTTTCATGTAAATGGTGGCGTAAGAAAATCATGGATCTGGCTTTTTCCTGATTAGAAGTTTGGTTTCCTTCTTTAATTGTGTTTTCGAGACCAAGGGCATTGAGATGAATTTCCGCATCCAGCACCCAAGATAAGTAATTTTTTCCAGAAATATCAAGAGCCACAAATTCAAGTTTTGCAAGGGATGTGATTGTTGTGTTTGTCATGGTTCAAGCTAATTAAAGAAATAAACAAGAGTTAATAACAGGAAATTCATATGACAACAAGTAAAATATTATAATAAAATTTAAAATTTTATGGCTTCCGGCCATTTAGCTCTTTAGAAATTTATATGGCTTCTGGCCATAAGAAATCATGACTTCTGGTCATATAGTTAAGAAATCAAAAATATATATCTTCTGGCTATACAAAATAACAATGTTAACAATAAAGTACTTGTAAATAAATGAATTAAGGCCGGGGGTAATCCACACCGGTAAAAGAAATAAATAACAATGTTAACAATAAAGAACTTGTAAATAAATAAATTAATGTTAACAATAAAGTACTTGTAAATAAATGAATTAAGGTAATAATCCACACCGATAAAAAGATATAAATAACAATGTTAACAATAAAGAACTTGTAAATAAATAAATTAAGGCCGGGGTAATCCACACCGATAAAATAACAATGTTAACAATAAAAACTTGAAATAAAAAATGGGGGTAATCCGCACCCAAAAAAAAAGAAATAAAAATGGGGGTAATCCGCACCAGTAAAAGAAATAAAAATGGGGGTAATCCGCACCAGGACTTAGTTTATCAATAGGAGGAGAATATGATCATGCATGAAATAAATAGAAATTCAACAAGCAGTATAAATTTAAATAGCATAATATAGAAGAATAATAATAATCTCCGATCTTAACCATACAATTTGATATTTAAAGCCTTCGATAAAATTATTTCTTTAATTCCATATAGCGGTTAAGATCATCCCAGATGAGTAAGAAGAACATATAATATAATCATTAGAAGACAAAGAAACAAATACCTTGGTTAGAGCTTCGTGCGATAACGTATTGTAAAATTACAATAACAATAACATAAAGAGATGAAGAAATGGTAGAGGAAATGTGAGAGTTTTATTCACTTCTCATTCTCTATCCGTCAACCACCATGAATGAAGGGAGAATGGCTATTTATAGCCAAAGAAAAACAACTAGCACAATTGATTATAAGACACCTATAGGCATCACGTGGCATCTTAAAGATTAATCAAAAGATGACTAATCCATGCATTTGCCTTTTCCATTGTGGGCTATTGGGCTCAACTCTAATGGACATCCATAATTTGTATATCTATAACAAGACTCATTTACATTTACATTGTCATTTCTTTTTTTCCCTCTGCACTTGACAATTCTGGATACCAAGTAAGTGTTTGCTTCTCTTATGCAGACCTGAGTTGATGGACCGTGCGGTCCTTCGGCCTGGTAGGTTAGGTAAATTTCTATATGTTCCTCTGCCAAGCTCAGATGAACGAGGCTTGATCTTAAAAGCTCTTGCAAGGAAAATGCCAATTGATGACAGCGTGGATTTGTGTGCTCTTGGAAGAATGGAAGCTTGTGAAAATCTCAGCGGTGCTGATCTTGCGGCATTGGTATGTATCTGCTTTTTTAGTCGAATCTGTTAGTCTGATCTTGATCACAACAACAATATATGTGAAATGTCTAACAAAAATGTGGTAATGATTCTGGGGAGTTTGCTGACTTTGATTAACATATAGATGAATGAAGCAGGGCTGGCTGCTGTTAAAGAGAAGTGGGCATCAACAGAGAGAACTTCAGATGCATTGACCATCAAGTTCAGGCATTTTGAGACTGCTCTCACTAAAATCTCTCCCTCGGTGTTAGATGCGGTATGATTGATTACTGTCCATTGAATTCTTTATTTTTTGGCCAGGATTGTTTGTATTCTTTTGCCGATATTGGAATTATATATATTTAGATTTAGTTTTAATTGAGGTTTATACTTTATATACTTGAAATGGTTTATTTTGTTTTTTGGTGCAGCAAAAACAATACTATCAGCGATTGACAGAGACTTCTAGGGCTGCATGAGAAAAGTAGTCGCGCATTCAATCAAGCTTATACTGGTCGTTAGTGTTTATCCCTCTAATTAAGAAAATAATTAAAGACATTTTTTAAGCTCTCACTAATTAAATCAACATACAAATCAAATAACATACTAAAATTAATGGGACAAGAATATATTTTAAAAAATGTTCTCTGGGTAGGTTTTCTTCCTCGTTGCTACTGCCTTCTTGTTTAGATGTTTAAATATTTTATTATGGGAATTTCTAACAAGAGAAATTTTTGCATGAACCAGATGCACCACTTATCAATGATCTAACTAATAAAATCAGGACAGCTCAATTATTTTCGTCCTAGTTGTCAGCCTACATGTCACTCAGTTCTCTCTGTCTTATTTTAATTATTTGCTTTAGAAATATGTGCTTATTTAATACTATCATTCACTCTCATCTGTCTCAAAAAAAGTACAAATGAAAAAAAAAAACTATATACATAAATCTACTTATTAATTTTAGTGTTAGGTTCTGAAATTGTCAAAATTCTTGCTTACCCTTCATCTGGAGGCTAGAATAAAATTCTCTACCCAAAAACTATAGAGATTGGTGATTGAATGCCATTGCAATGGTTGGTTATTTTGGTTAGCAGTTTTGTAGGATTGATGGCAGGTCCTCATCTTTGGGTCTTTGAAAAGACGACTGAAGTTTGATGCTTTTATGAGATTTAGGCAATTGGCTCCATCAGAATTAATTTTTCTGTTCAAGCAACAAGTGGCAAAATTATGTCTTCCTATTGCTTTCTTAATAAGAATATAAGTAATTATTTATTTGTTTATTTATTTATTCTGTTGTTATTAAGTGAGATAAGAAGAGGCAAGTAATCATTTAGAGGCCGAAATACTTACATACTCAGGGTCACATCATCTATTCTATGATTAATTAAAATATAACAACTCATATTATTTTAGTTTTACATAGCATATTAGTCATCTGAGAAATTCAAATTTTATAATTTTTATAAAACAACTTCTTATGAGAATGAATTGCGTCTTTTGTTTTTCTAAATTATGAAGTTTATGTTTTTTAAAATTATGAAATTCGAATTTCTCCAAGTAACTCATCTGTCATGTATGATTAAAATAAGATGAGTTGATGTATTTTAATTAGTTAGAATATAGATAAGATAACGCTTATAGAGTATATAAGTATTTCTCATTTATAACCTATCATATGGCTTAAGGTAACTTATTTGGCAATAATGGCATCTACTTCTACATCTTTTTTAGCTTCTTCCTTTTTATTATTATTATTATTATTTTTAACACGGACAATTTTATTAAAAGGGAATTTTACCAGGAAAATGGTGTAGAGAGATATACACATCTATATGCCTCATCCCACTCAATACCACCATCAATAGAACTATCGATTCTCTTAGGAAAAATAATAATATTACCATCACCAAAACATTATCTAATTTAAAGAGAATCATATTAACTGAGTTCTTGAAGAAGTTTTAATTCTTCTCTACCATTGTTTGCAAAATGATGATTATTGAGGATCCATTGGTCATGTTTATAGAATCCAAATATCAATTGTTAATAAAAGTTAGTTCCCTCATAAGTAGACAACTTGTTCTTTCATAAAGACATGAATTCATATTTTGCTTCTAATATGATCACTTTTCTTAAATAATCTATAAATACTTTAGCATATATGTTGACTTTGTTCTACGCCTTATCCAATACAGCGCAAGGAAAATACAGAGTACACGGTGACTTGTCAGATTTTAGTTTCTTTCCAATACTGGAAATAATGAAAAGTTATAACTATTAATCATACATACATTCATACATACATACATACATGTATGTAAAAGAATAAAGGTACATTATTTACTTGGTTCTTATATTTTGAGACTCAAGTTGTCGTTTCTTTTTTAAAAGTGGTTTTTTGTGCCTTTTTTTTACTGGAATATTTTATGTGCCTCTTCACTTTTAAGAAAGTAGTTTTCTTAATAACGAGAGAATAAAAAAAATCTACTTCTCTTACCACACTGATATTATATATGATAGAAGATTTTACAAACTTCTTCAACTCCTTCACACATCCGGGGCTTCCCTTGTACTTTTAATCCTACTAACTCTCAAATAAGTATGAACAAACATAAATATGTTCTTCTACTTTTTCCCCTTATTTTGATGAACTTTTCCATTTTGAAACAGCGTAAATGATTTTCACCTTTCTCTCAATAAATATCTTTCTTGAGTTTTGATTTTTGAACATGTGTTTTCTTTCTTACGGGGATGAGACCTAAGACCACTTACCATTTTAACTAAGAGTTTGTTGGTAAATATCTTATTACACAAGATTTTAAAGTATACGATGCTAACACGACTAAGGGTGTTAAAGTAACCTTTATTTCCCCTAAATATACATTTAATTGAATATTACCCCATCACAGCCCTATATCATATATCTATACTAATAACAACCTCCTGAAATAAAAATACATAAATAAATAAAACACTAACTAATTCCCTTGGGCCTTGACTAAAACCTAATCAACCTCAAATAATCTACTCGAAAGGCACAATTTGAAACTGTCTATGGTGATTAGCCAATTATGTTTTTTTAATTTCTAATGCTATAATTGTTACGACCTCAAATAACCTATGTTATGAAAATTCTGTGTCTTTTTTTTCTTCTTTTCATCGTATGCATAAATACTTATAATTTTTTAGTCAAAAAAAATACTTGTAAGTTAACTTTTAGGGAATATTATATTTAAATACCAATTGAATTTGCCGAACCCACATAAACCCATTGAAATTCTTAAAGGACGAGAAGGGACATGGCAAAAAGAAGAAACTGCCCTTAATACATAGATTATGAAGACAGTGAGGAAGGCGCCTTCATTTACATTTGCTTATTCGAATAGCCATGGACTTGCGCTCGTTCTTCTACTTCATTTCCATGCCGTGAATCGGCAACTTGAGACAATCTCCGGCAAGAAGGGAAGCATTGTAGCAGTGAACTTAGTTGATTTCAGTCGCTCGTTTGAATTGCTGCAGACTCGCGCTCCAAGTTCCTCTTCATCTCGACTCTGTTAATTGGTGAGTTGAAACGGAAATCTCTACGGCCGGTAGTCGATCACTCTAGCAGTCTCTCCCTCTCAACTTGATCACCGTATCAGCATTATTCGTAGGGGTGGAAACAGGCCAGGCCAAGCCAGGCCCCTTACTTAACAGCCAGCTTTATGTAGGGAAGCGCACGAGCCTGGCTCGTGGCTCCGTTACAGCTTATTTTTAGGCCCGAGCCTGGCCCGTAAAAGGTCTGAGCCCGGCTCGTGGCCTATTAAGAAGCCTGTATCTTCAAAATTCTTCTACCCAGGCTAACAGACCACAGGCCCCAAGGAAAACAGGCGGAAAATAGGCCACCTACATAATCAAAGGTTGAAAATAGGCCTCTTGTAAACAGGCCTCCTGATTACAGGCTGAAAACATGCGTAATTGCTTAAACAGGCCAAATTTACAACAACAAACCAGATTCTACAACAACATAAAAAATGAAACCAAATACAACATCCAACATACAAATTCAACATCCAACATCAACATACAAATTAAACATCCAACATCCCATGAATAAAGTTTACAACATCCCACCAAGTTACCAACATACATATCCTTCTTTAAGCCACTGGACTTTGACATCAAATCTTCAATATAATTTCTTCTTCACTTCAAAGACCTTGAAAAAAATTAATCAAATATATAGAATTAGAGTATAACACAATTGAACAAGTAATATGTACAACAAATGATATTATTTTAACAATGCAAAATTTATACCTTTTGTTTCTTTTTTAATCCATACTTGTTGCGAAGCCAATCCCCACCACAAATAAGTGCTTCAATTGATTTTTCATTCAATCTAGAACGTTATTCATCAATAACTCTACCTCCAAACTAAATGTGGACTCGATGCCACGATTGAGATTGGAATAGCTAGTATGTCAATGACCATCTTGGATAAAATCTTATACTTCACACTATTATTTTTCCACAATTCTAGAGCAAGAAATGAGTTAGAATTGCCATCGTGCATAAAAACAGACTCCTCAAGATAAGCTTCCAATTTTGATTTCATAGGGGAATTGCTTGCTTTTCACGAACAATGTTCATGATTTGATCAAATCCAGTAACTATAGAAGAACTAGGTACATTGGAAGAAGAGTTGTTGCCAACATTATGATCTTCATTACACGCCTCTCCCTTATACACAGCAACGTAGCCATCATATTTTGAATTTAAAGCTTTCACCACTTTATCTATATTCTCAGAAGCAACATAATCAGGCTTGTAAATCAAAGGAAAGCAATAATTAATCACATATAATTTGCACCTAGGATCAAGAATACTAGCAAGAGCCATTACCATGTTGTATTCTCCCCAATATTTGTCAAACTTCTCTTTCATTGAGATTGCCATTTCCACCATGAAGAAATCATCATCATCAAAGGCATTGTCAATTTCTTGTTTCACTCTCCAAACTTTAGCAAGGTACAAATTTGCAGTAGGATACTCATTGCCTGATATGATATGAGTGGCTACATTGAATACTTCTAGAAGTTTGCAAATCTTTTCAACCTTCTTCCAATCCTCTTCTGACGGTGCATAGTTGTAATGTGGTTCTCTTTCCTTATAATCAAGAAAAACAGACTTGAACTTCAAAGCAGTAGATAACATCCTATAAGTAGAATTCCACCTTGTTGGACAATCAAGAATGAGCTTCCTTTCCTTCAAGCGTTTTTGCTCAACAATGTCACATAATGCTTTTAGCCTTGAATCATTGTAGTTGATGTATTTCACACTCTCACGGACATTATTTATAATGTCCTTAATTCTACCAAGGCCATCTTGCACCAACAAGTTTAATATATGCGCACAACATCTAACGTGAAATAAGTCACCACCCAAAGGTAAAGAACTACTAAGTGATAAAGTGTCCTTAAGAGCCCTCAAACAAGAATCATTATAAGAAGCATTGTCCACTAACACAGAAAACACTTTGTTTTCAATTCCCCAAGCCTTCAAACACTTGAAAATAGCATCAGCCACATCAATTCCTCGTCTAGGGGCAGGAACTTTCACAAAACTCAAAACCCTCTTTTGAAGGTTCCACCCCGCATTGATGAAATGCCCGGTAATAACCATGTATTCAAATCACCCGATGACTTGATTTCCACATATCGAGTCAAACTAATCTTGCTCACCTTTTGTAATAAGGCCTTCAATTGTTTCTTCTCTGCCTCATATATGGCGAAACAATCACTTCTTGCTGTCTTGCGAGAATATTTCTGAAATTTAGAATTAGCATATTGGAAACCCCACATCCAAACTTCATCCTCAACAATGCTAAAAGGATGCTCATGCACCATGATTGCAGTAGCAATTATTTCCCTCATCTTCTCATTAGAATATCTAGCACCCGATGCCAAAAATGGATTAGTGGTAGAAGGTTGAAATGGAATGGTGGATTGCTTGTTTTTTGCAGCCATGAGGAGCTTCATTGTATTGCAATTGTTTAAATGTCTCCATAGATGGGTAGTGCTAACTCCCTTCCCTGTGAATGAAAATGGTTGTTTGCGAGACTTGCATTTAGCTTTGAGACCATCATTAGTTTCAACTTGATCAAAATCTTCCCAAATAGTTGAGGTTTTTCGCCTCTTCTTCTTAATAACTTCATCATCACTAACAATTTTCTCACTAGTTTGTTGAGTAGCTTGTTCACTTGAATCTGTTGGTGCTTGTTGAGAGATATCACCTAAGTTGACATTAGGAGGACGAACTGAATTAGATGACATTGTTTCACTCTGAAATGGGGATGACATGAACTAGGACTGAAACATAAAAAGTACTTTAGTTTTATTTTAACAATTCTTGTATCTAAAGTCTAAACAAAACACAAATTTTCATTAGCAAAATAATAACGTGACCAACCATGGATACTAGAGTATATTGAACAAAGAAATATGATGGGAATTATTGTTTAAATCCAACACATAATTAAACAATAATTGTCATCTCAAATTCAAAGATCACATAATTAATTTCCTTAAACAAATAACTAATCAACTAATATATTTAAGAAGCAAAGGAGTAATCCAAAAGAGACATCAAGTGATAAGAGAGAAACCTTCATCGCAGAGCTAAAGAAAGAGACTCACACATACATATTGTCTCTTTTATAACATGTCAGCAAAGGAGGGCCTTCCTTTAGAGAAACTCCCTCCTGCGCCTCCTAACAAAGATAATGTCATCAAGATAAGGTAAACAAATATATCAATCACATACATGATATGGCAACAATATTAATTCATGGGTATTATGAAGTTTTATTCTCATATAAGGAGAATATGAGTTTTTAAATTTCGAGCTCGATTGTTAAAATTAGTTTTGATTCTCCTTATATGAACTTTTTGCAATAGCATCAATTCCGTTTTTCATCTGAAAAAATCTGTTTTATTGTATTTGGTAAATAGTTATATGGGAAAATCTCCTAAACTAGTTGGGGAATATTGTTGGCACATGTAAAATGGTTTAAGGTAACATTTTGGGAAGTATAGAGCGAAATTAGCATCTTGTAATTTGACATGTCTTCACACCACGTCGGAATTCATCTTCACAGTGTGTGTGTGTGTGTGTGTGTGTGTGTGTGTGTGTGTTATTACTACATTAACTAATAAATAAAGTTTCATCAAAGTAAAGCTAAAATCTTTATGACAGGTAATACGTAGTAGTGAACTTAAAAATCTTTATGACAGGTAATACGCTGAATTTAAGTAGTAAGGATATATTGTCTTCCGAAGTGGTTCTTAAATTGTGCTTCCACTTTTGTGTTCTACTTTGCTTTTTAAGTTCACTACAAAAGAAGTATGAGAATGAATTTCATTAACTGGGAATTTTTTTTTAAGTTCACTACTTGGTTACTCGCACCATGTGGGTTATTACTACATTAACTAATAAATAAAGTCTTCACACCACATCGAATTCACCATGTCGGTTTCATCAAATTCTCCTTCGAGAATAAAATTTTTATATTCTCTTTCATTAGGTAGACAAGAACAATCACACCGAGGCTAAAGTGATATTCGGGGCACCAAAAACGAATGAGAGAAAATCGATAACCCAGGCCAAGCTAAAGTCTCGGATTTGACATGTTGCAAAATGCCCAATTATACTTACAAATTTGTCGGTTAGAGGGAGATCTGGCCGAACACGAACCAACACAAGCAAACGAGCGCTGAACCACCACCACCACAAGCAGCCGCGATTGAGACTCTAAGAGGCTGAAGTATGAAATCGACGAGGCTGAGTGAGAATGTGAGATCGACGAGGCCGAGAGAGTGAGATCGAAATCGATGAGGCTGAGAGAGGATGAAATCGACGACGATGAGAGTGAGAGAGGCTGGATCGACGATTCAACGAGGACGAGAGTGACTGAGAGCGGCTGGATCGACGATTCAACGAGGACGAGAGTGATTGAGAGCGGCTGAAACTTAAGAGAGGGAGAATGTGAGATCGATGAAAAATTAGGGTTACAAATTACAGAGGGAGGGGCAGAGTAAAGCCAAAGAAAGATACATTAATTACTAAAAATTACATATTTACAGTTTTGACCTTCTCTTAATAAAGCCGCTGTCGGCCTAAAAGGCATATTTCAAGGCCTGGGCCTGGCCTCTTAACACAAACAGGCCTCAAAATAGGCCTTGGCCTGGCCTTTTAGCCTGATAGGCAGGCCTGACCAGGCTTTTAACAGGCCAGGCCGCAGGCCCCTGGCCTATTTCCACCCCTAATTATTCGATCCCATTCTCCCGCTCACTCATGGGTCACTCTCATCTCTAGACCCGGATTTAAGACTCTCATGGTCTCGTTCTCGCACTCACTAGCCACCGGAAGTATGTTTTAGTTTAATACTCTCACATCTTATAATTTTTAGGAAAAAAACTTGAAGGAAAATGTCCCTCTTCGCGGCTTTTTTCCCTTTTTTTTGGGTTTTGGCACTCACTGGTTTAATGGACCCAGTTTTGGTGCCTATCGAGCTTAGCACATCTGGGCCGTTCAGATGCGATCTGGATGGTCCAAAGTTTATTTTTTTAACTCGCTAGTTTTTGAATAAAAAAATCGTTTTTGAAAAAATGTTAGTTGAGAGATTATCTTTATTTTTAATTCTATACCCATTAAAATAATTTTTTTTTGAAAAAATAGAAAGTAAAAAAAAAAGATCTGGACCGTTCAGATCAGATCTGGACGGCCCAGGAGAGAGGAGCTCTCCCTGCCTATCCAAAGATAGGCAGGGAATCCCATTCCCTGGTTTAATATACTCGAAGGCACTCACCGGTCATAATCTTATAATCCAAGCTTGCTTTTGTCCGTATTCGAATTTTCCTTCTACCTATTCTTTTTGTTTGTTTTTCATTTTGAATTTTTGATTCTTTTATATTGTTCTCGAGCAAAATGAAAATACTGCTTTTTAATTTTTAGGAAGGTTAGACCCTATTGCACTTTGCTATTCAAAGCAGAAATAGAGAAACTGCAAAATTTTTGTTAGTCAACGGTGGGGATAAGAAAAGAAGAAATAAGGTAACTTTGGTTTACATTCCATTGAAGATTGTGTTTTTATGTTTTAAACATGCTACAGATTCGTTTGCATTTGCTACCATTTAGATTTATTCTTAGCATTAATTAAGTGCTGGAGAACATGGTTGGTCCATCACTTGCTTTGTGTTTTGAATCCCTGTTCGTTATAGCCTATTTGAACTAGTTATTAACTTGGGAAAATCACGCTAAATTCCCAACTAAGGAAATAATAGTATCTGAAAAGCCCTATAACATGTCAATGACAAATGCAAGTGGCACCACTGATAAGTTATGAAACTTTTTAAATATTATTATTTTTTGGCTGGAACCTTGTCATTGTCCCTATTAATTTCTGCATTATAAAGTACTAATGCATCTTTTTGTCAATATCTGTACATATCTAGTGGTCTCCCATAAATGAATGGATAGTATTCATTTTTGTTGTATATGAAATTTGTAAATCATGAATGTTATTATTAGTGAAGGATATGGTATTAACAAAAAGTAAAGGGGTATTAACAAATTTTGTAATGTGAATAACAAATTGTGTAATGGTATTAACAAGTATAATAATGAGAATAACAAGTTACGATGTCGGGTTGTACACATTTCTCGGTGAAACCTAACAATTAGAGTCTTTTTTAATAAAATTTGTAATGAGAATAACAAATTGTATAATGGTATTAACAAGTTCAGTAATGGGAATAACAAGTGTTTTCGTTAGGTTTTTCACTTGTGTCTTTGATGAAACAACAAACAAGGGTCAATTTTAACAAATTTTGTAATGAGAATTACAAATGCCTTAATGGTATTTATAATTTTAGTAATCGAAATAACCAGTCCTTTCATTAGATTTTTCACTTGTGTCTCTGATGAAACAACAAATAAGGGTCAATTTTAACAAATCTTGTAATGGAAATTATAAATGCATTAATGGTCTTTACAAGTTTAGTAATGGGAATAACCAGCCCTTCCGTCAGGATTTTTACTTATGTCTCTGATAAAACAACAAATAATTTTAACCAATCTTGTAATGGGAATAACAAATGTGTTAATGATATTTACAAGTTTAGTAATGAGAATAACAAGTCATTTCACGTTTTTCACTTATGTCTCTAATAAAACAATAAATAAGGGTCAATTTTAACAAATCTTGTAATGGGAATTACAAATGCGTTAATGGTATTTACAAGTTTAGTATTGGGAATAACAGTATGCATGTCTCTTACACCCAAAAAATCCTCGGACAGTAGCGATTATTGCATTGTGTCGATTAGACACGATTGTTATTTGTAATCTGCCTACTATCTTTTTCACCATATCAAGGAACCATGTCCAGTCCTCAATTGTCTCTCCATGAGCAATAGCAATGGAAAACGACAACAATTCATTATTTGCATTGAAGGTAGAGGCAAAGTTGGTCGATTTCCTTGATGGCAAGTGAACCAGTCGAACAAGTAATAAAGTGAAAGTAGAGTATCATCCCACAGAGACTGAGATACCAAGGAGTGACGCGCAATTGCTATGACAGTTGTGAAAGTATGAAGTGAATATAATGGTTGTGAGGGTTGTGTGCTTATGCTACTAGCAAACGTAAACAAAATAACTGTAACGAGAGAAGATATCAGTGAGAAATTAGGTTGGACGAAGAATCGTCCTTAAGTGCATCAATCTCCCAGTTGCTCTACCCAATGCTATAGCATCTATACTGTACAGCTTCCGCAATTGCTACAGCATAGCTACCATTCACAAAGCTATTTGGCTAACCCACCTCTATAGTCTACCGAAGCTTCCACGTTCGATACTTATGATGCTAACTATACTCCTTTCATATTCCTATGGCAACTTTCTAGTCAGAAGATCCGTGCTACGCTCAGGTTGTTATGGTTATGAGAGGTAGACCCATTCCTGAAGCCTACAATAATAGGTCTAGCCGTGCACGGGCCGCCTAGCAAACACCGTTTTTCGAGGTCTAACCCCAACTCCTTACCCAAGCCGAGGCCACAAATCTAGCCCTTAACTTCCGTTAACCGACTAGTGATTAAAACACCGATACGCAAACCAAATTTATTGAATTAAGAAACTGCAACTGGGTTCATTTAACACTTCAAGACTCATCCTCGTCTAGCCATATAAAGTTCAGTTCATGACTGACGAGGGACACACAAAACAGATACTAATAGAATGACCCATGATCGAAAACACAAAGATTAAAAGAAAGGAAAATAGAAAGTTCTGGTGGAATATCCAACGGCGTGGTCTAGGTCCTGTCACATCACCACTCCACGTCTTCTTCATTCCGTCGTACTGCAGGGAAGGATGCTGGGTTATCTGGAAATCTCGTGCTCTTGTGGAATCTCTCACTCTTCTCTTGAGTCTGCCAAAAGTTAGAATCTGGTTCTAGGGCTCTCCGACTCTGTTGGGGTTGGCTCTGCTGCTTCCTTTTATAATCAGTCTTGTTCTTGCGGCGTAAGTTACAGCGAGCTGGGCCTTTCCTAATCCATCGGGATCTATCATATCTTTTAGTCCGAGTAGATTGCTTCAGTTGATTCTGCGGGATTCTTAAAATCTTTCAGTTCCGATCCTCCGCATCTTCTATTTCGTTACGTCAGCAACCTATCTGTCAATATCGCCCTTTATTTTATTTCCTGAAATCAACCTATTACATATCCATGGTATTAACATATATGTAACGCTCGTGTCTACCATGAATTTCCTCCTTGGCCTTGTCCTTTGCCCAATATGCTTGTTTATATGTCAAGTACACATTGTAGTCTCTTGTCAAACTCTTCCTTATTTCATTTGGACACTTGTCTATTTGATTTCTAACCTCTTCAATAATAATTGCTGATGTCAAAGTAGCACCTTGAGCATGTGTCACCTCAAGATTGTTTTAGGCTGTATGATCATGTTCTTTGGTGTATCTTATCACACGTATGAAATTATTGCCCTTGCAGTTATCCTCCATGGACAATCTTTAACCTTACATTTAACATACACATACTCCCTTGAATTCTTCACATATGTGTACTTAAATTTGTAGGCAATACTGAACTTGTGCAACACCTTCTTGAACTCATCTGCATTTGCAAATATTTGATTCACTCCTACGAACAAGTCCTTCCACTTCTTAGGGTTCATCTCCGGTATCGGTGTTGATACACTCTAAATTGCATACGGAAAGCTCATAAGAGGTCTTGCATTGCACTCATTTGTTACATAATCATCACTCATTCCGTAACACACTGGCTCCTTAATGTAAGCCATTTCCTCTACAAGACCCACGAATTGATTAACCTACATAGATAATGACAATTTTTATCAACATATTATCAACAACCCTATATGAAAAATTACTTCTCTAACCAAACTAATTGTGACATATCTTTCTAAATCATACATTTCCCTTCTTGCAATATCATTACCTTTACATCCTACATACACATGTGCACTTCTTTCATCATAATTAAATAGATTTTCTATTTCATAATCATCAATCATGTCTACTAAAATCTTTTCATCAAAGCTTAAAGTGTATTTAATGTTACACCCATTACCATCTATACCAAACCATCTTCCTATCGTTACCCTTTGTCATTCCTTTCTTTATCGATTTTACCCTCACACTCTCACCATTATATTTAACTTCACCTTCACCATTGGTTATGAATTACCCCCGACATGGAAAAAATAAATAAGTGACTTCGAAGAAGGTGTTGCCCCTATATTTGATGTCATCTTGCATTCTAATCTACAACAAAAAGTGAATATTTCATCACAATGTTGGACCTATAGCAATCATATTTCATAAGTGAAAAATAAGTAATGTAATTACAAGTTCAATAATGACTACTTCCTCCAATATTAATGGTTTTCACAAATTCCGTAACAATTTTCACAAGTTCTCGTAATGGTAATGACAACGCATTATGTCGCCCCCGAAATCTAAAGGGGTGACGGCACGACGAATATGAGTGGACTCATATTCTTTAAGCCTTAAACTTATAAACATATGTTCCAAAATACATGGATCTTATCTATAAATTACATGGAGCATCAATCTCTAAATAATAATACAAAAGTTTGGGGTTATGTGATTTCATCAAGTAGCAATACTTCGAAATGAGCCAATGAACTTTAAATCCTTAAGGAGACTCTTCGTTGCTCAATAGAAGGTTTCAAGGTCAGCAATATTATCTGAACCAGAGAAAATTTTCTAGGCAATAACGTCCAATTCTTATAATTTAATAAAATACAAAAGTAATAATTTAAACATTTTAATATTTTGATTATAACAATATGCTAATAAATTTCAATTTCTAAACCATACGATCATGAATAAAATAGAACTCTTTATAAAATATCATTAACCAAATACATTCAAATATGTACTAAAACCTTTGGTTTAATATAATCAATTTAAACCATAATTCTCAAACCTTATCTTTCGTAGGACTTCTTACGTAATGAATCACAAGTGTGGTCACATCCACGAGGGTAACTTACCAATCATGGACACGTAGTCTATGAGGGTAACTAACCAAGCATGGTTCAAACCATGAAACAAGCATGGAATCAAGCATGGCTCGAAGCCATTGAATAAGCATGGACACACACTTTATGAAACAAGCGCATGACGAAGCTACGAAACAAGCGCAAGTACAAAACCTACGAATAATTAACAAGCATGAGAACAAATCCCATGAATATCAAGCGAGCTCGAGGTTAACCATAGTGCACCAATAACTAATAGTACTACTGTTAGTAACCAGCGCCTTGTATTCAAATTCCTCCCAAAAACATGTTGAAGCATGTTGGGGCTAATTTATCAAAGCAATAAAAATTCTTCTTTCAAGATAATAACAACTTGTATCTCATACTTCATAATCGAATTCCCCAACATGAAGGTTCACAAACAATATTTCAAAACTTTTCTTCAAATCCAATATGACAATAGAAATCATTTTCAAAGAATAAATTCTGCTTATAAACTTTCCAAAATACAAGATCATTTCAATATAAAGTTTATCAAAAATATCTATAAAAAAAAGCTCCTTACCATTTTAATACATAATCATGAATTATGCTTTGAAACAATTGGAAGAAAATACATAATAATGGATAAAATCATCAATCTCTACTCATGTAATATCAATAAGAAAATGTCACAAATATGACAAAATTTCCTTCACAAAATCATACTTTAAAATCAGAGTAGTCAATAGCGCTATAATAGCGGCGCGATAGCTGTGGTGCGGTGAAACAAAGCAGCCGCCACAGAAGCTCTTTCGCGGAGCGTTTTGACATAACGGCTGTAGCGCGAGTCGCAGAGCGCTATTGTCCTGCCGCTATCGCACCTCATCCCGCATTTTAGGTTTAACAACACCCACTTTCTGTATTTTTTTTTTTTTGATATAACAGCACCCACTTTCTCATTCACGATTGTAACACTCCTTCTCCTACACGTGCTTGGTCGAACAGCACCTACTTTCCTCCTCCATTGATTTTCGGCCAACCCCTCTGCCATTTTCTGTTCGGCGAGCCCCACCTGCCATTTTCAGCCAACACCCACTTTTCGGCCAGAGCTTGTTTGCGTTTTTCTTTTTCCTTTTCCCTCTCCAAAAGATGGAATTATTATGGGTTTTTTTGTTTCCAACTATATGGGTTTATTATATATTGAATGTTTTGTTTATGGTCTTTAAAGACTAATTTAATGATGTTTGTACCTTTAGTTTATAACTTTTTATTATTAGTGATGAATATGTCTTAAATTTTGAGCATTTATATGTGTATATGCTATCTTCGATATAGCCATCCCGCTATGCGCTATACCGCTATAGCGTTTTTCGGGCTAGCCACTCCGCACCGCTATCTGGGATTGACTACTTTGTTTAAAATATGATAGTTAACATAAAAATACGATAACTAGTAAATATCTCATTTATAAAAGTTATAATGGGACGCTATTTACTCACATTTTGCTCTCGCAAATACACACACACACACACCCTCGCTTTCACATGTATAGCCACTCTTCAATACCCCGTTGACTTTTCGTAAAGTGAACCATTTTCTAAAATCCTTTTTTTTTTTTTTTTAAGCTCGTGCAATCGTCAATTCCTATAAATTTTAAAATTCATATTTATTCGGGACATTAGGAATGTCCTACCACTCCTTAATTGTCACAACTTAATACTAATACACATACACACAATTATACATACATACATATACTATAAAGTCCCAATTCACACTTGTTAACATTCAATTTATCCTAACATCACGAGTGCAAAAAAGAGTTTTAAGACCGCCTCATTTAGACCGGATTATAGAGAATCGTGTATTAAAAGTATGACCTGGTGCAAGGCCAGAAATATAAAGAACTTTTTGGACCGAATTATAAAAGATCCTATCTTTAAAATATGACCGATGGCACTTTCATAAATATATCGAATACTTTTAAGACCGGATTATAAAAGATCCTATCTTAAAAGTATGACCGATGGTAATTTCGTAAATATATAGAACACTTTTAAGACCGGATTATAAAATATCCGATCTTAAAAGTATGACCTATGGCAATTTCGTAAATATTGTGAGAAGACGCCGATCGAGATGAGTCCGAGAATGCGATGATTTATTCCACTTAATTGGAATTATATACGATGCTAATAAGTAAATAATCTTCTCGACTGGCGCTTCCTATAATCTAGGGATTACAATCGTAAATATAATTACGAAATTCAAAAAACCATGATCTCGCTAACTTAATTCCTAAAATCTCTCTAACAACTTAATTAAGATGATTACAATCGGAATATAATTACTAATTCAAAAACCATGATCTCGCTAACTTAATTCCTAAAATCTCTCGATAACTTAATTAAGATAATTGCACAATATAATCGTATATGCTAACTAATTAAATCTGAATTTCCAACAAATATATAGAACCCTTTTAAGACTGGATTATAAAAGATTCGGTTTAAAAGTATGACCTATGGCAATTTCGTAAATATATAGAAGACTTTTAAGACCGGTTATAAAAGATCCGGTCTTAAAAGTATGACCGGGTGGCAATTTCGTAAATACATAGAACACTTTTAAGACCGGATTATAAAGGATCCTATTCTTAAAAATATACTTTTAAGACCTATTTTTACAAACAACCGGGCTTAAAAGTGTTTAAAAAAACTAAATTCGCTAAACTCGTTAAGTCCGTGAGCGTGCTTGTCTTCTTGGTGATATAACATTTGCTTAGTTATAGATTCAATGAGTGTCCCAAGAGCCTCACGGGCAAATCCTCGCAAAGAATGACATTTTCTTCCTCTAACCTACTCGCAATCTTCGTAAGTCATCCTAAGAGCCACACAATCAAATCCTTAACAACATTGGCATTTACAGATGCTTCGAGGGTTTTGTGATGGCATCAACTCCAATCCCCAGCAACGGGCCAAGCATATTGCTTCAAGGATTCTGGACGACGACGGCTCCTTCCTCTTAGAACTATGGCTCCTCCCACACTCGCTTTCGCACAGATCCGCTTAAAATCAAACCCGATCTCTTCTTGTTTAAGTCCTGCTTGCTCCTACCTTGACCGCTCTTGCTCGATCTGACTTTGATTTTGGTTGCTTGAAGCTTTGCCAAGATCGACAAGAGGATCCCGCTCGATTTGGTTGCTTTAAGCTTGTGATTTTTTTGTAGATCTCGACTTCAATTTCACCTTTAATTTTCTATTGATTCAAATTCGATTTCCATGGTGAATGATTTCTATTTCTTGTAATGTTTTCTTATTTCTCGACTTTGTATTCATCTTTTTTGTTTTTCTTGTTGGTGTTGCTTCCAATCTTCTCTTGGTTCTCCGTTGCTGATGACAGAGGGACATTCAAAATGTTGCCAGATCTGGTGATTTGGGAACGGTTGTTTCATTTGGGGTTTTTTTTTTATTATTATTTTGAAACACTTTTAAGACCGGATATTTCAAAAGTTCGGTCTAAATTTTTAAGACCTATTGTTCATCCGGTCTTAAAAGTTACGACTTTGCCTGGAACAAGATCGGTGGCGATCCGGTCTTACGATACCTCTTTTCGTCCGGCCTTAAAGCCTTTTTTTTGTACTAGTGCATATCTAACTTTATTCTAACCATATAAAATAATTGTTAACCATTTAGAGACAACAGACGGTATTTTGACAAAGTCCAGCTCCAAAAAACTCAATCTTTAAACATACTTTGACACTTGAGCTGCTATCTTGTCATTTAGGAATCCAAAACAACAATAATATTCCGTTTTTAACCTTTAAAGATTTTGCGAAGAGCACCACAAGATAATCCAAATAACGTTTCAGTTTTCAAAAATAATCACGACAACCCAGAAAATTCCAACTTCAAAAGTGTTGTTACATGCATCATTTTAGAACCTCAAACACAATCTAATGATTTAAATTACTCCTCTACATTCTAGGTGTTAAACAGTGGGCAATTCCTTGAATTTCAAGCCTAAGAATTTAACCCAACCAATATTTATTTTGATTCCATTCGAGCACTTGGCTTTTTTCCCCTTAAAACTTAGGACAGCCCTCTTCGTTTAATTCTAAAACTATTTTCCAAACATAATTTAGTCATCTAAGATAGTTGTTGGGCATTCAGAGGCATTCAACAACACGTTAGATCAGTTTTCAACTTCCCAATTCACTAGTCAATATCTATATAACTGAAATCCATGACATCTAAAATTCTTCTTCATTTTACATATATTAATAGTAATTACAAGTTCAATAATCATGTTTACAAAAAACCATAACCATTAATGACAACAACTATCATACAAATGCTGAAATGCCTTTTCAACTTTTAAATCCCACATTCACGTCATGGCTACACTAGATCAACCCCACAAAATATTTCCATTTATAGTACTAAAAAACCCCCCAATATCCATTTATATCACATCACGACAACTCAATATCCTCTTCATTATACTCCATCTCCCAACTAACACTAACAAATAAATTAATAACGAACCCCACAACGTCAATGCCGTCGACTTACTTAAAGCAAGAACCTTTAGATCCCTTCACCTACACACCCACTGACCCACAGCACCCACACAACACCCACAATGAGACTGTCATGGTGATTGTCCGAAGACAACATTCACAACCCCAGATAAATGATCTTCAACACACCATGAATGTCCTAACGTCAACCCCCATCTTTTTACTACTCCTCCACCATCAAACCTGTTTCAGAAAACCTCCCAAGATGAACAATGGGAAGAAGATGGTTATGACCCCATTTTTGAGCAAAAAGATATGAAAGAATGAAAGATACTAACCCTTTACTCTTTCCTTGGCTTCCCTTTCTTCGCGTATGATCCTCCGAAGGTCACCTTCACTTCGTCCTTCACCCACTCGTGTTTTCGACCGAACCAAGAGAAATATAACTGCTTTGTTCAAAGGGACAGCTTTTGTCTTTTCACCCCAAATTCCATATCCCTCATTGCCCCTCATCTCTTCTCTCGTCCTTTAAGAATTTTCAAGGGCTTCATGGGTATAACAAATTCAAGTGGTATTTAAATGTAATGTTTTTTACCTTTTATCATTTATGGTTTATTTCGATAAGATTTACACAATTTATATTTGTTTATAAGTTTATCTTTTTTGTTATAATAATTTCTATAATTACAATATTGAAATTTTACACAATTTATTATATTAATAAGATTTAATTAATCATTAAAAATACTTTAGCGACATAAATAAAAATTTAAGTATAAATGTATAAAAATATTACTTGAATTTTAAAATCTTAAATAAGTGATTTTCTACTCTTATAAGTTGTCAAATGCTATACTTTTATAAATAATATCTATATTTTTGTAGACAATCATACTAATTTGAGATGATTTTCTTATCTTTTTTATTATAAATATTTTAATAAAAACCAAAATAAAAATAAAAAATTAAATCAGATATACTATATTGTTATATATTAATGGGATTAAAATATATTTAAAAGAACGGTCCCTTAGGTTATATTTGGTTTCAAGGTAGGGGTGGAGAGCGAAAATTTTGATTAAATTGCCCATGAAAATTTTGTCAATGTTCCATACTTACCCTCACAAAATCTAAAAGACAAAACAAAAGCCCTTTTTCTTTGTTAGCCTTCTCCTACAATTTCCTCGTCCTGTCATCACCGTAATTTTCATCTTTCTCAGGGTCGCTCCTAGTCCTCCTCCATCTCCGCTTCACCGTCGACGTCATCCATCGCGTCCGCTCCCGCCCCACCAACCCGCCGCGGATCCGACGCCTCTTTGCGGGATCTGCGTCCTATTGTGCGCGATCCGCTTCCTCTTGTGCACGATCCGCTTCTTCTTGTGAGCGATCTGCTTCCTCAGTGCCCGATCTGCTTTTTTTTCTTTTCTCTAAGTGCGCGTGATCTCCTTCCGGCCTCAGTGCGCAACCGGTCCTTCCTCAGCGCGCGATCTGCTTTTTTTTTTTTTTTTTTCTCAGGGGCAATTTGGGAAAAATATTTGCTCCCCTCCCCTACCTTCAAACCAAACATAGCCTAGGTTTTCTTCTCAGATCTCTGTCTCGGTCTCTATCTCGATCGCGTTTTGCCGCGACATCGAGCGGGTCTTTCGATCTGAGAGTTCAATTCAGGACTGCCGCATCAATTATCTTTATTGATGAGATTGATGCAAAACGTGAGATGGAGAAACGAGTTGTTCACTTCAATGGATCAATCGAGCAGGTCTCACAACGAGCTGGTAGTTCAGGGTTGTCAGTGCCCTCATTAAGTATAAAATTGTATACTAAGTAAACTGGATTTGTTGTAGTAGAGTGAACCTTGATATTTATGGGCAAGATGTAAGATTTATCTTTTACATTCTGAATCATCTTTAGGTGGATGCACTGACAACCAAACGTGGTAAAGAAGGTGGATGGATTGTTGAGCGACTGTTGAACCAGGTGATTACTTAATGCTAACATGCTATAAGGACAACTACTGCTTTCAGCATGGATAAAAATCTCAGATCTTGTCTTTACACCGTTTAGTTGTCAGTGCATCAACCTAAAGGTGGATGGATTGTTGAGCGACTGTTGAACCAGGACTGCTCCATCAATTGTCTTTACACTCTGCAGTCTGCACCATCTAACTCAACAAGTAACTGCAGAGCAAAGGCCAGGTGTTTTTGTTATGGGGCCACTAACAGGTAACTTGTTTGCCTTCTCTAATCACATTTTTATATACACCCATTTGGTTTGGGGGAGGAATTTGAAAATGAAAGCATCATAAAAATATTATTTTTGATTTCATATCTGTTTTGCTTTTCTCACCATTATTTAGTAGTGTGTCTCTTTTTTTCTCTAAAAAATGAGACTCATGTACATTGTTGTTTCCTTTTTTTTTCCCTCTGCGCTTGACAATTCTGGATGCCAAGCAAGTGTTTGCTTCTCTTATGCAGACCTGAGGTGATGGACTGGCGGTCCTTCGGCCTGGTAGGTTAGGCAAACTTCTGTATGTTCCTCTGCCAAGCTCAGATGAATGAAGGAAGGAAGAGGATTCTCTCCTCTTCTTTTTTCTCATTTTTCCTCGTCAGCCCATTTGAGCAGTTGATTGGGAAGATGAGAGAAATGTTGAAGTAGTGTTGTGATTAATTGGACGGATATGATTTTGAGATGATGAGAGATAATGAGAAAAGGATTATGAGAGAAACTATGAATGGGAAGAGGGCTTGATCTTAAAAGCTTTTGCAAGGAAGAAGCCAATTGATGACAGCGTGGATTTGTGTGCCATTGGAAGAATGGAAGCTTGTGAAAATCTCAGCATTGCTGATCTTGCTGCATTGGTATGTATCTGCTTTTTTAGTCGAATCAGTTAGTCTAATCTGATCTTGATCACAACAACAACAATATATGTGAAATGTCTAACAAAAATGTGGTAACGATTCTGGGGAGTTTGCTGACTTTGATTAACATATAGATGGACGAAGCAGCGCTGGCTGCTGCTAAAGAGAAGTCGGCATCAACAGAGAGAACTTGGGATGCATTGACCATCCATCAAGTTCAGCCATTTTGAGGCTGCTCTCATAATATCTGTCCCTCAGTGTCAGACGTGGTATGATTGATTACCGTCCATTGAATTGTTTAGTTTTTGGCCAGAATCGTTTGTATTCTTTTGCCATCTGATATTGGAATTATATATATTTAGATTTAGTTTTGATTGAGGTTTATACTTTCTATACTTAAAACGGTTTAGTTTGTTTTTTGGTGCAGCAAAAACAATACTATCAGCGATTGGCAGAGACTTTTAAGGCTGCATGAGAGAAGAAGTTAGATTGTTTTTGGCTAGTGCATATATATCCCTTTATTAAAAGCAATAATGTTGGAGGCAACGTCAGAAATTAAAAGAAGTTATATTGGGAGAATTATCCTCTAATTAGCCAGGTGCGTGACACGGGTCGATCCGGATTAGTCAGGACAAAGCTCCAGATACCGGATTGACCAAAAAAAAAAAAAAAAAAAAAAAATTTGCATTGGCAATGGCATGCAATTATCAAGTAACAACTGTGAAGTATGATCTTGCTCAAAACCATTTATTCAGATGAGAATATTATACAAATTTCCTCTGTCAATTTGATAAGGGGAAAAAGTGTATGCAAAATTGCAAAATTCTATCTCTTTTAACTTCTAACCATTATGGTAGTTGAAGTTACCATATAGTCATTCAAAAATATAAAAAATAAAAACACCTAGATTCCAAGCCTTTTTGGCAACAAGAAACTTCGATATCCTTAAGGAAGAAAGTCACTAAATCTATTGACAATTAATGTTCCTAAACCCTGCTGTCCAAAAGTATGATCTAATGCTAGTTCCTGCAAGATATAAGAATTGTTGCAGGTGATTCTGGATTTGTTGTATATTAACCTATCTCTAGCACTATGCAGAAGATCCAAGCTTAGCAGTTGACTGTTTGGTACGTTGTTGCAGCCCTGGCTTTTGATCAGGAGGAGAATAAGATGGCCTGTTAGGACAAGCCTTGGAAAGATATCATTAAAAATCAAAATGTTGAAGACTAGCAGATTCTTTTACTGTAAAAAGGAAAGAGATACATTTGCAATTATTTTAACAGATCACTATGGTAGAAAAATGAAACTTGTGTAGTACTTCAGGAGCATTATTTCCTCTGGAGCCCATTGGCAACATTCTCAAGCCTAAGAGTCCATAATCTTACCATATATAACCTTTAAGGGAAACTGTTATGCATCTCACTATAGTCGACTTAACTAAAAGTACGGTAATTAAAGATCATACTAACCTTGAAACCACAGCCGGATGCACATGCATGGAGGCAATCCTGCACATGAAGGGAAGGAATCAACAATTATTTTTTCAAAAACTCTTGAGCAGTGCAATGCAAAATACATTAACACCCAGCTTATATCATTTTAAATTAGTGCATCTTAATCTCATGAACTCTTGGCAGAGCAATGCGCAATACAAAGAATTGAAAGAGATATGCTCGGCTTAAGTGAGCAAAAGATCATATGGAGAAATCATGGCCTTCCAAGTGAATTATCAATCCACATCACTCAATTTGCTAACTCACTTCAGAAAGTTGCCATAATTTCACGTCTAAACTAAAATTGCTCTTGAGCCAATCAGAAGAACCATGCAGTAACATACCTTTCTTCCTTTAGGTCATGTCTTTTTCTTGAAAAACAACCATGAATGCTTAAGATTCTAAGAGGGAGGCAATCATGGACCAACGGAAACTCTAATCAGAAGAACCCAAATTTCTACATAAATTCAACTGCATCTCAAGTGATAGCCATTACTACATCATTATTGCTCTCAATTTCCTTAATCAGGATTCAATGATTATTCTAGGAAACAAAAACAGCTAAGTTGTCAAACCTTACTGTTTCATTTAAATCATTTCCAAATTTAATCTCAAATCAGATTGACCTTCACATTAAATTGAAAAAAGCTTTAACCAAGAACTACCTACTAATCTAATCTCAGTCAGTTGCTCCTACACCAAAGCAGGACATACACTCCTGGCCTGTTAGTGCCCTCATTACCTTCTAGACAGAGTAAGCAATGTCATTATATGATACTTTAGAACATAATTATTCCATTATCACTTGCTGCTATATAAAATAGTTCACAACCGACTCCGCTAACTAACCCACAAATGTCTTTTAGCAACTCCTTTAAATAAACTATAAATATAAAAGGTCCCAACTTCAATTTAGAAGTAATCTAAAGTAGTGCTATTGCATCAAAGAACATCCAGTAGAAAATCATCAATAGGCCTATCCTATGGGCAACAAGAACAATATTTAACTGAATAATTATTATAAAATGATCACGGTAGGCAGTATCCTCAGTTATAGTTTATATGAAATCAATGGCATTCCTCAAATATGTAGAAGCTAAATCAACGATGACCCCAAACCTTAACTTCAAGGAAGCAGAATCAAACGTTCAAAAAAAAATTGAGTAAAAGTGAAAGAGAAACCATTAAAAAACAGCAGTACAGCACTGTCAGAGCAAAGCTGAAACATTAATTTATGTTGCAACAATGTAACCAGTAGCATAGCAAGTAATAGTGACTAGATGAGAACAGAAAATACCTCTGAACAAGAGGCTGCTCCAGGAGAACGGTCAATATATGCACTCCACTGCTTCCCCTCTATTACAGGGTCCTTGTAGCAAATTTGGTTGCAGTCCTCCAAACCTGTTTCAACAATACTCCAAACCATGTGACCTTTATGGATGTCTATTTCCCAAAACTGATCAGAGACAGCATTGTTCTCAGGAAGTTTAAAGGTTGAAGAAAACAGCGCCAATATCTAAAGCAATAGCCTAACTGTCAAATGTTAAACGCTTCAGTGAAGCAATTTAATATGAATTTATCTAATCAATGCAAATCACTTTGTAGGTACGGGCATAAGAAATAAGGGAGGCCAACCCCTTTTTCATATATAGATTTATTACTTCTGTGGTATTCTATGTTTTATGGTGGTTATTCTATTTTTCTGCTTCGTTTTTCGTCAACAACTATTTCTTAGATTTTTAATATATAATACGCCCTTATTTGATCACAGAATAAATTGATTACTTCTTGAATTTTCTCACTCTTCTCTATCTCTTCATCACTTTCATTGGTTCTGCATCATAGTTCTGTTTCACTAGAATTAATAAATAAATAAATAAATTCTACTAATATTTAAAAAATGCAAAAATACCATAAACTTAAAACTATATAGGTTATGTATGAATAAAGGATGAAAAAGAAGGGACAAGAAATTTAATTAGGAAAGTTTCTTTGACACACATACATACGTACATAATCTTCCTTTCCCATTCATTAACCTCAATCTGAACATATTCTAAGGAAAGGAATGTTAGATTCGCTCCTTTTTGTAAACTTTTGGGGCAAGAATGATACCAAAAAAACTTCCAGGTCCTAAATATCCTCTAACTAATACTTCCGTGACAAAAATGGTATTTAACTCTTTTTAGCCTCTTCCTTTTTTTTTTTTTTTGGTACACGGACAATTTGATTAAAATGGAATTTTAGCAGGAAAATAGTGTAAAGAGATAGCCACATCTATATGCCTCATCCCACTCAATACAACCACAAATAGAATTATCATATTCTCTTTAGGAAAAATAATAATAGTATCTTCACCCAAAACATTATCTAATTTAAAGAGAATCATATTAAATGACTTCAGGAAGAAGTTTTAATTCTTCTCTATCATTGGTGTTGAAAGATGATGATTATTGAGGATCCATCAGTCATGTTAATAGAATCCAAATATCAATTGTTAATGAAAGTTAGTTCCCTCATAAGTACACAACTTATTCTCTCATATAGACATGATGAAGTCATATCTTGTTTCTAATATGAATATATGATGTTTTTTCTTATGGATAGATAATATATAAATACCTCACAGTTTGTTAACTTTATTCTACGCCTTATCCAATACAGTGTAAGGGATATACAGGTGAGTTGTCAGATTTTAGTTTCTTTCCAATATTGGAAATAATGAAAAGATATAATTATTAATCACACACACACATATATATATATAAAAGAATAAAGGTACATCAGAAAAATATTTGCTTGGTTCTTGTATGTTGAGACTCAAGTTATCGTTTCTTTTTTAAAGTAGTTTTTTGTGCTTTTTTTTTTTTTTACCCAAATGTTTTATGTGCCTCTTCACTTTTAAGAAAGTAGTTTTCTTAATAACAGAGAATAAAAATTCTACTTCTCTTACCACACTGATATTATATATGATAGAAGATTTTACAAACTTGTTCAACTCCTTCACACATCCGGGGCTTCCCTTGTATTTTTAATCCTACTAACTCAAACAAGTGCGAACAAACATAAATATCTTATTATACTTTTCTTCCCCCTTAATTTGATGAAGTTTCCCTTTTGAATCCTAGCGCGTAAAAGATTTTCACCTCTATCTCAATAAGTGTATTCCTTGAAATTCAAAAATGTGTTTTCCTCCTTACGGGGATAAGGCCCAAGGCTACTTACCATCTTAACTAAAAGCTTGTTGATAAATACCTTATTATATAACATTTTAAAGTATAAGATATCTTGACACGACTAAAGCCGTTAAAGTAACTTGTTTCTCCTAAATATACATTACATCATATGTCTATACTAATAACAGCCTCGTGAAATAAAAACAAATAAATAAAACACTAACTAATTCCCTTGGGCCTTGACTAAAACCTAATTAACCTCAAAAAATCTGCCAATTATGTTTTTAGTTATTTAAGAAATTAAAAGTAAATAAATTTCAATAAATATGGTAAAAATTTAAATTATAAATTTATAATCTCAAAATTCATAGTTTTTTAACATATTAGAAAGTGAAAAAAATCTATTAGGATAAAAATTTGGTGGTATAAATTTTGTTCTTGCCCACATACATATATATTTGTTTAAAGGGTTAAGGTGCATTTTTCCCTTAAAGTATGCACCCGAGAACAGAATTTCGCCCTGAAGTTTTCGGCGTAGCAATGTTGCCCTCGAAGTTTAAAAACGGAGCAATGTTGCCCTTAGTTAAAAACCCGACCGTTAGTTGACCGTTAGGGTTTTTAACGGAAGGGCAACATTGCTCCGTTTTTAAACTTCATGGGCAAAATTGCTACTTTTTTTAGCAATGTTGCCCCGAAGTTTAAAAATGGAACAATGTTGCCCCTCCGTTAAAAACCCTAACGTTGACCGTTAGTTGACTATTAGGGTTTTTAACGAAGGGGCAACATTGCTCCGTTTTTAAACTTCGAAAAAACATTGCTACGTCGAAAACTTCGGGGCAAAATTGCTTCTAGGCCCATACTTTAAGGGCAAAAATGCACCTTAACCCTTGTTTAAATAATTCTAATGAGAAAAGTTCAAAAGTCAAACTTAATGATTTGGGCGGATAGAAATAGAATATTAAAATCTAAGAGATTTGTGTAACACACATTTTAATTTTAATGGAAGTTTATATGATTTTCAAAATAGATGGAAGATTTATATAAGGGAAAAGTATTTCTTCGATTCTTGGAGATAGAGTTATCTCCAAGTGACCCTAAAACTCAAGGTTATTAAAAAACCGGACCGGTCGAACCGGTCGATGTATTGTTAAGGGTCGATTAATGGTCGATAGGAGTCGACCGGGTCAAACCTAGGTGAGAAAATAAAAAATTCATAATTATTAATTGAAATTATAAAAAATAATAATTCTCTTTAATAATTTTGACTCGAAATATTAGTATTAACAATTTATGTTAAATTTTACTTTTTAATTTTAGATATTTTTTTCCCACCATTTTGTCATCTCCAAGATTGTGCGCATTCCAAAGCCTGTGTGATTGCACTCCTACTACCCTATAATCATAGTCTCAGATGGTGGAGTATGCTGGACACCAAAGTAAATTTAATTAGAATTCATTTGTGAAAACTGATCCATCGCCACTTTCTTCATCCTTTTTCTATATCCTTCTCTCTTCCTTCTCTAGACCCATCACCATTTTCTCTTTCTCTCTTCCTCTTTTTTTTTTTCCTTCTCTCTTTCTTCTGGGCCATCACTACTTTCCATCGCTTTCGGTGCTCTTCTCCGCCGTGTCCAGCGCCCCCAAGCACCCTTCCACAACATCGTTGATGTCTGTGAAGTTACACACAATGTTCAAATCGTTTCCTTGCTTCTCAATTTGTCACCGTCTCTCTACTCTTTCGGTGTTATCTTAGCCCACCGGATCTACTCACATCGGTCTGTTTTCGCTAGATCTAATGTTATCACTAGATTTGTCTATGTTTCTTTCATCTCTCTTCTCAATAATCATCTTCACTCTTCGATCAACGTTTTCGGAAAAAAAAAAAAAAGAAGAAGAAGACTCTGACCCCGGTTTCTATGGTAGACCGGACCGGTTCCATGGCCGGTTCGACGCTTTCCGGTCCGAACCGGCTGGTCCGGTCCGGGTTTGATAACCATGCTAAAACTACATCGTTTTGAATTAATGAAGGGTATGATTGTAATTTTAAGTGAATTAATGAAGGGTACAAAATTACGAAAACACCCTTCATTAATTCACCTAAAATTACAATCACATCATTCATTAATTCAAAACGACGTAGTTTTAAGGTCACTGGAGATAACTCTATCTCCAAAGGATCGAAAAATCCTTTAGCCTTTATTATATAATTAAAGTAAGGGTAAGAGATTTCTCTCCAAATATCGGAGATAGAGTTATCTCCAAATGACCCCAAAACTACGTCGTTTTAGATTAATGAAGGGTGTTTACGTAATTTTGTTTATTTTTAATCATATAAATTTTACTTTAAACACACTTCATTAATTCACTTAAGATTACTAACAAACCCTTCATTAATTTAAAACGACGTAGTTTTGGAGTCACCTGAGATAACTCTATCTCCAAATTTTTTAAATACTTTTCCCTTATAGTAAAATAGAGGGTAGTTAGAATGTTTTACTCTTATAAATAATATCTACACTCTTGTAGATAACCCGACTAATTTGGAATTTTGAGAATCAAGTAGTATGTTTTTGTCTTTTTTCTTATAAATATTTTAATAAAAACCAAAAGTAAAATAAGAAATTAAATTAAACCTACAAATCATATATACTATATTTTTACATATTTAAAATAATGGTCTCTCGAATGTTTGGAATAACGATTACAAAAGTGTTTTTTTTTTTTTTCAAACTTTTGCAATCCTATTTTTAGGTAAAAGTCATATTTATGTTTGGATTGTCTATCGTCGTATAAGTGATTATTGTTTACATTGACAGTAGTATAAGTGATTGTTGTTTGGATTGATCGGTAGTATAAATGACTTTTATAATAATAATAAGAGAGAAATTAAATTAAAAATGACTTTTATAATAATAATAAGAGAGAAATTAAATTGTTGTATAAGTGATTGTTGTTTGGATAAATAACTTTTATAATAATAATAAGAGAGAAATTAAATTAAAAATTATAAAAACTTAGGAATAGGATATTGTCCTTACCAATTTACCATTACCATTTTTTCATTGTTAGATCAAAAATCTCAATAGGAAAGATAAATAATAAAGGAAGTTGAGATTAGATCTAACGGTGAAAAAATGGTAGTGGCGTTGATAGGGACAAAATTGTTAATAACAATATTCTATCTCAAAAATTTATAAAAGTTAAAGTTGGAAATTTAATAATTTAAAAATATATAATTTGATGAAATAATATTACATATTGGATAATATGTCCCACACAAATTGATCTCTAATTGAGTCATGATTCATGTGGAAGGAAGCTCGCATAGAGGATTGTTGGAACTGCAAAATCCAGGGCCCAACCTTCATGGAAGCAATTTGGCTATGAAATAAATACTCACTATCGTATATTTGTATCCAAAATGAAAAAAAGGAATGAAAATCTTAAACGATTTATAGTTTCATATATCAATCATGAATCTCGGAATTTTTTTCAACGTAATATGTATGCTTTTTAAACTCCTTTTGCCTTTTCTTGTTCGTTTCTATTATGAGACTCTGTTTCTCATGTTCATAGGTCCATGGCCAGAGTTTCTCTGAGGAAGCGGAATGCTCATCCCAGAAGACTTTCCTAAGCAAATCGGATAGGCCACCGGTGCCGATATGGAGCGGACGCCACTGGTTGGCCATCGCCGGCATCATCGGATACCTCCGGCGTGATCCAAGACCAGAGCAACCACAAGCAGCGGTAAGACTGCGAGATGAAGAAGACGACGAGGAAAACGATGTCTATGAGGATGATTTGGACGAAGACAACGACGAGGAGCAAGAGGAAGAAACCTTTTTCAATGATTTTGGCGGAGAAAGGAAAGCTCTGATCTTTAAAGCAGAGGACGGCGAAGAAAAACGATCATATTCCTCAATGAGATTAGCTAGATCTTTGTCTGAAGTGATAGAAATCAGAGCATCGAGATCTTCGGCGGGCAATTGATAGTGGAGGCTAACAGATGAGCCACATGACTAAAATGCTTTGGGCTAATCGCACGATTGGGCCGCCAATTGCACGATTGAGCCTGGGAAACGCTGGTCCATACATATAAATATATAATAGGTTTTCTTCCAGTCGCGATTGCCTGCCGCTTCTGCTCCTGCGTCGTATTCAGAGCCTCGCGCCGACACAGGTTGAGTTGGTGCTTTAGAGAAACAACAAAGATGGGAAGGAGAAATGGAGGGAGGTCACTGCATGAAATTCTTCGTCGTCGCCTTGAGTCCTGCAAATCCAGGTACTCAACTGTTGATGAAATTGTAAACCATCTTCGCGCAAATTACCCTGATTACCAGCGAACAAAACAACAAACTTTGACTCGATTTGTTCAAGAAGCTTTGGAGTCATCTAAGCGTGGGAACAAGCAATTGAACAGAAAGCCCAATACTCCTATATTGAAGCGTCACGGTTCAGAAGATAATGATGAAGAAGAAGAAGAAGAACTTCAAAGTGCATCTCGAAAGAGGCGCAAGAAAGCTGATGGAAGTGAAGAGAGATTGCAAAAAATTGAGAGTTTACACCTTCAAATGTTACAAAGGGATGAGAGCTGCCGTTTATCAACCTCTACTGCCTCAAATTCTAATCCGTCATCGTCATCAGAGTCTGAAGAGAGTGATGGCGAAGATGGGATTGTGTCTACATCAGAGGATGCAATTTATGACGAGAAAGTGGAACCAGCCTTTGACTTGATGAAAACAACGTTGCGGGCTTCATACTCAGGAACAAAGAATGTGAAATCTACAGCAGAGGAGAAAAACGTTGAACTGGAGGTGACTAATAATAATAAGGCAACTAAGATTCATGCTATGGATGGGGTTGGAGGTAACATGAAAGATGGTTTGGAACCAAAAAGGCAATTGAGAGGTTCAGTTTCGAATGGTAATGGTGATGTTGAGTTCAAGGGGAAGGGTGGCACTAAATTCAAAGATTTGGGTGGGATGGAGAAGGTCCTGGAGGAATTGAAGATGAAAGTAATTGTTCCTCTTTATCACCCACAGTTGCCAAGAAAGTTAGGAGTGACACCAACTACAGGAATTTTGTTACATGGACCCCCAGGATGTGGGAAAACCACTCTGGCTCGTGCTATAGCTAATGAGACTGGTTTTCCGTTCTATCATATATCACCTACAGAACTGGTTTCCGGGGTTTCAGGTATGAATGCTACTATTCTATGTATTTATTTATTATTAAATTTTGTTTTTGTTCTGTGGTAATCCTGATTTTTCCCATAGTTAGCTTGATTTTGATTGGCATTATTTAAAGATAGTTGATATTTGAAGTGAAATATATGAAGAACTGATGTCGTTGCTATATAATTGCTAATAATAAACCATGCTTATTGGAATAAGTTGAGTCAGGTACAAAAAAAAAAAAAAAAAACTTACTGGTGCACTGTCAAAAAAAAAAAAAGAAAGAAAGAAAAAATATTGCTGCAGCCTGTAAGGTTGATATTAGGTAGATCTTTAGAGTGTGATTAGTGATTACAGCTTGTTATTATTACAGTTATCCTGATATTGATTGATATGGATACTTAGAGTTTAGTTGATGAGACTTCTTGGATATGTAACCTGAGGAAGTTAAAGTTGTGGATTTTCATGTTCTATTTTACTTTTTGTAGTTTTAAAGAACTTAGCCTTCTAGTTAATTGGTTGGGACTTGGGAGTTGAAAAATGAATGTGTTTTTTGGCTAACTCGTGTCATTGCTGCTACCGTTAAGCCTTTATATATGTAATTTTCTTACTAATCATTTGATAAATACTTTAGGAGCGTCTGAAGAAAACATTAGGGAGCTTTTTTCTAAAGCATACAGGACTGCCCCATCAATTGTCTTTATTGATGAGATTGATGCAATTGCTTCAAAAAGAGAGAATTTACAACGTGAGATGGAGAAACGAATTGTGACACAATTGCTGACTTCAATGGATCAATCGAGCAGGCTCTTACAACCAGCTGGTAGTTCAGAAAGTTCTGATGCTCATCCTGGCTATATTCTTGTTATCGGAGCTACAAATAGGCCTGATGCTGTTGACCCTGCCCTGAGAAGGCCGGGGCGATTTGACCGTGAAATTTTTCTTGGTGTTCCTAATGAATATGCTAGGGAGGAGATCTTGTCTGTGCATACTCGCAATCTAAATATGGAGGGCTCATTTGATCTTAGAAAAATAGCCAGGTCTACACCAGGTTTTGTTGGATCAGATTTGGTAGCTCTAGCTAAGGAGGCTGGTAACCTAGCAATGGAAAGAATTTTTCATGAAAGGAAACGTGAATTATCCCAACATATTTTAGATGAGCATGGTGAAGATTGGTGGAGGGAACATTTGTTACCAGAAGAGATGGATAAGCTTGTTATCAAAATGTCAGATTTCGAGGTGCTTTAGATTGATTTATATTCTAATATTCTTCTTATTTGTTCCTTCCTTTTCTAAGTGCCGCCAAGAGTTTTTTTTTCTTGCCTCTTGAATTATATCTATATTATCATGTTTGTTCATTGAATGTCTTTGTATGCTTCTATTTATTTATGGTTATGGACATCTCAGTTGTTTGATTAGAATAAGTCTTGCATCAGGATTTTTCATTTCAATAAATTGATGAATGTTTAGTAAAATTTGCCTTTACCATTTATCATATTATTTTAAAAATGCGACAACCATTATATTCATATGGGTATTTTTGCAGGAAGCAGTCAAATTGGTTCAACCTTCATCAAGAAGAGAAGGGTTTTCTTCCATTCCTAATGTAAAATGGGAAGATATTGGTGGGCTTGATCTTCTAAGACAAGAGTTTGAGGATTATATTGTTAGCCCCATAAAATATCCAGATGATTATAAGGTAGTTTTGACTGAAATTATTTTATTGAATTGTGGGACTATTTTAGTTAAGGTGGACGTGTGAAGTAGAAAATCACTGAATTAGCTGAACTTTATATACAATTTTTCATCTTTTAGATTCTATCTTTCTATTCTGCCATAAGACTTTGGAATATCATATTATAATATAGGTAAGGGAACACTGATTCGTTTTTGAAAACCATTGTTAATGACTAATTTGGGGTGCAATTGATTACGAGAGGAAAGTGGTTGTGTTGGTAGAATGCATGATTCTTAAAGAGTTGAAGATGAATATTAGTTTATGTTGGATGGAATATATTTAGTCTGCCTAAATTTTTCTGATGTTAGTGTCACATGATGTTTATATATAGTAACTGGACATATTTTATCATAAATTGAAAAGAGTATTGTTTATGGCTTGCGAACAATTGTAGCATACTATGGATTTTATTATGTATATTGATCTTTACTATGGTAATCCATTTCATTCAATGGGATTCAATATTTTGGGCTTGGTACGTTTTTGTTAAGTAACAAGGTTGTATCTGGATTGTCAATTTGATATTTTTGTGTCTTCTTTAATGTAGTAGTCACCTTTTCAACTGTAGAATTCTATTTACATTATGCTTATGATATTACTATTATTGGAGCTTCCAGAACCATGTATTGTAATTTATATATTGATTGTATAACTAGATTACTGCTCAATTGTTCACTTTCTAATGCTCTATCTCAAATTCATGTTACTATTCTATAGTGGATCAATTGTATGCAAACGCTATGTCATGAAACTTTGTTTCACATGATTGTTAATCTCTTGAAATTTAAATTTTTCAGGAACTTGGGGTGGATCTTAAGGAGGGATTTTTGCTCTATGGACCAACAGGATGTGGTAAAACACTGATTGCCAAAGCTGTTGCTAATGAGTCAGGAGCTAATTTTATTCATATCCGGGTCTGTCTAAAGCCTACTGCACCATTGTCTCTTAAGTTCTGGTTTTATTACAGGATTCTCCTCTGTCTAAAATGAAGTATTTTAGTGAATTGTCTTAATCTCTTTTGCTGTAGGGCCCTGAACTTCTAAATAAATATGTTGGAGAAAGCGAGCTAGCAGTAAGGACATTGTTTAGTCGTGCAAGAACATGTTCACCTTGCATTATTTTTTTTGACGAGGTTTGTGGCTGTCTCACCTTTGAATAGTGTTTATTGTGAACCCAATTTTTGCCCTTCTGCGAGGAGCAGCAGAGAAATGTCTAAAATCTGAATGGTCCTAATGTCATTTTTTTCCATTGAAATCATCATTTTTCGTATTGAATCTTTTGAAATAAACAAATATTGAAATTAGAAATATTAAAGGCCTGTGTGCTTGTCCTTTGTTAATTTATCGTCTTACAAACTAACCAAGTATAAAATTGAATACTAATTTATCTTTTATATCTTGAATCATCTTTAGGTGGATGCAATCACAACCAAACGTGGTAAAGAAGGTGGATGGATTGTTGAGCGACTGTTGACCGAGGTAATTACTTAATGCTAACATGCTCTAAGTACTACTACTATTTTCAGCATGGATAAAAAAATTGACAAATATTTGCAATTGCAGTTACTTGTTGAGTTAGACGGTGTAGAGCAAAGGCAAGGTGTTTTTGTTATTGGAGCCACTAATAGGTAACTTGTTTGCCTTCTCTAATCACATTTTATATACACCCTTTTGGTTTGGGGGAGGAATTTGAAAATGAAAGCTTACAATTATCATTTTTGATTTCATATCTGTTTTGCTCTTTTCACCATTATTTAGTAGCGTGTCTCTTTTTTTACTCTAAAAAATATGAGACTCATTTACATTTACATTGTCATTTCCTTTTTTTCCCTTTGCACTTTGACAATTCTGGATACCAAGTAAGTGTTTGCTTCTCTTATGCAGACCTGAGGTGATGGACCGTGCGGTCCTTCGGCCTGGTAGGTTAGGTAAACTTCTGTATGTTCCTCTGCCAAGCTCAGATGAACGAGGCTTGATCTTAAAAGCTCTTGCAAGGAAAATGCCAATTGATGACAGCTTGGATTTGTGCGCCCTTGGAAAAATGGAAGCTTGTGAAAATTTCAGCGGTGCCGATCTTGCTGCATTGGTATGTATTTGCCTTTTTAGTCGAATCTGTTAGCCTGATCTTGATCACAACAACAATATATGTGAAATGTCTAACAAAAATGTGGTAATGATTCTGGGGAGTTTGCTGACTTTGATGAACATATAGATGAAGAAAGCAGCGCTGGCTGCGCGTAAAGAGAAGCGAGCATCAAGAGAGAGAACTTCAGATGCATTGACCATCAAGTTCAGCCATTGTGAGACTGCTCTCACTAAAATCTCTCCCTCGGTGTTAGATGCGGTATGATTGATTACTGTACATTGAGTTCTTTATTTTTTTGGCCAGAATTGTTTGTATTCTTTTGCCATCTGATATTGGAATTATATATGGGAAAAACATTTCTCATGTTGTAGGAGAAGTGTTTTCTCATGTTACACACACATAAAATGGTGGAACCCACATATATGTATAATTAGCATTATATGCATATGTGGGTCCAATTATTTTATGTGTGTAGGAATCTTCTTCTTCTCATGCAACATGAGAAAATTAAACCCCATTATATATATTTAGATTTAGTTTTGATTGAGGTTTATACTTTATATACTTGAAATGGTTTATTTTGTTTTTTGGTGCAGCAAAATAAAAAATATCAACGACTGGCAGAGACTTTGAGGGCTGCATGAGAAAAGTAGCTGCGCATTCCATCAAGCTTATACTCAAGTCATTAGTGTTTATCCCTCTAATTAAAAAAAATAAGTAAAGACATTTTTTAAGCTCTCACTAATTAAATCAACATACAAAACAAATATGGTATCATACTATAATTTTTATATATTAATGGGACAAGAATATATTTAAAAAAATGTTCTCTGCGTAGGTTTTCTTTCTCGTTGCTACTGCCTTCTTGTTTGGATGTTTAAATATTTTATTATGAGAATTTCTAAGTAGGGAAATTTTTGCATGAACCAGGTGTACCACCTTATCAATTATCTAACAAATAAAATCAGGACAGCTCAATTATTTTCGTCCCAGTTGTCAGCCTACATGTCACTTAGTTCTGTCTTATTTTAATTATTTGCTTTAGAAATATGTGCTTATTTAATACTATCATTCTCTTTCATCTGTCTCGAAAAAAGTACTAATGAAAAAAAATAAGGGTTAAGGAGCAAATTTATCAATAAATTATTGGCCCAGAAGCACCCAATACAATAAACTCTTATCTGGACCTTAAATAGCAACCAACTTTTTAAAATGTTAATTGAGCATAAATCCGTTACTTTACCAGTAATGTCCGTTACTTTACCAAAGTCCTTTCCAGTACCGAATCACTGAGATCAATGCCTCCTTTAACGATTTCTCTTCCACTCCGCGAAACCACCGAGACCTTCATCCTCGACTTGAAACAGCTTAACCAATTCAATCAATCTGTGAATGGTTCTATGCAAGATCCCCGAAAAGCAGCACTGGAAATAAAGAGTATAAAAAAAAAAAGATTCACAGCCCTGACGAAGGAACAAGCAGAAATATAAGCAAGGCGCACATAAATCTTAAAGACATGGGCAACAACCTTTAGAAGCATGGAAAGGTTCAAAAGTATTCAAAGCTAAACCCAGAAGAGTCGCAATTTTCAGAGAAGCAATATAGTATCGAGAAACCCAATAAGATTTTGAGGATAAAAAACCAGATTTGATTATCAAGATGTGAATTATTGAAGAAAGTTGGGATGATAACCCTTCCATAGAAGAAATGAGTGAAAGGGAAAGAAGGAAAGGGAAACGTTGGATTACCTGAAGTGGAAGGAGCGAAGGAGAGAAGAAGAGAGGCAAGTAACGGCAACCATGTGCAGGACAAATGGCCGGGCAACATCATTCAGCTTCAGATTATGAGAGCAAGAGAGAGAAGACGAAGTTAGGATTCATTGTTTTTTTCTCTGCGACTCCATAGATCTAGAACAAGCATTCAGAGAAACACACCATCCAAAACTTACCAGATTTGCCCTTCACCCGCGCGAATGGACCAAAGCCAGAGGAAAGAGAAGTCGATCTTTCGGCCGTCTCGTGTTCGAGTTTCATCGGAGCAGATCGAGCTTCACCAATGCTTCAGCGGCGCTCCACCGTTGTTCGGCCGTCACGTTTTCATCAGAGCCGCAGACTCAAGACAGATCGGAGGATAGAAGATGAAGAAGAAGGTGTTTCCGGTGAAGAGGAAGGAGGATCCGGTGAAGAAAAGGAAGAAGATGGATGAAGAAGACGAAAGTGAATGAATGAGAGAGGGAGAGAGATGAAGTCACAGACGGAGTTAGTTTCACCTTAATGTCATTGTGCTCAATTAACATTTTAAAAAGTTGGTTGGTATTTAAGGTCCAGATAAGAGTTTATTGTGTTGGGTGTTCCTAGGCGAATAGTATATTGGTAAATTTGCTTCTTAACCCAAAAAAGAACTATATACATAAATCTACTCGTTCATCTTAGTGTTAGGTTCTAAAATTGTCAAAATTCTTGCTTACCCTTCTTCTGGAGGCTAGAATAAAATTCTCTACCCAAAAACTATAGAGATTGGTGATTGCATGCCATTGCAATGGTCATTTATTTTGGTACAAGCGGTTTTGCGGATTGATGGCAAGTCCTGATCTTTGGGTCTTTAAAAAGACGACTGAATTAATTTTTCTGTTCAAGCAACAAGTGGCAAAATTATGTCTTCTATGGCTTTCTTACCAAGAATATAGTAGTTATTTATTTATTTATTCTGTTATTATTTAGTGAGATAAGATTAGGCAAGCAATCCATTTAGAAGAAGAAATACTTATACACTGAGGAACGCCACCTCATTTATAATCGATTAATTAAAACATAACAACTCAAATTATTTTATTTCTTTATGACAGATTAGCCATCTAGAGACATTCAAATTTTATGATTTCTAAACAAACAACTTATGGGAAGGAATTGCATCTTTGGTTTTTCTAAATTATGAAGTTTATGTTTTTTAAAATTATAAAATTTGAATTTCTCTAAATGATTCATCGACCGTATATGATTAAAATAAGATGAGTTGATGTATTTTAATTAGTTAGAATATAGATAAGATAACGCTTATAGAGTATATAAGTATTTCCCGTTGAAGCTATTTCAAACCTATGACATATGGTAACTTATTTGGCAATAATGTCATTTACTTCTACATCTTTTTTAGCCTCTTCCTTCTTTTCTTTTCTTTTTTTTTTTTTTTTTTTGGTAACACGAACAGTTTTATTAAAGGGAAAATTACGTGCGTGTCCCAAGGACCGAAATAATTACAAAAAAGTCCTTTGAAATTACCAAATTATACAGAAGTCTCAAGGGATTTTTTGATATTATTTGTATTAACAATAGGAAATGTCATATTTACAACAGAAAGTGTCATATTTACAACAACATTTAAATTCTTGACTATTTACAACGAGAAAAAAACCATATTTACAACGAAAAGTGCCATATTTACAACAACATTTAAACACCTGGATTTTGAACGTAGAGAGTCATTTACAACGGGAAGTGTTGGATTTACAACAAAATTTAAAATCCGTCATTTACAACAAAAAAACCATATTTGCAACGGGAAGTGCTATATTTACAACAAAATTTAAAAACCGGATTTTGTTTCCATACAAAGAGTATCAAGAAAGTCCTTTGGGACTTCTGTGTAATTTGGTGATTTTAAGAGACTTTTTTGTAATTATTTCTGGTCCTTGGGACCTGCACATAATTTTCCCTTTATTAAAAGGGAATTTTACCAGGAAAATAATGTAGAGAGATAGACACATCTATAAGCCTCATCTCATTCAATACCACCACAAATAGAACTATCAGATTCTCTTAGGAAAAATAATACTCCCTCTGGTCCTAATATTATAGGATAACATTTGGGAGTAGGTTTTGGTCCTAATTATAAGACAAAATTTTATTTTTTGTCAATTTCTTCCTAAAATACCTTAATTTTATTCTCTCAAGTGTGTTTAGTTTTTAGTGAGTATATGTATATGAGTGTATAGACTCTTTCGATTAGTGAAAATTTAAATTGTTGGATTTTAATTTATTTATCGATCAGCTGATATTAATTTACCAATATATATATATATATATATATATATAAACACACACACATATACATATACACACGTATATATGTGTGTGTGTGTCTATATATGTATGTATGTATATATGTGTATATACGTGTCTGTGTATATATATGTGTATGTGTGTGTGTGCTGTCAATATATATGTGCGTAGATATATAGATAGATATATATATGTTACATAAAAACACACAAACACACACAAATATATACACACACACATATATGTATATCTGTGTGTGTGTGTGTTTATATGTGTGTATCTATAGATCTATATGTATACATACATATACATACAATCACATATATGTATATAGTAAGACTATTATTTCAATTAGAAAGTGTGTAGAAATAAAAAAAGTTAGAGATGTATATGGTAAGGGTTGTTGATTCACTTTTACTTATGTCATTTTAAATTTATATAAGGGCATTTTAGGAAAATGAGTAAATTTAACTAATTTAACTCATTTCCTTAATCTTCCCAAAATCAGTTAAATATATTCTATAATTAGAACTGAAGGGACTAATATTACCATCAGCCAAAACATTATCTAATTTAAAGAGAATCGTGTTAACTGAGTTCTTGAAGAAGTTTTAATTCTTCTTTAAAGAGAATCGTGTTAACTGAGTCATGTTTATAAAATCCAAATATCAATTGCTAATGAAAGTTAATTCCCTGATAAGTAGACAACTTGTACATGAATTCATATTTTGTTTCTAATATGATGACTTTCTTATGGATAGATAATCTATAAATACTTTAGAATATATGTTGACTTTATTCTACGCCTTATCCAATACTTTGTTTTTTTTTTTTTTTGCTCAAGTGGAACTGCATATATTACCAAATCAACAACAGTACAGATTGCGAAAACACAACAGAGAAGAAAGCGATACAACAGAACAGACAACTAGGAAATTGAAGAAAACAACAACAAAGCAACACCTAACAGAAAGGAACAGAACTCTAGAGAAAGACATAGTGTATCAAAATAAATTACATCCCCTCATTTATAGAACAAATAAGAGGACCACTCTCCACGACGATATTAGCCTCTTAAGCATCTAAGGTTAGAAGAGACAACAAAGAAGGTGTTGGCTGCAAAACCCACCCGATCGGGCACACCTCCTTAAAAGCATTTGCTGCAATTAAATCAACAACTCTATTACCTCGACGAGGAATAAAAGATAAGAGAAACCCAACCTTGTCTGATAAAAGACTAATAATATCATGAATTACACTCCTACTCCTCCATTCACATAAATCAGAAGATTTAGCATCAATAGTAGACAATCAAATTTCAAAAATAGCTTTATCAAGACCTAAATCCATAGCTATCAACAAAGCCCTTCTTAGTGCTAGAGCCTCGGTCATAAAGGCTGAAATGGACTTCATCTTATCAACAAAACCCCATTGAAAAGAACCATACTCATCACGACACACAATACCAATAGCAGCTGGAACCCTTTCAGAAGAAAAGGCTCCATTGGTATTAATTTTAACCACTCCAGAAACAGGGGGACCAGCTAGTACATGGTGAAGGAACCCTATCCAAACTCTCCCTCTCAGCCCCTATGCGTTCCAAGTTACCCCAAAATTCAATATTATTACATTTAGCATATTCCACTACAGCAAGCGGATTAGGGGCATTATGATTAAACACAAAATCATTTCTTTGCTTCCATATAAACCATAATAGCCAGCAGACTAACGAAAGGTCATAAGAGCTGAGAGCATTTGAGCCTCAAAATATGTAGCCACCAAAATTAAAGTGAGAGACAGTAGAGAAATCAAAATGACCCCCTAAGCTACTACCAAACCATGCACACCGAGTCCAGGAACAACGCAAGAAAAGATGCTCAATACTCTCATCCGCTTCTTCACAGATGGGACAAGAACTTCTATTAGAGCGTTTCCTTTTAAACAATGCTGCATTAGTGGCTATAGCACTATTGAGAATGCACCAAATGAATTGTTGAACCTTAGGAGTAACCTTAACCTTCCAAACAGAGTTCCAACAAGAAGGGGTATCACCATTGAGGAGCTAGCCCTATTGACATCCGTAAGAGCTTTTTCTTTTTTACAAAGATATCCCAATTTCACCAAGTATTTGCCCTTCTTTGCAAAAGTCCATATCAATTTATCCTCAAGCCCATTGGTCGGAATAGGAATAGAAAGAATAGCACACTTCACTTCATCCGTAAGAAAATGAGAGATAGGGGTAAGGTTCCAGGAGCCATCAACAATTAAATCACAAACCCTACCATCACTTACAAAGGGATCATCACAATCAAGGGGTTTCTCGGGGAAAGTAACTCCTAGAACCCAATTATCCCCCAAATTCTAATATTCCTTCCAGATCCCAAATCCCATCTCAAATCTATCCTAAGGAATTCTCTCCCATCCACAATACTAGACCAACACCAAGAAGCCTTATGCTCTTTCCCCACATCAAGAAATTCACTTTGAGGAAAGTATACACTCTTCAGAACTTGGGCCCATAAATCCATAGGTCTCATCAAAAGACGCCAAGCCGTCTTAGCCAGTAATGCATTATTCATGATGATCAAATCTCTGAATCCCATACCCCCTTGCTTCTTCCCTCTCGTAAGAAAATCCCAAGCCTTCCAATGTGTCTTAGATCCAAGAGCATTCCCATCCCACCAGAAGTTAGCAATCAGACTGTGGATTTCTCTACAAGTTTTAAGGGGGAATTTAAAGCAGTTCATCGGATATATAGGGATAGCTTGGATCACTGCCTTAATCATTACCTCACGCCCCGCAAAAGAGAGGAAGGAATTACCCCAACCTTGCAACTTGTTCATGACTTGTTCTCTAATATAGGCAAGGGCTTGCTGCTTGGTTTTCCCCCAGATGCTAGGAATACCCAAATACTTGCCAGGATCCTCAGAAATCGAGATATCAAGAATACTACAAACAATGGATCTCACCTCATCCGGAGTATTAGTCGAGAAAAAGACACTAGATTTGTCTAAGTTGATACTTTGACCAGACGCAGAACAATATTGACTAAGAAGATAGGCCAAGTGGGTACAATTCTCCCTGGAAGCATTCATATAAAAGAGTGCATCATCCGCGAAGAAACTATGGGTAAGAACCGGGCAACTCAGGCTCAACTTAATGCCAGTTAGCAAGTTATTCTCTTGATTCTTGCTGATCATACTCGAGAGCACCTCAGCTACCAGAATGAATAGATACGGAGATAGCGGATCCCCCTGTCGCAAGCCTCTAGAAGGGGAAAAGAGCTAACAGGATCACCCGAAACACAAATATTCATCGTCACAGATCTCACACACTTCATAATCAAAGCCACCCAGGGAGCACAAAAACCAACTCTCAACAAAGTCGATTCCAAAAAGTCCCACTCTACTCTGTCATACGCTTTACTCATATCTATCTTCAAAGCAAATTCATACTTATCCCCTGAATTTTTCATCTTCAAATAATGATACACTTCGTGTGCGATAATAATGTTATCCTGGATACATCTCCCCGGCACAAAAGCACTTTGATTTTGTGAAATACAACCATCAAGTAAAGGCCTCATTCTGTTAGCCAAAAGCTTAGAAATAATTTTGTAAGAAAAATTACACAAGCCTATAGGACGGAATTGAGAAACATTTTTAGGCCTATCTACTTTAGGAATCAAAGTTAAATTAGTTGCATTAATCAAATCTAATTCAGAGTTACCAGCAAAAAATTCCTCAACAAAGAGACAAACAGAATCACCTATCTCCGGCCAAGAAGTATGATAAAAGGTACCTGAAAAACCGTCAGGGCCAGGAGCTTTGGAGCTACCGAGACTAAAAGCGGCTGCCTTGATTTCTTCTCTGGTGAGAGGAAGCATGAGTTGGTGATTCATTTCAGCTGATATTTTACAATCTATAAAGCCCAGGACAAACTCAGATCCACTCGAGCCGGAAGAAGAGAAAAGCTGTTGGTAGAAAGCAATAATTTCCTTCAATTTCATTACGCTTTTCCAACCAGATCCCTACATCATCCTTAAGCCTAAGGATACTATTCCTCTGTCTCCTCTTAATGGTTGACTTATGAAAGAAACGAGTGTTCTTATCCCCTGTCAAAAGCCAATTCACTCTAGATCTTTGGAGCCAAAATTTTTCTTCCATTTCCAACAAGCGCTCAATAGCTACTTTAACTTCACTTATTTCCTTCATATTCCCATTATTCAAACCCATCCAATGACAACATGACAGACGATTCTTCATTTTTGCAATTAACTTCAAGTTATTGGGGAATTCTTTTTTGCTCCATTTTACAAGCCCATCCTTACACCTTAGGAGTTTGCACGCAAAATCAGAGATGAGAGGAGAATTTCAATATCCACATTCCACAAATCCTCAATCACCTGACGAAAGTTGGGATGACTAGTCCAAGTCGCATCAAATCTGAAAGTTCGCTTCCTTTTTAAAGGAGAAGGAAGAAATTGGACAAAGAGAATGTGGTGATCTAATCCCATCGGTTCGACATTAAAGACTTGCAAATTAGGGAATTGATCCCTTAATTGCCAATTTCCAAGGGCGCGGTCAATACGCTCATGAATAATATCAGGAGGATCTCTCTTATTGCACCAAGTGAATCGTGCCCCGTTATAACCCAGATCATTCAACTCACATCCAGCTACAAAACGCTTAAACTGCAGAATTTTCCTCCATGCTCTAGGCTGCCCTTCCCTTTTTTCATCATGAGATAAAATGTCATTAAAGTCTCCCATACATAACCAAAGGCCATTGATATTCCTGCTCAGCCGTATAATTTCCTGCCAACACAATTTCCGATCTTCTTCAACTGGTGGTCCGTAAACAAATGAGATGAACTCAGGGGAATCAACCGCATTAGAGATTACACGTGTGTGAATAATATTTGATGAAGAAAATAGAACTTCCACCATAACTGAACCAGCCCACCACAAAGCTAGACCGCCGCTTTGCCCTATCAGATCAACTATCCATTCCTCTTGAAAACCACAACGTCTTCGGATTTTCCTCACATACCTAGCCTTCTGTTTCGTTTCCATTAAGAACACAATTAGGGGTTTTTTCCGGAAGCATTCTTCCTTTAGATTCCGAACTGTCAAGGCAACCCCTAAGCCTTGACAATTCCAGGCTAACGCATTCATGATGAACCGGTGGTTGGTCCCATCCAACCACCGGCGTTTTGATCAAGAGAAGAAGGAGACTCATTAGACCCATTACCTGTAAGCCAACTCGAGGGAAATCAATCTCAATCGGATTTATCAGGTCATCCACTGGAATTGACTGGTGCACAGTAGATTGGCGTTTGATCAGAGCCTTGAGGTTCCTGAAATTCCTTCGTCGCCCCCTTTGAACCAAGCTCCCTGTCGAAGCAGAATTAATAGACGTTCGAGAATCATCAAAAAAATAACTTGTGTTGCCTCTTAATTGATTCCACCTCCAATAATCTATCACCAGGCCTTTTTAAGTGGATCCCGTTGAGAGAGAAGGCCCCCTAGGATTAATAGGACGAGTTGAGTGGTCGGGGTCCAATTCACCAGGGAATTCCACTTTGTACGCAGGTGTATGCTTGGAAATTACTGGGCTTTCCTTGTCCAAAGATACAAGGCCCGAGAGAGATAAGGACTCTTGCATCGGTCCACCAGCATCAACCACTTCCAAGGTCCCAAAGTCACTCCTGCTGACACATTGGGCCTTAGCCCCTAGATGGGCCCCTGCATGCGGATTCAACTCTCTTCAACCACAAGGGGCCGTTGACCAACAGGGGGAATTAGAGGCTTAGAACAGATGGCAGGCGCCGACCTCACCTGACAGCACTCTGACGACTTATTGCTAGGAATCTCACCAAATCCTCCTACCTCCTGACAGCTCTCTACCCGAGGCTCCATCTTGCTTTTCAACGGAACTATTGGCCCTGGCGATCAACTCTGGCGATGCACTTCAGAGTTCGACGAAGCACCCTCCTTCTTGCAATCTGTCTTCTCCATAAAATTACCTTCACACCACCTTCTTTGAGAACCACCACAACCTCCTCCGCAGTCTGCAAAGCCGCCCCAAGCCAACTTCCAAATTCATAATGCTCTGTTACATTACTCTTGCTAACTGAGGGGTTTTTGCATCCCCTACCTTCATGACCTATTCTACCACAGAGATAGCAAAAATGCTGGAGACATTCATACTTAACAGAATCCACGCTAGATCTTTTTTCCCTCTCGGAACCCGAAACACGGAACTAAGGGCTCGCTCAATTTAATCACCGATCGCACTCTAATAAAACCACGCCCAAGCTGACCATCTAACTTAGGTTTCTCATACATGACAGTCTCGCCTACCACATCTCCAAGAATCCGCGCATTAGCCTCATCAAAAGCTTCCAAAGGAAGGCCATGAAATTGAATCCAGAAGGGAGCCTCCTCTAAATTTACATCCTCCAAAACCATGAACTCCTCCCACCTTTGTAAGACTAACAAACAACCAAATATTGACCAAGGTCTTCCTTTTAGAATACGGTGAACATCTCTTTTATTCTGGAACCGGAAGAGAAAAATCAGTTTGCTACGGTCAAGCTCGTGAATCTCCAGTTCCTTGTCCAACTGCCAACCTGTCTTTATCATAGAAAAAATAGTGGGAATATTCATGTTCTTTCCCATGATAATCTTACTGACTAAAGTCCCTCCCACATCTGCACCATCACTATCCAGCTTCAGAACCACACTCTTCAAGGTGGAAGCCTCACTGCATTGCCCTACCTCCATACCTCTGACAACCACAGAAGGACTGGCCCCCACTCCGAGAAAGAAGGCAACCCTCAAACAAGAAAAAATTAAGACAACACACGAACAAGGAAGAAAGAAGATGAAGAAGAGAGAAGGGGAAGTGGAAGATCATTGTCTGGAAAAGAGAACTCTGATTAGGCAGGTTCCCGAAGGAGAACCAGGGAACTCTCACTCGATGAGAGAGGAACTCTCACTAGATGAGAAAGGATGTGTTTATCGCTGTATTGGAAAATATAGAGTACACGGTGACTTGTCAGATTTTAGTTTATCTTTACAATACTGCAAATAATGAAAAGTTATAATTATTAATCATCCATACACACACACACATACACCAATTTATAAGTCCATTTTGACTAAAAAAAAATTGGTCCTATTTAAAAATCCAGTTTCATGTAATAAATGAGATTGTGACAATTTTATTCGTAGTAATTATACCCATAAAGATAGAGAGAAGAAATAGTTTAAAAATACTCAATCATAAATGAGGGCAAAGTTGAAAATTTACTCTCATAATCATTGGGTTAACTATCTCTCCTTGGTATGTGAGATTTGATCAAAATAGACTTATAAATAGGATCGAAATGATATATAATAGAATAAAGGTACATTAACAAAATATTTGCTTGGTTCTTGCATTTTGTGACTCAAGTTATCGTTTCTTTTTTAAAAGTAGCTTCGTGTGCCTTTTTTTTTTTTTTTTTTTTTTTTTTTTTTTTTTTTTTTTTTTTTTTTTATCTTGAATGTTTTATGTGCCTCTTAACTTTTAAGAGTAGTGTTTTTTTTTTTTTTAAATAATAATAATAAGAATAACAGAGAATTAAAATTCTACTTCTCTTACCATACTGATATTATATATGAAAGAAGATTTTGGGGAGGATGACTTTTAGATCTCAATCAAGGAAAATAATATTAGAAAATCCTCATTGACAAGTGAATCGGGGGAATTAACAAATGAATCAATTACCATTAATAACTTATGAGAATTGTCAATGAATTATTTTTCTTAATTGGGACCTATATGTTATTCTCCCAACTTGTTCAACTCCTTCACACATCTCAAACTTCCCTTATACTTTTAAGGGTAAATGTGCAAAAATACCCACGTGTTTTTCTCTCGAGGAGCCTTTTAACATCAAGTGTTTTTTTAGATGTAAAAATACACGTGGTTATAAAATAGGAGCAAAAGTCACAGCACCGTTAAATCTTGCTTAACGATGTTAATTTTGGAGGTGGGACCCACACTATTTTCATGAAAAAACTAAAATGCCCCTTTTTTTTGTTAAAAAAAAAAAAAAAAAAAAATCCCAGATTTGAGGGTCAGGAAATGACAAAGAAAACGTGACCTTCTTTCTCGGCACAAGGAAGCGTTTATTGTTCTTCACCTCCTTCTTATTATTATTCTTCTTCTAGATCTGATCTACAAATTAAAACAATACTGTACTGCGTTTGAAGGTATTTGATTATGAACTAAAAAAATTCGATCAGTTCTTTTAATTTTCTTTGCTTCCACTGTTGTTTGGCTTCCCGGTTGAACTGGTTTTTGCTTGAAATAATGCTTCCCGCTACCTGCCTTTTTTTTTTTTTTTTTGCTTCATTTGATTTGTGCATTGTTGTTTCAATTTGAAATGGCTTTTTCTTTTTTTTTTTTCTTTCTCGAACTAATGATTTTATTACGGGAATTTACGCTCTGTAAATCTGTCTCTTGTTTCAAGTCTCTGCGTGCAAGATTGCATGTAAACAGAAGATGGATGAGCTTAAACATGCTAATATAACTTCTGATGAACTCTTTAGCAAAAAAAAAAAAAAAAACTTCTGATGAACTGTGCAAAAGCCTTTTCTTACAATTTCTTCAAATTTAAATCTATAGACCTCCTCTTTTGTGTAACGAACGTGTAATTAATTTATAGACCAGCAACAATTCTGGGATATTTGTTGCCTTGTGAAGCCTATCGTATAAATGTCCTCAGAGAGAATATAATAAACTAGTCCTTTAAATTCTCAAAATTGTATTTAAGTCTCATAAGACTAATAAATTACAATTACTCTAACAAGTCCGTGGGTGTTTATTGACTAGTCTAGGGACGTCTATTGACAAGTCCATGGGCACTTGCGCTGACAACTTTATTGGTATCTATTGACAAGTTCATGGATATTTAACAATTGAAATTTATTATAAAAACTGCTGATGAGACTTAAATGTAATTTTATGATTTCAGAGGACTATTTTATCATATTTTCTCTTTCTTACGAGGTAAAAGCAATTTTCCCCAAAAAAAAAAAAAAAAAAAAAAAAATTGTCGTCCTTTTTTCCAAATCACTCGCAGAAGATTTAGAACGGGAAGCTCGGACCATCATCAATTTAAATTTGATATAATTGAGTAATGTCTCTGTTCATTCAATTCAATCACTGCCTCATTTCCTTCTCTTGATTCTCTTTCTTCTCCTTCTTCTGCAAGTTCTGTACAGCCACCATTCCACCGCCCAGCGATGCTACCGGAGCATTGGGTGCCTCCGTGCGGAAACCGATGTACCCGAAAATATGCAGCCCTTACCCAACTTCCATGTAATCCTTTTCTTCCCATTCCATCTAATAAATCTCCTATATTCTTTTCTTGTTTTTGTCGTCCGCTTATTTTTCTCTATAATTTCTTGCACTTCCTGTATTTTCTCGATTTCGAGATGTTTAATCTTGATAATGCATGCTCATAAGTATATCATTTTCTTGATTTGTGTGACTGCGTAGAGCCCATTTCGTTGACTCATAACATGCTTGGTCGGCGGTTTGATAATTTGAGTTCGTAACATGGGCAATAATTGCTATCTTTGGTTATAAATAGTTTGGTTTATGGTTATCTGCCATTGATGGTTCTATGATGCGAATTTTGTGTGGTTGATCGAGAGAATTTATTATGAAACCAGTCCCTGCTTAGACGAGTATTATTTCTGTAGTTAGGTGGGTTGCATTTCATGATGGTTTTCAATGTATTCTTATTCTGCATGGTGATTAAGGGGATATTCTTGTGAGTCTAATGTATCTTGTTTGTTGGTTGGCTTTAACTCCAGAAAATAGTGAAGAACAGAAATTCAGTGTTTGAGTTTTTGGTTTATCCTAAAGGACTGTTGCCTTACTTGTGATAACACTTTAGGGCGAGTATTCTGCAAGAAGGGTTGCAACTCAGATGAAGAGACATATGAAGAATGTGAGACTACTTTTCTGCTTCATTACTTATCTTAACATATTGAATTATACGCATACTCTTTGAAGAGAATGGAGAAGTGAAATTTTAGTTTAGGCATTTTCTTTGAATTTGATTCAAATCTAACATTCCTTTCCTTAGAATATGTTCAGATTGAGGTAAATGAATGGGAAGGGAAGAACATAAATATATACATAAGTCAAAGAAACTTTCCTAATTAAATTTCTTGTTCCTTCTTTTTCATCCTTTATTCATACATAACCTATAGAGTTTTAAGTTTATGGTATTTTTGCATTTGTGCCAGCATTATAAGGACAAAGCTGTGGTTCCCTCCTATCACTAAGTATTTTTAAATATTAGTAGAATTTGTTTTGATTTATTAATTCTAGTGAAACAGAACTATGATGCAGGACCAATGAAAGTGATGAAGAGACAGAGAAGAGTGAGAAAATTCAAGAAGTAGTCAATCTATTCTGTGATCAAATAAGGGCATATTATATATTAAAAATCTAAGAAATAGTTGTTGACGAAAAATAAAGCAGAAAAATAGAATAATCATAATAAAACATAGAATTCCACAAAAGCAATAAATATATTTAAAAAAAAGTGTTGGCCTCCCTTATTTCTTATGCCCATACCTACAAAGTGATTTCCATTGATTAGATAAATTCATATTTAATTGCTTGACTGAAGCGTTTAACATTTGACAGTTAGGCTATTGCTTTAGATATTGGCGCTGTTTTCTTCAAACTTTAAACTTCCTGAGAACAATGCTGTCTCTGATCATTTTTGGGAATTAGACATCCATAGAGCTCACATGGTCTGGAGTATTGTTGAAACAGGTTTGGAGGACTGCAACCAAATTTGCTACAAGGACCCTGTAATAGAGGGGCAGCAGTGGAGTGCATATATTGACCGTTCTCCTGGAGAAACCTCTTATTCAGAGGTATCTTCTGTTCTAATCTAGTCACTATTACTTGCTATGCTACTGGTTACATTGTTGCAACATAAATTAGTGTTTCAGCTTTGCTCTAACAGTGCTGTTTTTTAATGGTTTTCTCTTTCACTTTTACTCTTTTTTTTTTTTTTTTTTTTTTGTTATACGTTTGATTCTGCTTCCTTGAAGTTAAGGTTGTCTATATGTCAGTTTGTTGTAATATAAAAAGAAATATTTTGGTCATGTTGATTTAGCTTTTACATGTTTGAGGAATGTCATTGATTTCATATAAACTATGACTGAGGATACTGCATACCATGATCATTTTATAATAATTATTCAGTTAAATATTGTTATTGTTGCCCATAGCATAGGCCTATTGATGATTTTCTACTGGATGTTCTTTGATGCAATAGCACTACTTTAGATTACTTCTAAATTGAAGTTGGAACCTTTTATATTTATACTTTATATAGCAGCAAGTGATAATGGAATAATTATGTTCTAAAGTATCATATAATGGCATTGCTTACTCTGTCTAGAAGGTAATCCCGTTGCTTCATTTGTTCCTTCCTTGGTGCCCGTAAGTGGATTATCCTACGAACAGTCGAACACAACATCAAAATATTGGACAAATTCCCAATGTGTAGTGTAGACCCATGTGTTTACTATATCATTTTCTCCTTGTACTTTTATATTCAATTAATGTAGACATTTGGGTTCTTCTGATTAGAGTTTTCCTTTGGTCAATGATTGCCTCCCTCTTAGAATCTTAAGCATTCATGGTTGTTTTTCAAGAAAAAGACATGACCTAAAGGAAGAAAGGTATGTTAATGCATGATTCTTCTGATTAGCTCATGAGCAATTTTACTTGAGACGTGAAATTATGGCAACTTTCTGAAGTGAGTTAGCAAAGTGAGTGATGTGGTAACATGAGAGTCATGAGATTGATAATTCACTTGGAAGGCCATGATTTCTCTATATGATCTTTTGCTCACTTAAGCCAAGCATATCTCTTTCAATTCTTTGTATTGCGCATTGCTCTGCCAAGAGTTCATGAGATTAAGATGCACTTATTTAAAATTATATAAGCCGGGTGTTAATGTATTTTGCATTGCACTGCTCAAGAGTTTAAAAAACAATAATTGTTGATTCCTTCCCTTCATGTGCAGAAATGCTTCCATGCATGTGCATCCGGCTGTGGTTTCAAGGTTTAGTATGATCTTTAATCACCGTACTTTTAGTTAAGTCGTCTATAGTGAGATGCATAACAGTTTCCCTTTTAAGGTTATATGTGATATATGGTAAGATTATGGACTCAGGCTTGAGAATGTTGCCACTGAGCTCCAGAGGAAATAATGCTCCTGGGAACTATATCTTATACTACACAAGTTTCATTTTTCTACAATAGTGATCTGTTAAAATAATTGCAAAAATTATATCTTTCCTTTTTACAGTAAAGAATCTGCTAGTCTTCAACATTTTGATTTTTAATTATGTCTTTGCATTTTACAGTTTGACATTAAAGAGGAAGAAGTTTCTAAGGCTTGTCCTAACAGGCCATCTTATTCTCCTCCTGATCAAAAGCCAGGGCTGCAACAACCTACCAAACAGTCGACTGCTAAGCCTGGATCTTCTGCGTAGTGCTAGAGGTAGGTTAATATACAACAAATCCAGGATCCTGCAACAATTCTTATATCTTGCGGGAACTAGCATTAGATCATACTTTTCAACAGCATGGTTTAGGACCACTAATTGTCAATAGATTTACTGATTTTCTTCCTTGAGGATATCGAAGTTTCTTGTCGCCAAGAAGACTTGGCATATAGTTTTTTTTTTTTTTTGAATGACTATATGGTAACTTCAACTACCGTAATGGTTAGAAGTTAAAAGAGATAGAATTTTGCAATTTTTCACACACTTTTTCCCCTTATCAAATTGACTGAGGGAAATTGTATAATGTTCTCATCTGAATAAATGGTTTTGAGCAAGATCATACTTCACAGTTGTTACTTTGATAATTGCATGCCATTGCCATTGCAATTGTTGGTTGTTTTGGTCCAGGTAATTTTGTGGAATTGATGGCAAGTCCTCATCTTCTGATCATATACTGGTGTTCAAACGTGCATAAAAATGACTACTAACATTTGATGCTTTTGTGAGACTCAGGCACTTTGCTCCATCAAAATTAATTTTTATGTTCAAGCAGCAACTGGCAAAATTGTGTTGTTACTTTGTCAATAAGAGTATAATAGTAATTTAGTTGTTTTTTTGGTTATTAAGAGAGAAAAGATGGAGTAAGTAACCCATTGGTGAAGCTATCTGAAACCTACCGTGTGGCAAATGATAACCAGTCTGGTAATAATATGTAAATTTGATATCTTTTTTAGCCTCCTCTTTTCTTGTTTGATGACATTGACAATTTTATTAAAAGGAATTTTTACAAGTAAAATAGAGTGAAGAGGTTGACATTCATGACATATCTATATGCCTCATCCTCCTTAATACCACAAATGGAAGTATAAAAGTCTCTTAAGAAAATATAAATATCCCACAGAATAATCTCTCAATAAAGAATCATATTAACTTAGTTCATGAATAGAGGCCTAAATTCTTCTCTACCATTGGTTCACAATTGATGATTATTGAGCATCCACTAGCCGTTCTAATGGTAGATGATGATCCACTAGTCAGTATCCTGACAAATATTCAACTTATAACTCATATTTCATAAAGAAGCGAGTTCAAATTTTGTTCCAGGTATGATAACTTTTTTTGTAGAATATTAAGAACTAGCTTGAACTTTTCTATCCCACAAAAAACTGCAATCTCTAGTTTTTGACTCAGAAGTCAACGTTCTCTATTTATTTGGTAAATTGTATTAACCCTTTCTGATTATTATTATTATTATTAAGGAACACATTATCCAAATCCAGCTTTTACGCACTAAAATCCTCAAAGATGGGGATCGGTAGATGGTATAATCTTCAATGAAGTCCAACATACTTCACAGGTAGTTTGATTGAAAAATAAATTTAAATATAAGAATAAATACTCATTCAGGTTTCAAAAAAGATAATAAAAGATTAATAAATATAATAATAATAACAAATACAATGCAGAAATTATACATCCTACTTTCACTGCAACTCCTTGCACTTTCACTGCAACTCCTTGCATTATGCTTCATTATCTTCATATTTTTATTATGCGCCCTTTCCTTAAAACTAGCCCAGACCGCATGATACGCAAGTAAGAGGCCATGTATTTATTAATGTGTTGTTATGTAAAAACATCATTTAGATTTAAAACAATATTTTGTAGTATGGAATACACTATGACTCACAACATAGATATGTGTGTGTGTTGGTTGGGGAGATGCTTACTTAAGATAATCCAACCACCTATTCCACAGTTTACATGATTTCTTAGACTTTTTTCTTTTTTCTCTCCTTAGAATCAACCCATCAATACATATATCAGCCAACGTCCAATTAGAGGATAATTCTCCCAATATAACTTCTTTTAATTCCTGTGGTTGCCTCCAACATGATTGCTTTCAGTAAAAGGATATACATGCACTAGCAAAAAATATATAACTTCTTTTCTCATGCAGCCTCAAAAGTCTGCCAATCGCTGAGAGTATTGTTATTGCTGCACCCAAAAACAAAATAAACCATTTTAAGTATATAAAGTATAAACCTCAATCAAAACTAAATCTAAATATATATAATTCCAATATCACCGGGCAAAAGAATACAAACAACTCCGGCCAAAAAATAAAGAATTCAATGGACGGTAATCAATCATACCACGTCTGACACTGAGGGAGAAATTTTAGTGAGAGCAGTCTCAAAATGGCTGAACTTGATGGTCAATGCATCCCAAGTTCTCTCTGTTGATGCCGACTTCTCTTTAGCAGCAGCCAGCGCTGCTTCACTCATCTATATGTTCATCAAAGTCAGCAAACTCCCCAGAATCATTACCACATTTTTGTTCGACATTTCACATATATTGTTGTTGTTGTGATCAAGATCAGATTAGACTAACTGATTCGACTAAAAAAGGCAGATACATACCAATGCAGCAAGATCAGCACCGCTGAGATTTTTACAAGCTTCCATTCTTCCAAGGGCACACAAATCCACACTGTCATCAATTGGCTTCTTCCTTGCAAGAGCTTTTAAGATCAAGCCTCGTTCATCTGATCTTGGCAGAGGAACATACAGAAGTTTCCCTAACCTACCAGGCCGAAGGACTGCACGGTCCATCACCTCAGCTCTACATAAGAGAAGCAAACACTGGCTTGGTATCCAGAATTGTCAAGTGCAGAGGGAAAAAAAAGGAAATGACAAAAATTGATATGAAATCAAAAATAATATTTTTATGATGCTTTCATTTTCAAATTCCTCCGTGAAACCAAATGGGTGTATATAAAATGTGATTAGAGAAGGCAAACAAGTTACCTGTTAGTGGCCCCAATAACAAAAACAACTGGCCTTTGCTCTGCAGTTACTAGTTGAGTTAGATGGTACAGACTGCAGAGTGTAATTCCTCTGCAGTCTGCACCATCTAACACAACAAGTAACTGCAATTGCAAATGTTTGTCACTTTTTTTATCCATGCTGGAAGCAGTAGTTGTCCTTATAGCATGTTAGCATTAAGTAATTACCTGGTTCAACAGTCGCTCAACAATCCATCCACCTTCTTTACCACGTTTGTTTGTCAGTGCATCCTAAAGATGATTCAAAATATAAAAGATAAATCTTACACCTTGCCCATAAATTTCAAGGTTCACTCTACAATTTTATACTGGGTTTGTTTGTAGGACGATAAATTAACAAAGGACAAGCACACAGGCCTTTATTATTTCTAATTTCAATATTTGTTTAATTCAAGAGATTCAATACAAAAAATGATGATTTCAATGGAAAAAAATGACATTAGGACCATCCAGATTTTAGAAATTTCTCTGCTGCTCCTCGAAGGGCAAAAATTGGGTTCACAATAACACTATTCAAAGGTGAGACAGCGTAAAAAAGGAAAAAAAAAAAAAAAAAGAGAGAGAGAGAGAGAGAGAGAGAGAGAAAAGAATGCAAGGTGAACATGTTCTTGCACGACTAAACAATGTCCGTACTGCTAGCTCGGTTTCTCCAACATAATTATTTACAAGTTCAGGGTCCTACATTAAAATACTTCATTTCAGACAGAGGAGAATCCTGTAACTAAACCAGAACTTTAGAGACAATGGTGCTGCAGGCTTTAGACAAACCTGGATATGAATAAAATTAGCTCCTGCCTCATTGGCAACAGCTTTGGCAATCAGTGTTTTACCACATCCTGGTGGTCCATAGAGCAAAAATCCCGCCTCAAGATCCACCCCAAATTCATGAAAAATTAAATTTCAAGAGATTAACAATCATGTGAAAAAAAGTGGACAATGATTTTTCATGACATAGCGTGAGCATACAATTGATCCACTATAGATTAGTAACATGAATTTTAGAAAGAGCATTAGAAAGTGAATAATTGAGCAGTAATCTAGTTATACAATCTGGTTCTGGAAGCTCCAATAATAGTAATATCATAAGCATAATGTAAATAGAATTGTACAGTTGAAAAGATGACTACTACATTAAAGAAGACACACAAAAATATCAAGTTGACAATCTAGATACAACCTTGTTAGTTAACAAAAACGTACCAAGCTCAAAATATTCAAAAAAGTAAATCCTTCTGTAAAGTATACTATCCAATTCAAATCTCTAATATTAAACCCCACTGAATGAAATGGATTAGCATAATAAATATCAATATGCATAATAAAATCCATAGTAAGCTACATTGTTCACAAGCCATAAACAATACTCTGTTCAATTTATGATAACAATGGTTTTTAAAAAGAAATTAGTGTTCCCTTACCTATATTATAATAAGATAACAAGAAACCAATTACCCCAAAGTCTTAGGGTAATATAGAAACATAGAATCTAAAAGATGAACAAATGTATATAAAGTTCAGCTAATTCAGTGTTTTCCCCATTTAAAGGCTGCCTACTTCACATGTCCACCTTAAATATAATCCTCAAACTCTTGTGATCAGGCCCACCAATATCTTCCCATTTTACATTAGGAATGTGAAATGGGCCTAATGTGAAATGGGAAGATATTGGTGGGCTTGATACTCAGGCTCATACTCAGATCTACCGCAGAGGAGAAAAACGTTGAACTGTGGGTGACTAATAATAATAAGGCAACTAGGATGAAAGATGATTTGGAAATTTGAGAGGTTCAGTTTCGAATGGTAATGGTGATGTTGAGGTCAAAGCGAAGGGTGCCCTAGATTCAAAGATTTGGGTGGGATGGAGAAGGTGATTGAGGAATCTAGGATGGAAGTAATTCTTCCTCTTTATCATCTTGCCAAGAAAGTTAGGAATAAGACCAATGGCAGGGATTTTCTTACATGGACCCTAGGGTTTGAACAAATCGAGTCAAAGCTTGTTGTTTTGTTCGCTGCTAAGCAGGGTAATTTGCGCAAAGATGGTTTGCAACTTCATCCATAGTTCAGTACCTGCATTTGCAGGACTTAAGGCGACGACGAAGAATTTCTCGCAGTGACCTTCCTCCGTTTCTTCTACCCATCTTTGCTGATTCTGTAAAGCACCAACTCAACCTGTGTCGGCGCAAGGCTCCCAATACGACGCAGGAGCAGGGGGAATCTGTTCTCACGGGGGAGCCTGAAAATTTTAAAGAAATATAATTAATAAATGGGATAGGATATCATTACACTACCATTTTTTGTCACTTTATCAAATTCACTACCACTTTTTCACCGCTGGATCAAATCTCAATAGGAGAGAAAATGATAAAAGTAGATGAAATTCTGATCCAACGGTGAAAAAGTGGTAGTGACTTTGGTAAAGGGATAGGATATTGTCACTACCATTTTTGTCATTACTAAATTCACTACCACTTTTTCACCGTTGGATCAGAATCTCAATAGGAGAGAGAAATGATAAAAGTAGATGAAATTCTGATCCAACGGTGAAAAAGTGGTAGTGACTTTGGTAGTGACAAAAAATGGTAGTGACAATATCCTATCCCTTAATAAATTATAACAATCACAATTGTAGTTTAACAAATAAATATTAGGGTAAAATATATTTTTACTTCTTTAAATTTATATGAGGTATATTTTTGGTTTCTTAACTTTATAAAGTATACTTTTAATCTTATAATTCTATCTCTCGTTAATTTTCATAACGGAAAATGCAAACTCAAGTGATAACGGTGTAAACTTAAGTGATGACTGTATAATTAAATAATGAGTTAAGGTGCAGATTTGCCAACGAACTATTACCCGAGAAGCATTTGGCAAAAACATTAATTGAGGGTACCAAAATTACCAATCAACAATTAAAAAGTGAAACAAAAAAACACACAACTAAGGTGCAGATTGGCCAACAAACTATTACCCCGTCACATTGTCTTGGTATCTCCGTCTTCCACTGATTGCCACGATTGTCGCTGACGTCGGCATCTCCAAGCTTCCATTGTTGCTGGGTGTTCCACTCACCCTTTTGAACTTATCAAGGTCTGTATGCAACTTCAGGGCGAGAATCACACACCGAAACCAAATCTAGCCGTCCACAGCTTTCGCCCTAGTTCCATCCCTGCGATGCCACAATGCTTGCTCGCATGGGTCCCATCTCTCGTTGGTGTTTGCCTTATCCAACAAGAAGGCTTAACCGCTTTTTTCTCCCGCGTCTCCGCCACCATCCTACATCAGTGCCTCATATTTTAATGTAATTGTGATAGTTGTTTTTTTTAATAGTTAGTTGGTACTTTTTTTTTCACTTTTTAATTGTTGATTGGTAATTTTGGTACCTCCAATTAATGTTTGTGTCAGATGCTCATCGGGTAATAGTTCGTTGGCAAATCTGCACCTTAACCCTTAAATGATGTTAAGCTTAAATTTAAAATATGGACAAATTGAAGAATATATAAAATGTGTGTAATTAAATATTATTAGTCATCACTTGAGTTCGCTACGTCAGTGTTTTCCGTTGCCATAAGTTTACATGAGGTATACTTTTGGTCTTTTAATTTTATAAAGTATACTTTTAGTCTTGTAATTCTAACACCTTAATTTTGCTAACTAAAATGCAAACTCAAGTGATAATGATGTAAACTTAAGTGATGACGTGTAACTAAATGCTATTAAGTTTAAATTTAAAATATGGGTAACTTGAAGAATATATAAAATTTATGTAATTAAATATTATTAGTTATCACTGAGTTATTACGTCGGCGTTTCCGTTGCCAAACATTAACTGTTAGAATTTTAGGAATAAAAATATACTTTATAAAGTTAAGGACCAAAAGTATGTTTTATGTAAAACTTAAAGGACTAAAAATATATTTTAGTCTAAATATTATTAATATTATAGATTAAACAACGTACATCATGCAACAAATAAATATTCACTAAGTCATAATCAAGTGTAAACTATTGTGACATGCCACAATTATAAATAATTATTGAGCAAACTTAACAAAATTAAAAATACTTCTTATAAATATATCTTAAAAAGTGTAAGTAGTCAATAAAATAAATAATACAACATAGGAACAAAGCAATCACTAGAAAATAAGTTAAAAAATACAAATTAGTAAAAATAATTATAAAATAAAAAATATCTTTTATAAGCTATTTAAGTTTTAAAATTCTTAATACAAGATGTTCTTATGAAACTTAGTTCTAAAAAAGAAAATAACAACTAAATATTTGCAACATCATTAACAAAGTATAAAAAATCAACAATATTATTATTATATAAATATTTTTTTTTTTTTAAAAAAAACACTATCAACCCTATAGGGGCTACCGGCCTTTGAGGCCCGTTTTTACTTTTTGAAACAAAAATCTTAAGTTCAACCTTTTTTAAATTTATGGCCTAAATGGGCTCGGCCCTCCTAAGAAGAGACCGAGGTTTGATTTGATTTTTAATTTACTTTGTTTTTTATTAAAATATTTATAAGAAAAAAGACAACAACAAAAAAAATAATACGAATCTCAAAATCTTACATCAATTTGATTGCCTACAATATTATAAATATTATCTATAAGAGTATAAAATCATTTATTTAAGATTTTAAAGTTAAAATGAGATTTGATTTGATTTTTTTATATTTATAATTGAATTTTGATTTTTATTTATGTCTCTAAAGTATTTTTAATGATTATTAAATCTTACTAATATAATAAATTGTGTAAAATTTCAATATTGTAATTATAGAAATTATTATTATAAAAAAGATAAAATTATAAACCGATATAAATTGTGTAAATCTATCGAACTAACCCATAAACGATAAAAGTTACAAGTATTTTTTTGGGAGAATCCTTCTGGAGGCCCACATTACCAAAAAAAACCTAAAAAAGGCCCAAGAAATTTGCAAATCCTAGAAAAGGCCCCGGGCCTTTATAGGTATTAAGTTACAAAATGAAATTACATTGATGCCCCAGGTGGAAGTCTGAAATTCAATGAATTTGTATACCAGTCTTGCCATATATTCGAGCTCCTCTCTCATCTCTAAATTGGAAATCTCCTTCTCCGTCGCTCCCTTCTCCGATCTCTGGCCTTCTCCTCGATCTCGCTCTGTGTCCGTGCTCGTGGGTCTCTGCCTCTGCGCCTTAGTGCTCGTGGGTCTCTACCTCTGTGCGTCCTTGCTCGTCAATCTCCGCCTCTGCGCCTCCGTCCTCGTCCGTCTCTACGCCTCCGCCTCTGTGCTCATAGGTTGGTTTTCATGCGATTGGTCCTTTTTCTTCAAGTGCAACGAGAGAGAGAAGCCACTATTGCAACTCTGATTCTTCTTCTTCAGGTTCGGTAAGCTTGAACATGTGAGGGAGAAGGGGAAAATCTGAATTAGTAAAAATTTGTGATAAATTGGCTTTTGCAGCAACCCAATCATGGCCAAAAGCACCATATTAGCTATCACATGAATTATAACAATTTCTGTTGATTTATGACTTGCTAGTTACTGCCGCCCTACTATGTTATAATTTTGTTCAATAATATAAAAATTCGAACTTACATTATATATGTTTTGTCTGTGTTGTGTAGTCCGCATTGAATTATCTAAATCAATTTGTTCATTTTTCTAATTTCAATTGCGTCTATTTTAATCTTCTTTTGTTATATGCCCATCAAATACATAACTCGATGTCAATTAGAAGGTTGGCTATACTTCCGAATTACGGTTATACTTGTAACAATTATTTTACATATATAAGCCTAGGCGGGTTTGCTAGGACATTGGAAGGAAAAGTTATATCAGATACTTTTCTTGATGCAAATTTGCATGAATTTGTTTTGGTTGGTAATTTGCATTATTGAGGACTAAGGGCCATCATATAGCTCACTGATTTTGTGTTTAAATATCATTTCTCTTAATTTGAGTTTCAAGAAAACATTGGATTTTAGTGCTGAGATGCATGTTGCCATTGTAGAATTGGGCTTGTTTGGTGTTTGCTGCCCTGCATAAGCCTACTGCATATACCTTATGAGACAAATCTGAAAATTAAGCTAAGGAAAATTCATTTGTGACTTGTACTCAATATTCAAGCAAGAAATATGACCATTGGCTGATTGAACTTACAAAGAATTTCACTGTCTCTCAAATTTCACTCATGATACAAATCCGATTGAATGGTTTGGGTGCTGAAATAGCTGTGCTAATTGTTGCAATCATCGATGCGTTAAAAAGTAACCCATGAAACTTAAGAGTAAAGTTGTGGACGTGTATGTAGGTGAAGGGGTGATAATCCATGGAGTTCAAAGGAGCATGAGAGAGCGTGACAGCTGAGCGGTGGTGCAAATGGAAGTTTCAATTTCCATCATGCACTTTTCTTCTCACATTTTGGGATGAAGTTAAACACACTTAGTTGGAACATGGTTGAATTTGTTTGTATTTCTATTTGCAAACAAATAGAATGATTTATAGATAAAATATAGGAGTACATCAATACTCCGGATTCTTTTGACAATCGATCTAACTATTTTTTATGATGCGTTATCTCGTGTGAGAGATACTTGTGTTATTTAATTTCTCATCATCCGTTAGCTTGGATTAAAAACTAGTGGAGTTTCGCCATCTTTCTTGCGATAAAGCTCTTTCTAGCGGAAGCCGATAATTGAAGTTTCATACTTTGGGTTGCATGTTCATTATTAGATGGCTACTAAGATTTGTTTCTGTTGATGTACATTGTGAGATGTATTTCAAAGTAAACCATAATGCCCGAGGCATTTTTAATCACTTTTTCATTTTGTCATTCTTTGGAATAATTTGTTATCTGTACCTCTTACATATGACTTGAGCCTCTGAAGTCTGAGTTTTGAGTCTTTAAAGTTTATAAAGTTCCACACAAAGTATTAGTACTTTTCATCTACTTTTCTTCATATATACAGGAGAAAATTTTATGATGTGGAACTTCATAAATGTCATTCTTTGGGTTCTTTATATGAATGTTTTTCTCCTGATTCCTAAATGTCATTGTTACCACAATGATATATATATTAAGCGAAGCCATCACAATATGGTGTTATAGTAATCCAGTGCACATAGTATTCATAAATGTATGCCTGAGTAAAAGTGAAATAAAATATGACTCACTTATTTTAACTCCTTGCCCGAATTTCGGTTCTATAATTTCTTCCTATATGCAGGATCGCCTGTGCGGCCAAAGTGGGGCCATCTCAAGGATTTGCACGAGCAATAAAACTCGTGAACTAGCTTTAGTATCCGGAGATCCTATTGTAACACGATTGGACACTCTCAAGAGGTATTTAGCTTGATTCAGGTTTCCCGAGAATTATCAAACCCATCTAATATGCTCTTTTTTGGCCTGAAATTTACTATGATTTATGACTAAACTAAATTTCTAACTTCTCTCTTTAATGTCCAAATTCATGTCTTCAAATCAAAATCGGGTGCTTGTCTTTGCATTCCTTGCAAACTACGATTCAAGATCTACCGCAACGGTGGCCTTTGGAGATGGGCATCACAACTTACCTCCGTGGTCTATAAGCATTCTTCCCGACCGCAAGCACACACGCTTATAACACCGCAAGGGTAGGAGAAAAGAAGCTTAAGATATTATCGATTAAGTATATGTGAAGAAGAGGATCAATAATTTTCTCATTGATGATTATATTCAGCTATAGTTCTTTTTACAAGATTGACTTGCTTTTTTCATAGAAGTAGACATGTATAAAAGGGAAGGAATAAGTACTTTTTGGTTTCTAAGTTCTATTTGCAATTTCTTGTTTGGATTAATTTTTATTCGTAATAATGAAAATGATTGTCTTCAACAAATTTCACTTATGGTATTCCACAGAGTGAGTGCCTATGATTCTACAGTCTGCTAATGTAGTTGTCAGATTTTACTGATATGGTTGTTAGTGGGGGCTGATGTTGTTGTTAGTGGGGGCTGATATAATTGTTAGTAGGGGCTGATATAGTTGTTGTTAGTGACAAATTTCACCTTCTGTAATTTGTTTGTTACACATTTTCAGGAAATGTTTGAGGTTCAACTTCTGACCATTAATACAAGTTTGATGGGTACACAATGCCATTCTACTCTATGGACAAAATTCATGAATTGAAGGTGGGCTTCTTGTGGTGGCTGGTCACCCATCCTTGCAACAGCCATCACCAAAAAGTTTTGTCTTTGATTGAAGACTACCACAAGCAGAAGAAGAGACATTAGGGGACATACTTGTTAGGATACATTGTAGTTGACCACAAATATGTATTTATCACAAATTTGTATTTATGAGAATAAGCTCACCATTTGTTCTTTTGTAAATTGTCCACTGACTGCTAACTTCACTATTTTTATTCAATGACAACAACAAATTTTTGCTTATTTTTTATATTTATTCATGGAATGAGAACAACAAAATCATGGACAAGTTTGTTAAATTGCTTATGTTTTGATTTTTGTTCATGGAATGAGAACAACAAAAGAATGGAGAATTAAATCAAATATTTGTATCAAGAATATCGACATCCACTAACAACAACATCACCCTATTATCAACAATGTTAGTACCCATTAACAACTACATCAGCTCCCATAACAACTACATCATCCTCCATTGACAACAATCAATAACCACTAACAACTACATCAGCCCCCTCTAACAACTAAAACAGCCCATTTTAACAACTACATCAACCCCTATTAACAACAATATCAGTAACTACTAACAACTACATCAGCTCTCATTAACAACTACATTAGCGCTTACTAACAACTACATCGCCCCACTAACAACTACATCACCCTATTAACAACTACATCAAGAAACACTAACAACTACATCAGCCCATTGACAACTACATCGCTCCCATTGACAATCGCATCGACCCCATTAACAACTACATTAGCCCCCACTAACAACTACAACAACCCCCCTCTAACAACTAAAACAGCCCCGTTTAACAACTACATCAGCCATTAACAACAATATCAGTAACCACTAGCAACTATATCAGCTCTTATTAACAACTACATCAGCCCCCTTTAATAACAATCAGTAACTACATCAACCTCATTCATGTTATTATCAAGTAGGAGATAGGTAAGAAATGCTAAGATTTTGATTAAGATATCATAATCACAATGCTACTTCGTTTTTAATCACTGTAGGGGTAGGTTAGTAAAATCTTGCTCTATTCTTGGGCCTGAAAACAGAGGGAAATGTCTGTATTTGAGTGGGAATGGTGAAAGTGATGAAGGAATGAAGGCTGAAAAACGCTAAATTTGATAGTTGTTAATATCTACGCTTTAGTTGTTAATACCTTCGATTTTAGTTGTTAATATGGCTATTAAACTTGTTAATACGAGATGAAAGTGAAAACGCTGTAGGGTTGGTTGCTCTGTTTTTTGGGCATGGAAACAAAGGGAGGTTTATTTGTTAGTGGGAATGATTGAATGTGAAAATGCTGATATGGCATAGTTGTTAATACCTTCAGTTTTTAGTTGTTAATATGACTGTTAAAGTTGTTAATACTAACTGTATGTTGCAGATCATAGTTAATGATTGAATCCAAATCCAAGTTGATCATTGATGGTGCCTTGTGTTTTTTGCTGATGTAGTTGTCAGATTTTACTGATATGGTTGTTAGTGGGGGCTGATGTTGTTGTTATTCTTTTGCTGATGTAGTTGTCAGATTTTATTGATATGGTTGTTAGTGGGGGCTGATGTTGTTGTTAGTGAGGCCTGATATAGTTTTTAGTGGGGGCTGATATAGTTGTTAGTAGGGGTTGATGTTGTTGTTAGTGAGGGCTGATATAGTTGTTAGTGGAGGGTGATGTTGTTAGTGAGGCCTGATATAGTTGTTAGTGGGGGCTGATATAGTTGTTAGTGAGGCCTGATATGGTTGTTAGTGGGGGCTGATGTTGTTGTTATTCTTTTGCTGATGTAGTTGTCAGATTTTACTGATATGGTTGTTAGTGGGGGCTAATGTTGTTGTTAGTAGGGGCTGATGTTGTTGTTAGTAGGGGTGATGTTGTTGTTAGTGAGACCTGATATGGTTGTTAGTGTGGGTTGATGTTGTTGTTATTATTTTTTGCTAATGTAGTTGTCAAATTTTACTAATATGGTTGTTAGTGGGGGCTGATGTTGTTGTTAGTGGGGGCTGATATAGTTGTTAGTAGAGGCTGATATAGTTGTTGTTAGTGAGGCCTGATATAGTTGTTAAAGAGGGCTGATGTAGTTGTTAATGGGGACTGATGTTGTTGTTAGTATTTGTTGATGTAGTTGTTAATTGGGGCTAATAATGTTGATAAACGAGTACCTTATTATATCCCATTTTCCTGCTTCTGCACACACAACTAACAATGACGAGAAATGCAAGAAACAATTGTCGTTCTCATTCATATTAAAATGTCATGTCACTTACATCATAAAATTTACAAAACTTTGTCCTAAATATGAACTTAAGTGTTGTGCACAATTGCTGTAATATAATCTGTCATACAACCACTGAAATTTAGATACACTTAAAAACAAGTCAGCCTATGTACATAAAAAGATTGCTTCCTAAAGGCTCATCTTTGCAAAATCACAAATCATTTAACAACTGTGGCATCAATGAACATTGACATTTACAAAAAATCTGATGGACAAAACATGTGTCCTAAATCAGTATGTTGGCGGACATAACAAGTCATCCTATTAACTCGTTGGCTCGTTGCAACTTTTCAGCCTGAGATCTTATAATGTCATCAACCATTTCTATGTATCTGGAGAGTGATTTTGCGCTGCTGTTAGGAACAAGACTTGCAAACATTTTCTCTTTGCTTGCATCCAACACTTTACTCAATGACATTGGCTTCACCACAGACCCCAAAAGCTTCTCATAATGTCAATGCAGCTAAAGGTTCCTCATAGTATATATAGCCTTACCTACAATATCAAATGTCTTTGTTAGTTCTTAGATCCCAAATAAAGGAAAGGCCCAATAAAATAGTACTTACAAAAAGCATATTCATACAAAGCTCGCTGCTAAGTAACTGATCTTACAAAAACAATGCAACAATATTATGCTTAAATAAGCATCAGGCCCTGAATTAGTCAATGTAATCTTCTACCACTCCAGATTATGGCTAATTTATATCTCTGTTGAATAACGGCACAACAATTGAATGGACTCTTAATTTGTAAAATTCACACTCGCAGGTCAGTAGCATGAGGGGAAAAAAATAATCAATTTGCATTTAAAGTCAAAAGGTATGTTGTGACTGGTGCCAATTCCTCACCTGACGAATAAGCATTGGTTGTGAGTGGGGAAACATAACATATCCATATATAAGCTTAACCTTTAGAACAAAGAAAAGGATGTGCATGTTAAAAAGCCTACCGTAAGTGCAATTTCTTGGTCTTCCTTCTTTGAGATCTTGTAAGCAACTCCCCACTATCTCCTTGCAAAATGAATGTAGTACTATTTCAAAATTCACATATTGAAAAATTGAATTCAATAATTTCAATGCAGGACACAACTAAGATTTAGTGCAAAAGCCCCATAACATCAATGGGTGGAATGAAGTTATTACCATACAAGGTCATGTTAACTAACCAAATTAAAAGTCTTAATTCGAACAACATATGAAATTTACCTTTTGTTTTACCACCAACCGGAAAGTAAGATATTGTCATTCTTTTTAAAGACTCAATTTCATCTTGTAGGTGCTTAATCACAGTGGTTGAAAGTACAGAAACTGATTGGACCATACTTCTTATGTAGTCGCTTGGACACCTAAGACAAGGGAAATACACACAAACATATTGATATATATATATATATATATATATAGCCATTTAAAAAAAATGAAAATGGGCCCTAGTCACTTTCTTTAAAAAAGAAAAAATCTTAAACAAGGATGGATATATCAGCAACAGTTATGGCTAAGTCCAACAAACTAGCCTAACAAACAAACTGACTAAAGATATAGTTCAATTAGTATAACATTGAGAATTCAACCATAAGGCATAGAGCTCCTTTCACTCCATTTTAATGACAAGATTTAAAAATTTCATAGATATGAATTACAGTGACATTGAAATCATACCATAGCAGGATTCATAATATGAAATCACATATGCAAGACTTATGAAGCACATGCATTGTTTGCGCTAGAAACCAATGAACAAATGTCCTGCTTTTTTTCAGATCGCCCAATTAAATGAGTAAGGAAAAAGTGATCGTGGTTATTAAGCAGATTATAAGACTTACGCATACTTCTCCTTCAAATTTACGATGGTTACTTGTTCTTCCAGGGTATTTAGGGGTCCCCCGTGGTCGAGACTTCCGGCACGAAAGACCCACCAAAGCAAATCATCGACGTTGTCTTTTGTCGTCTAATCAAAGAGTTGAATTGAACGCACAAAGAAAAAGAGCTATGGATGCAAGAAGAAAGACCTTGATGGAAGACACGTCGATAACCTTTGATGAAACACACGACGCTTTCATCAAATGGAAAGCCGCCTTTCCAAATCGAGAACCATACCCGAATACCCACATCACCATTTCTTTGGCAGAATCAAAGAAAAGCATTCCTCTTGATATTGCCGTGTTTTCCTTTGCCATTCGCTCTCTTGCAGTAGCTTAACCTGACGCGGTTGTTGGAGATTCACGCACCACCCCTGGCTTCTCCACCGACACTCCCGATCTCCAACCCCTAGTCCAACAGCGGCACCCGGGTTCCCAGTCTCAGTCTCCAATTGCTACAACCACCTTTATGTACCTCCTCCGACCGTCGGATCAGCCCCTCATCCTTTTTAGTCGTACCTTAGTGAATTGCAAAATTTTCAGTATTATGTGGTGTTGACGGTGTTTGTTGTTGTTCTCACCAACGTTGTATCTCTCTTCATTTCGGCTTTGATGGTTGGATTGGCAATGACTGTGCACACGGTGCATTCCGAATGCCTGAGGATCTGTTTCTGGACGATCAAGAACCTGTGAATTCTGGTTTCCTGTTGTTCCTCGGCAACACTGCCTCTTCTGCCGCCGCATTGTCTGTTCCTCAAGTCCCTTTTCTTTTTTACTCACAGGTGACTTTTCTTTTTTACTCTCAGGGGCATGAATGTGAATTTACATTGTAACTTAATACCTATAAAGGCCCTGGGGGCCTTTTCTAGGATTTGCAAATTCTTTAGGCCTTTTTTAGGTTTATTTTGATAATATGGGCCTCCAGAAGGATTCTCCCTATTTTTTTCCCTAACAAATTATAAGTATTTACGCATACGAAATACGAATACGAAATAAGAAGAACAAAAGGCAAAGAATTTTGGGAAAATTGCATTTACATCCCAAACAAGAGAAAATATGACAAAATGATACCTTAAAATCTCAAAATTACATTTATGTCATGTGGAACTTTTTTACAATGAATTCTAATTCTGCTGACTAATCAATAGGTGTCTACTGACAAGTCCATGGACGATTACACTGACAAGTCCATAGGCGTTCATTGAAAAGTCTAGAATTAGAATTTATTGCAAAAAAGTCTCAGGGACTTAAATATTATTAACGGCTTACGTTTTATATTCATAGAAACATAAACAATTAAACAATACATTATATTAGTATTTTAGTCTTCCTTTGACCGCCGCCTATCGGCAACTAGCCAAATACACTGATAAAGAAGGCTCAAGACCGTTATTTGGGTGAACAAAACTAAACCGAAGCTAAATTCGCTTTATTTTTTTGGTTCGATTTTTTATTTTTCATTAAGTTTTTATTTGATTATATTGTGTCATATGGTTAAATGTAGGGTTAAGGTGCAGATTTGCCAACCAACTATTACCCGAGGAGCGTCTGGCACAAATAACTATTGAGGGGACCAAAATTGCCAATCAACAATTAAAAAGTGAAAAACAACACAATTTGGAGCAGATTTGCCAACGAACTATTACCCTGTCACTGTCTTGGCGTCTCTGTCTTCCGTTGACTGTCACAGTGTCGGTGACGTCGGCATCTCCAAAGTTTCTATTGTTCTTTGGTGTTCCACTCACCCTCTTGAACTCATCCAAGTAGTTCACGGGTTCGATTGGCACGCAACTTGCACCCCGGTTTCATCCTCGATGCCACAAGCGGCAGAACCGCCGCTTTACAATGCCTACTCCCATGGGTCCCATCTCTGTTGGTGTTTTCCTTTTCCAACAACAAGGCTTAACCGCTCTTTTCTCCCGCATTTCCACCACCGTCCTACGCTAGTGCCTCATATTTTAACTTAATTGTGATAGTTGTTTTTTTAATAGTTATTTGGTTTTTTTTTCACTTTTAATAGTTATTTGGTGGTTTTTTCACTTTTTAATTGTTGATCGGCAATTTTGGTCCCTTCAATAGTTATTTGTGCTAGACACTCCTCGGATAATAGTCGGTTGGCAAATCTACACCTTCACCCTTAAATGTATTAAATAAATAATATATAATATAATATTAACCGAAGATCCCAACTTACCCTTGCCTCAAGAAGCATTCATAAACTTCATACTTATCAACGGGTGTGTGAGTGTGCATGTGCTCAAACAAATTCGTTTTAAGATAAAAGGGAACTTTCATTTTATTTTTATATGTTTGGTCTGCATCAACCTTCCATTCCGGCCTTGGGGCTTTTAATATGCCCTTTTCTAGTACTTTTATAAATGGGTTAAGGTGCGATTTGGCCAACAAACTATTGGTTCAGGAGCATCCAGCACAATTAACTATTACCTGGACCATAAATACCAATAAACTATTTAAATGTTAAAATCAGCACAATTCCGTTAAAAAGAAATTAACTCCGTTAAAGATAAATCCAAAGGACAAATCCTTCCTGGACATTCCGACAGGGAAATCACCAAGAAGAGAACTGCAAGGCCCTCGTCCAGCGCCTCTAAGGATACACAAAGATTCCCACAAGATCAAGAAACCTCCGCTGGCGCCACAGCCGCAACTTCTGCCACGCCAGCCTGTCATCATCTACACTGTCTCTCCCAAGGTCATCCACACCACGCCGGGCGACTTCATGGGCCTCATTCAACGCCTAACTAGGTCATCTTCTTCTTCGAATTCTTCCTCCAACACGGGGTCAAACAATCCTTTTATCGGTAATCCTGGCGATATGGTTTCACCGGCAGCGCGATTCGCCGCCATAGAGAAAGCTAGGTCTCCCCACCAAGAAAGTACAGGGGGACAACATCGTGTACCGGGAAGCCGTTGGTTGCGGAAGGGAACATGGAGGTGGATGATGCAATTGATCGGCCCAACAAAGGCGTTTCCCGATTTTATCGCGGATCGGGCCGCACTCTCCGATTCCCGCTAGCTTCTTCTTGCTGCCTTCAACGACGGTGGATCCAACCTTGGGCAGCTTCCTTCTTCAAGATTTGAGCCCGGCCCTTAACTGGAGTTTCATGGAGGGTTTGGTACCTAGCCCTTCTTTCTTTATTTCACCATGTACTCCTTCCATACCATGTACTCCTTCCATCGACTTATTCAACAATTTCTTTGATTCATAAGCTTCCCTAGGTTTCATCGTTCAGTTTTGACCGTCCTGCTTAATAATTTAATTACCTCATTGTTGTGTAGTTTCAGAAGAAGGGGGCAGGGACGACGTTAATTTTATCTTTAACGGAGTTAATTTCTTTTTAATGGAATTGTGCTGATTTTAACATTTAAATAGTTTATTGGTATTTATGGTCAACGTAATAGTTAATTATGCTAGACGCTCCTGAGCCAATAGTTTGTTGGCCAAATCGCACCTTAACCCTTTATAAATTGAGTGTTTTAAATTTTTTACTATAATTTTTTTTTTGAAAAAAAATCAAAATTGCAGAACTTAAGAGTATTTTTTTTTCCTTTGAAAAATCATAGAATATTTAAAATTGCATCATTTTAAGATATTAAAATGTTAGTTTTATGTAGCATATAATGATCAAAAGAAAAAAGGAAAAAATTGGAAAGTTAGATTTTTTTTCAAAAAGCATTAGGAAAAGACACATTAGGGACCCCTCAAACCCTTTACGGAAATCTTGGGTCTATATGCATTTCCTTCACATTAGGAAGGCTTAAAATCAAACAAATCAGTCTCGGTTTGCGATTAGCTTTTGAATAATAACTTTTACGATTTACAAGGAAAGTATGTGAGAAGAGTTTTATTTCGACTTGCAAAAAAAAAAAAAAAAAAGGTTTCTAAATACACTCAATTAATAGGCTAAAATTAAGACTCGTTAAAGAATCAAATCTTAAGATCTTATGACCTGTTTGCTTGGCTTTGGACCATTGAAATTAATCCCACCCACCTACATACACACAGATAAAAACCTGCATTGCAGACCAAAAAATATCTACCAAGGAAACTCTTGAATTATCAAGTAGGTAACATTCCTGTGCATAATACAACAATTACAGTTACAGAAAAACTAAATTGGAAGTTCTTGATCACCAACATTTTTTTTTCCAAGGGGCGGAGACAAGAACGATCCATAGATCAAAAGTATAACGCTTGCGCACTTAAAAGAGAATCAGCATAACGTTTAACAGAACAAGTGGAACTTTATTAACATGACAAGATGGTTTAATAAGTAGATGTTATTCTACGCTTCAATATGATATTTTCTAGACGGAAAGAAAGTAAGGATGTAATGATGTATAATTAATATACAAGGAACAACAAACACCAACAATTAAGGGGGGAATCAAACACATCCCCCCTTTTTTGCTCTAATGGAGTTTTAATTTCGTTGAAGTCCCTTGCTACTAGCCAAGGTTCATTAATTTCCCCAGCCAAACTTTGTAACAGATTCCACGTCCGCTGTCGCTGTTGCACACATGGACTAGCATAAACATCAATGAACAACATCTCCTTACGTCCCAAACCTTCAACCTACAATGGATGAACTGATCCTCTTTAAATAGCAGTGAACAATATCTCCTTACATCCCAACTTCAACCTACAATGGATGAACTGCTCCTCTTTAACTAACACGTCAACACCGAGATCCTCCAAGTTCCACAGCAACCAGATTCCCCCTGAGAAGCCCACTACCTCCACTCTCACTGAAAATTTGAAACCCCAACTCTTAATAATCTTCGTTGCTAGATTGCCACTAACACGAGGTTCCAAAATGACAACAACATCAACCTTATACCTATGCTTCAAGTCTTTTAGGACAATCGCAAAAGACTTACTCGCTGCCCCCTGCTATTCCATGTTAAAATATTCATCATAAAATCTGTTATGACGGGTAGCGATAGCACTAATCAAAAGTTTAAACATCAGCAAGCACAGGGGTAGTGAACTCTTACCCTATGCTCATAACACCACACTCTGGCAAGACTTCATCTCCTCCCACCATACTCACCTGATTAGCCATTCTACTCAGGTTTTCCCCAGGGTGCAGGTTCTCCTTTTTAGACATATTTACTTCTTTTCCCTTATACAGCTCCATATTGCTTTCTGGCACTACAGAGCAGTTTCCACTAAGGCGGTTCTCTTCGAGTATGCTACTTCTCAGAGCCACATTACTCTTTGTTATCAGAACTTTCTCCTTCCTCACATCATGAGCTTTATTTCCTCCTTGTGCTATTCTCACCATAGAGCCTTTTGTTAACACATATGTTACAACACCTCCTGTCCGCACACCACTCAACTTCCCCTATTTATTCTGGTAGTTCTAGTTTTTCACCTTAGACGTATGCCCAATCAACCTATCAGCCCCTGAAATAGCCTCAATATGATCCCCATTCAGACAACCAGACTCCTCCTCCATATCCTCTCTTAAGACCGTGAATCTTGAACCAGAATTATGCTCCTGAGTATGGACATCAATTTTCCTTGGTCTCCTTACCCGTTGAACCGTCCTCCACACCTCCTTTGTCTCACCCTCATTTACTACGCATTGTTCCTTTTCCCCCCTGAGTCTCCACCTCCATACCTTCCTCAGATTTAGACTTATGAAATGTTTCACATCCTTCTTTGTTATGCCCATACCAACCACAGTTAGTGCACAAGCTGCTCAAACTCTCATATACAATATTCAGTTTATGTCCCTCCACACAGAACGAAGGGACCAAAGGCTTCATAAGATCTAACTCTATGCACATTCTTGCAAACTTGCCCCTGGATATTTGTGCCGTATGGACATTGAGTCGGATCGCTTTCCTAATAGCATTTCCCAGGTTTAGGAGAAACTTTTTATCAAAGAGTGGGGGTAAACTCGAAATCTAACCCATGCAATTAGAGACTCAATCTTCTCATTATTTGGATTGAACTCAGGCTTCCAACGTGAGACACTCAAATAAGCATCAGCTATGACCCTCGGCCCCCCAATCAAAGCTCCCATATAATCTTCAGTATGTTGAAAATTTACAAGATAAAAATCATTTTCCAGGTCAAAGATTTCGATCTTACCCTTTCTTTCCCAAATTTGCTTTAACTTCTTCATCATGAAAACATAGGCCAGTTGCCTTCCCATCAGCTTCACCACCAAAGTCCTCCGAAAAGGCCTCTGTAGTCTCTCTTTTTCCTTTTCCTCCAAATTAAATCTTGGACAGAGTGGATTAGAAAGATCCACCGTGATTCCATCGCATGGATTTAGGACTTTCGCAAAGTCCGTATGAGCTCCATAGTCCTCCGATTCTTCCTCGTCTTCATTTCTCGTCCATTCCCACCATTTAGCCTTGAACTTACATTCTGAAGAAGTGATTCCTTGTACGACTTCGTGCCTAATCCTTCTCATCGGTCCACATCCAACTTTCCTCACGCACTTTCACTGATTCCTCTCCTGTGAATTCAGCTTTAGAAAATTGCACCTTCCTCTTCCTTCGGCCCAAATCATCATGCTCATACTCTAGATCCTCAACTTCCCCCCTCGCCGGACGCGATCGAAGGGACACTCATTTTCTTTGCCGCGGTGGGCGACGAGCACACAGATTCAATGTCGAGACGCAAGCCCTAGCGAGCTCAAAAAGTCACGCGGATCTGGAAAAAGTTTTGTCTTTATTAATTAGAGAGAGTCTTTAAAAGGCTAGATCCAAAATTGCAGTCTCTTGGATATGGAATCAAGTGGTCCTTTCTTTACTTGGAAGGGGCCAAAATGGGAGGGATTAGAGAGAGTCTTTAAAAGGCTAGATCGGTGTCTATGCAACGTTAATTGGCTTGAGAGGTTTGAGGATGCAAAGGTCAGAGTTTTCCCTAGAGTGGGTTCTGATCACCACCCTTTGCTGATTAAAATGGTTTCGGATTCCTCTAGAGCTGGAGCTCGAGTTTTCAGATACGAAGTAGCTTGGTAGATGCATGAAGATTTTAAAGAGTTTCTTCGAAATAGTTGGAAGGAAGAAGAAGTGACAAATGAAATGCTGATGTTATTACAACAGGAGCTGAAACAGTGGAATAAGGATGTTTTCGGAAGAGTTGAGCTTCGCAAGAGAAGAATTTTAAATAGACCGAATGGCATTCGGAACTGTGTGGCAAGGCGAGGGAATTCCTTTTGGACCATTTAGAGGAGGAGTTGGAAGAAGAGCTACTTCAAACTTTGAGACAGAGGAGGTGGTATGGTTCCAAAAATCGAGGGGGAAATGGTTGGAGGAGGGGGATAGAAGTACAAGATATTACCATACCAAGACTTTGTGTGGAAGATGGAGAAATAAAATTAAAATGCTAAAAAATGCTAAGGGCTGTGGGTGGAGGATGAGGAGGGAATAGTGACGTTGTTGCAAGATTATTATGCTAATCTGTTTAGGGAGGTTCGACCGATAGAGGCTGGATTATGACTTTGCAGAGATGGGGGAAGGTGAAGAAGGAGCAGTTAGTTGTTTGGGGAGGAGTATTAGTGGAGAGGAAATCAGAAGGGCATTTTTCCAATTAGGAGCGTTTAAAGCTCCAGGAGGGGATGGATTTCCAGCCGCCTTTTATCAGCATAAGTGGCGTGTAGTAGGAAGCTCAGTCATCAACTTTATAAGAAGTCTATGGGAGGATCCAGATAGAATCAGCAACATAAATGACACTTCGCTGGTACTTATTCCTAAGGTAGAGCAACCGGAAGTGGTAAGTCAATTCCGCCCTATTGCTCTATGCAACGTGCTGTATAAGGGACTGTCTAAAGTAGTTGTAAATAGGTTGAAACCGCTAATGAATAGGCTAGTTTCACCTTATCAAACTAGTTTTGTACCAGGGAGGAATATACATGATAACATTATTGTAGCTAAAGAGTGCACTCTATGAACCAGATTAGGGGGAAAAAAGGTTTTATGATAATTAAAATAGACCTTCAGAAAGTCTACGACATGATGAATTGGAATTTTATTGACAACACGTTGATTAATGAATAAGAAGGGTTGAGGCCTCGTTTCTACCAAAAAAAAAATCAAACACACTCATATCTGTTGGATATGATTAGTTTTAATGATGCCTTATATAGATGTCATTCTTAAGAGCAAAAAGTTTATATAATATATTTATATCCTACATTGACTAATTCTTATATTTAATGTAGAGTCAAAGAAGATGTGAAGTCAATAATATAGAATGATCAAGACAAGAGAAAGAAATAGAGTTCATTTATGAAGAATGATCAAAAGAAGAGAAGAAAGAGAGCGTTGCATTGTGGAGAATGATCATAACAAGAAGAAAGAAAGAAGAACTTGCTGAATAGAATGAGAAAATCATTATACAAGTTCTTAGATTGATTCTAGAAGTCTCCACGATCAAATAGAAGTTGGAACGGCTCAATTCAGAGTTAAAATAAGCAAGTTCAAGCTTCTGGATGAATAGTGCTTGCTACAGTGATTTTCGCATGAACAGTGTCTTGCTCGAGCATGAAAATTGTCCTTCCTCGAGCATGAAAAATGGTCATGCTCTAGCAGAGAAACATGCCATGCTTAAGCAACAATGGTTTCTCAGCTACTCTGTTCAGCTCTATTTCAGGCGACCTCTGGTAATTCGATGATATCTCTCAAACCAGAAGTCCGATTGAGGTGAAACAATTTTGTATGAAACTAGACTCCTAATGCGTCATTTTAATATAAAATTCAGCCCAAAGGAGTTCATATCAAGGAGCTATTATTTTTTGAAGTTGCTACAAAAATCGTCACAATCCGAGAACAAGCTTCGTATTTTGAGCATATCTCACAAACGACAAATCCAAATGAGATGAAACCGTGCCATTTGAAACTAGACTCAAATAAATTTTCAAAAACATAAAGATCACAGAAAAGATCACATGAAGGAGATATGATGTTTTGAAGTCGACAAATGGTTGAGAATGTTGCAAAAAAGCCGATCAAGAACAACCTTAATTCATCTGATGATAAGGACGAACCACAATGAGTTTGGAATTGATTCTTCTTGCATTGGAAAGAAGACTCAAAGAGCTATATGAAGATAAGTGGTTTGCCAAATTTGGAGTTATATCAAGGACGCCACACTCACCGGAAATTGCATCTTGTGTTGATGATATGCTTGCATTCTGAAAGGCAGAGAACAATTCATGTTGAAATGAATTATTGCCTCAAATTCATAGCCTCGAGTCAAGAAGAAGCATAGAACAAATTAGAAGCGCTTCTGCCTCAAGTTCATATGCATTGTGCGTCGAGTTAGACGAAGGCAGAAAGCTTTCTCAAGTAGAGTATTTGTGATACCCGAGCATCGTTGGGCTGAGGAAGAATTTGCAAGTTTAAAAGGCTTGCTCAAGCAGAGCATTCAGTCATACTCGAGCAACATCAGACTCAAGGAAAAATACTTCAAAGAAAAATCCATGCTCGAGCACAATAGATGAGGCTGCCCGAGCATCATTGAGTAATGAGACTATGATCACCTTGAAGTTTTGCTCGAGCAACATCGATTTGAGCAAAGGAACAGCAAGGTAGAAAGTCATACTCGAGCAAGGTCTGAAAGCATGCTCGCGCACCATGCTTAAGCAGGCATAAAAGGGTTGCTCGAGCAGAGTCAAACAACTTGTCTTCTTGTCTCTATATGGCCCTTGCCCGAGCAAGCTCTGATGGTTTGCTCGAGCATGGGATCTTGCTTGCTCGAGCAGCGATGTTAAAGTTTATTTTTCAAAAGCCTTCAGAGATGCTTACTTGAGCATGCCTCTGTGCTTTGCCCGAGCATTGACAAAAGTGGTTAATCTTCAGAGTAGCTTGCATGAGCATACCCTTATAGCTTGCTCAAGCACTAGCGATACAAATGATCTTTCATAAGTCTCCAGCGATGCTTGCTCGAGCATGCCTCTAAACGTTGCTCGAGCATCAGCGATGGTAATTGATTTTCAATAGAAGCTTGCCCGAGTAGACTTGGTTACTTGCTCGAGTACCATGTGACCTGTTATTTAAAAAGTATTCTTTCACATCTTATGCCCGAGCACATTATTTATCCATTCTCGAGCAAGGTCACCTCTGGTCTACATGGCATCTTTCTCACTTTTTAAGTAGTAATTTTGCCCCAAAAGTACACTCTCAGGAGCAATTTTGCCCTGGAAGTTTTTTTTGTCTTAATGTTGCCCCGCAGTCTAAAAACGTATGATATGATTAAGTAACTTATTTAGCTTCCTTAATTTCTTCAACAACAAAAAGTCAATATGGTCTTATAATTATAATCATGACAAAGGGAGTAGGGGGCGGCAATTTTTTTTTTTTTTTTAAAGTAAGCATTTCCTTCTCCTTCTTCCCCTATGGCATTTTCCATTGCAAGCATTCTCCAATCAAACAATAATCACTCGCCTGCAGAATTTGTCCAGAAAAAATGTTTCGAATAAATCAAAGAAAAAAATAAGAACAAATTTGTCCGAATAGAAGATCAAGCGAGTGTGTCGCAGACAGTTCAAACAAATTTTTCCAAACAATAATCACTCGCCTACGGAATTATCTATGTGAACGATTAACGAACCTCTCGTGCATTGTAAGCAAAGATGACTGAGAGAATAAAGCTTACAAAAAGTGTCAAATACAATTAATTAAGACTAACTATTAACCAAGGGGCAATATTGCTACGTTTTTAGACTTCTGGGGCAATATTGAGACAAGAAAAACTTCCAAGGCAAAATTGCTTCTAGGCGTGTACTTCCGAGGCAAAATTGCTACTTAACCCAAAAAAAAAAGTGAGAAAGATACCACGTAGACAATCCACGTCAGCATAATGTGGTCAACTAACGTTTGACCGTCAGGACTGTTAACGAGAGGGCAACATTGCTTTCAAAAAAACTTCCATAACAATATTGCTCTTGAGCGTATATTTTAGGGGCAAAATTGATACTTAACCCTATTTTTTTTATGGTTATATATAGGGTTATATAGAAAATTTGCCCCAAAAGTACACGCCCAAAAACAATTTTATCCTATAATTTTTTTTTTTGGCTCAATGTAGCTCGGATGTTTAAAAACGTAGCAATCTTGCCATTTTTTAGTAAAAAACTAACGTTGACTGTTAAAAAAATGACATTGGCCGTTAACTTTTTCATGAAAAATGGCAAAATTGCTACGTTTTTATATTTCCGAGTTACATTGAGCCAAAAAATTTTCCAAGGTAAAATTGCTCCTCGGTGTGTATTTTCGGACAAATTTGCTACTTAACCCTTATATATATATATATATATATGGGCGATTAATAATTATAACTTCTCATTATTTCCAGTATTGGAAAGAAACTTAAATCTGACAACTCACCCTTTACTCTGTATTTCCCTTAAGCTGTATTCGATAAGACGTAGAATAAAGTCAACATAGTCAAGTATTTATAGGTTACCTATCCATAAGAAAAGTCATCATATTAGAAACAAAATATGAATTCATGTCTTTATGGGAGAATAAGTTGTCTACTTACGAGGGAACTAACTTTCATTAACAATTAATATTTGGATTCTATTCACATGACCAATGGATCCTCAAGAATCATCATTTTGCAACCAGTGGTAGATAATAATTAAAACTTCTTCAAGAACTCAGTTAATATGATTCTCTTTGAATTAGACAATGTTTTTGGCTGATGATAATAATATTATTTTTCCTAAGAGAAAGACACATTAGGGAGCCCTCAAACCCTTTATGGGCAATTTGGGGTCTATATGCATTTCCTTTCCATTAGGAAGGCTTAAAACCGAACAAATCAGTCTCAACTTGTGATTAGTTTTTGAAGAATAATTTTTACGATTTACAAGGTAAAAATATGAAAAGAGTTTTGTCTCGACTTACGAAGAAGGTTTCGAAACCGTAGTTTGGTATTAACCAACCACTCAATTACTCAATTAATAGGCTAAAAATTAAAACTTTATGTTAAAGAACCAAATCTTAAGATCTTATGATCTGTTTACTAGGCTTTCGTCCATTGAAATTAATCCCACCCACCTACATACACACAGATAAAAACCTGCATTGCAGACCAAATAATATTTTCCAAGGAAACTCTTAGAATTATCAAGTAGGTAACATTCTTGTGCATAATACAACAATTACAGTTACAGCAAAACTAAATTGGAAGTTCTTGATCACTAGTCGACGATTTTTTTATTTTATTTTTTTCCAGGGGGGAAGACGAGAACGATCCACAGGATCACAAGTGCAATTGCTTGCGGCACTTAACGTAGAATCAAAGATAATGTTTAACGAACACGTGGAGCTTTATTAACATGACAAGATGGTTCAATAAGTAGATGTTATTCTACGTTTCAATATGATATTTTCTAGTGGGAAAGAAAGTAAGAATGTAATGATGTATAATTATTATACAGGGAACAACAAACAACCAACAATTAAGGGGGGAAAATCAAACACACTCATATCTAGTAAACTCAATTGCCAGTTTTTCTTGTTATGTGTTGATGATACAAGAGAATGATTTTCTTTACATTTTGCCCACCTTGAAATCTTCCTCTCCTCATTCCTGCACAGCCTTGCAGCAATTGACTTGAGACCACTCCTCATACAGCTTACTATTCCAGTGAGGAGCTCCCTGAAAAGTGAAATATGATATTACAATTCCTTAAAAAATGATATGAGCACCAGTATAAAATCCTAACAAGCTTCCAAGCTAAGTAGTTGTTAGAAGGCACAACATACGCTCCATCGTTATATAAAAATCCTACTGTGAAAGCCATTCAATAATCTCTGACTCAGGACAACTTCCTCCTTAATAACTACTCCTAAGCATTGCCTTTCCCTTGCATGAAACAAGAAATATACAATGTCTAGTATACCCAAGTTAATATCACTGAGCAGTGATAGTCCCTTTCTATTACTTTTTTGGTCCAGAGACAAGACTAACAATTTTCATCCTTTTCTTCCTTTCTATGCATAACAAGTAAGCCCTAAAGATTGAAGACAGGATTATTGTTTTTTGGCCTTATCAGACATGAGGCCATCAACATTTTATAACATTCACCAGCATCACATACTGCTAAGCATTGCCTTTCCCTTGCATGAAACGAGATATACAATGTCTATTATGCCCTAGTTAATATTACTCAACAGTGATAGAGATAGGTTAATAGACAACAAATACAGAATCCTGCAACAATTCTTATATCTTGCAGGAACTAGCATTAGATCATACTTTTGGACAGCATGGTTTAGGACCCCTAATTGTCACTAGATTTAGTGACTTTCTTCCTTGAGGATATCAAAGTTTCTTGTTGCCAAAAAGGCTTGGAATCTAGGTTTTTTTCTTTGAATGACTATACGATAACTTCAACCACCATGATGGTTAGAAGTTAAAATAGATATAATTTTACAATTTTGCACACACTTTTTCCCCTTATCAAATTGGCTGAGGAAATTTGTATCAAGTTCTCATCTGAATAGATGGTTTTGAGCAAGATCATACTTCACAGTTGTTACTTGGTAATTGCATGCCATTGCCATTGCAATTGTTGGTTGTTTTGGTTCAGGGAATTTTGTGGAATTGATGGCGAGTCCTCATCTTCTCGATCATTCACTGTTGTTCAAACGTGCATAAAAATGACTACTGACATTTGATGCTTTTGTGAGACTTAGGCACTTTGCTCCATCAAAATTAATTTTTATGTTCAAGCTACAACTGACAAAGTTACTTTGTCAATAAGAGTATAGTAGTTATTTGTTTGTTTTGTTTGGTTATTGAGAGAGAAAAGATGGAGTAAGTAATCCATTGATGAAGCTATTTCAGATCTGTCATATGACAAATGATAACCTGTCTGGTAATAATATGTAATTTGATATCTTTTTTAGCCTCCTCTTTTCTTGTTTGATAACATTGACAATTTTATTAAAAGGAATTTTTACAAGTAAAATAGAGTGAGGAGATAGACATTCATGACATATCTATATGCCTCATCCTCCTTAATAACACAGATAGAAGTATCAAAAGTCTCAAGAGAATATAAATATCGCACAGAAGAATCTCTCTATGAAGAATCATATGAGCTTAGTTCATGAATAGAGGCCTAAATTCTTCTCTACCATTGGTTGGAAATTGATGATTATTGAGTATCCACTAGCCATTCTAATGACAGATAAGGATCCACTAGTCAGTCTCCTAACAAATATACCACTTATAACTCATATTTCATAAAGAAGTGAGTTCAAATTTTGTTCCAGGTATGATAACTGTTTTGTTGAATATTAAGAACTAGCTTGAACTTTTCTATCCCACAAAAACTGCAATCCCTAGTTTTGACCGAGAAGTCAACAATTTTTTTTTTTTTTTTTTTTTTTTTTTTTGGGATGTGGTAAATGGTATAAACCATTTCCGATTATTATTATTAAGGAAAACGTTATCCAAATCCAGCTTTTATGCATTAAAATCCCCAAAGATGGGGATGGATAGATGGTATCATCTTTAAAAAAAGTCCGACATACTTCACAGGGAGTTTGATTAAAAGATAAATTTAAATATAAGAATAAATACTCATTTAGGTTTCAAAAAGATAATAAAAGATTAATAAATATAATAATAATAACAAATACAAAGCAAAAATTATACATCCTACTTTCACGGCAACTCCCTGTACCATGTTTCATTATCTTCATATTTTTTATTATGCGCCCTTTCCTTAAAACTATCCCACACCATGTGATATGCAGGTGAGATGCCATATATTTATTAATGTCTTGTTATATTAAAAAAAAAAATAGATTTAAAACAATATTTTGTAGTATAGAATACACTATGACCCACACACAGATATATATATATATATATATATAGATATGTGTGTGTTGGTCGGGGAGACGCCTACTTAAGATAATCCAACCACCTATTCCAAAATTGACATGATTTCTTAGACTTTTTTCTCTCTCGTTATTTTATTATTATTATTATTTTTTTTGGACAAACTATTTAGCATCAACCCATCAATACATATATAAGCCAACGTCCAATTAGAGGATAATTCTCCCAATAGTATTGCTTTCAATAAAAGGATATACATGCACTAGCCAAAAAAATATAGGTAAAATCCTTTTCAAGGCCCTCTTTATCAAAAAAATTCCAGAAAAGGCCTCAAAATTTCAAAAAGGCCTTAAGATTCCGAAAATTTGAAAAGACCCTTCAGAATTTATGGAGTTGTTAATGGGGCTGATATAGTTGTTAGCGGGGTACTGATATAGTTGTTAGCGGGGAACTAATATAGTTGTTGGCGGGGTACTGATATAGTTGTTAACTGGGCTGATTTAGTTGTTAAATTTTTTTTTTTAACAACTAAATCAGCTAAATTAACAACTATATCGATTCCCACTAACAACTATATCAGCCTCATTAACAACTCACGTTGGACTTTTTTCTAGAATTTTTAGAATCTTCGGGCCTTTTCTGGAATTTTTAGAATCTTGGGACATTTTCTGAAATTTTCAGAATTTTAGGGCCTTTTCTGGAATTTTTTTGATAATATGGGCCTTGAAAAGGATTTTCTCAAAAATATAACTTCTTTTCTCATGCAGCCTTAAAAGTCTATGCCAATCGCTGATAGTATTGTTTTCGCTGCACCAAAAAACAAAATAAACCATTTTAAGTATATAAAGTATAAATCTCAATCCAAACTAAATCTAAATATATATATAATTCCAATATCAGATAGCAAAAGAATACAAACAACTCCGGCCAAAAAATAAAGAATTCAATGGACGGTAATCAATCATGCGGTAATCACTCTCAAAATGCCTGAACTTGATGGTCAATGCATCCCAAGTTCTCTCTGTTGATGCCGACTTCTCTTTAGCAGCAGCCAGCCTATACGTTAATCAAAGTCAGCAAACTCCCCAGAATCATTACCACATTTTTGTTAGACATTTCACATATATTGTTGTTGTGATCAAGATCAGATTAGACTAACTGATTCGACTAAAAAAGCAGATACATACCAATGCAGCAAGATCAGCACCGCTGAGATTTTCACAAGCTTCCATTCTTCCAAGGGCGCACAAATCCAAGCTGTCATCAATTGGCTTCTTCCTTGCAAGAGCTTTTGAGATCAAGCCTCGTTCATTTGAGCTTCGCAGAGGAACATACAGAAGTTTGTCTAACCTACCAGGCCGAAGGACCGCACGGTCCATCACCTCAGCTCTACATAAGAGAAGCAAACACTGGCTTGGTATCCAGAATTGTCAAGTGCAGAGGGAAAAAAAGGAAATGACAAAAATTGATATGAAATCAAAAATAATATTTTTATGATGCTTTCATTTTCAAATTCCTCCCCGAAACCAAATGGGTGTATATAAAATGTGATTAGAGAAGGCAAACAAGTTACCTGTTAGTGGCCCCAATAACAAAGACACCTGGCATTTGCTCTGCAGTAACTTGTCGAGTTAGACCGTGCAGACTGCAGAGTGTAATTCCTCTACAGTCTGCACCATCTAACACAACAAGTAACTCTGCAATTGCAAATGTTTATCAATTTTTTTATCCATGCTGAAAGCAGTAGTTGTCCTTGTAGCATGTTAGCATTAAGTAACTACCTGGTTCAACAGTCGCTCAACAATCCATCCACCTTCTTTACCACGTTTGGTTGTCAGTGCATCCACCTAAAGATGATTCAAAATATAAAAGATAAATCTTCCATCTTGCCCATAAATTTCAAGGTTCACTCTACAATTTTATACTGGGTTTGTTTGTAGGACGATAAATTAACAAAGGACAAGCACACAGGCCTTTATTATTTCTAATTTCAATATTTGTTTAATTCAAGAGATTCAATACAAAAAATAATGATTTCAATGGAAAAAAATGACATTAGGACCATCCAGATTTTAGACATTTCTCTGCTGCTCCTCGAAGGGCAAAATTTGGGTTCACAATAAACACTATTCAAAGGTGAGACAGCCACAAACCTCGTCAAAAAAAAAAAAAAAAAGGAATTCAAGGTGAACATGTTCTCACACGACTAAACAATGTCCGTACTGCTAGCTCGCTTTCTCCATCATAATTATTTACAAGTTCAGGGCCCTACAACAAAAGTGATTAAGAGAATTCATTAAAATACTTCATTTCAGACAGAGGAGAATCCTGTAACTAAACCAGAACTTTAGAGACAATGGTGTTGTAGGCTTTAGACAAACCTGAATATGAATAAAATTAGCTCCTGCCTCATTGGCAACAGCTTTGGCAATCAGTGTTTTACCACATCCTGGAGGTCCATAGAGCAAAAATCCCGCCTCAAGATCCACCCCAAATTCATGAAATATTAAATTTCAAGAGATTAACAATCATGTGAAACAAAGTGGACAGTGATTTTTCATGACACAGCGTGTGCATACAATTGATCCACTATAGATTAGTAACATGAATTTAGAAAAGAGTACAAGAAAGTGAACAATTGAGCAGTAATCTAGTTATACAATCAATATATAAATTACAGTACATGGTTCTGGAAGCTCCAATTCAAATCTCTAATGTTGAATCCCATTGAATGAAAGTGAGCAATAGCATAAGCATAATGTAAATAGAATTGTACAGTAGAAAAGGTGACTACTACATTAAAGAAGAGACACAAAAATATCAAATTGACAATCCAGATACAATCTTGTTACTTAACAAAAACGTACCAAGCCCAAAATATTCAAAAAAGTAAATCCTTTTGTAAAGTATACTCTCCAATTCAAATCTCTAATGTTGAATCCCATTGAATGAAATGGATTAGCATAATTGACATCAATATACATAATAAAATCCATAGTAAGTTACATTGTTCACAAGCCATAAACAATACTGGGTTCAATTTATGATAAAATATGTCCAGTTACTATATATAAACATCATGTCATTAACAATGGTTTTCAAAAACGAATTAGTGGTCCCTTACCTGTATTATAAAATGATAACAAGCAACCAATTATCCCAAAGTCTTAGGGTAGAAAAGAAAGATAGAATCTAAAAGATGAAAAAATGTATATAAAGTTCAGCTAATTCAGTAGATTTCCCCATTTAGAGGCTGCCTACTTCACACGTCCACCTTAACTTAAATAATGCCACAATTCAATAAAATAATTTCAGTCAAAACTACCTTATAATCATCTGGATATTTTATGCAGCTAACAATATAATCCTCAAACTCTTGCCTTAGAAGATCAAGCCCACCAATATCTTCCCATTTTACATTAGGAATGGAAGAAAACCCTTCTCTTCTTGATGAAGGCTGAACCAATTTGACTGCTTCCTGCAAAAATACCCAGATGAACATATTGGTTGTCCACATTTTTAAAATAATATGATAAATGATAAAGGCAAATTTTACTAAACATTCATCAATTTATTGCAATGAAACATCCTGATGCAAAACTTATTCTAATCAAACAACTGAGATGTCCATAACCATAAATAAATGGAAGCATACAAAGACGTACATGTTTCAGTACGCCTGTTCTGAGAATAACATTTAATTTAATGAACAGACATGATAATATAGATATAATTCGAGAGGCAAGAAAAAAAGCTCTTGGTGGCATTTAGAAAAGGAAGGAACAAATAAGAAGAATATAAATCAATCTAAAGCACCTCGAAATCTGACATTTTGATGACAAACTTATCCATCTCTGACCAAGGTTCCTTCAACCAATCTTCACCATGCTCATCTAAAAGATCTTGGGATAATTCACGTTTCCTTTCATGATTAATTCTTTTCATTCCTGGTGTAGATCTGGCTATTTTCTAAGATCAAATGAGCCAGTCAGATTGCGAGTAAGCACGGACAATATCTCCTCCCTAGCATATTCATCCGGAACACTAAGAAAAGAAAAATTTCTCCGTCATATCGGCCAAGCCTTCTCAGGGCAGTGTCAACAGCATCAGGCCTATTTGTAGCTCCGATAACAAGAATATAGCCCGGATGAGCATTAGAACTTTCTGAACCACCAGCTAGTTGTAAGAGCCTGCTCGATTGATCCATTGAAGTCAGAAATTGTGTCACAATTCGTTTCGAAGTTACCAGCAATTGTGCCCAGAGAAGGTCCGAGCGATGAAATTTTTCCTGGTGTTCTGGATGAATATGCTAGGGAGTAGGTCTTGTCTGTGCTCACTCGGAATCTAACTCTGGAGGGCTCATTGGATCGTCGAAAGATAGCCAGATGTACACCAAGCAATGAAAAGAATGCAAGGATGAATACGCTAGGGAGGATGTCTTGTTTGTTGGAGCAGCTCGAACTGAGAAGACTGGTAACCTAGCAATTGAAAAGAATTAATATCAATATATCAATATATATATATATATATATATAAACTCATCCCCAAGCCACTTTCAAAAACGGCTTATGTTGGCTTTCCTCATAGATTACTATTCATAAGCTGATAAGTCGATTACTTTTCATTGGGCTCCGTGTGAGCTGATGTCTACTTCCATTACACAATAAGTCAAAAGGAGTTCACATGGCATGCTTTGATTTACATGCTTATACCTCTAATTAGAGGTATAAGCTTTTTATTTTTTTATATTGTATTTATTTATATTTAAATTATATGTTGTTTTTACGAGATGTTTTTGCGATCCAAAGATCTCAAATTAATTAATTTTCATAATATTGGTGTTACGTGCATAAATGCGAACTAGAAATTAATTAATTTGAGATACTTGACGAAAAAAATATCTTAGAAAGCAGCATATAATTTAAATATAAATAAATGCAATATGTAAAAAAAATTAAAAAAAAATATGCTTATACCTCTGAATCTCTAATTAGAGGTATAAGCATGTAAATCTAAGCATGCTATGTGAACTCGAAAAAGCCCTTCATCCTTCCCTCTTTTTTCTCGGGACCCCTTCTCTTCGTGCTTTTTATTTGCCCAAGACCCTTTCCTTCTCTCAGACTCTCACGTCAAATCTCATATCTGAGCGGGATTCAAAATTTGAATCCCTTCTTCTTTCTACTTTCTCGTAGCTCCCTCTTTTTTCTCTCCCTAAGCAGATGCCCTTTTCCTCTTCTCTCTCTTTTTTATTCGTTTCTCTCATAGCCAAAACGTCTTGGGAGCAAGTAACTTTCAACCCCCATCAAATTTGTGCTTCTCCGACTCTCTTTCTCTCAGTCATCTGCTCCGAAGGGTAAGGGATCTCCTCACCGAACTCAAGCTCGGTGATCTCTGTCGTCGCCATCGGTGAATTTTCTGGTCCTTATCTTTTCTCTCGATGCTAAGGTTTGTACTCTTCCGCCATTCTTCCCTTCGTCTTCAATCTCTCCCATTCTTCACTTTTCATCTTCTTCTACTTTGTTAAAGTAAATGGACCTTTATTATTTCATCATCTAAACCAATGTACGTAGACAGCCTTATATAGGCCCAGACCACACACTCACTCCTGTACACTCCTGTATGGGCCCAATACACACAGATACAATACTACTCCTAATTACACAACTAACTATTAACTAACACTAATACTCCCCCTCAAGTTAGGGCTATAGATATCAATGACACCTAACTTGCTCAGCAAATATTATGAGCCTCTATTCCCAAGCTCTTTGTCAATATGTCAGCCAATTGTTCTTCTGACTTGACATGCTTTAGATCTATCAAACCTTCTTGCAACTTTTCCCTAACAAAGTGACAATCTATCTCAATATGTTTGGTTCTTTCATGAAATACAGGATTGCTAGCAATATGTATTGCTGCACTACTATCACAAAATACATTTGCAGGCTCTACATTAATTACATGTAAATCTTTTAAAAAACTAACAATCCAAACTATGTCCAAAGTCACATGCCCAACTGCTCGGTATTCGGCTTCGTCGAGGACTTGGACACTGTGTTCTGTTTCTTTGCCTTCCACGATATCAAGGATCCTCCCAGCTTTACCGCATATCCTGTCACTGATTGTCTACTATCTTTACATGCAACCCAATCCGAATCACAATAACATTCCAGCTACATTTGACTGTTTGAAGACAAGAGGATACCCAGCCCCGGTGTTCCTTTCAAATAGTGCAGCACCCTCATTGCTCCATTCATATGCGACTCCCTTGGTTCCACAAGAAATTGACTGAATACCTGCACAAGATAACAAATATTAGGACGAGTAACAGTCAAATACGATAACCTACCAATTAAATTTCAATATATCTCAGGTTGCTGTAATTTCTTATCAATTTTCTTCGGCTTCTTCGCTGTTTTCTTTGGATTCTGATATGTTTCTGTCACATCTGCTCGTGGGTGCTCCACAAGTTCTGCATTTTGCTCCATTGGCGTTGGTGCTGGAATAGAAGCACTCAACCCCACATCACTAATCAAATCAAGGGTGTGCTTTCTCTGATTTAAAACTATTCCAGCCTTTGACCGTGCTATTTCTAACCCCAAGAAATATTTGGCAAAGCACCCTAAATCCTTGATTCGAATTGAGTGTGTAAATAGGTCTTTGTCTCCTCAGTAGCTTCTCTATTACTTCCCGTAATGAGTAAATCATCCACATAAAGAGTAATCGTGCAAACTCAGCTTGAATCCTCCTTTCACCAATGCAAGTGTGAGCTTGGCATTCCATTGCCTTGAAGCTTGCTTCAATCCATACAAAGACTTGGTTAACTTGCATACTTTTCCCTTTCCAACATCTTTAAAACCTTTAGGAATCACCATATACACTTCCTCATGAAGATCTCCTTGTAACAAAGCATTAAGCACGTCCATTTGGAAGATATCCCAATTATGTACAGCTGCAAGAGTAAGAACAGCCCTCACCATTACCATCTTTACCACCGGCGAGAATGTCTCATAATAATCTACACCTTTTGTTTGAGTGTACCCCTTTGCCACCAAACGGGCCTTATACTTTGCTACATTACCATTCAAGTCATACTTAATTTTATAGACCCACTTACACCCAATTGGATGATTTCCTTCCAGGAGTTCAACAATGTCCCAAGTGTGATTTAATTCTAGGGCTTTAATCTCATCCTTCATTTCCGTTTTCCAATTTTGGTCTTTGACGGCTTCCTCAAACGTCCTAGGTTTAACAAAAGTATCAGCACAACATACAAACTCCTTGTATGAGGAAGATAAATTAGATCTAGTATAGTAATTTCGTATAGGATAAGGAACAACTCTCTGTTTAACCATCCCAGCTTCATGCTAATTGGACCCATTATTCGCCTCCAATTGTTGAGATGGAAGATTAGAAGTTTCATAATCATTCAGCCATCTAGGTAGCCTCCTATCTCTTGCAGAGCGCCTACGCGAAGGAGGCGGTGATGTGTGTAGGTTATTTGGCTCAGTCCTGCCTTCCAGATTTTCAAATGTTCCTTGTGGCAAAATCTCATTTTCATATACAAAAGGGTTAGGTAGTGAAGGAGAGACTCCCCCTGGATTGTAACCATCACTTTCCTTGAAAGGAAACCTCTCTTCCACAAAGCTTACATGTCGGCTAACCATCATCATTTTCGTATTCAAATTATATAAAAGATAACCCTTTTGAGTTGTGGGGTAACCCATGAAAACACATGCATCTGCCCGACAAGACAATTTATCAATATCATGCAATTTAGTAGCATAGGCTAGGCAACTAAACACTCTCAAAAATCCCAGAGAAGGCACATTACCATGAATCAACTCATATGGAGTCCTATAGTGTAGTACCTTACTAGGTATTCTATTAATCAAGTAAGATGCAGCCCTAATACTCCCCCCCAAAACTTAGTAGGCATACCTGCATGTAACATCAAGTATCTAGCAACTTCTAACAGATGTCTATGTTTCCTCTCCACAACCCCATTTTGTTGTGGAGTATAGGGACAAGAAGTTTGATATAAAATACCTTTGTCGTGAAAGAAAGAATTGACAGTGGAGTTCACAAATTCCAATCAATTTTCACTCCTTACTCTTTTGACATTTGCTTTATACTGAGTAAAAATATAGGTAATAAATGTCTTGATATGCGTAATGATTCAAATTTATGTGACGAAGAAATATCCAAACCCCACGTGAAAAATCATCCACTATTGTTAAGAAATAATGAAAACCTTGATGTGTGGGTTCCTTATAGGGTCCCCAAACATCCATGTGTAACATTTCAAAACAGCAGGTTGTCTTAATTGTACTAACAGGGAAGAGAAGTCGAGTCTGTTTCGATTGGACACGAATGCCACAATGGACATTATCAGAGAGTGTAACATGCTTCTTTATTTCAACCAAATGTTTGAGAACATGTAAAGGCGCATGGCCAAGTCTATGATGCCATATATCAGATTTTACATCTTTCAAAGTGCATACAGATTGCAAAGAAGAAAGAAAAGCGTTCTGGAAATCAGATAGGCAGTCTAATTGAACGTTTTCTTGCATCATATAAAGACCATGATTGAGTTTAACAATCCCCTTGATCGTCCCACTCAAGGTGTCTTGCAAAACACACACATCAGGAAAAAACAAAGCTATACAATGTGCATGGGATGTGAGTTGAGAAATAGATATTAAGTTGAATTTCAGGCTAGGGGTATATAGAACACCTTCTAAGGTAATATTGTTACCAATTTTCACATTTCCTATGTGTGTGACGGTTAATCTCTCACCATTAGGTACCCTAATTCTCTTAATTGGGCCATGATAAGTGTTGTAAGTGTGCAAATAATTCAGATTACTAAAAACATGTATATTTGCTCTTGAGTCTAACAGCCATACAGGAGGAGAAGAAACAACATTAATCAAACCTGTAGATGAAGTTCCAACAGCAACCACAGTAGTATCCATGAGATCCTGAGGGGGGGTCTTTCTTCTTATCATGAGAGTCCTTCTCATGTAAACGTAGCAGCTTGTCACGCCCGGAAAGGAACGCTAGATAATTCGCATGCACGGACACTCTGCACTTAACTAGGAGGTTTGGACTTCAAGTATGGACAAGTCTAGAAGCTCCTAGAATGTGGTAGACATGTGTAGATATTGGTAGAGTTTTGTAGAGAATTCTAGAGACTTGTGTAGTGATGTAAGTATCTAGATATTTCTAGGGAAGGTTCTGGAGAACCATTGTACACCGTAGGATCTTTTCAATTCCGACCGTTCATTGAGGAGGAGGTAGGTTATAAATAGGAGATACCTCCTTCATTTGTAACCATCCAAGGGAATTGAAACATTTTACATTCAAGAGCTTTTCTCTCTACATTTCTCTTTCTCTCTCTAAAGTTCTCTTTGTCTTTGTGCTCATTGCCTACTTGTGAGGGTTCGGCTGACTTAGCCAAGATCAAGGGAGTGATCAAGCTAAGGCCGGCACGGTATTTGGGGGTTCAAGTCCAAGGCCGTGACAAAGTGGTATCAAAGCTTTGGTTCGGAGCAGCTAGGTTCGAAGCTATGAACGTGGTTTGTAGGCAAGAATGTCGGGAATAACTGAGGAAGTTGTTGTGGCTGGAGAAGAAAGGGGTAGAGAGACCCAACTCACTCAGGAGGCAAAGAAGACCCGAGGATCAAGTAAGTCCCGCCAAGCCGCAGATATTGCCACTTTGATGGCAAAGGTGGAGGCTTTGGAGGAGGCCTTACACGGGGTGGCTAATAGGATGGACAAGGTGGAAGGTGACTTTAAGACACTTGAAACCCACACCCTTGGCCAATTGGACAACTTGAGGTCGAATCTTGATTCGCACCTCAATGTTGAGGAGGAATGAGCTAAGTCCATGAGGCGACTCGAGGCAAAGGTAATAGATGCCATTACCGCGATGCAGAGACAGCTTAGCTCTCTGAAGACTTCTTTGGAGAAACAAACAAGGACTCTGTTGGTTGGTGGCACCAGTGGAGCAAGGGAGGTGAGGTTGGATCTCCCTAAGCCGAAGGAATTTCAAGGCGTTCGTGATGCCAAGGAGGTTGAGAACTTCTTATGGTAAATGGAGAGATATCTTGAGAGCCCGAACTTGGTCGATGATGCAACCAAGGTACGCACCGCTTCCTTATTCCTTACTGATAATGCCATGCTGTGGTGGCGTAGGAAGCATGCAGACATGGAGATGGGCTTTACACGATTGAAACATAGGAAGATTTCAAGAGGGAATTGAAGAAGCAATTCTATCCCGAAAACGTGGTCTATGTGACTAGAAAGATGTTGAGGGAACTCAAGCATAAGACCTCGATTTCGGATTATGTAAGGGACTTCACTGCCCTCACATTGCAAATTCCCAATCTTAACAGCGAGGAGACATTGTTCTACTTCGTGGACGGTCTTCAGAATTGGGCCAAACGTGAACTCCAACGGCGTGGTGTGATGGTTGTGGATGAAGCCATTACCGTTGCGGAAAGTTTCACTGATTATCAGAAGGGGGAGAAAGGTGAGTCTTCCGATCCTAAGTCTTCTGAACCTAAACAAGGGAATGGTGAGGGGGACAAGAGCAAGGAGTTCATTAAGGGAGGAAATGGAAGATCATTCCAGCGAAACAAATTTGAAGAGAAGAAGAAGACGATAAGCTGCTACGTGTGCAAAGGGCCACATTACATGAGCAAGTGTCCGAAGCTTGGTAGCTTGTCAGCCATTGTTGAAGGGAAAGATGGACCTGATGAGGAGGAGCCAAGCATGCGAATGGGATCTCTCAGAATTCTGAATGCCTTGAAAGCCAAACATGGGGAACCTGTTCCGAGGAGTAAAGGCCTCATGCATGTGGAGGCAACGTTGAATGGGGAGCCAGTGAAGGTGATGGTGGACACCGAGGCGACCCATAACTTTATCACTCCGGAAGAGGCCAAGAGGGTTGGTCTCTCAGTTACTCAGGCACGAAGAGGATAGTGGAAGACTGTCAACACTTCTGCCAAACCTCTTGAGGGAGTGGCTCGTGGAGTAGAGTATGCATTGGTACATGAAAAGGGGCCGTGGATATGTCGGTTGCCCCTATGGATGATTTCGATGTGGTATTGGGATTGGACTTTTTACGCAAGGCAAAAGTTGTCCTCATGCCGGCTGAAGATTCGTTGTGCTTCCTTGAAAAGGGGATTGGTTGCACAGTACCTACAACAAGCGATGGTCAGGATGTTCGCTTGCCAGTCACCTCCTTTGCGGCTTTGGAGGTAGTGGATCCAGTTGTGAAGGATTGTGAGAATCTTCCCTCTATCTTGAAGAGGAATGAAGACCTCATGCCACCGAGGATCCAAGAAAGGTTGCCGCCTAGACGAGAGGTGGGACACGGGATGGAGCTTGGAGTTGGTACGGCTAATGTAGTGGGTGACACATTAAGCCGAAGAGTTGAGGTAACAAGATCCTTGCTGGGCAAATCGGCCAAGAGGAGGAAGAAGGTTGTGGATAGGAAGAAGTGGGTCTCTGAATACCAAGTAGGAGACAAAGTGATGGTGAAGCTCCTTCCTCAGCAACTTAAGGTGTTCCGAAAGGAACACAAGAGCCTGTACGGTGACGAGGGCGTCACTGAATTAGGTGGGGGAGAGTGCCACGCCTGGAAAGGAACGCTAGATAATTCGCATGCACGGACACTCTGCACTTAACTAGGAGGTTTGGACTTCAAGTATGGACAAGTCTAGAAGCTCCTAGAATGTGGTAGACATGTGTAGATATTGTTAGAGTTTTGTAGAAAATTCTAGAGACTTGTGTAATGATGTAAATATCTAGATATTTCTAGGGAAGATTCTGGAGAACCATTGTACACCGTAGGATCTTTTCAATTCCGACCGTTCATTGAGGAGGTGGTAGGCTATAAATAGGAGATACCTCCTTCATTTGTAACCATCCAAGGGAATTGAAACATTTTACATTCAAGAGCTTCTCTCTCTACATTTCTCTTTCTCTCTCTAAAGTTCTCTTTGTCTTTGTGCTCATTGTCTACTTGTGAGGGTTCGGCTGACTTAGCTAAGATCAAGGGAGTGACAAGCTAAGGCCGGCATGGTATTTGGGGGTTCAAGTCCAAGGCTGTGACAAGCTGCTCATATTGTTGAGCGGTAAGGTTCCCTGCAACTCCAATAGATTCAGAAGCTCCAAGTGTAGAAGTAGTACGCGTTGAAGACTCTCGTATAGGTCTCGGGCTCCAATTAGCTGGGAAACCAATAATGTGGAAACATTGCTCCTTCTTGTGTCCCTTTCTGTGGCAATGTGAACACTCATCTTGTTGATTATTTCCTCTTCGGCTAAACGTTTTGGAACCATCGACTTATCAAAACGTTCCTTCAAGTCATCCCATACAGATTTGGCATCTCAGAAAAGGAACTACCTCCACAGAGCGATTTGTCAACAGAATTTATCAGCCATGACAGAACCACTGCATTGCACCTGTCCCACGTGCTCTTGAGATTATCAGTATGATCTCCATGTGCACAGCTCCCATCAACAAATCTGTATTTGTTCCTCCCCAACAAAGCTATACGCATTGAACGACTCCAAATAGGATAATTTTCTGAGCCAGAGGACGGCAGATACTAGCAGGGTGGCTTGAGTGTCAGAAGGATGAAGGAATAAGGGATGATTAAAACCAAGGTGCCCTAGATCAGTAGCACGAGTAGAAGGTTGTCCATCACCGGCCATGTTCTTCGAAAGAGATGAGAACAGTGTTACTAAGAGCAAATTTCTGAGAATGAAATACCTAAGAATGGCACCACAATCTAGAATGATTACTCAAAACCTGCACAGAATCAGAGAAGCATAATACTTCCAGAACCAGTTCGACGTGAAATCGTAATGCCCGAGTGATGCGCCCGGAACCGGTGGTGAGAATCCGAATAATACCACGAAATTAATTCAAGAATTAGAACCCGACGAAGCACAATGCTCAAGAATACGAAATTAATTCAAGAATTAGAACCCAACGAAGCACAATGCTCAGCAATTACCGTTAGCGAGAACGAAATTAATTCAACAATCAGAACGCGACGAAGCACAATGCTCAGCAATTACTGTCAGTGAGATACTAAACCCAGCAATTACCGTCGATACTAAACCCACCGGTGAACAGTTGACCTGAAACCACCAGTGAACCACTGTCGACCTAAAATCTTGAACTACCACGAGAACCGCCTAAATCCACAGTGTGTACCATCGTGAAATTAGACCTAAATCCACCAGTGAAGCACCGTCGACCTAAGATCTTGAACCACCTAAATCCACCGTGTGAACACTGCGAGCCACCGTCGATGATTAGGGTGTCCATCGCGAACCACCACGAAGATCAAAGCACCGTGGATTTCGACCAAGAAACCATGGGTATATCATGCGAGGGAGAGCCAAAACCTAGCGTATCGTGCTTTGTCTCTGCCAACCCTAATCGAGGATTCAAGAAGCAACCTGGTCGGAATACTTGACCCCAATTCGTGTACCCAAAAGAATATTTGGCTCTGGTACCATGTTAAAGTAAATGGACCTTTATTATTTCATCATCTAAACCAATGTACATAGACAGCCTTATATAGGCCCAGACCACACACACACTCCTGTACACTCATGTATGGGCCCAAGACACTACAATACTACTCCTAATTACACAACTAACTATTAACTAACACCAATATACTTTTCTGGTAATGATTTTTGCCAATTTAATTTTTATTGGGATTTGTTTCTTTTTTTTTCACTAAGGATTTCTTTTGTGAAGCGTTTGAACAGAAATCCCGAGCAGTCATTGGTAATGGTAAGGAAACACAGAGGAATAAGGGATGCGACTGTCAAACACCAACATAAAACAGGATACAGAGAAGTTATGGTTGCTGATCTACATCTACTTGAAGTCCTTTATGCATTTATTGGAGATTTTGTTCATTATATCTAGATCTCCGCATTTCCTTCCTCTCTTTGTTCCCAACGCTTTCTTATTTCTTGCCTCTCCACATTTCGTCTCGTGATTTTGCCTCCGATTCTCGAACCTTCCTTTTTCATTAGTTTTATATCTCTCTCGCTCTTCAAGTTTTTCTCCAAGAACTTAATAAATGGCGTCATTCGATCAAGAACCTCCCGGTAATGCCAAGTCCGGAGAGAAAATCTTCAAGAACAAGTGTGCTCGGTGCCACACCGACGATAAAGGCGCCTGGTTACAAGCAAGGTATGCATTTTTTCTTCTTCTTCCTCCTCTTCTCTTATATTTGTGATTGATTGATTTCGAATTTTGGTTTTCTACATTGAATTTTGCATGTTTGTTTTGTTGGTTTTCTTGGTCAGATTCAATGACAAATTCTAGATCATAGTTGGCGTTATTTTTCGCATCCTAAAGTTTTATGTTTTACGAGATTGATATTTTAGAATGGGAGAGATATAGAAAATAAACATTTGCGTTTTGCGTTGTTTTATTCCTCTCCGTTAGTTGGTCCTTCTATTTGGGAGAACACGAACTATTTATCACTTAGTTGGATTTGTTCCTCTGCACGTTTGACAAATCCAACAAAAAGGAATATGTGTTTCAATAAAACCTCCCATTAATATTTTCTGAAAGACTTGATCTGCAGACTTTTTCTTGCTGTTCTCAGACAAAACACGTGTATTCATGGAGAAGTTCAATGGATTGCAGAGGAGTAGAATTCTTCATGTAGCTCTTCAATGGATTGCAGAGGAGTAGAGTTCTTCTCATTTCTTGGAGTTCTCAAACAAAGTTAACTATTCCTTTTTTCTTGCAAAAAACTGATCCTATCATTATCCTTTTTTATTATTAAAAAGACTGATCCTTTCTATTTGTGGCCTCTCGTGCTGATGGAAGACGATACACATTAAAAAGGTCCTCAAGATGTTAAGGTAAACACCTTTGATGTGATTCTCTTGATCCCTACATATGATAAAATTGGTGTAGAAACAAAGACTATACTCGAGGGCTCTAAAACAGGTTTTTCTTTTGATTTTCCTAATGGGTTTCTGCGTGCTTTAATTGTTTATGATTTTAATATAAATCTTGTACATTGATGTATTGCCAAGATTAAGGTTAATAATATTGTACTTTGTCTCCGGGATCTAAAGCTTTAGGATTAAGGTTAATAATATCAATGCCTGCATCCTATGATTGCAATATCTTTAGTATCATAAATTCTTATCTTTAGTATCTTTATTAAAGAATTCTGCGAGCTCTGAAACAGGCGCTCACTTTTTATTATAAGCATCTTGTACATTGATGTATTGCCAAGATTAAGGTTTATAATATTGCAATTTTGAATTAAAGCTTAAAGTTACAAATGTATTATCTAATTGTAAATGGAATTAGTCAGTGTTTATTATATTGATAATTTACTTGGAATACTTTTTATTATGTTTTGACCAATATATCTTGTGATGTATGTAAATTGTGGGTGGTATAATAAATATTTGATATTCATGGTCCATTTACATATATCTTGTGATGTTGACCAATATATCTACGTTCGGCTTGTTCATGCAGAAGCATTATGACAGTGTGTTAATTGTTTCCAGCTTTTCAGTTTCTTTGTTAGTATAAATGGGTTTAACCTAATATTTCATTTTCTTTATTACTAAAATGTAATTAATACAAGAGGTGCATTGTTCCGATTTAGTAGAATGGCAAAATATGTTATAATCCATTATGATATTATTTATAAGCTTATTGATGTAGAACATTATGGATCACATGCTATTAAAAAAATCATCGTGTAACTTTTCTCATCTATGTTTAGTCTTTCACAAAAGTATATAATTAAATTGTAGTTGATAATTAATTCAAATCAATAGTGTTTTAGGTTAAAATGATAGGCATAACATTAAGATGGTCTATAATGACATCAATTTTAATTGAAGTAATGAATTACAAGCTCCGTTATGCCTCCACATAAGCTAACATTGAAAGAATGAGCACCTATAATTTTGTTGAGTAATATTTATGAATAGAAGACATTGTTGTTTATGTATTCCAACAATAGCTTTGGCTTGATATTTTGTTGTTTCTATATGTTAATTTCTCGGTATATATTTGATTAATGACATGGATTTTATATAGAATTATTTGATTAATTCGAATTTTGTTTGGCTATAATTTCATTGGATTCAAAAGGTTTCTCATCTAATGCTTCTATCCTAAAACTGACTTGGCTGGCATGTTTTTGTATTGTTGTTTAAGCTCTTTGGGGTAGCTTTATGATCTTTGTTTTATACCTGAGTCAAATGAAAATGAAAGCTCATATGCGTCTAAACTGGGTCAATTTCTTATATGCAAGTTCCCTCTTCATATTAGCTCTGACAACGTGTCAGATCATTCATGTATGGTATGGTCCTTTATATCTTTATCAGAAATCCTTAGTAGACCGTGCAAAGATGTTGTCCTTTAATGGTCAATGTGTTTTTTTCCATTTTGCTAAAGGATGAGTGATTTAACATAGAAAAGGGTGCCTTACTCTGGATTGTGTTGTATGTGTTCAGAATGTTTTATATTTGAAAGGGTTGCTAAGATGAAACGTGCCTATATTCAAATGCAGCAATTTGCGGGACAAAAGCAAAGTCATTGCACCATTTCCTTTTTAGTGAGTCTCTATTTTTTGGTAAGTGATCATACAAGTGGAGGTTAATTTTTGTGAGTAATTATTATCTAAAACAAATATTAATTGAGTAGTGGTAGGGTAAGGTACAATGTTTCAAAGGAGGAGCATGGAAGATCTTAGAACTCAGATAGTTACTGCACTTGTGAACAAGAGAAAGTTGTTCCTATTTCTTTGGTTAGTTAAAAATCTTTATTACAAAGTTATTCCCAACTTCTTTCACCTTTTCTTTATGTAGGAGCCTATTTCTTTGATTAGTTTTCTCTAACTTCTCTTTTCTTTATGTAGAAGCTATTCATTTGGTCATTACTAGTTTTATCAAATTCCTTTTTCATGGACTTTCTCTGCTATGGCAATGTACTTTTCCAATATTCTTTTGTAAAGAATAATATATACATGCTAGGTAGGAGCCATATCTATATTTAGTGAGATTCCTAGCAAACAAGAACATCATATGAACTGCGCCTAAATGTTATAAGCATGATCAATATGAAATCTCTAAGTCTATTTACTTACTACCTGTATGTTTCCTATGTTTTTACTTTCTAATTTGACTTTCTTTTATACTATTCTACTTCATCTTTGATTCCACTATTATTTCCGGTTGTTTTAGTTTGATGACTTTCTTCTTATTGCCTTGTAGGTTCATACAAGATTATACCTATTATTGAGCAATATCCCTGTCTTCTTGAATCCACTTTTTGAAAAGTTGCATATGGTCAGAATGTGTTTGTCATTCTTTTATTCCTTTTTCAAGTAGAAGCTGTGCTAGAAAATTTTGGTGCAGGTGGATGTTATACTTCTTGATACTCGATGAGGATTTCAAGGCGGATGCAATGTAGGACATATGAAGGCAAAACTAAAGGTTTATTTTATTTTATTTAAACCAAAGGAAGTGGCGTGTAAGATTGCAAACTTCCAAGAAATTGTTCTATTGCATTTTTGTAAATTCACTTTTTCTTTAGTATCCATGAAATCACCCCAACTTTTGATGAATCCATGAGTAAAATAATTAAGATTTAAATGGCATTTTGATGAGCTTTGTGACCTCACATAGGTAATTATTCTTGGGGCTTTGACTAGGCCCTTTTTTTTTTTTTATATATTAAATTTAATAAGGAATTAAATGAAAATATGCTGAGATTTCTTTCCTTGATAATCCCCAAAATTTTTGCTTAAACAATAGGACAAACATAAATTAAAGATAAGATTACAATGGTAATATAATTCATGTTCTTAGGGCTTTTATTTTAACTTTAAGTAGCACTAATTATTCACTTATTTATTAAAATAATCAAGTGATTTCAAAATTTATGATATATTTCTTAAGAAGATTTTTATTAATATACATTTTTTATAAATATGTCATTTGTTCTGTTATACTTATTTGATTAAATGGTAAAAGAGAAGATATATATAAATAATAAATATACTAATTATAACATAGACAAATGTTTATCAATATATTTCTTTTCCCTTTCATTTTTGCTTTTCCTTTTTTAGTAAAAATTCTATTGTTCAAAAGAGAATTGATTGTATTTAGAGAGAAAAATGATTGTATAAATGTCTATTGGGGGAGAGAATATATAAAAAGAGACACTCACGAGAAGTGTATGCTCTATGCCTTTTATTTCATTAAGATTAAGAAAATATTTATGATTATATCATTTTGATATACAAATATCTATGATTATCTTGATTAGATGTTGTTTTTATTTAGATTTGTTTATGTTGGAATTTTTTTTCCTGATAATATCCCACAACCAGTTTTTAAATCACTCTCTTAGTACGTAGTAACTTGTGAAGTACTATCACTCATGCATCGCATGGATAGCACAAGCTCGTTACTTTGGTAAAAGCTCCCTAATGTTTTCTTCAGACACTCCTAAAGTATTTATCAAATCATTAGTAAGAAAAATTCTTAACGGTAGCAACAATGACACTAGTTAGCCAAAATACACATTTATTTTTAACTCCCAAGTCCCAACCAATTAACTAGAAATATCACTTATTATAAAAGGTTAAATTCTTTACAACAAAGAAAAGTAAAATACAACATGAAAATCCACCGATTTAACTTTCTGAGGTTACAGATCCAAGAAATCTCAACCTAACCCTAAGTACCCACATCAATATCAGGACTAAAATAATTTTTAATCTAGGATGGATATATATATTATATTATTAATTCAAAAATAATATAATATTATTATTTAATATAGATTATAATATTATTATATAATATTTGTTTGGTATTTAATTTATTTGATAAATTAAATAACTAAAATAAATAGAGATATATTATCTTAGATTTAATTTAAATTGAGATATAATATCTTAGATTTAATTAAATAAATAGATATCATATCCTAGATTTAATTTATAAAGATAAATTAAATCAAATAGGCTTTATTTTGGATTAAAATAAATAGATTAGATTAGATATGTTGGACAGATTTAATTAATATTATTTTAATCTAAAATTCGAATTCAAGATTAATTGAGATTAATTTTGAATATTTTAATACTGCCAATTAGGGTTTTAGAAATCCGATAAGATATAGATCTAGTCGTATTAAAATTAAGTAGTCAGCCACAAAACTAAAACCCTAGAGGAGAGACGTGAGAAAAAAAGCTTGAAGGCTTTAGCAAGTCGCTGCCTCGTGTTGGAGTGCTTTGTTCGGTGTGGACAACGGTAGAGGGAGTGAATTCGTAGAGTGGGCTCTTGTTGATCAGGTAGGACCCACACGATTTCGCGTAGGATGCACACGAGTTCACAAAGGTACGGTTTCTAACGAACTCTATTTAAAAACCGTTGATAGATCCTCTTCTATGAGATTCGTAAGTTTTTTAAAGGATGAAATCCTTCCGCTACGTGTATGGATGCCAACAAATGGGAGGTATACGTGTATGTAAATTTTTTTAGTATACAGAAATCTACAACAATAAGAATGAGTTGTCCCGTTTGTGTGATTTGTCCCGTTGTTTGGACAGTGAGTGATTAAAAGAAGACGGTAAAAATTTGAAATAATAAGGGTAACTTGGTTATTTAAAATTGTAATAAAAAATTAGCTTGATCCAACTCAAAATCCACACTAATCCAAATCCCAGCTATTAGTTTTTCCATTACTCAATTTGATTTGATTTTCTTTCACTTAGGAACATCTGCGTTTCTTGTATATAATATATCAATTTTGCATATTGTTTTGTTTATAGTCATTCATTTATCAGGATGATTAGTTTTACAATACAGGATTTGCCCATAGATACATAACTTTGATTCTAAATTGGGAGTTCCAGTTTCTTCTTTTGTTTGCTTAACGCTTTTGGTTGATGTCACGTTGGAGAGAAGGTTTTTTTTTTTTTTTTTTTTGTGAATTAGGGATATTTTGGTATTTCCATGAAAATTGTGTGGAACCCACCACAAAAAATAACAGTATTAAGTTAGATTTATTGGTCATGTTATTTTTGCATCCATTTTGAGAGTTTATATATATTTTTGCACCTCCGAAAAGCATTTGGAGTTGAGCGCTTCTAAGGGTAAAGCACATATGCATTTTTGCATCTTTACCTTTTTAAAATTAAGCATTTTAATTGTTTTAACTCCCATAGTTGATATTTTGGTCCTTAGTTGACATTTTTCAACTTTCTTACAAAATTCCTACGATGCAAAATTAAGCATAATATAGCATTAAAAGTCCAAGAAATCATGTGTATGAATAATTAATAAATTATAACCATTTTGTCCCTAATTTAACTTAATTCAATACAAATATCCCTAACTTAAATTAGTGCTTAATCATGCAATAATATCCCAAAAAATGCATTAAGAATCCCAATTTAATCATAAAAAATCATATAACAATATGGTTTGATCAAAGTACCAGCCCTATAAGGCCGAGGGTTTAAAAAGGCTAGCCCCGTTAGGCCCCTTTTTTCAACTTGTCTAGTTGGCGGTTGCCCACTTGCTTCTTTGTCTTGACCGTGAAAGAAGCTACTTACTTGTCTTATTGCCCAATACTCAATCACTCTCATAGTCTCACTCATTTTTGTCATTCACTTCACGCCTCTACTCCAAGATTTTATGATTTGGTTTATTATTTGTTGCATTTAAAAATTATGGATGTATTCATGATGCGAAAGACGAAATTCTTGATTTTTTACCCATGAAATAGAACCTACTACTCAAAATGAAATACAATCAAATATTTTTGAAATTGATGATAGTGGCGAAGAAAATGAAAATGATAGTTATCATACTCATGTTGTTTAGTGATAAGCTTCTTATACTTTGTGTGAGTTATTGGTGAGCAATAATTTATTTTTAATTATGAATTAGTGAATTGTTTGTTTGTTGCATGATACATGTTGTTTAGACCTTAATGTTAACAACCTTTATTTAATAAATTAGAACTTCAATTGTTATAATTTACTAATCATATTTCTTTAAAAAAAAAAAAAAAAAAAAAACACACACACACACACACAAAATAGTAAAAATTTAGAAAAATAGTTAGGGTCGGCCTTGGCCCGCATGCTCTGGGGCGAGTCTTGAAAAAAATGTTTTTCTTACCTCGGGACCTAAAAAACCTATCCTTTTAGGCCTTGCCTCTCTAAGAGCCGGTCCCGATTCCCAACTTTAATAAGAATAAAAGTATAGTAATTGACAAATCATTTTAGCAAGAAATTACCGATTTGGGATTTTAAAGTTCAAATGATATTGCCCCTAATTTCTATATGAATCATATTATTAACGTGTTATAAATATTAATACGTTTTATATTCATATTCATAGAAACTATAAACAATTAAACAATGCATTATATTCGTATTTTAGTCTTCCTTTGACTGCCGACCCATTGACAAATAGCCGGATACACGATAAAGAAGGCTTAAGACCGTTATTTGGGTGAACAAAACTAGACTGAAAAAGAGTGTGTGGTTTAAGGGAAGGGAATGGGAGGAAAGGGATGGGGGTTTAAACTTAGAAACTAATAATTAAGTTTTTTCTAGGTCTCCGCTCCTCCCTTCCCTTCAAATCAAACACACCCTTAATTTTTTTTTTTTTTTTTGATTTTTGATTGTTTTTATTATATTGCATCATATGATTAAATATATTACATAAATAATACATATTACAATTTTAACCGAAGATACTAACTTACCCATACCTCAAGAAGCATTCATATACTTCATACTGATCAACACGTGCGCGAGTGTGCATGTAATTGTTAGACCTGGCTATCACCCAAGGGGGTGAATTGGGTGTCTGATAAAACTTTAGATAACTTTAAAAATCTTTTCGCAACTTACTAAAGGTAGTTCAAATGACAGAAATAGTTTATAAAGTAATAGTCAATCAAACATATATCTTTGGAAATGTAAGAATTTAGGGAAGAGAATATGCAAGCTGAGATTTATACTTGGTTCGGCCCAATCCTTGACCTACATCCAGTCCCCAAGCTCCACTTGAGATTTTCAATCCACTATCTCCTTGTTTAACCGAACACAAGAGAAAAGCCTTTACAACCTCACAAGTTTAGTCGGGCACTTGTGCAGCCTTTACAATCTCTTACTGAGATACTCACCTTACACACTATAAGGATACAATTACACACTCTGTAAACAAAGGATGATCCTTTCACTCTCGGACTCACCCCCCCTTACAAGTTGTAATTGTACACCCACACTCAAAGGTTCCACAACCTTGAGATTTGATCACTAAACAGATAATCAAATAAGTGTTTTAGACTCTCTCATAGAGTAGATGAATAATAATCATTGAAGTACATAATCGATCATCACACTCTCTACTGAAAACTATATAATATTGAGAAACAGAGTGCGTGCAGCGTGTGAGCTAAATGTAGGATTCAAAATATCAGCATTTCGATAGTGCAAGCTCTCATCGTTATCTTCTCTGTCTTGAATAGACTCTACTTATAGACAAATTAGTTTATTGAAGCATTGGTTCGTTATAGAATACTACCGTTGTAAGTTTCGTTGGGAAAAAATAGCTGTTGCTTCTGACGTCATCATTCACCTTTTGATAATCTGATTTTAATCCTTCGTTTGATTATCTGAAACTTGCTAACAAACATGATTAATAGTATTAAGAAGTATAGCAAGTAGAAATCAATTGATAACAATCATTTCTGAATTCTCGGAGACGTTATGGAATTGTGCTCTCCTGTCTAATAAGTTGTGTGCTTGAGTCCTTCACATAATCATCTGAAACTTATACAAAAATGATATAAATAATGTTAAGAAATAGTATAAGTTCATATGGAATTCATCTGGATGTTCTTGATGAGAATCTACGATTTCAGACATGGTGAGTTTGAACTGTACGCTTGAAATGCCTCTGACTCGAGGGAACAGAAACCTTGACTCGAGTTTGCACGTCAAATTTGTTCTTCATCGCTTGCTCGGCTTGACTTGGCTCGAGGTGGAGATTTGTGGCTCGAGTCAATCCATCGTTCAAAACTGAGAAGACTAATCACAACAGTGTCTGACTCGAGGTAGCAAAACACTTGGCTCGAGTCTGTGACCAATCTCGAGGAAGCAAAGATCCGTGTTTGAGTCAATCATCAATTGATTCATTAGCTTTAGAAGTATTTGACTCGAGGCACAAAAAAACCTTTGCTTGAGTTTAGCCTTAGACTCGAGGTTGCATTTGAGGAGGCTCGAGTTAGTTCTTCACATTCGTTCTGTATCAGGCTACTTTGGCTCGAGTCATCACTTACTGGCTCGAGTCAAAAACTGCTCTCCATTCTTCAATCTCTTGGGTTGCCATTTGACTCGAGGTGCGCTTGTTGGCTCGAGGTAAAAACCTCTCTCAAAATGTCCAACTCTCTGCCTTCACTTAGAACTCGAGGTGGAACTTCTGGCTCGAGGCAAAATGCTCAATTCTTTGTTCTTTGACTTGAATTTGACTTGAGGAGGCGCTCATCAAAATTGGTTGCATCCAAATTCTATGAAACACTTGTTGAGTCTAGATTCATATGGAATTGGTTTCACTTCATTTGGTTGTGTATAATGTGAGCTATGTCTAGAAAACCGAGCCTATGCTGAAATGAATCCAGAATTTCGAGTGTCAATTTTCAAAGGATATATCTACTTGGTTGGAGCTCCGTTTTGGTTTTTTCAACTCTTGGTAGAACGCATTTTGAGTCTACTTTTCAATGGCACTGGTTTCAGCTTAATTGGATTTGTAGATTGCGAGATGCACCCAAATTACCGAAGCTTGGTCTACTATGTGGCGTGAACTGATATGTCAACTTGTGAAATCAATAGCTCCTTCATTTTAACTCCTTTGGGCTTGAATTTTATATCAAAATGATGTATTGGGAGTCTAGTTTTATATGCCACTGGTTTCACCTCAATTCGATCTCTGATTTGAGATATATCATTGAATTACCGACGTCGCCCAAGCTGAACTTGAAACAAAGTGCACCAGAGTTGCTGAAAACACACCTAACTCAAGTCAACCGAAGCCCGACTCGAGTCAACTCACTCCAGTGCAAAAATGGCTTGAAAAACACTTTTGGCTCGAGTCAACATTATGGCTAACTCGAGTTTAGGCCCTGACTCGAGTCTATGAGTTTGTTGGCTCGAGTCAACTTGTACCAGATGCCCAAAACACTGTAGAAACCTTCCTAACTCGAGTTTGAACCTCCTGGCTTGAGTTAGCTCATCCTAAAGCTTGATTTTGCTTATTTTAACTTTGATTTGAGCCATTCCAACTTCCATATCATCGTGGAGACTTCTAGAATCAATCTGAGCTTGTATAATCATTTTCTCTCCATTGAGCAAGTTCTTCTTTGTTTCTTCTCTTCTCTTAATCATTCTCCATAATTCAACTCTTTCTTTCTTTTTGGACTCATCATTCTCTGTGCAAATTCTACCTCTTCCAATATCTCCTCTTCTTCTTGATTATTCCCAAAATATTTTCATAACTTCTTGCTTCCTTGATATTCTCTACAAGTTCTTCTTTCCGAAACCTCTTATCTCCTTCTTGATCAATCTTTATAATTCAACTCGAACTAATCTACATTAAACATATAGTAGTCAGTCAATGTAGGAGATAAATATAGTATACAAGCTTTTTGCTCTTAATAATGGCGTCTATATAAGACATCATCAAAACTAATCGTATCCAACAGTAATAAAACAAAGGGTAAAGTATACGTTTGGTTCTTCATGTTTGTCTTTGATATCATTTTAGTCTCTTAAGTTTGTAAAGTACATGTTTGGTCCCTTAATGTTAACACTGTTAGTCTAACTTAATAGAGAATATTGACTCAACAATTTTAAGCAATGATTGTGCAATTAAATGATGATCAAACTCTTCTTGCTTTCACGCTTTTTGAAGATTAAATATATTTTTTGCCAAAAAAGATTAAATATTTTCGAATTAATAGGATTTAAAATATTAATTTTATTAAAATACTAACGTATAAGCATGTTTGGTCGGCATTTAATTGTACAAATCATCGCTTATAATTGTTGAGTCAGTGTTTTTCGTTAAGTCAGACTAACGGTGTTAACATTAAGGGACCAAACGTGCACTTTACAAACTTAAGAGACTAAAATGATACTAGAGACAAACATAAAGGACTAAACGTACTTTTAGCCTAAAACAAATTCGCCAAGATAAAGGGTTAATGTGCAAAAATATACATTTGATTTTTCAAAAGTGCACCCAATACCAAATACTTTTTTGGGTGTAAAAGTGATTATGTGGTTAGAAAAGTGGAGTAAAAATACGTATTAACCGCTAGTTTGAGTGTTTTGTATTTTTAAGGCTAATATGAACGATGACTCAACTAAATTTCATTCCAAATTAGCAGAAAAAAATTGGAGAAAATTACAGAAAATAACATACTCCCTCCGGTCCTAATTATAAGACCTAATTTTGGAGTTGGTTTTGGTCCTAATTATAAGAGCAAGTTTTAAATTTTGTCAATTTCTTCCTATAATACCCCTATCTATACTTTTTCAATAATAATTAAAGACAATAATAATTTAATAATATACCTATATATTTTATAAAGTAAATAATATTTACAACTCATTAATATCATATGCACCTAAATTATACTTTTTTTATAAAATAATTTTGAACAATTTTTGTCATATTTTTGCCATATTATCCTTACTAATTTTATATAAAAATAAATTTAAATGGTTAAAATTTGAGTTTTTTTTTCCTCACCGCAAACTCGAAGTTTCTTTTTAGGTAATATTCAGCGAGTTTTAACATTTGATTTTTTCTACACCGCAAACCCCTACTAATTTTCCTCATTATATTCGACGGACCATTTCCTAATTTTTCATCGTTTTCATCGTTGATGACTCTACGCCTTAGAAATACCAGTCTCTGTGGGTCTATTTTAGGTAAGGGCATTTTAGGAAAATATATATAATTAACTAATTTAACTTCTCTCCTTAATCTCTCCAAATTCTGGTAAATAGCTCCTATAATTAGAACCGGAGGGAGTAGATATTTTGAAAATTACAGTTCAACCTCCCAATCCCAATCTTACCAATCGGCGTCCTATCTCCGCCTCCTTGTCGTCGTTGCTGCCTTTGTGTAATTAAAGCATTTGGTGTTAGGTGTATTTTTTAGAAAACCATATGTGTATTTTTACATTTTAACCCTAAGATAGAAGGGAAATTTCATTTTAATTTTATATATTTGGTCTGCATCAACCTTCCAGTCTGGCCTTGGGGCTTTCAATGTGCCTTTTTCTATTACTTTTATAAATAGAGTGTTTTGAATTTTTGACTAATTTTTTTTTTTAAAAAAGAAATAAAAATTACTGGACTTTAAGATTTTTTTTTTTTTTTTTCCTTTGAAAAATCATAGAATATTTAAAATGGCATCATTTTATGTAGCATACAATGACCAAAAGGAAAATTTTTTTTGAAAAGTTGGACTCTTACAAAAAGCATTAAAGAGCATGAGTGAGAGACACATTACTATTAGGGACCCCTCAAACCCTTTACGAGCCAGGGGCAATCTTAGGTCTATATACGTTTCCTTTACATTAGGAAGGCTTAAAACCGAACAAATCAGTCTTAATAGGCTAAAAATTAAAACTTTATGTTAAAGAATCAAATCTTAAGATCTTATGACCTATTTACTTGGCTTTGGTCCATTGAAATTAATCCCACCCCCACCTACATACACGAGATAAAAACCCGCATTGCGACCCAAAAATATCTGCCAAGGAAACTCTTGAATTATCAAGTAGGTAACATTCCTGTGCATAATACAACAATTACAGTTACAGCAAAACTAAATTGGAAGTTCTTGATCACTAGTCGACGATTTTTTTTTCCTGGGGCGGAGACGAGAACGATCCACAGGATCACAAGTGCAATTGCTTGCAGCACTAAAACAGAGAATCAGCATAACGTTTAACAGAACAAGTGGGGCTTTATTAACATGACAAGATGGTTCAATAAGTAGATGTTATTCTACATTTCAATATGATATTTTCTAGAGGGAAAGAAAGTAAGGATGTAATGATGTATAATTATTATACAGGGAAAAACAAAAAGACCAACAATTAAGGGGGGAAAAATCAAACACACTCATATCTAGTAAACTCAATTGCCATGTTTTTCTTGTTATGTGTTGATGATACTAGAGAATGATTTTCTTTACATTTTCCCCACCTTGAAATCTTCCTCTCCCCATTCCCGCACAAAATCGCAAAGAATTGACTTGAGGCCACTCCTCATACACTTACTATTCCAGTAAGGAACTCCCTGAAAAGTGAAATATGATATTACAATTCCTTTCAAAAGGATATGAGCACTAGTATAAAATCCTAACAAGCTTCCAAGCAAGGTAGTTGTTAGAAGGCACACCATACACTCCATCATTATATAAAAATCCTACTTTGAAAGCCAGTCAATAATCTCTGACTTGGGACAACTTCCTCCTTAATAACTACTCCTAAGCATTGCCTTTCCCTTGCATGAAACAAGAGATATACAATGTCTATTATACCCAAGTTAATATTACTCAACAGTGATAGAGATAGGTTAATATACAACAAATACGAGAATCTGCAACAATTCTTATATCTTGCGGGAACTAGCATTAGATCATACTTTTGGACAAAGCATGGTTTAGGACCACTAATCGTCAATAGATTTAGTGACTTTCTTCCTTGAGGATATCGAAGTTTCTTGTTGCCAAAAAGGCTTGTAATCTAGGTTTTTTTTTTAAAAAAAAAAAATGACTATACGGTAACTTCAACCACCATAATGGTGTTGCCAATGAGGATTGGCACAGTTAGTTAAGGTGTCAGCCTTCACCCCAAAAGGGAGGAGGTTCGATACTCACTGATCGATATGAAGGTCTCATTGGTGAGTGATTTGTAAGTACCTTTGTAAGAGTTCTTTGAGTGCGGAGGCATGCCACGGCCCCGTGGGGTACCGATGTCTACCCCCACCTAAACTTATATATATATATATATATATATATATATAACCTACCATAATGGTTAGAAGTTAAAAGAGTTAAAATTTTACAATTTTGCACACACTTTTTCCCCTTATCAAATTGACTAAGGAAATTTGAATGAAGTTCTCATCTGAATAGATGAGCAAGATCATACTTCACAGTTGTTACTTAATAATTACATGCCATTGCCATTGCAATTGTTGGTTGTTTTGGTCCAGGTAATTTTGTGGAATTGATGGCAAGTCCTCATCTTCTGATCATTCACTCGTGTTCAAACGTGCATAGAAATGACTACTAACATTTGATACTTTTGTGAGACTTAGGCACTTTGCTCCAATTAATTTTTATGTTCAAGCACAATTGGCAAAGTTACTTTGTCAATAAGATTTATTTGAGTATATATATATATTAAAAAAAAAAAGATTTATTTGTTTGTTTGTTTGTTTGGTTATTAAGAAAGAAAAGATGGGATAAGTAACCCATTGGTGAAGCTATTTTCAAAACTGTCATGTGGCAAATGATAACCTGTTTGGTAATAATATGTAATTTGATAACTTTTTTAGCCTCCTCTTTTCTTGTTTGATAACATTAACAACTTTATTAAAAGGAATTTTTACAAGTAAAATAGAGTGAAGAGATAGACATTCATGACATATCTATATGCCTCATCCTCCTTAATACCACAAATGGAAGTATCAAAGTCTCTTAAGAAAATATAAATATCCCACAGAATAATCTCTCTATAAAGAATCATATTAGCTTAGTTCATGAATAGAGGCCTAAATTCTTCTCTACCATTGGTTGAAAAGCGATTATTATTGAGTATCCACTAGCCATTCTAATGACAGATGAGGACCCACTAGTCAGTCTCTAACAAAAATATACCACTTATAACTCATATTTCATAAAGAAGTGAGTTCAAATTTAGTTCCAGGTATGATAACTTTTTTTGTAGATTATTAAGATCCATCTTGAACTTTTTTATCCCACCAAAAACTACAATCCCTAGTTTTGATCGAGAAGTGAACAATTTTTTTTTTTTTATGATTTGGTAAATGGTATTAACCTTTTCCTATTATTATTATTATTATTATTAAGGAACACGTTATCCAAATCCAGCTTTTATGCATTAAAATCCCCAAAGATGGGGATGGACAGAAGGTATCATCTTTAAAAGAAGTCCAACATACTTCACAGGTAGTTTGATTAAAAGATAAATTTAAATATGAGAATAAATACTCATTCAAGTTTCAAAAAGATAATAAAAGATTAATAAATATAATAATAATAACAGATACAAAGAAAAAATTATACATCCTACTTTCACTGCAACTCCTTGCACCATGCTTCATTATCTTCATATCTTTTATTATGCGCCCTTTTCCTTAAAACTAGCCCACACCACGCGATGCGGAGGTGAGAGGCCATCTATTTATTACTGTGTTATTATGTATAAAAAAAAACACTTAGATTTAAAACAATATTTTGTAGTATGGAATACAGTATGACCTACACACAGATATATATGTGTGTGTGCCCGCGCACGCGCGTTGATCGGGGAGACGCTTACATAAAATAATCCAACCACCTATTCCACAATTGACATGATTTCTTAGACTTTTTTTCTCTCATTATTATTATTATTATTTTTGGGACAAACTATTTAGCATCAATCCATCAATACATATATCAGCCAACGTCCAATTAGAGGATAATTCTCCCAATAGTATTGCTTTCAATAAAAGGATATACATGCACTAGCCAAAAAAAACATAACTTCTTTTATCATGCAGCCTTAAAAGTCTCTGCCAATCACTGATAGTATTGTTTTCGCTGCACCAAAAAACAAAATAAACCATTTTAAGTATATAGAGTATAAACCTCAATCCAAACTAAATCTAAATATATATATAATTCCAATATCAGATGGCAAAAGAATACAAACAATTCCGGCCGAAAAAATAAAGAATTCAATGGACGGTAATCAATCATACTGCGTTTGACACCGAGGGAGAGATTTTAGTGAGAGCAGTCTCAAAATGCCTGAACTTGATGGTCAATGCATCCCAAGTTCTCTCTGTTGATGCCGACTTCTCTTTAGCAGCAGCCAGCGCTACTTCACTCATCTATATGTTCATCAAAGTCAGCAAACTCCCCAGAATCATTACCACATTTTTGGTCGACATTTCACATATATTGTTGTTGTTGTGATCAAGATCAGATTAGACTAACTGATTCGACTAAAAAGGCAGATACATACCAATGCAGCAAGATCAGCACCGCTGAGATTTTTACAAGCTTCCATTCTTCCAAGGGCACACAAATCCACACTGTCATCAATTGGCTTCTTCCTAGCAAGAGCTTTTAAGATCAAGCCTCGTTCATCTGATCTTGGCAGAGGAATATACAGAAGTTTCCCTAACCTACCAGGCCAAAGGACTGCACGGTCCATCACCTCAGCTCTACATAAGAGAAGCAAACACTGGCTTGGTATCCAGAATTGTCAAGTGCAGAGGGAAAAAAAGGAAATGACAAAAATTGATATGAAATCAAAAATAATATTTTTATGATGCTTTCATTTTCAAATTCCTCCCCGAAACCAAATGGGTGTATATAAAATGTGATTAGAGAAGGCAAACAAGTTACCTGTTAGTGGCCCCAATAACAAAAACACTTGACCTTTGCTCTGCAGTTACTTATCGAGTTAGATGGTGCAGACTGCAGAGTGTAATTCCTCTGCAGTCTACACCATCTAACACAACAAGTAACTGCAATTGCAAATGTTTTGTCAATTTTTTTATCCATGCTGAAAGCAGAAGTTGTCCTTATAGCATGTTAGCATTAAGTAATTGCCTGGTTCAACAGTCGCTCAACAATTCATCCACCTTCTTCACCACGTTTGGTTGTCAGTGCATCCTAAAGATGATTCAAAATATAAAAGATAAATCTTACATCTTGCCCATAAATTTCAAGGTTCACTCTACAATTTTATACTGGGTTTGTTTGTAGGACGATAAATTAACAAAGGACAAGCACACAGGCCCTTATTATTTCTAATTTCAATATTTGTTTAATTCAAGAGATTCAAAACAAAAAATGATGATTTCAATGGAAAAAAATGACATTAGGACCATCCAGATTTTAGACATTTCTCTGCTGCTCCTTGAAGGGCAAAAATTGGATTCACAATAAACACTATTCAAAGGTGAGACAGCCACAAACCTCGTCAAAAAAAAAAAGAATGCAAGGTGAACATGTTCTTGCACGACTAAACAATGTCCGTACCGCTAGCTCGCTTTCTCCAACATATTTATTTACAAGTTCAGGGCCCTACAACAAAAGTGATTAAGACAATTCATTAAAATACTTCATTTCAGACAGAGGAGAATCCTGTAACTAAACCAGAACTTTAGAGACAATGGTGTTGTAGGCTTTAGACAGACCTGGATATGAATAAAATTAGCTCCTGCCTCATTGGCAACAGCTTTGGCAATCAGTGTTTTACCAATCATGTGAAATAAAGTGGACAGTGATTTTTCATGACATAGCGTGAGCATACAATTGATCCACTATAGATTAGTAACATGAATTTTAGAAAGAGCATTAGAAAGTGAATAATTGAGCAGTAATCTAGTTATACAATCAATATATAAATTACAATACATGGTTCTGGAAGCTCCAATAATAGTAATATCATAAGCATAATGTAAATAGAATTGTACAGCGGAAAAGATGACTACTACATTAAAGAAGACACACAAAAATATCAAGTTGACAATCTAGATACAACCTTGTTACTTAACAAAAACGTAGTAAGCTCAAAATATTCAAAAAAGTAAATCCTTCTGTAAAGTATACTATCCAATTCAAATCTCTAATATTAAATCCCACTGAATGAAATGGATTAGCATAATAAATATCAATATACATAATAAAATCCATAGTAAGCTACATTGTTCACAAGCCATAAACACTCTGTTCAATTTAAGATAACAATGGTTTTCAAAAACAAATTAGTGTTCCCTTGCCTATATTATAATATGATAACAAGCAACCAGTTACCCCAAAGTCTTAGGGTAATATAGAAACATAGAAATATTGAAATGAAAAATCCTGATGCAAAACTTATTCTAATCAAACAACTGAGATGTCCATAACCATAAAGAAATGGAAGCATACAATGACATACATGTTTCAGTACGCCTGTTCTGACTTCTGAGAATAACACTTGTTTTAATAAACAGACATGATAATATAGATATAATTCGAGAGGCAAGAAATAGAATTCTTGGCCGCATATAGAAAAGGAAGGAACAAATAAGAAGAATATTAGAATATAAATCAATCTAAAGCACCTCAAAATCTGACATTTTGATGACAAGCTTATCCATCTCTTCAGGTAACCAGGGTTCCCTCCACCAATCTTAATCATGCTCATCTAAAAGATCTTGGGATAATTCACGTTTCCTTTCATGAATAATTCTTTTCATTGCTAGGTTACCAGCCTTGTCAGCTAGAACTGCCAAATCTGCTCCAACAAAACCTGGTGTAGACCTGACTATTTTTCTAAGATCAAATGAGCCCTCCAGAATTGGATTGCGAGTAAGCACAGACAATATCTCCTCCCTAGCATATTCATCAGGAACACCAAGAAAAATTTCACATTCAAATCGCTCAGGCCTTCTAAACGCAGTGTCAACAGCATCAGGTCTATTTGTAGACCCGATAACAAGAATATAACCAGGATGAGCATCAGAACTTTCTGAATTACCAGCTGGTTGTAAGAGCCAGCTCGATTGATCCATTGAAGTCAGCAATTGTGTCACAATTCATTTCTAGGTTACCAGTAAATGTGCCCTGATAAGGCCCAACGATTTGACCATGAAATTTTTCTTGGTGTTCTTGATGAATATACTAGGGAGGAGATCTTGGCTGTGCTTACCCACAATCTAACTCTAGAGGACTCATTTGATCTTAGAAAAATAGCCAGGTCTACCTCAGGATTTGTTGGAGCAGATTTGGCTGCTCTAGCTGACAAGGCTGGTAACCTAGCAATGGAAAGAATTATTCATGTAAAAGCTCCATAATGTTTTCTTCAAACGCACGTAAAGTATTTATCAAATGATTAGTAAGAAAAATTACATATATAAAGGCTTAATGATAGCAGCAATGACATTAGTTAGCCAAAATACACATTCATTTTTCAACTCCCAAGTCCCAACCAATTAACTAGACATATCACTTATGATAAAAGGTTAAGTTCTTTACAACTAAGAAAAGTAAAATAGAACATGAAAATCCACAAGTTTAACTTCCTAAGTTACATATCCAAGAAATCTCACCTCAACTCTAAGTATCCAAATCAATACCAGGATAACTGTAATGATAGCAAGCTGTAATCACCCATCACGCCCCAAAGATCCTAATTGCTACTTAATATCAACCTTACATGCTGCCCCAATATTTTTTATGCCAATGCACCAATTAGGCTAAAGTATACTTTTGATCCTTTAAATTTTACATAAGTATACTTTTAGTCCCTTAACTTCATAAAGTATACTTTTGGTCCTAAAATTCTAACAATCGTTAATGTTGCTAACTAAAATGATGATGCAGCTCCAATGATGACTAATAGCATTTAATTATACAAATTTTATATATTTTTTAATTACCCATAAGCTTAATAGCGTTTAATTACAAAATCATAACTTAAATTTACACCGTTATCACTTGAGTTAACATTTTCCGTTAGCAAAATTAACGGTGTTAGAATTATAGGACTAAAAGTATCTTTATAAAGTTAAGGGACCAAAAGTATACCTCATATAAACTTAAAGGACTAAAACTATACTTTAGTTAAATTATCATAAAATAGCAATCAACAGGAACTTTTGTTGTACCTGACTCAACTTATCCCAATAAGCACGGTTTATTATTAGCAATGATCAAGCATGGGAAAAATAAGGATTACCACATAACAAAAACAAAATTTCAATAATAAATAAACATATAAAATAGTAACATTCATACCTGAAACTCCAGAAACCACCTCTGTAGCTTTCTGTAGCTAGATAGAATGGAAAACCAGTCTCATTAGCTATAGCAAGAGCCAGGGTGGTTTTCCCACCCCTGGGTCTATGCAACAAAATCCCTGCCATTGGTCTCACTCCTACCTTCTCGTCAACTGTCAATGCTAAAGAGGAACAAGCAACTTCAATTCCTCCTGCACTTCCTTCCTCCCACCCAAATCTTTGAATCTAGGGCAACTCATCCCTTGGACGTGAACATCACCATTACCATTCGAAACTGAACCTCTCAATTTCCTTTTTGGTTACAAATCATCTTTCCTGGTGATGTTGAGGTCAGGGGAAAGGTGGCCCTAGATTCAAAGATTTGGATGGGATGGAGAAGGTGCTGGAGGAATTGAAGATGCATTGTTCCTCTTTAAAATCAGGCTAACAGAAAGGTTAGGAGTGAGACGAAGGGCTCGGATACATCGGTTTCCGCACGAGACACTCAATGCTCCGGTAGCATCGTTGGGCGGTGGAATAGTGGCTGTTCAGAACTTGCAGAAGAAGGAGGAGAAGAAAGAGAGTCAAGAGAAGGAAATGAGGCAGTGATCGAATTAAATGAACAGAGACATTACTCATTTATACCAAATTTGCATTGCATTTAAAATTTTAAAGGTGTATTTTTACCCTTAAAGATGCTTATTTCGAGTAATTTTGCTTTGAAGTTTTTCGGCGTAAGAATTTACCCTTAAAGTTTTAAAACGGAGCAATGTTGCCCTCCGTTAAAAACCTTAACCAACTAACGCTGGCCAGTTACGGAGGGCAACATTACTCCGTTTTGAACTTCGGTAAAATTGCTACTTTTTAAGGAGCAATGTTGCCCCCCGAAGTTTTCAAACGGAGAATGTTGCCCCTCCGGTTAAAAACCCTAACGTTGGACCGTTAGGGTTTTTAACGGACAACATTGCTTCCGTTTTTAAACTTCAAAGGCAACATTCTTCTGGCGAAAACTTCAGGCAAAATTGCTACTTTAAGCAATGCACCTTAACCCTATTTTAAATTGATAATGGTCTTCTGCGAGTGATTTGGAAAAAGGACGAACATAGATTATTTTTTTCCCCAAAAAATACACCGCAATTTGTTGTTGTTTAGTTTAATTTATATATTTAGTATTTTTTTTTTCATCATCCAGATAGTTTCAACTAGGAAAATCTAGATTTTTTTCTTAATTTTTTACCTGAATAATAATTTTTAGGGAAAAAGGCAAAAAAAAAAAACCACTTAAATTTCAAAATCTTAAATCAATCTTGTTATCTATAAAAATATTGTATTGTCTATTAACTATAAGAGTATAACAATTGACAAATCATTTTAATAGAAGTAGGAGAGACCTTTTTTTATCTTTTTCCTTAACTTTTATATGAATCATATTATTAACGTCTTATAAATATTACTCGTTGAGAAGGCTTAAGACCGTTATTTGGGTGAACAAAACTAAACCGAAACTGAATTCGTTTTAGTTTTTTGGTTCTATTTTTTATTTTTTCATTAAGTTTTTATTTGATTATATTGCATCATATGGTTAAATATATTGCATAAATAATACATATTACAATATTAACCGAAGATACCTACTTACCCATGCCTCAAGGAGCATTCATATACTCCATACTCATCCACGCGTGTGCGAGTGTGCATGTGATCAAACATATTCGTTTTGAGATAAAAGGGAACTTTCATTTTATTTTTATATGTCTGGTCTGCATCAACCTTCCAGTCTGGCCTTGCTTTGGGGCTTTTAATGTGCCTTTTTCTAGTACTATTATAATTAAGTGTTTTAAATTGTTTACAATAATTTTTTTTTTTAAAAAAAATCAAAATTGCAGAACTTAAGAGTATTTTTTTTTCTTTGAAAAATCATAGAATATTTAAAATTGCATCATGCTCATAAGATATTAAAATGTTAGTTATTTTATGTAGCATATAATGATCAAAAGAAAAAAGGAAAAAAAAATTGGAAAGTTAGATTTTTACAACAAGCATTTAGGGAAAGACACATTAGGGACCCCTCAAACCCTTCAGGGGCAATCTTGGGTCTATATGCATTTCTTTTAACATTAGAAAGGCTTAAAACCGAATAAATCAATCTCGGCTTGCGATTAGCTTTTGAAGAATAAATTTTACGATTTACAAGGTAAAAATCCCAAAAAAGTTTTGTCTCGACTTACGAAAAAGGTTTCTAAAACCACGGTTTGATATTTACCCAAACACTCAATTAATAGACTAAAATTTAAGACTTTATGTTAAAGAATCAAATTTTAAGATCTTATGACCTGCTTACTTGGCTTTGGTCCATTGAAATTAATCCCACCCACCAACATACACAGATAAAAACCTGCATTGCAGACCAAGAAATATCTTCCAAGGAAACTCTTAGAATTATCAAGTAGGTAACATTCCTGTGCATAATACAACAATTACAGTTACAGCAAAACTAAATTGGAAGTTCTTGATCACTAGTCGAATTTTCGTATTTTTTTTTTTTTTTTTTTTTTTTTTTCCGGGGTGGAGACGAGAATGATCCACAGGAACAAAAGGGCAATTGCTTGCAGCAACTTAACAGAGAATCAGCATAATGTTTAACAGAACACGTGGAGCTATATTAATATGACAAGATGGTTCAATAAGTAGATGTTATTCTACGTTTCAATATGATATTTTCTAGAGGGAAAGAAAGTAAGGATGTAATGATGTATAATTATTATACAGGGAACAACAAACAGACCAACAATTAAGGGGGGGAAATCAAACACACTCATATCTAGTGAACTCAATTGACATGTTTTTCTTGTTATGTGTTGATGATACAAGAGAATGATTTTCTTTACATTTTGCCCACCTTGAAATCTTCCTCTCCCCATTCCTGCACAGCCTCGCAGCAATTGACTTGAGGCCACTCCTCATACAGCTTACTATTCCAGTGAGGAACTCCCTGAAAAGTGAAAAATGATATTACAATTCTTTAAAAAAGGATATGAGCATTAGCATAAAATCCTAACAAGCTTCCAAGCAAAGTAGTCGTTACAAGGCACAACATATGTTCCATCATTATATAAAAATCCTACTTTGAAAGCCAGTCAATAATCTCTGACTTGGGACAACTTCCTCCTTAATAACTGCTCTTGAGCATTGCCTTTCCCTTGAATGAAACACGACATATACAATGTCTATTTTTCCCAAGTTGATATTACTCAACAATCATAGTCCCTTTCTATTAATTTTTGGGTCCAGAGACAAGACTAACAATTTTTTCATCCTTTTCTTCCTTTCTATTCATAACATTTTGACTCCTAAGTAAGCCCTAAAGACTGAAGACAGGATTATTGTTTTTTGGCCTTATCAGACATAAAGCCATCAACATTTTATAACATTCACCAGCATCACATACTCCTAAGGGAGGTTAATGACAAGACTTGCAAAATGACTTTCCTTCTGAAATGAATTACATAGTACTATCCATGCCAAAAAAAAAACACACACACACACACACACAATTTATTATAAAAATATAAAATGTGTTTGGAAAACACTCAAGCCTAAACATTTATAAATCAATAAAGCATACACAAGGTTCTTGCTGATCCAACTTAATCAGTTTGGACCAGAATAGTTCAAACTCCAGAAACTCATGTTTAAATCATACAAAAAAAGGGGCAACAACTTTTTCACCATCAATATCAAAGGGCTCATTCAAGAACGGTAAGGTTAGTTTAAGCAAATCAAGGTGTAAAGGGTATTGTGTACTTACAAAGTTGAGCAAGCTGATCGGCCCCCATTCACGTAGTACACAAATAGGTAAGAATCATAATGCTGTCCATTGATTAAATAAAACCCTTGAAGTCTTCTTATACACTTGAAAGACATCTTCTTGTATAGAAAGATTGCTGCGTTATTGTAAGAAATTACATGCAAGTAAACAGCACGGCAGGTTGGAATGCTTGAAGCATACTTTATGACCTCCCGAATCAGTGAAGAAGCTGCAGATCAAGCAGAAATTGGACCACAGACTATACCACCAAGAACTCAAAACTAAATTAAAGTGAAAAAATCTCATACCTATTCCGAGATTTCTATATGCATCCACTACTCCCAGCGTGAGAATATAAATTAAGGTTTGATCTGATTTGGATGAGTCATATCCAAGAATATCCACTATCTGTGAAAATAATATTTGTTGGTAAAAAAACTTAAATTAATGATCATCCAAAAGTTCAGCATTCAAACAGTTATACTCTAAGGAGGACGTACTCTATAATATATTATAAAATTTTGATATCAAAGTGAGACATAATCAAATCTTTAAAAGAACAAGATTCATACAACATTAAGCCAAGCTTGGTTAGGGTTAGGATGTTAAGGGAATATGATTTTTTCCAAGTTTCTCTCTGCATAACCATGGCTTACAGTTAGATTTCTTATCCTTGGATAAAATGATAGGTTGAATTCAACTTATATAAGATTCCCATCAACAATTTCTGACACAACATATATTGCCACCAAGTAAATAAATGCAAGCAATAAGCAGGTGAAGTCACATTCCAACAAAAAACTTCTGTACAGGAAGTAACAGAAGACCTAAACATCTCAGTTTTTTTGTCCAGCTGGACTGCTGCCAATGATTGACAATTTAACTTCTGAAAATGCTCCAAGCAATTAGGAAAAGGCATAAAATTGAAAGTAACAGGACCAACCTCGCTTTCTTTTGCAAGAACAATTCGTGCTGTTACAAATCCAATGAGTTCATCACTTTGGCCATCAGGCCGACTACGGTCCACAGCTCCCCACGACACAATGTCATGCCCATTTACAACATCTTGGAAAAATAATGACTCGTACCTTAAATTTGAAATATCAAGTTAGCACAATTCCTGTCACTCATCATAAGGACAATTTAAAATTATAAATATTTAGAGAGATCTCACCTGATAGGAAAGAGTTTTCCATGTAAATGCTCTATGGTGTCAAGGTCAGATGGTAGTATAGGTCTGTAGCATATATTTGGACGACCAGACACTTTTGACTTTGGGTTTACCATTGGCATTGAGTACTATTTGAAACTTCAGTTAATCCCCATCAAATATCTGATATAAGTGTAAAATTTGTCCAACTGCAGCTCCTTTCATTAACAGTACGACAGAATGACAAAGACCATTGAATACTTGTTACCACTGCAAATTAAACAGAAATTTCAGAACTTTTAAATATACAATAAATTATGCAAGTAATACTGACTCACATCATGATTGGAATATGTTTTTTCCAAGACTATGACAAACCAGAGATTTAATAATTTATATTAAGCAAGCTAATTTACCAGTACTAGGTCTTTTCTCAGAAACTAGCATAAACAAAGGTATAAGAAACAAAGCCAAAGAATACTTCCACATAAAGTAATAAGTTCTTTTGGTTTGCTTAAAAAGGATTAACAGAGTATTGTTCTAATCTCCAGCTACATTTTACGTCTAAATCATCACTGAGGCACGCATAATGCTTCTGTTACAAGTCTCAAATATTAGGACAATGCAAATAATTCTTCAGACATTTAATTCTAAGAATCCTTATTAATATAGAAAGCTCTCATCTACCGCTATTGAAAATTAACCTCATGTTTTAGATGCTTCGTCCCCCAGCTTGCACAAAAGGGAGGCCAAATAATCAAATCAAATTGTTAAACTGGTAAACAATCACAGCTTAGGCAGTCAAGAAACCAGAAAAACCCGTTAACGAACAATATAAATTTAACCCAGGCAAAGAAAAGGGGAAAGATGCGAGATCATATGTAGTAGAATAATATAGAGTATTAAAAAATAACTGACCAGGCCATTAAAGACCCCAATCGTCACCGAAAATTCGTCAAGAATTGCAAGGCATCTGATTTCGGAACAAATTTATAAACAGATAATAAATCGGTGAATGGAAGAAAGGTCACAGAGCAGATAGCGTAATTACAGAGAAAGATTATACCTAAACAGCAAGATAGAAGAAGATGCCTGGAAAGGAATGCTTTCGATCTTGATTCTGGACAAAGAATCTGTATCTCCAACCGAGCTTAGTCCTCCTCCTCCGCCTCTGTACAATTTGTTTGAGTTATATTTTTTTAAATATAATTTTAACTTAATGATTTAATTTTTATTTTCAATCAAAAGAGGAATAGTATATTGTTATTACCCCAATTAGTGTTACATTATTACCCGTTTATTTATCATTAAATCAGAATCTCATTTTTCTCTCTTATTAAATTCTGATCTAACAATGAAACAAACTGGTAGTAACATTAGTAGTAATAGTAATTAATAGTAAATCTCATAGGAAATATGTAAGAGAGAGAGAGAGAGAAAAGAGAGTCCTATCAAGATCCAAATTTAAGTTCATATTTTCAACAAATTCATAATCAGATATCTCTTTAGGAGTTTTTGAATTAAAGGACCAAATGCCTCCCCATAATAGAAAAGGAAAATTGCACGTACATATAGGTTTAATTTGGGTTTTGATTATACTTTATTTATTCGTTTGTTTTATGTTTTGGTTTTAAAAAAAAAAATAATAATAAGGAAAAATTTTAAAAAAATATCACTTAAACTTTAAAATCTTAAATATATGATTTAAGTAATAAAATGAGTTATCAATTACTTTATTGTTCTTGTTAATTTAATTACTATGATTGTCAATAGGATTTTAAAGTTTAGATTATATTTTTTTGTCATTTTCAAAAAAAAATTTATTTATTATATATAACATAAAATTATTTCAAAAAACTATACTATTTAATATTTATCTATATTTAAATATTTAAATTTATACACTAATCACATCAACTATTTTTTATTTTTTGTTTATTTATTTATTTTGCAGAATCATCACTTCAACACTACTAAAAATGTTACGAACAACAGTCCTATGGGAGCTCAAAAATTCCTACGGCGTGATTCTAATTCGTTTTCTTAAATTATCAACTTTCTTTGGTGCATTTCAACTTTTCAAGTACTATCGTCGAATCAGTGTATATGCTGTGAATTGAGATTTGTGGTAAATGGGGGTGGAAATAAGTCGGGTTAGGCCAGGGTTTAACTAAACAGACTTGAGCTTGTAATGAGGTTAAAGGTGCGGCTGCATGAATGCGAGGCTTTTTAAAGGTTTAAGTCGAGCCTTTTAAGGCGCTGAGTCAGTCTTTCAGCCTTTTTAAAGCTAATTACAATGTATACCTTTAAAAAGACCTCATATTGTAAGCCTTGAAAGTATAAGTAGGCTTCATACACTATTTATCAAAATCTATATAAATATAAGAATGAAAATATAAATATTGTGTTATTATATGATATAAATATAAATATAAATATATTTATTTAATGTATAAAACAGTCGAGCTTGGCTTGAAGGCATACAGTGTCAGCCTTAATAAAAAGACGACCTATTTACGCATATAGGCTTTAAGTAGGCTTTGACCGACCTTTTAACAAATAAATGCCAAATTAGATCAGACCCTAAACAGATCAGGCTATAGAGCACCTGACAAGGGCCTGGTGTATCCCCAACCCTAGTGGTAAAGCTTAGTTAAGTTTGATCTCTGCAAATTGATGGATTTTAGAGACAGACGTCAAATATCGAGAGAGAAGAGAGGGAAGAGAGAATCAGCCAGCAAAGATGTTTTGAGGAAAAAAGATATGACTTTGTGACGGAATATAGACATTCAGACATTTTTAATTAGGTCTCTGGGCCTAATTAAGAATTATTAAAAGTATTGGCCCATATTTTGATTTTGGTATTTCAGCTTGATTTATTTAAAATATCAAAATTCCAAATTATTTTGGAAAAAATATTTGAAAAAAAAACAACTTTAAAATTGTAAAATTTCAAATCAGATTTATTATCAAGAATTGATAAATAACATCGAAACTTGATCAGTAATTTATAGCTCATTTTATAAAAAATACCTTATTTAAAAGTTCTTTTGTTTTTGTCATCTTTCTAATTATTTTTGTATTTTATTATAAAATCATCGATTTGGAGTTTTCAATTTTTAAAGATATTTTTCTGATATCTTTTTTTAAAAAATATATTATCCATTTAAAGGAGTATCCATATTAAGTTATCAGCATAATCATTACCACGAAGGCCAAAAAAACATAATCATTAGTGTATATATGTACCATTCTGATCCTATTTATAAGTTCAATTTCATATAATAAATGAGATTGTGATAATTTTACCCATATTAATTATGGGTAAAGGATTTCTCCAGAGATAGAGTTATCTTCAGTGACCTCAAAATTACGTCGTTTTGGATTAATGAATGGTGTTTACGTAATTTCGTTTATTTTTTAATCATATAAATTTTACTAAAAGCAGCCTTCATTAATTCACCTAAAATTACTAACACACCCTTCATTAATTAAAAACGACGTAATTTTGGGGGAGATAATCTATCTCCGATATTTGGAGATATACTTTTCCCATTAATTATACTCATGAAGATAGAAAGAGAAGAAACAATTAAAAAATGCTCAATCATAAATGAAAAGTTGAAAATTTACCCCAATAATCATTAAGTTAATTATCTCTCATTGATATATGAGATTTTGTCAAAATGAACTTATAAAAATAGGAGCAGAATTATACACGAGAAGTAGTAGATTTTTTTATTATTATTATTTTTTTAGAGTAATCACGGTAAAATCCATATAGACAGCATTACCACACAACTCCTTGGCAGAAAAAGAAAAAGTCACTATTCATAAGTCATTGTAAATGTTTTTTATCTCCAATTTTATAGTACAAGGCATGAAAAGTCAATTAATTTTTTATTCCATATTAACACAAAAGGAAGAAATGTGTCAAGTAAATGACCCTGCACTTCGAGAGAAAAATATTTTCTATATATCTGAATAATAATCTGATACACAACAGTTCCACACTTACATATTGTGACAAAATACAATCACAACTAACTAACAATTATACCTATACAAATTACTAAAATATCCTTCTTACAACAAATCTGTTTTACACTCCCCCTCAAGTTGGAGGTGTAAAAATATTTACAACAGACAACTTGATTAACGGCTTTTGTTGAATTTCCTTTCTCACAGCCTTAGTCAGCAAATCTGCTTCTTGATCCTCAGACCTAACATGCCGTAAATCAATTAGTCCCTTAGTCAACTTTTCCCTGACAAAGTGACAATCCACTTCAATATGTTTGGTTCTTTCATGAAATACAAGATTGTTTGCTATATGAATGGTTGTCATATTATCACAGTAGACTTTAACAGGATTATGATGACTTATATTTAAGTCTCTAACCATTCCCAATGTCCACACAATTTCTGAAAAACTTGACCATGCAAAAGGCTCGATATTCTGCCTCTGCTAAAGACGTTGACACCGTAGCTTGCTTCTTAGTCTTCCAAAACACGATACTCCAAATTTTATTAGATAACCACTCATTGACCTTCTTGTAGTGACACACGCAGCCCAATCAGAATCACAGAAGCACTCAAGTTCAAGATCTCCTTTTGAACTCAGCAGCACTCCAAGTCCAGGGGTCCCTTTCAAATATCGCAGAACATTCAAAGCAGCAACCATGTGTTCTTTGGTCGGCATTTGCATGAATTGACTTAAGAGTTGCACACAAAAGGATATGTCAGGACGTCTCATGGTCAAGTAAATCAACTTACCAACCAATTTCCTATAACGTTCTGGATTCTGCAACAAATCATCCACCTTGTTCTTTCCTTCCTCAAAGGGATGGAGTTTCTGATTTTGTGCCAATGGAACTCCAAGTGGTTTACACCCACTCATGCTTGTTTCAGCCAAAATATCCAAAACATATTTTCTTTGACATAAGACAATCCCTTTATGTGATCTAGCAACTTCTATCCCTAGAAAATATTTCATAAAACCAAGATCTTTGATTTTAAAGCTATTATGCAGAAATGACTTGGCTTCATTTATCCCTTTTACACTACTACCAAGAACCAATAAGTCATCAACATAAACAAGAATTAGGACAACACCATCTTCACGGTTTTTAATAAAAAGGAATAGTCATGCTTACTTTGACTGAATCCAAGATGAATCAAGGCCTTTGACAACTTATGATTCCACTGTCTTGAAGCTTGTTTTAGGCCATACAAAGATTTATTTAACTTGCATACCATTTGCTCCCCTTACGTTCAAAGCCTTGGGAATTTTCATGTATAATTCCTCATCTAAATCTCCTTGCAAAAAGCATTACATACATCCATTTGATGTAATTCCCATTCATACATAGCTGCTAATTTAAGAACAAGTCTAACAGTTAACATTTTAGTAACAGGAGAAAACGTTTCATGATAATCTATGCCTTCTCTTTGACTATATCCTTTGGCAACTAATCGAGCCTTAAATTTATCGATTGTTCCATTCGAGTGATATTTAATCTTATATACCCACTTACATCCTATTGCTCTTTTATCTTTAGGTAATGGAACAATAGTCCAAGTAGCATTATCTTCTAAAGCCTTAATCTCATTATTCATAGCCTCTATCAAACAATGATCCTTTATAGCATCTTCATAAAATTCAGGTTCATGCATAGAATCAATTGAAGTCAAAAGACACATATGAGATGGAGATATATGATCATAAGAAACATATTTATGGATACTATAAAGACATCTATCACGTTCAGCCCGTACTAGAGAACAGACATAGTCTTTGGACCAAATTGATGCTTGTCTTTCTCTAGTGGGTCTGCATACCACCTCATTAGGCGTTTCATCAAGGATGGTGGATGGTTCCGGCCTCGAAGCTGGCATGGGATTAGACTGGGAATTCACATCAACTGGCTGGTCATGATCGCCTGTTGGAAAGACATGATCAAACCAAACATATCTTTGAAATTCCCGCAATCTGTACTTAGAACATCTCGGGTTAGTTTCTTTGAAAGTAAATTTATTTTCAAGGAAACTCACATGCCGACTAACGAAAATATTTTTGTTTTTCAAGTCAAGTAATAGGTATCCTTTTTGATTGTCAGGGAAACCAAGAAAAACACATGGAATAGATCTAGCTTTCAGCTTATCATTATTCTTTAGGTCTGTGGCAAAGGCCAAAGATCCAAATGTTCTCAAATTAGCAAAGTCTGGGGGTCCCATATACAATCTCAAAAGGGGTCATATAACCTAAAATTTTAGATGGCAACCTATTAATCAAATAAGTGGCCAATCTAATGCATTCCCCCCAGTATTTAATTGGTATACCAAATTGTAATATAAGACCTCTAGCAACCTGAATTATCGTTCTATGCTTTCTTTCTACTACTCCATTCTGTTCTGGAGTGTAAGGACATGAAGTCTAGTGAACAATACCCTTACCCTTAAGATATTGTTTTAATTAATTGTTTGTAAACTCTGTGCCATTGTCACTTCTAAGTATGTTAACTGAAACTGAAAATTGAGTCAAGATATAAGTAATGAAGTGTTGAATACAAGCTGTAACTTCAGTTTTATTTCTAATCAATAGAGTCCAAGTTACTCTAGAAAAATCATCAACAATTGTTAAAAAATAGGAATATCCTTGATGTGTTGGAGTCCGATATGGACCCCAGACATCAAGATGCAATAGTTCAAAGCAACGAACACTTTTAATACAACTTGAGGCAAATGAAAATTTTGTCTGTTTCGACTGAACAAATATTTCACATTTATTATTCATAATATCCTTGTCACTACACTCAAAACCAAGGTACTTCATTACAGTAAGAGGGGCATGCCCAAGTCTATTGTGCCACATGCACATTTCATTCTTATCAAGATTCAAATGACTACTTTGAACTGAATTAACATTACATGCTCGTCGAAATTTTTCAAATGTATAAACCTTCAACCAAACTTACCAATCACCATCATTTTGCCATCCCGAAGGCCCCGCAAAGAAACAAATGTAGTGAGGAAAAAACAAAACACTACATTGTTGTTCCTTGGTTAATCTAGCCACAGATAGGAGATTAAATTCCAAACATGGAGCATATAAAATCCCATTTATAGTGAGATTATCAGTTATACACGCACTACCGATATGTGTTACAGGTACCTTTGTTCCATCTGGCAATCGAATTGATTTTATGGGACCTTCATATTTTTCATATTTATTAAAGAGGCTCAAGTTCCCAACCATATGAGTAGTTGCCCCGGAATCAATAACCCAACAGGAATAAGAGTTAGAATAAACAGAGAGAATAGCCAAACCTGTACCGGTTAGAGCATGGATGGTAGGCTCAGAATCCTTTTTAAGGAGCTCCAACAGACGTTGGTACTGGTCATTGGTAAAAGATGGTGCTGTAGTATTGGCTGGGTGGTTAAGTGCATCTTCATGATGAAGTAGCTCAGTGGATACTTGATTAACAGAAAAATCCTTTTCTTGTTTTGGTTTGTTTCCTCGAAAACTTGGTGGGTAACCCACAATTTGGAAGCATTGTTCCTTAAGATGACCCTTTTTGCCACAATAGGAACATTCGATATTAGGATTACCACAGCCACATCCTCCACTATGTCCTCCACCACGTCCTCGTCCTCTAGCAACCATAGCTATCCCTTTAGTGACTGAGGTCTGCTCAAGTGTTGCAATGGAACGTTGAGCTTCATCCTCTAAAATCATCCCAAAAGCTTGTCCAACAGAAGGTAGGGGTATCATAAGCAAAATTTGACTACGGGCTTGAGTATAGCACTCATTTACCCCATCGAAATTGTAACGGCTTACTCGTTCTTTGGATTAAGGTGGCATATGCGGTGGAAGTGGCACATTTACAAGAAGGGATATTAACAAGAATAGACTTTTCTTCCCAGAGTTCCTTTAATTTGGAAAAATAGTTAGAAACAGAGAGGGGGCCTTGCTTGAGAAGCCCAATTTCACGGTGTAGAGCAAAAATCCGGGAGCCAGTTTTCTTATCAAAGAGTTCCTGTAGGTCACTCCATACACGATGAGCCTCCTCGTGAAACATGAGACCACTTGCTAAATCCTTCGAGACAAAATTCAACAGCCAAGAAAGTACTACTGCATTGCAACGTTCCCACTGGTCCTTCAAAGCATCAGCTTGGTTGGCCTTCGTACAAGAGCCATCAATAAAACCAACCTTATGTTTACCCTTCAGTGCAATCTTCATTGAGCGACTCCAGATCACGTAATTATCAGCTCCAGTCAAAACTTGAGGAATAATTGTGGCACCTTGAGTCTCCGATGGGTGCAGGAATAAGGGGTGAGAAAAGGGAAAATTGGCCGGATCGACAGTTTTCTCAAACGCCATGGCAAGTGATTACCGTACAGGTCGAGAGTGAGAATCGTCTGTTCACAGCGGAAATTGTGGCGTGCTTATGGCTCAGTTCAGAAATCAGAAGGCGGAGATGAAGGTGACTGGAATCTCGAAATGTCGTTCTTGGTTGGGAGTGTTGTCACGGATCTGTGGCGATAAGAGGACGTGGTTCTTGCGGATCTTGGTTCAGAGCGCAAGGGCGTGGCTGCCTTTAGTGCGTCTGGCCGTTCACGGTGGCGGATCTTGATTTTTCTTGGTTATTGGTGCAGATCGCAGGGGCACTGGGGATATAGTTCGAGTGCCTTTCGTGCGGTTCTTGCGGATCTTGGTTCGAGGCTAACGGGCGTGGCTTGCAGATCTTGCCTTTCGTGCGTCTGGCCGTTCACGGTGGCGGATCTTGATTCTTGTCAGAGATCGCAGGGGAAAAATGCCTTTCGTGCGTCTCGTTCTTAGTTCTCGGCTCGGCAGGGGCGTTGGAGAATAATGGAATGCCTTTCGTGCCTGGCAGAGAAGAAAAGTCAAAAGTTCATCTCTCTGGAGTGGTGGGGTCCAGCAAGCATGGATCTGGAAAAATAAACCTGGATGATGATACCATGTCAAGTAAATGACCCATGTCAAGCGCACTTCAAGAGAAAAATATTTTCTATATATCGAATAATAATCTGGTACACAACAGTTCCACACTTATATATTGTGACAGAATACAATCACAACTAACTAACAATTATACCTATACAAATTACTAAAATATCCTTCTTACAACAAATCTGTTTTACAAAATGAAAGAGAAATTTTCTCTTATTCAATAAATGTTTGTACATTGCTTCTTTTATATATATATATATATATATATATATATGTATGTATGTATGTATGTATGTATGTATGTATGTATGTATATTACGTCCTACAGTCTTAATTATAGGATATATTTAACAGATTTTAAAAAGATTAAAAGAGGAATTAAATTAGTTAATTTTACTCATTTTTCTAAAATACCCTTATATAAATTTTAAATGACATAGGAAAAGTGAATCAACAGTAGATCATTCCGTTACTATAATCTTTGGTCAGCACAGCCCATAGGCAATTAGGCTCTGTCAGGTTCCACGTTTTGGGTCAATCTCATATGCATTAAATCAATCACTTTGGAACTGGATAGTTACGTGATAATATTTTTAAAGAAATCTTAAAATTATTTTATTAAAACAAATGAAAGAAAGTAGAATCTCTCGTTTGATAGAATATTAGCATGTTATTAAATTCATTATTATGGAAGAAGTATAAGTAGGAGTGATATGGAAAAAAATATGACAAAAATTGCTCAAAATTATTTCATTAAAAAACAGTAGAATTAAGATGTATGTAACATTAATGAGTTGCAAGTATTACTTACTTTATAGAATATATAGGTGCATTATTAAATTATTATTGTGTTTGATTATTATTGAGAAATTATTGATAAAGGTATTTTATGAAGAAATTGACAAAAATTAGAATGTTGTCTTATAATTAGGATCAAAACCAACTCCTAAATATCGTCCTATAATTAGGACAGGAGGGAGTATTTGATTGGGTAGTGATGAGGTATAAAAGGCGGCCAACAAGTCTGCAATAGCTCTCAATATTAGCAAGAGGAGGACATTGATCCTTGGGGAGACATGTAAAACGATCTGTGGGAGTAGAAGTTGGATTACAAACCAAATAACCAACGTCAAACAAAATATCTGGAGCAAATTTGCGTTGATTGAGTGAAATACTAGACTTAGACTGAGTAATCTCAAAACAAGGAAGAACTTAATTAAAATAATAGATTTTGGAAAATAACTTTTGAAAAGGTAAAAAAGATAACAATAAAAGAACACTTTGAGTCAAAATCATGGTTTGAAAAAAAATTACTCCAACACTTGAAAAAAGGCAGAAATATTTTTTTCTTCAAAATCATAGTTTGATTTAAGTTACTCAAACATTGTTAATTCTGCAAAACCATGGTTTTGACTGGAAATCATGGTTTGAGGGTTCAAAACCATCTCAAAAGCTTTTTTTTTTTTTTTTTTTTTTAGAAACTATTCTCCAAAATCCATTCTCAGAAATCACTTTTTTCATTTTTCTCCAAAAGTTTATCCAAACACACATAGCTCTTGGTGAAGGTTATTAACAACTCAAGTATCTATATTAACAACTTCAGTATCACTATTAACCACTCAAATATCTATATTAACAACTTTAATCTGAGAAATTTGAAAAAAGGATATTAACAGCCGGAGCTCGATAAAGGGTATTAACAACTCAAGTATCTATATTAACAACTTTAACATTGCTATTAAAAAACTCAAGCATCTACATTAACCACATTAGAATGTTTTTTTAAAAAAAAGGATATTAATCGGAGTTACGGTGAAGGTTATTAATAACTCAAATATCTCTATTCATAACTAAAGTGTATATATATATAGGGATAGGTTATTCTACCTACTCCTATTTTACCTACCTCTGCCTACCCCTTTCAGAATTGTTAGATTATGAGATCATCTAATGGCAGAAATTTAAGGGATAAAATAAACATTTTACCCCTTTTCCCTCCCACCCTCTTTCTCTCTCTACCCCCTCCGCTATGGCACCCCGAATCGAGATCTCTCCTCTGATCAAATCTCACCGGACACAAGGCCAAATTAGGGATCGAATCTCACCAGAGCGTTTCTATTTGGGTTTAATTCGCCGAAGACAAGATATTGAAATGCCCGATCAGTAGATACCCAATCGCCGAATTAAACCCAAACAGAAACGCTCCGGCGAGATTCGATCCCCAATTTGGCCTTATCTCTAGCGAGATTCGATCGGAGGAGAGGGATCTGATTTTGGGGTGCCAGTGAGGGGGTAGAGAGAGAAAGAGGAAGGGAGGGAGAAGGGGTAAAATTTTTATTTTATCCCTTAAATTTCTGCCATTGGATGATCTCATAATCTAACAGTTCTGAGAGTGGTAGGCAGAGGTAGGTAAAACAGGAGTAGATAGAATAACCTATCCCATATATTAGCCATCGGAGCTCTGGTGAATATTATTAGGAAATATTCAACAAATACCTTATTTACAACTTTAGTATCACTATTAACAACTCAAGTATCTATATTAACAACTTTAGCCTGAGAAATTTAAAAAAAAAAAAATAGCCGACGGAGGCTTGGTGAAAGTTATTAAGAAATATTCAACAAATACTATGTTTACAACTTTGATACCACTATTAATAATTTAAGTATCTATATTAACAACTTTAGCCTGAGAAATTTAAAAAAAAATAGCCATCAAAGCTAAGGTGAAAGTTATTAGGAAATATTCAACAAATATTCTGTTTACAACTTTATTATTGCTATTAACAACTCAAGTATCAATATTGATGACTTTTGCGTGAGAAATTAAAAAATATATATATATATATAAAAAATTTGCCATTTACGACTTTAGTATAAAGTATCTATATTGACAAAGTTTATTTGAGAAATTCAAAAAATATATATTCCTTCATCGGAGCTTTAGTGGCTAATTTTTTTGAAAAAAAAAAATTTTGCGGGCTAAAGTTGTTAATATATATATTTGAATTGTTAATAACGATATCGAAGTTATAAACGGGGTTTTGTTAAATATTTCTTAATAATAATCTTCCTTTGCATCTCCGAGGGCTAATATCTTTTTTTTTTTTTTTTTTTTTTTTTTGAAAAAAATAAAATCACATTAAAGTTATTAATATAAATATTTGAAGTGTTAATAAGCGATACTAAAGTCGTTCTTATATATACTTAAGTTGGTAATAATATTCACCAAAGCTCTAGCTAGTCGCAGGCAAGCCAACAGAGCTCTGGTGACGACTGCCACCTCAAGGCACTGGCGCGGGAGGAGTTGATGATTTTTTTATTGAAAAAAATTAGAGATAGTTAGATAACTTTTCAAATTTTGCAACATTTCAATGTTTAATATATCAATCCCTTTTGAATTATTGAAATTTCACACGCTTGTTTTTACCAGTTTTGGTAGTATTTTTCTGTCTTTTTTTTTTTAAAGAAATTAAATTATTTAAGGTTTCTCAGTAATTATTTTCCCCCCACTTTGGACCTCCATCAAACAAATGTTTTTAACAAATTCATTCATCCCAAAAAGTAACCGTTAGGTTCTGACCAAAAAAAAAAAAGGGTAAACGTTACTTATCAGATAATCCCTGCAAGACTTGGAGCTGAGAGCTTCGTCAAAACATTTCTCTGCTTTCTCCGTTCTCTGAGCTTCATTCATTAGCTTCATGAAGATTAGCAATGGCGGTCTCTTATTCTCTGCGATTCCCGCTATCTTCGTGTCCGAACCAGTTCCCGTACCCCTACCCGTACCCGAACCCTATCTCGAATTTTCCACTTCTTCCTCATAGACTATTCAGATGCTATTCTTCTTCCACTGAAACTGAAACCCGAACCCAATCGCCTCAAAACTCTAATCCTCTCCTCTCTCCTAAGAAATGGCATCCATTTCTGAAGAAAAAAGTCGTAATGAGGGTCGGATACATCGGCACCGATTATAGAGGTTCCTTTTTCCCCATCTTTTTCGAATTTTGTATGGATTTGTGTTTTGAAATATTCGAAATGGCGTAATCTCACTAAGCTATTTTCAGGTCTGCAAATGCAACGAGATGAACATATATTATCCAGTAAGCTACTTCTACTTATTTCCCCTTTGTTATGTTGGAAAAGAAGAAATGATTATGCTTGTTCATCACGTAATAAATACATTTGAAATTTAACTTCTATATATTTGTTCAATGTATTTGGCTGTACATCACTGTTCCATGTACTTTTCTGTGAGTATCTGCATCGGATAATATAATATCTGGTTTCATCTGAAATGATTATTATGTTAGAAGTTTTAATGAGTACAAGCTTTACATATTTACTTGTTTTTGTCAAATTGAAAAAAAAAACTATGGCTTCCGGCATTCGTAAATTAGATGGTGTCTTGCTAAAGAATTGAAAATCTGACCTGAAGCTATTGAGAAAGAACTGGAAACTGCTATTTTCAAGGCTGGTGGCATCCTTGATAGCAATTATGGGGATCTGTACAAAGTTGCTTGGGGCCGAAGTAGCAGAACTGACAAAGGAGTAACCTTATTATTTTGCATTTGTGAATATGTAAATTGTTTATTTCTTGGGAAAATTGCTCAAAAGTCCTTGAATGAAGTGTCCAAAGCTACCTGGAATCATGTTAAGGACTCTTGTCCTTTAGGAGAAATATATATACATAGGAAATGACAAAACTACCCTGAAAGTAATTTTTTTTTTAAAAAACGCTGGAGAAAAACGATTGAAGGCGCGAGGACAGAGTAGACGAATGAGTGAGGAGAGGACAATGATACTAAGGTTAGAGGCAATGACAATGAAGATAAGCTATTCTGGACAAGGAAGCGCCTTTTAGGTACTATTCATTCATAATTACTTTTCAAATTCATAGCAAGTAGCAAAGATTTTTTTCCAACTTTGGTTTCTAGTGTAACTTTTTAACCTTTTTTTGGATTAATGCTTTTAATTTATAGTTGTTGCTGGGTTGTTTTGCCTTGTTTCTTCTTGTCGATGCTTGAAATGAATGGTTGGCAATTCATGAACTAAGAAACTCTTATCTTATGATTTGGTTTGTGAATACACACCAAGTATTTGACGAAATGTGTATAAAAGCATTATGATTAAATTAAGCAATCTAGTGCAAATAATGTATTGTTAATTGAATTTTTGCATTGAGAATGTCAATCTTTATGTTTTACCCTAAAGCAATTAATACCTGTCGTGCCTGAAACAGGAAATGTCTTTTTATATACGTGTAAATGCTTGTCTTCATGGTATCTATAAATATTTTTTGACTGACCCGAATGTCAAATTTGTTGAAAAGAAATTTTGAGATTATTTAGAAGATATAGGAGGTTAGGAATACGCTGATGGAATTATATCAATGCTGAATATATAGCTAGACAAATTAGGTAGAACTGGGAGCCATAAATTTGGGGGAAAGCATGGTTAAGGGAAAAGGAGGGAAATGAGGGAAGGTTCACTGAAGTATATTTGCTTAAGCAAGATTATTGGTTAGGCAAAAGAGGAAAATGCAAGTTCAAACTAATGCAAGAGGTAGACAAAGTTGCAAGAGAGGCATGAAAGAACTTGTCAGAGGAAGAAGGGAGTGACATTGTTAGAAAGGCCAAGGAAGAAAGAAATCGCAGAGTAGGTGATGTAGAACAGGTTGAAATGCAAACACACACTACGACCGATGCAAACTGAGAATGTGTTGAGGAGAAAAGTGTAGAAACAGGAGAGGGAGAGTGAGAGCTGATCAGAAACTGAGAAAACGGAGGAGGAAAGTGAGGGAGATAGAACAGGATTAGGGGGAGAACAGAAACAGAACTTAGGGGGCAAGTGAGAAAGCAACTAAGCCATCGTAAAGTCGTTCATTCAAGTCTGATATTTGCATGACTGATTTGAGCTATTTATAGGAGGAGATTTCCTTCTCTTTAAGAAATCTACAACTTGCAAAAGCTTTCCTCCACATGCAACAATCAAAAAGTAACAAGAAAATAATGTTAATATAACATTTAATCTGATTCCCAAAAATAAACTAAAATATATTAAATCTTCCTTGTACTAATATTTTGGGGAAACTTAGCATAGAAGGAAGATTTGATATATTTTAGTTTATCAAAACCCCTTGCTATACTAAAAAATAAAGTAATATTTACTTCTTCTTAAGGACCTTAGTCCTTAACATTATTCCAGATAATTTTGCACAAATAATTTTCTAATCAGGAACTTTTGAGCAATTTTCCTTATTTATTTTCGGTTTCCATGCCCACACATGACAGGACATGCACTTTATTTGACTTCCTAACTGTCTGATTTGATGGATTTGCTAGGTCCACTCTCTGGCAACTATGATCTCCTTAAAGATGGAAATTCCTGAGAATGCATGGCAAGGAGACCCTAATGGTCTTTTGCTTGCTAATTTTATTAACTCTTATCTTCCTCATACCATCAAAGTTTTTAGCATACTGCCTTCAAAGAAGTAAGATAATTAGTCTCACATGTTACAACTTCTACCAATATGTTGCAAGCATCAAAATCTACTTTTTGTTTTATAAATAACGCAAGCACTACATGAGAACCCTAGATTCGTTCAAGTTAAAATTGTCATCCATGAGAATAAAAAAGTACAAGCATCTATTTGGACGAGAGATTTCAATTAGAAGAGTTGTTTTAAAACAAAGTAATCCCGTTTTGTTTTTCTGTTAAGTAAAAAGCAGAAAACCTTCTTTTATCTCACCCTGTTCGCTAACCATATGGCTTTGGTTTGTCTTAGGAGATTTGATCCAAGAAGAGAGTGCAATCTGAGAAAGTACTCTTACCTCCTCCCTGCTGATATTATAGGAATCCAAAGCCATCTTAGTGAGAATGAAATTCAACATCATATTTCGGACTTCAACACTATACTCAGTGCCTTCGAGGTGTAGTATTTTAGTTTTTACATTATATAATGTGAAATTTCCATTTGCCTTATCTATCTTATGTAGTTAATTTAGCTTAATCGTAATTAAACTTTATAGCTAACTTAACCATAGCGATAGTAAAGTTATTTGTTGCAATTTTTTTGTAAAAGACTTGTTTCTTTCATTAACAATTAATCTAAAGTAGTTTCAAATTGCTTTGTTATTTTATTAAAGAAGATAAACAATATACTTCCTCCGGTTGTTAATATACAACATATTTGGGGTTGTGGAGTTGATCTTGATCCTAAATGTAAGATATAATTTTCATATTTTCAATCCTTTCCTATTTTACTCATATTGATGATTCCTCAACAATAATCAAGAAGGAGAGGAAATGAAGGAATTGAAGAATGTGACTAGGGTGTTTTAGAAAATGCATGTCATCAACTAACTTAACTAATTTCATTAGGTAAATATATCTTATATTAAGGATCGGAGGGGGTGATATACTAACTAGACATTGAAGAAATACATGGTAGATGTCACCAACTCTCCGTCACCAAGCTGGAATCTACTTTTAAGTATTTTGTCCCATAGGAGTTCTGAAATTCTAACCCTTTCTTTCCTTGTTGCTATGGTGTATTAGGCACAGTTATTGGTAACTGACCAGTCATCACTATATTCTATTATTAACTGATAAAAACTAATAAGGATGATGGTAAGTGTAACATTTTGATAGCTACCCCTATATTTATTTTTTCATCTGTTGATACTTTCTTGTAGGGAGAACATCCTTTCCATAATTATACCGTCAGGGCAAAGTACAGGAAAAAATTGAAGGTAAGAAAATCTCCTGGAAATGTTGGCACGTCAAGCAGAACAAACTCACCTAGTACAATATCAGCTTCTGAATCAGAGTATGAGGAAAGTGATGTAGAAGATCTAGAAGGACGTGGACCATCCACTTCAAGCAATAAGAAACCAAAGCAGGAGTTGTTAAATGTTGTTGCTTCTAATTTAAATTATAAAAACTCTCGTTCAGCTGTCTATGCAAGATGGTTATATGAGCCTGATGAGGCTGATAGATTAAATGCTTCCCATTTCAGAAGGGTTTTTCATTGTTCTTGTGGGAACTTGGAAAATTCTCTTGGATATGATTATGTTGAGATTAACATATGGGGGGAGTCTTTTATGTTGCATCAAGTAAGTTTTATTGCGACTAGATTCTATTTATAGTTTTGGATTATTTTCAGGTTGGTTTATGTTGATTTCATATATCTAAATGGCTTGTGTGGCAACTTGATCTTATTGTTATTGCTAAACACCCCCCCCCCCCCCCCCCCCAACAAAAAAAAAAAGAAAAGAAAGAGTTAATACCATTGTTGATCCTTATAGTATGATCGAATTTTGGTCCTTGTAGTTACAAATTAGTTTTGGTCCTTGCAGTTTGATCTTACCCTAAACCTTGTAGTTTCATAAGAACTAGCTCTGAGTTGAAGTATAGGGACCATTCGTTAAACTCGTTAAAAGTATAGGGACCATTCGTTAAACTTAAACCAAATTCTATAAGAGCAAAAACCAATAATTTGAAACTATAGGGACCAACACCAAAATTTGATGAAACTAGAAGGACTAAAATGGTATTTATAAAAAAAAAAAAAAAAAAAAAAGGTCATCTGCTTGGTTTGCCTCACATCTGAAATAGAAGATGAAAAACATTGATTAACCCCAAAGGCAACCGTTGTATTATGATTGACAGCTTGAATCAATCTGTCTGTTTATGCTTATCCTTTCATGTATAGAGTTAAATGCTCAACCTATGACACTAATGAAATGATTATTCATATACAAACTAACTCAGTAACTCATCAGATACGCAAAATGATTGGAACGGCTGTGGCGGTGAAGCGGAACTTACTTCCAAGAGACATCCTTGCATTGTCACTGGTTAAATTTTCTCGAATTGTCCTTCCTCTTGCCCCTGCAGAAGTTTTAATTTTAAGGGGGAACACATTTAGAATGAGAGCAAGTGCTGGAAACATGACAAGGCCAGAAATGGTGTGTATGGTTGAATCAGAACAAATTCTTGAGGCAGTTGATGACTTCTATGTATCTGTTATGCTGCCTAAAGTTTCAATGTTTCTAGATTCATCAAGCTCTCTTTGGGCAGATTGGGTTGAGAAATTGGATAGGAACTCAAGCATTCCACATTCTGAATTGGATGAAGTTAGAAAGGCTTGGAAAACATGGAAGGAACAGAGATCAAATCATGCATTAGATTCATAGTAAAATGTATGTAATTGAGGTATACATCTGCCTGCCTACCTATTGTTTGTTATTGTCAATTACAGAGCCTTCAGAGTTCTGACATTGAAGATAGTGCAGCATATGATCTGATCATTTGGAAGAGTGAACTCAACTGTTTATAGATCTTTGTAATTTGTATTTTGTCTGAGTTTGGCAGAAAACAGTTCTTTGTCTAACTGTATAGTACCTGAATATATCAAGCATTCTTCTTCTTTCTCCAATATGTAACATACAGGCTGTGGTAATCTAGTTTCAAGTGCTATTCATTTATACATAATTGTTTTTATACCCTGGGTGACTTTGTTATTTTATGGAATGAATAGTGTTATTGGATATAATTCCCTTAGTAAAAACAAAAACATTTTTTGGTTTTATTGCGGTTAATTTGATATAATATATGCGCGCGGGCGTGTGTTCAATAGTTTTCCAGGTATAAATTATGTAATACATGGTTGTCATTGCATGATCTTTCACTTCCTATATAAAAACCTTCTTATGTCTATCAGTGCCGAAATAAGTGCGTGCCGATTACTACAGTATGAGATTCTGAAGGAAAATTGCTGAGATGTTTTTATTTTTCTGACTAAAATTGTGATATTCTTTTAGTTTATTTTCCATTTTCCTATTACATTTTTGTGAATCAAGCATCAAATCCAACTATCCAAGCCCTTAAGTGGTGTTTTTTTTTTTTTTTTTTTTTTGTTTGAGTGGAAGGATAATTTCATTCATGTAATTCTTTGTACAATATCAAAAACATCAGGGATTCGATGTATAGTAACTTGGTATCCTTTGAATGCATAGTCAATAATGCTAAAACAAGTCCTGAATTGGTGCAAGGGTTTCTTTTTTTTTAATTTCACCTTTTTTAATGTGTATGGTACGAATGGAAAGGGAATAATGGTGAAGAATAAATCAATAACTTTATATCATGCCCATTTTTGTATGGAAAGAAAAGGAAAAAGAAATACAATCTTGTTTCTTACCAGCACTTTCGTCATTCGCCACCTTCCTACAAGTACAACAAGGTGCGGAATGATCAAAAGTACAAAATCATCTAAAACTCAATGAGAATGTTTGGCTAGTACAATTGATAACACTGATAGCATTTTAACACACAAGGAACTAGTGCCTTTTCATGTTCCAAGTGAAACTCAGAAACAATAAACAAATCAGCATCTCTCGTATTGATATCTAATTTCATTATCTTGACATCTAAATCAGCTTCCGAGACGGAAAAAGAGAGAGAAGACAGCCTGACATTCTGAATCTGATGATAAGAATACATTACTTGGCGCACAGCAGCTCATCACTGGGAATAATATAAACATTCGCTCAAGTAGAGAAGCAACACTCATTTTTCCGTCAATGATATTGCAGTATTTTAGAAATTAAATGCATAGTCCTGCATCTGATCGTTCTAAATAATTAACTATCATTAGATGGACATTGGTCAGCAGGGTTATCAGGAGATAATTTGCAGAAGCATTCAGGCCAAGAATTTGTATAGAAGGACTCTGGTGTCACACGCTTGTGAGGTCCACCAAAGTTTGTTGTAAGCATGGCTCTCTTAATAGCTTCCTCAAAGCCAGCAGTCTTCCCATTCTCTCTATCTATGAAAATAGGGGCGAGTGCTTTTCTGTCAGGTCTGATTGTGGTTCGGAAGCCCTCGTAGAGACGATGTCCAAGGAGGTTGTTTGCAAAGTTACTAGGACCGTCATATGTTGTCATAAAAATGTCAGAATGAAGACAGACCAAATAATCCACGGCAGACCCTGCCAAACCTCTAGTGTTCTCAGCAAGTTCTTCAGAGGGTTCAACGGAATTATGATTTTCGAGGTTCGGGAACAGACTTCGAAATGGCTTCATAAAACGATCACCGCCAAATAGTTCTCCAGCTGCTAAATATATCTTGGTAGCATTGTCAAAACCCATTGAACGCAGAATAAGGCCAACCTACCATGAGGGACACATTGATGGGTTGGCCAACTAATATTGTTAATATTATAATCCTCAGCATGTTTGAAAAGTATAATCACCAGACACAAGTTAAATGGCAATAAGCAAAACTGTCTTACGGTCTTACCTCTTCCGGTGTCAATGGGCACTTCCCGATGGCTCTTCTTTCATTATAGACAAGTCTTTTGGGTGCAAAATTTTCGTCTCGATATTTTCTCAACATTTGTTGTTCCTCAGGAGTAAATATATCGAAGCATCTAAATATCATGTATGTACAAATGTTAATTAGCCAACTATCGAACACTCAAAAGTGTGACAGAATTTGGTCAAAAAAACAAAAAACAAAACAGTGTAACAGAAGGATAAATCCCTGAACCTACTTCAGAATGTTGCGAATGCCTAAATTTTAATGTATGAATTCCAGCAGATTTGAGTTCTGGGATCCATATGGAGCATGAAACTTTTCAACATTTGCAATACAAAATATATTTAGCTCCAAAGTTCTTCTGTCACCATTTTAGCTCTTCACAGGGTTCATTCATATTCACCAGAAGATTACTGCTTACAATTATAACTATATCCCAAAAATTAATGAGGTTGAAGAATGGACTCTACCAAGTTCAAAAATTGAAAAGGCCAAGTTATTTCACTTTTCAATCCAAAAGTAGGAGCACCGTAATAATTTGGATCTGGTGACCTCCTAATAAAGAAGTATAAGACAGCGTACAAATTTATTTGCATGCAATGGTGCCAACAAGATTGGTCCAGAACAATAGGTCAGAGTTAATAAATCTTGGCTAAAATCCATAACCTGTAGCTGCATAAAATGTGAAATAAGCTAGGCCTATTTGGATTAGCAGTGGCAAAATTGGCTTTTTTCCAATCTAACTTTTGCAAAGTCAAAATAGGATAAAAGTCATATTGTAAATGTGATTTATGTTTGGATTAGCAGTGGTAGAAGCTCATCTACATTGTGAAAAGTAGGTCTTAGTGGCTTTTTTTCCAACCCATTTGAAAAACTGCCAAACCTCATTTTACTCCCACTGTGCTTTTTCCCTTCCTACCTTACTTTTTCAGCCCCCACCACCTTTCCAAACAGGCCCAAGTTGCTCTATATAAGGTAATTACACTATCCTTGAACCCTGGTCAATCAACTATCATAGATTCCTAAACAGAAACCATGAGCTTTTGATCTTCATTCCTGCTTTTATGCATAAAATCACCCATGGATTAATAGAGCTCCCTGGATAAATATGAAGCTCTTAAAGAAATGATCTATTAACAAGTTTGACCTTTTGTTTTTTGACTGAGCCTATTTAAATTAAAAGACAAGGCATGCTTTTCATTCTGATAGGCGAGAGACAAATACCAATTATCCATATCTATCAATTAATGTGGATACTATCACAGCCAAAAAACAAAATTGTACATGACATCCCAAGAAAAGCCAGACAACTTACCCAGCAAATGCCAACATATCCATCTCAAAGCGGAGATGTATGGACATGAAATGACCTTGTGCCTGAAGCTTATTGACTATCGATTGGCTTAGCTTCATAATATGGGGCTTGAACCTTAAAGCATGATAGTTAACTCTACACCTCAGTCGTTGGTACTCAGCAATGTCGATTTCTTCAGCCAGTCGATGTGAAAAGGGAGTAAGATAGATGGCACCATGTTCCTTCATTTTTTCCAGGGCAACGGAAGTATACCAACTGATAGGAGCATCTCTTGGGGGTCGAAGCTGAGGTGAATTAAAGTGGAAAGTATTATCCAGATATTGAAATTATATCCACCCCATAATTACTGATCAATCACTAAATTGCCATATTCTACCTGAAAGGCTTTTATTTTCTTCTTTTTTCCATTTTTCACAATTTCTGGGATGCTTTCAACAATCCTTACATCATTCTTCAGCGTCTTTACGAAGTATTCAACATCATAAATTCCATGGAAACCGCTGCACTAAGTAAACAGTTCATGATTATGGTTATTTCAATGATACCCAAGCGTAATAAATGGTAACACATATTGAAATTCAGCTTCAAACAATGAATAAAATAATTTTGGTTAAAACACACTATTTTTGGGGAGCCCACTCTTAAGGCCAGGTCATAACCATCCTATTATTCTACATGAAAGCACCGACCCTTATAGATATTTTGCTGTACAAAAGGATGTTATAGAGAAGCAACTGTCTGAATTGTTACAAACAGGGGTTATTCAAGAGAGTTCCTCCTCCTTATCAGCACCTATTGTTTTGGTGAATAAAAAAGATGGAACTTGGTGTATATGCATTGACTTTCATGAATTAAACAAGAAGATGGTTAAAAGTCAGTATCCTATCCCTTCAATAGAAGATTTACTTGATGAATATTTTGCTGTACAAAAGGATGTTATAGAGAAGCAAGTGTCTGAATTGTTACAAACAGGGGTTATTCAAGAGAGTTCCTCCCCTTATCAGCACCTATTGTTTTGGTGAAGAAAAAAGATGGAACTTGGTGTATATGCATTGACTTTCATGAATTAAACAAGAAGATGGTTAAAAGTCAGTATCCTATCCCTTCAATAGAAGATTTACTTGATGAATTACATACTGCTAGGTGGTTTACAAAGCACCGACCCTTATAGATATTTTGCTGTTCAAAAGGATGTTATAGAGAAGCAAGTGTCTGAATTGTTACAAACAGGGGTTATTCAAGAGAGTTCCTCCCCCTTATCAGCACCTATTGTTTTGGTGAAGAAAAAAGATGGAACTTGGTGTATATGCATTGACTTTCATGAATTAAACAAGAAGATGGTTAAAAGTCAGTATCCTATCCCTTCAATAGAAGATTTACTTGATGAATTACATACTGCCAGGTGGTTTACAAAGCACCGACCCTTATAGATATTTTGCTGTTCAAAAGGATGTTATAGAGAAGCAAGTGTCTGAATTGTTACAAACAGGGGTTATTCAAGAGAGTTCCTCCCCTTATCAGCACCTATTGTTTTGGTGAAGAAAAAAGATGGAACTTGGTGTATATGCATTGACTTTCATGAATTAAACAAGAAGATGGTTAAAAGTCAGTATCCTATCCCTTCAGTAGAAGATTTACTTGATGAATTGCATACTGCCAGGTGGTTTTCAAAGCTAGATCTTCAAGGCGGCTATCATCAGATTAGGATGGAGCTGGGAGATTGCGACAAAACGGCATTTAAAACACTCAGGCCATTTTGAGTAGTTGGTGATGCTGTTTGGGTTGATAAACACATTACCCACCTTCCAGGGACCCATGAACGATATCTTTAGACCTTTTTAAAGAAAATTTGTTCTTGTTTTCTTTGATGATATTCTGATCTATAGTTCTATCATTGAGATCATGCATGACAGCTAGAGGAAGTATGGGAATTTTGCAAGACAGCCACTATTTCATTAAGAGGAGCAAGTGCACGTTTGCCGCCAAGAGTGTTGAGTACCTTGGACACATTATCAGTGAAGGCAAGGTGGCGACAGATCCAAGGAAGATTCAGGCTGTTTCTAGCTGGCCTGAACCTAAGACAGCAAAGAAATTAAGGGCTTTTCTTGGCTTGGCTGGTTATTACTGGCAATTTATTAAAGGGCATGGATCACTAGCAAAGCCCCTCATTCTTTTGTTGCAAAAGAATGCTTTTAAGTGGTCAGAAGCAGCAAGTGAAGCCTTTCAAAAACTGAAGGAAGTGCTGGTTTCATCCCGGGTTATGACTATGAGATTCAATACAAAAAGGGGTGACAACATGGTGGGTGACAATGATAGAACTTAAGGAAATGAGAGATCTTAAGGAAATTAAAAGAGAAGTAGAAAAGAGAAATCTAGAGTCAGAATCTAACTCTAGCCAACCCAACACAATTCTGAAATATCATATCTTCATTCATAATCCACTCAAAACAGAATACAAGTATTTATATAGTCTTACTAGATAACTCTCTATAATAACTTACACAATACAGATAAGAACTAATAACTTCCTATAACTTACATAAAACATAATAACTTCTCTAACTGATAATAACCCTTCTAACTTCCATTAACTTCCTAAACTTGCGTCTTTCTCTTTCTGGAATAAACCAAGAGAGATGTTGATTCCTAACAGACAACATGGTGGGTGACAACATGGTGGCCGATGCTTTATCAAGGCTACATGGTTTCTCAATTGTTACAAATTTCTTTAGATACTGCCTTCCCGAAATTAGTTGAAGAAATTAAGAGAAGTTGGGAAACAGATGTAGAAGTTGCAACCATCCTAGCTGAAGTAAAAGAAAAGGGCAGTGTTAAAAAAGAAGTACTCTTGAGATGGCACTTGTTTGAGGAAGAACAATTGTTTGGTTGTTGGTAAGGAAGCTGATTTGAAGTAAAAGTTGCTGGAATGGCTTCATGCTAGCCCTCAAGGAGGCCATTCAGGCATCCAAGGGACCTATAACAAGGTTAAGAGTCTGTTTTAATGGAAACATCTTCATAAAGATGTTGAGGACTTTGACAAAGGCTGTGATAGATGCACAAGGTGCAACGATGAAACTGTTGCTGCACCGGGGTTATTGAATCCATTGCCAATTCCAAGCAAAGTATGGGAGAGAAAATCAATAGATTTCGTAGAGGGTTTGCCTGAATCTGGAGATGAAGAAGTAATTTGGGTGATTGTTGATCGAATAAGTATGTATGCTCATTTTATCTCTCTTTCTCACCCCTATTCAGCTTCTACACTTGCACAAGTTTTCTTACATCAAGTTTACAAATTGTATGGTGCTCCGGTGGAGATTGTGAGTGATCGAGATCCTCTCTTCCTTAGCAACTTTTGGAAAGAGTTTATCAAGGTTTTGAAAGTGCAGCAAAGTCTCTCCTCTGCTTACCATCCCCAAAGTCATGGTCAAACCGAGGTATTAATAGATGTTTGGAGTCCTATTTGCGTTTCATGTGTTAGGAAGAAGCGTGCATCATCATTGAAGTATTAGTTCAGTGGCAAGGATATCCGGATGAGGAAGCTACATGGGTATCATTGTTCAATTTGAAGAAGCAATTCCCTGAGTTTCAGGTGCCAAACCCTTGAGGACAAGGGTTTTTCAAGGGAGGCAATGTTATGGAATACAGCTGAATATAAAATAGGGACCTATGTGTAAAGTAGGGATAAGGACCTCTATCTAAAGTAGGGATTTGAATGTTAGTTAGTTAGTTAGTTAATCCTAAAGTAACTGTTAGGATGATTAGGCGCTAGGAAGGGACTTAAGTGAGGGTATCACATTATAAATAACCTACTGCCCTCATTGTAAACTAGTCTGATCAGTTTTGTGACTCAATAGAGAATTGCAAGGAATTATTCAGAATTCCTCTCTCCTACTTCTTCTCTCTCTAAATCCGTTCTCTCTCACAAATCCTCTCTTTCTTTCACTTTCATCTCAATACCATAACACACACACTTGACACTTGATGACTCTCACAAGCGGGAGAAAGACTTACTGTAACGTGAAATGAATTCATTGTCCAAAAATAAGAAACATCAATTGAAATTAAGTTTAAACAACTTTTAAAAACTTTGCCTGATATTAAAGCCACGCAGTGCATAGTATTTGGCTACTAGAGCTAGATCACCACTTCCGTTGCTTTTTATGCCAGGAGTTTAAATTTAACAGGGATGCAACTTTTTTATTAAGAGGATGGGTTGCCAGCTCATCACTATGCTTGCCAAAGGTTTTGATGAAAATGTAACCAAGCAGTTCTTACAGATGGGGGCATATACAACATTCTTTGTTCATCAGTCAACTGAGAAAGAAAAATCTGATGAATGTTTAGGATAGAAACTACAAAACCCAATCTGAGATGCCAGCCTAGCCTACAAGATGATTTGCGAAAAGGGTAAAAGAGTCGTTCTTGTTTCAAGATAGTTTTTAGGCTGTTAATTTTTAAGGTTATTTTAAGAAAACAGAAAAAGACAAAGCAACCGCAGCCCCACACAAATGCATTATTGACAACGCAGAGAATAAGAAAATTGGGAGAAAGAACATCTCAGTTCAATACTCACAACCTCCTTGGCTTCTCCCTCAAGATACTATTCCTTAGATTTCTTCATCTACTTGTGTCCGTCTAGTTTCCTCCCCCACCCATCTCTCTATCAAACGATTCTTGGCTTTAACCTTTTTGTTCTTTTCAAACTTCATTTGAGCTCCACTTACAGTTTCTTACACTTTCTTAATTACATACCTGATTTTAGCTTCTATTTTAATTTTTTAAAATGATTCTGAGATCTGGAAAATAAATTATGATTCTAAAAATGATTAGGGATCAGAAAGAAAGTGAACAACTCCTTATTCTGAAGTATAAAACCATATTTTCTTTCTTTAGCGCCTTGCTCCACTTGTGTGTGCTCTTTATTCAGCATATTTTTCCTAAGTCGTTTTAGAGGTCTATAGCCTCAAGGGTAACTTTCAACTTTGACCCACCCTAAACGAAACACATTCCAACTTTCAAGTCAAAAATTTGATCAATGGCTGCTGCATGTCAAGACTCAATTAAGAGTTGAAATTAAGATTGTTACCTATCATCATGCCAAAAGGAATTTGCATCCAACTCAGGTAGCACAAGTGTAGCATTCATTATTCTTGCAGCAAGAACAGCATTGGAAATCTATGGCATTGAAATGCAACGTGTTAGTATTATAGGAAAGTACCATATAGCATCGCCACCCCATCATAACAACAGTGCTGTATTCACTTAGCTTTAGTAGCAAATATTCCGCTAGCATTTAGTATTTATTTTAATTTTCTTTCCATAAAAAGAGAACGAATAAATCACTCAGAAGAAAAAGGCTACAGAGTTTAAAGTTGAGAAAAATGTACAAACCGCACTGCGCTGCTGATTGAGTCCACCATTACAGCGAACACGCAAATAGCCATTGCTCTCATTTGGAGGAGCTGCCAACACTTATAATCAACATTGACTACAACAACAGAAAATTCAGAAATTTCCAAGTTCAGAAGAAAGGTACAACTAAAAGAAAAGAAAGATACGTGGCCAGTGAGATCGGGGAACTGATGATGGCCTCCAACCACCAGAATTAGCGCCACTCCAAAGTTCTTCTAAATGGATCTGTTTAAACACAAGTGAGGATGAATTGCCAATCCCTAAATATAAGGAAGAAACAAGCACTCATAAAGAAAGTTGAGGGAAAGGCTATCATTTTTCTTTTCAGTACAAAAGAAAAAAGTTTCCATATAACCTGGCCTTGTGATTATGACAATATATTTGTCTAAAATTGTGTCCTTGATTCCAAATTGGGGCACAATTACATGAAATTAAAGTGAGATTATGAGATTAAAATTGAAAAAATAGTTAGTGATCCCTCCGTTTCATATTGTAAGGCCATTTTAACTAACTCAGCCATTAAAAAAAGTAGCTTGTTATTTAACTAGCCAAATTTTCCAACTTTGCCATTCTATAATATCCATCATTAATTATTTGTTTCTAATGATTTCTTTTTTCTAGGCAAGTAATTTGATATACTTCTAAGGGCATTTTTATAAAAAGATATTAATTGCACACAAAAATCCGTAAATGGCCTTACAAATTGAAACATGGTACTTTACAAAAATGGCTAAGAAATGGAAGAGTTATAACTAACAATTATAACTCCCTATTTACCCTTATAAACAATATAAATAGGGTTAATTGGGCATGGAATTAGTGAGTGCAATAGTAAGAATTGTACTGAGACTTGAGATAGCATGATCAGTTTTTTCTCTGTATCATGCACTAATTAAGGGGTCAATTCTGATTATAGTCAATACTTTAGTTCTCTATTCTAATTTGAAAAGCAACTTTTCAACAGGACCCATTTGGAATCTAGTTTTTCTGTTAAAACATATTATTACATGTCAATTGATTAGATAACAAGTTAGTGGTTAGAAAGCGGATTAGAATATAGCACCAATTTTGCCATGGAAGTATTGGTAAGGGAGCACTTAGCACCCGGAAGTTTTTTTAGTATCATTTTTGCCCCGGAAGTTTAAAAACTTGTAATCTTGCCGATTGGTTGATCTTGACCGTTAGATCGTTGCTCTCTTTGTAAACTTCCAGGGCAAATTTGATCCTAAAAAAAAAAAAACTTCCAGGACAAATTTGCTCATAAAAAAAACTTTCAGGGCATATTTGCTCCTTTTTGTAAACTTCTGGGGCAAAATTGATACTAAAAAAACTTTCGGGTGTTGAGCACTTCCTTACCAATACTTCCGTGGCAAAAATGGTATTTAACCCTAGAATATAAATACCCCCAGCTGCAAATATCTGATACTTGATTAGTGTTTTCAATTTACTTGTTACTTTTTTCTTCTTAACACATATAGTCCCATTACTTGATCCTGATTCCTGAGTTTTGAGGATCTCAAACATGTATACAGTTTCTTGTACTAAAATATCATTCAACACATTGTATATACTATAAATGAAAAAGAAATTGTTTAGCTGGTGAACTTTGTCAATTAATTTGGATGGCTGGCAATAACTTATTTGGAAGTTAGACAGACAGATGCTTCTCACTTTACCATCATTGCCATTCGACTTAATGTCAAGTTAGTCTAGGCCAAGGGCAATAGAGTTTGCAACCTCGGCAGAAATATTCCACATTTCATATAAAACGTATTTATTAAATGTTCTAAACTACTTAGTCCAGATTTCTCTGGTTTCTTCATATTATTTTAGCAACCAAAGAATCCAATCTCGTCTTGTATCATTTGCGTAATGTAGACAAACTCAGTTCACAAATCGCAATACAAGTAAAAGTCTCATCTCACCTCCGTACGGTAGTTGGATTGAACACTAGTAGTGATCGTTGATGAGAACAAAAACGAGACTGTACAAATCACTAGCACCAGAACAGAAACAGACAACTTAATCATCATCCTGGTTATTCCTCCCCCTCCTCCTTGCTTCAAGTGCTGCCTGTGATTCAACTCCGCAACAATTACAAAACAAGAAAGTTAATATCAAGAAAATAAACAAATGAATGAATCAATAACAACCTACAGAAGAGATAAAAATGGCAAATATCCTTTGCTCCTCCTTTTACCCTACCTTCTCATAGTGATGCTTCAAAAGGGAATTGCGATATAGAGGATTAGCACTCTTCCCCAATCGTCACACTTCTTCAGATCCTCCAAAATAACACCATGAATTGCTGCACCCTGAATTGCTACATCAATGTGCGACCAAAAATCTGTGAAAACGATTAAAATAACGAAGCGTTACATGGGATGCATTGGCATGTGAAATGGAAAGAAAAACTAGTTAAACCATCAACTTACGCTTAAATGGCAAAGTTTAGAAAAACAAAAAGAAACCAGCAGAAGCGGACTTGCACTATGAAGGAATGCGGATCGCAAATGAGTTCTCAAGCTATGTCCAGATTCCGAAACTGGAACCCGGCCATGGTAGTGAGTACGGAAGGGAGAAAGCAGGCACTGATCATCACATTCACGTCGGCAAGTGCGAGTAACGGGTCGGGCGGATCGTCAATGATCGTTTCTGCAAGTTCGGGTCAGGTAGGATCCGAGATTTTTTTTTTTTTTTTTTAATTACAATTCAGGATTGAGGGGTGAAGATTTTGATTTCACTAAGGTATCCTTTTTAGGCTGAGAGTATAAGATCTTTTGTCCTTTTTTTAAGGATTAAGTGGGAATTTTGCTTCGGAAGCACGTCTTCATGAGCAATTTTATCGTGAAAGATTTTTTTGGAGCAATGTTACCCTGAAGTATAAAAACGTAGTAATGTTGCCTTTCCATTAATAGTCCTAACGATCAAATGTTAGTTAACCGCATTATGTTGACGTAGATTGTCTACATGGCATCTTTGTCACTTTTTCAAATAGCAATTTTTGCCCTGAAGTACACGCGTAAAAACAATTTTGCTCTGGAAGTTTTTTTTTTTCTTGGTCTCAATATTGCCCCAGAAGTCTAAAACCATATGATATGATTAAATAACTTATGTAGCTTCCTTAATCTCTCAAAATAACGTCAATCCGGTCTTATAATTAGGACCAGAGGTAGTATGATTAAGTAACTTATTTAGTTTTCTTAATTTCTTCAACAACAAAAAAGTCAAATCAGTCGTATGATTATAATCATGATAGGAGGGAGTAGGGGTAGCAATTATTATTTTTTTAAAAAAAAAGTAAACATAGCATACTCCTTATTCGCCCATAGCGTCCTCCATTGTAGGCATTCCCCAATCAAACAATAATCACTCGCTTGCGGAATTTGTCCAAAAAAAAATGTTTCAAACAAATCAAACAAAAAAATAAGAATGAATTTGTCCGAACAGAAGATCAAACGAGTACGTCGCAGGTAGTTCAAACGAATTTTTCTAAACGATAGTCACTTTTATACCTAAAAAGACACTTGGTGTCAGACACACTTTTAGAGAAACCACATATATATTTTTGCATAAAAAGAAAAAAGAAAAAAGACTTGGTTATGGTTCTTTGCTTTTACCGTTCTCTTTCTCTCCTCTTTTCATCTTAATCATTATATTGAAATTTTGAGTAATTCAAATTTAATGTTTTAGAAAAATGTTAATAAAATACCACATTATTGAAAAGTAAATAAATAAATTAAAAAATGCTAAAGTTGAATTATGATAATTTAAAATTATCATAAAATATTTTTATAAAACATTTCAATCTAATGTAGTGGTCTAGTGGACCAGAAGAGAAGAAAAGAAGGGAAGGGTGTGGAAAGAGCACATGGAAAATAAAACCCAAATTGTAGGAATGACTTCACACAAAAGAAGTATAAAAAGATAATAAATCAAAAGAAACCTGAATATGAAAATAGATAGTAGTCCCCATCACTTTGATTCATCTAATGCTAATATTTGATTCAATTCATGTCTTGCCACTCCGATTTTATTTATAAGTTTCTTTTTTAACACCCTAAATTCAAATACCCAAAACTTAACCAAAGTATTTTAAATATCTGAGCATCCAAATAATTAAAATACAAAATTAATTCAACTAAAAACTCACATCATAAAGTCAAATTAAATCATAAAATCTTTCAATAAACAAAATGGAATACTAGATCCTCGGTCATGGCAATTAAAAATAACAGAACATAAGTTGTAGAAGCACAACGAGCCTTCAAGGCTCATTTTAAAGGTGTCTTTCGTTGCTCCATACTAGAACAATCACCTGAAAATTTGTTAATATAGGGTGAGATTTGATGTCTCAGTAACTACTGAAATTTTCTACCGTACACAAGTAAATCATATATGACAAAGAAGGAGCTGAATATACATACATGTATTTATACATACCAAATTCTCATACAACAGTATTTCCGATTTAATTATCATAGTCAATAAATACTCTCATCACATAATGTATTACACAATTTTATAATATGCAACATGTTATGCAATCTCCTTTATAACACCGTTCATCCTTATTCCACTAACTGGAGCCATAAGCTAACACAAAGTTCAACAGAAATCTATTCATATGACTGAATTGACCCAAACTCACCATTCTTAATATACACCCTGCCAAAAGTATAGAGCTTAAGTCTGGACTATGGCTCCCCTTGTAACGTCCTTCATTTTTCTTAACGAAATTACAAATTAAGGGTTGATCAACGACTAAGTAATGCTTCATTACTTGCCAAAATTGTACAAAATAAATCAGAGTATGCAAAATGAGTCATAGCGTGGCAATATACAATCATCCAACGTATACCAGAAGATGAAAGCACTATTGTCCGAAGGAGTAGCCTAAGCTTCCGAAGTTTTCCCTGATGGACCCGGACATAAACTATCACCTGGAAAAATGTGGTAACCATCAATCCAACTCATTACGAATACTAATATGTGCTAGTGAGGTGCCATGTGGAACAATTTATATAGCAAAGTATTTTAGAAAAATAATATAAATAATTTGCCAATATCCACATCAAAAAATTTCATATAAGAAATTATGTATCACGCTTTTCATTAACACAGCTCCCAAGATACCTCCCATCAATCCAACCGAACCGCCTTATTTCCTCCGACTAGACCCATGGGCTAAGTTACATTCATGTTACTAGTTACTCAAAAGCTCATTGGTCATGTGATGAGGACCTACAAAATCCCCGAGCACACGTCCCGGACCATGGGCCTTTTCCCTCATTGAACATGTGGGGTGTCGTATGCCCTCATTGAACATGTGGGCCGGTCCCTCATTGAACAATGGGACAATAGAAAGCCAACCATCGTGCACCAATGGAGGCCTCACCACGTGGTGGAATATATTACTTCATTTCCTCCCACTTCAACCCTTCCCATAATTATCATAATAAATATCATAATATCAAAACTCTCAATTCTTATACATAAATAAATATATGCAAATATTTCACAATTCAAATAATAAGATTCCACAAGGCAATTTCTAATAAGATATTCATAACTATTTCACAAAATACTCACAAACAACATACTAATACACATAATAAGTGGAAAGTGGTTACCTCTCGCCGAAGCTAACTATTATCACACCGCTCGTAATCGAAAGCTCAAACACACGCCAAAAATCAATCTACCACAATCAATTTTCTAACCATTAATAACTCTTCTAAAGCTCTACATAAAATTATAACTTATGATTTCTAAAAATTAAAATTATACAAATTTTAATAATAAATTCAAAATTCCCCGAAGTGGGCAAATTATGACGATATTGAAAAATCGGTGTAACTATTGTAACTATTAATTTTCTTTCTATTTATTAATTAATAATTCCCTTTATTATTTATCCCTTTTTTTTTACTAATAATAATAATAATTTATTTATTCTATTGTTGTTGTTGTTTATTTATTAATTCATTATTATTATTTTTTATCTACAATTATTTTGAACCCTCAAAGTCCTATTATTGTTATTATTATTATTATTATTATTATTATTATTATTATTATATATATATATATATATATTTAACAATTCAAGTTTAAAACCAAGAAACTAAACTCATGCCAATGAATATATACAATCTGTACAACGAATATATATATAATGAATATATACAATCTGTACAACGAATATATATATACACACTATTCGTGGACTTTTCATGTCAATCTCCAAATATATATATATATATATATATATATATATACCATTCACCCTACCACACATCAAAGAAGGTGCTTTTGAGTTGCCCATTACCATGCATTCACCACGTAAAGACATGCATATATAGCTAGGATCAGCTTTTTCTCATTCTTCTTGTGCAACACCGACACACATAAATATACATATACCCATTTAAGTCCTTAACTTATATATTTACATACACACTCACGCACGAGCGTTTTTATCTATGACCACATGCTTCGTATCATTTTTATTTTATTTTTATTTTAGTTAAATATTAACTACCATTAAAATATGATTTATCTATATATATATATATATATATGAAAAGTGCAGCACCTAACTTCTACAGGTATGAATATAAACATGAAGCAGGGACGTTTTCGCACAAATGACAGCAAGCATGGTTTTAACATCAAAGTTTCCAACTGTAACTATATATACTTAAGTATATATAACAGTTCCATTTTATGCAGTGGTGCGTTTATATATCTAGCGTTCATATTCATACAATATAGCGAGGGTTTATTATGGGAACAATAAGAAGTAAGACTTGAAGGCTCACCTCCAGTTGTTGGTTGGATTTTGCGAGATAAGGATGCCACTGAGACTCTTTACCTCTGTTTTGTTGTTGAAAAACAGAGGAAATTTTGACTGAGTTTCAACCCCTCACACACTCTCTCTCGACTCTTGCTCACGGCTCTCTCTCTCTCTCTCTCATGTGTTGGGTCTTAGCCTTGGGTTGCAGCAGCGTGAATGAATGAAAGCTAAAGGGGCAACGATTATATAAGGGGTTGGAGGTCCGGTCCGAGGAGCACAGACCGAAAGTTATTCATTGAGGGTCTCGAGAGGTATGGGGGGTCTGTCTTGCTGACTTTAGAAGCATGGAGTTGCTGCTTTTGCGTTTACTGTGATCTTCGACACTGATGGCGTGAACAACGGTTTAACACCTAAAGCAGATAGTTTTTCTTACTGATCTTTTGCTGACACAGATTTTTGGCGTTTACGTGTTCGTAGAAAGAAAAAGGAGATGGGCAATTGATATAAATATTATGATGTATATATATGACAGTGGAATGGGTTCGTTAAGCCGGTGGGCCGAAATCAAAAATGAATAAAGGAGGTATATTCTTGTATGGAATAGCAAATGAATATATGGTTGGTGTGTTATTCCTATTTGTTGGGCGACGAGAATGCAAATTGGCAATGAATAATGGGCTGTAGGAGATTAAATGAAATATGAGATTGATTTGAGTGTTATTCATGGGCTTTAACTTCATTTTATCTTTTGCCAATATTCCATCATTTTATAATTACTTATTATAAGGAAATAGATTCCTAATTTTTTTTTTTTTCAAAAAGTTAATTTTAATCATTTGGCCACACCATTTAATTCTCACATATCATTATTATTGTTATTTTAATTTTTTTTTTGGCGTAATTTATTCCTTATTTGAATTATTCTTTTCCTAAAATAAATTAATTAAGGAAAAAAAAATAAGCCTAAATTTTCAATAATTATTCTCATAATTATTTTAAGCTAAATTCCATAATTTAATTTCCATAATTTATTTCAATTTTAAATCCCAAAATTTGGGATGTTACACCCCTCCTTTTAAAAAAAAAAACAATTAAGGAGGTATCACATGTCTCACATCTCCAATACAATCATGGCCAAAAGAAAACATAGAAGAAGGGGCCTTAACACCGAATGATGGCATAACATATAATAAAAGCTTGTATAAATCCTTCCTTACTCCAACCCATTACAAATATAGCCGCATGACAAATATATGCAATAACGATAAATCATGCTTTCATGTATATCAACTATAATCATTTTTAAACATGCCAAGAAGGAATAGTATAATAATTACTTAGCCAGCTTTTATATATACCATACTATTATAATAATAAGGGTAAATACATACTATTATATTATAACAATTTACTCTACATACACATATACATATAAATCAGTCCATTTATTTTATAAAAGATGTTCATGCACAATCATATACAATTTACAAGTATATGGAAGAATATTCAGAGTTATCTATTAATCCCTAGCTTACAGGTAATCACAGAAGAGATACTTCAAAGCTCTCAATAAAAGTCTACAAATTTACAATATATATAAACATCTATTAATACATTACTGGAACTATTCTAAACCTTAAGTTACCCTCTAAAAAATAAAATTATATAGATACATATTTATTATTAGTCACCATACATCAACTTTTATATTAAGAAACTTTATATTAGTTAGGTTTTAGAAATAAAAATTATCTGCAGTACAGAAGCTTTAATGTATATATCTGCACAACTGGTTACAATTTTATTATGAAGAAAAGGAAAGAAGAGTGGGTTTAGAGAGGGGAGTATGGAGGAATGGAGAATAGTTTTGAAGAATTAAAGAATATTTATATATATATACACACACATATTCAATACACGCACAAGGAGAAAGGTGGATTAATGTTGAATGGAAAGTGGCCTTGGTAGGAGGGAATAAAAAATGTTTGCTTGATGAGAGTGGTTCCGCAGGAATAGCGTAATTAATGGCATGGTAATAATAATCACAAACCTACGAACATCTACAATAAATCCGAAAAGAAGGTTCAACCATGGGATTTGAAATAAATGCAAAAGAGAGAGGGGATTAAATATATTGGTGATATTTAAAGTACTTTGGTTAAGTTTTGGGTATTTGAATTTTGGGTATAACACTTTCAACTAAAAAATTTGGTTCTATTTATAAATCATGGTAGTAAATAAAATTGTAACAATTTTACCCATATTAATTGTATTAATAAAAATAGAGAGAGAAGAAAAAGTTGAAAATACACCTTCATAAATAAGGGCAGAGTTGACTTACCCCATTAGTTAACTATTTCTTCTTAGTATATGTGATTTAATTAAAAATGATTTATAAATAGGACAAAGTAATATGTTAAGAGTACATCCCCCGACAAGAAGTTGTGGAATCATTCTCAAGTGGCATGGAGAGTGGGCCTATGTGATTGGTGTGTAGGTCACCCTTCCCTTCCTAAACAAGGGCAACCCTTGCCAATGAGAATTTGCATAGTTGGCTAAGGTGTCAGCCCACCTCAAAATGGAGGGGGTTCAATACTCGCTGGTTGATGTGAGGGTCTTATTGGTGGAGGATTTGTAAGTACCTTTGTAAGCGCTCTTTGAGCCTAGAGGTATGCCCTGATCCTGATGGGGACCGGTGTCTACCCCCACCTAAACTTTTTTCTTATAAAAAAAAAGGCAACCCTTAAAAAAGCCTTGCAAAATTAATAGGAGCCTTGTAGATCTATGGCATTCTACAACTCCTTAGGACCAGCTTGTTACGCAGGAGATCGGCCAAAGGAAAGGAAAGATTGCAGATCTTCCATCACCAAACGCGTTTGGCAACACACCGCCTTCCGGAAACCATCTTCCAGCAACCTTCAATCTTCGCTAAGGAAGACATTCCCAAATGACCATCTTCTCCTCCTTCAATCATCTTCGTTCCTTGCCATTGCCGCGACGCCTCCTTCTCCTTCTCCTTACGCAAATCCCGACACCAACACGATGAAAAAAAATATGAAACTTTTTTTTTTTTGGGTGGGGGGCGCCGTTGTCAAGTTGAGGGATGAAGAAGGAGGGATCGAGAGGGATGAAGTAGGGATCTAGGATGAAGCAGGGATCTAGGACGAGAGAGAGAAGGATGAAGGGGGAACTTTTTGGTTTACTGGTTGTGGTTGTCGGCCGAGAGCGAGACTGTAAGGATGAAGAAGAGAGGAATCAATTTGTTTAGGTTAAGGGGTATTTTAGACAATTCATATTTTTTTTTTATTTTTTAAAATTATCATCTTCCACCCCTTTTTTCATGTTTACCAAACAACTCATTTTTTTAAGTTCCTCTTGATATTCCTTTCTATTCCCTTCCTTTCCTTTCTTTTCTTATATCTTCCTGGTAACAAACAGGGCCTTAGAGAAGAAAGATTGAACGATCAAACCCCAGAGTGGTTTAAAATCCTCCAAAATAAAATTTGATATTCATGAAAGATACATTAGTAAGCAGCCCCTTGTTCCTAACTTTCCAAAGTTTTCAATGGGGCAAACCAAAATATTTATCCAAATGTGATTTTATTATTTAAAATAAAAATTTATAAATTTTACTAACTTCGATCCTAAATGTAAGACTCAATTGACTTTTTTTTGAAAAGATTAAGTATATTCCAAAAGTAATTTACATAACTTATAAATTGATATATAATCTGATGACACACATATGATATAATTAAGTAATTCATTTAACTTCATTAATCCCTCCTAAAAAACAATCTACTGGATCTTATATTTAGAACCGGAAGAGCAATATTCTACTACTATTTTTTTTTAACCAGCAAACATTTTAATGTTTGCAAGCCAAGGTTTTAACCCAAAATATGAGACCATCACAAAGGATGGCTGGTGCCAGGAGAGCCAAATGGATAATTTTTACCTGTGGAAACAAAAAAACCACCCAATAGAAATATTACAACATAACGAGCGAGGGAATTGAGCACCCAAATATACCAAACTAGAGGTAGGGCTATTATAGTTCATTTAAGTTTGGTCGGATTTTTTCCAAACAAAACAAAACAACAAAACAGCAGATGGGAGGGAGGAGAACAGTATTCTCAGAATTTAGTTAAGTCTGTCAGGTGTCTTTTCGAAGAAGATGTGGATCACTTTTTGTTCTGCTCAGCTGCAAAGGACCTCAACACGGTCAGGAATCATGCACAACAAATAATGGCAACTCAAATAAACAACACTTCAAACCGCCTCTTTAATCCTTAACCACCCCATTCTAAACAAGTATCGTATCATCACTCAATATAAAATACTCCTCCGGTCCTAAATATAAGATATAGCCAGAAGTAGTATAAGATTTCAGCAAAGACTCATTTTTCTCAATTTCCTGGAAGGTCCACCTAATCTCAAAAACATATCCCCATGAATTTATAGGGCGGCCCAATGCACAAGGATCTACCAGGTAAGGTCTGAGAAAGGATAAAAGTACGCAGCCTCACCCTCCACCCACATCAACGTATGTGAGAAAGAAATTGGAAGAAAAGACAACCCTCCTCCAAAAAAAAAAAAAAAAAAAAAAAAAAAAAAAAAAAAAATCTCCTTTCCCTCACTTATACTTCTGTTCAAAAAGGCAAAAATACTTCCGTAATGATGTTCCTTGTTAATTATATACATGATACACGTTTCTATAGACCTTCACAACATGATGCATTATTTTAGTCCACAGCCTAATTTTTAGAGTATGAAACATATACAAACAGCATGCTTGATATGACAAGGCTCATTTAAAATTTTACCTTTTCTGGCAAGAAACATAAATACAATTAGGAATTGTTGGAAGCAAGAAGTTCCATCTGTTGAGCAAGATAATCAATATGTTTTATCTTATCCAACTTTTCCTGTCCATTATCCTCTCTAGATGGAGATTCCTTCCGTGGTCAAACCACATCCAAGAGGGGAAGAACTAATTTCATCTGTATCACCTGTAAGCGGACTTCCCGTGAGAAACTGTTCCCAGAAAACATCATTAATGCTTGGGAGCCTAGAAATTCCATCTGGATCAGGTGAAAAGGCATCAGCCTCTACTTCTACAGACTGTGCCCCATCCAAAACTGCTGACATCATGTCTATGTCCCCTGCATGCCCAGTGTCAGGCCCCGCAAAAGTGAGTTCAGGATTCACTAAACTGCTCTCTGTCTCCACACCTTGGACTTCACCGATACCCAAAACATTCTCTGGGCAATTATGTAAATTTAATCCCGGAAATTCAGCTACTTTAACAGGATCAGTCAACACAGCACGGGGAGATTGCAAATGAGATATGTTGTTGGTAACACGATTAACAGGCAACTGTGATTGCCCTGCCATATAAGACTGGCCAGAAGCAGGTGGAACCTCAGAAAGAGTCACTCCTGAAGCCCGACTAGAGGAACTCCCACTATCTAATGGAATGGCAGAAGGAATATCATCAATGAGAAAAGCATCAGGGTTATTTATTGATGATTCCCTCCTTGAAGAAGCATTCATTTGCAATAGCTGGCGCAATAATGCTTTTGCAGCCTCATTCATAGAAGGTTGATATTTCAAAACACGTCCATCAAGAGCATTATAGAGATGATCAGAAGGTAATGTATCTTCTTCCTGCCTGTGGAGTCTCCTCTTTTTATTGCCTCCAGCAATATGCCTGTTACTGTCACTCTGCTGCTGTACAAACTGTGCCATGAATCCTGGACTTTGCATGGCCTTTGCCAGAAATGACATCATTTGTTGCTGACGCTGCTCCATAACCTGCACACGTTGCCCAACACTTTGCAATTGGTTATCGGTTGCTTGTTGCTGTTGTCTCAACCTAACAAGTTCTTGCATAAGAACATTCTTATCCCTTTTCAATCTTTCAACCTCTTCATCAAGCCCAAACTTTCCAACCTCAATACATGCCCCAACAGGTTTGCTCTGTGAAGGAGATGGCTGTTGATTGCCATTCACTTGAGCAGCTTTCCTCCTACTGATACTCTTCAGAAGTTGCTTCTGACCCCTTAAAAATCCTTCATTTGCGAACTCCCAGCGATCTGGATCAACCTTTCTAAAACCCTGGTTGTCAATTAAAAGGAGGTGATTAATAAAATTTAGACTAAAAAATTTGTACAGAAGAAAATGCAACATGATTTGTATCTATATATATATATTGACAATGCATAACGTATAAGATAGAAAATTCAAACAACAATCAGTTTTCAAGTGCATGAGAATACAATCAATTTCAAAAAGCACCACTACAATTTTTATCTGGATATTAAAATAAAGTTTCCTAGGTCGAATATGACAAGTGAGTGGTTCCCTACCTGTTGGTCCAAGTGGCCTTCCCTATGCCTTCCAAAAGCCTCCCAGCAATTTAAGCTCAAGATAGGTGAGGACAGGCCCTTTCACTATTTGAGTTAAAATCTGTTGGTTAGCACTGGATGATTGTGGTAATTAGACATTCATAATAGAGTGCCCAGTAATAGATCCATGTACACCAAATCTATCTATTATTCTATTAGTTGATTGTAATCATTGTCCTGCAGTATAAGACTCATGGTTATGTTGTCCTCACTCTTGTATTTCTACTCATATCCTGTGTTCCCACCAGACCCCTAACCTGGGTTACAAGAAGGTTGGTTTTATAATTATGATAACTTAAAATGATGGGTAAGCTCCTTATGTTTCTAGCACCGACGAAAGAATCCCCAATCCTTAACTGGGAGTCTCAGTCTGACTGAATATCATTTTTTATGCTAAAGATACTAATAAAGCCAAATCATGTTGGGACAAAAAGATCATTACTCATTTGTCATGGCATCTTGATTCTTAACCTTTATAACCAAGCAGTCAGGGGATCTGAAGCATGTTACTTCCCACCCTCCTACTAAATTTAAAATTCAGCACTAGGTTTGTGGGCCAATAATTGGTTCAGACTTCTGCACAAGCGGTTTGTGTAACGGAGCGTGTTATTGGACCTTCATCTACAACTTAGTGGGTAGTTAAACTAGCTTATTATAATTGATTTTGCATTGTTAGAGGTAAATATATGAGATGGGTTTGGTCTCATGAAGCACAAAAGAGCTTTCTAAAATGATTGTGGGTAACAAGCACTTAAGCTTTTGGATTGAAGTGGTCATCAATAGCTTGGTAATAACAGGAGTAATAGGTAACAGAAACTCCATACATAGTAACCTCCTGGATTCCTTCTTAAAAGGCCTAAGGGCAAGATGTGCAGTTACCAATAGAAAATAAACGAACAACAATTCAACGAGATTAAGTTATGTGTATCATTATTAGTTAATACCAAGAAAAGCTAGCAAAAGCAAAAGAAGTTCCTATTGCATGTTTCTGCAAATAACAAATGAAACAGAATACACATGTTTATGTACCGACACTTTCGAGTAATTGAGAAACTTATCAATCATTCAAAGATAAGTACTTTAAATTACATTTCTAATAAAATTTATTCTGTTTCTAATGCTTATGTTGACACTCATGGGAATTTCTAGTTGACATAGAAGGAGATCGTACACCTTTGTGTTGTTCTTTATATGCTTCTGCTTAGTTTTAATTTCTTTTCGTATTTCCTTTTCAGGATTATTCCTCACAACTGGAATGTATTTTTTTCCTTTCTATCTGATGAGATGGCGATATGTTACTTCACAAGCAAAATTATTTGTGTCAGTTCACCTCATATAGCTTTGCTCAAACAATACTCTATAAATTTACACCTGTTCATTTCAGCTTTAGCTTCAGTGCACGTGACAGGTAATGTCTTATCAAGATTTTTTATGCATTTATGGCATATTTTTCCAATGACACAGCTGTATCATTATCAATTCATCAGTCTTACAAGGTTTTGGCATCAAACTATTAAATAATACAGTTCCAACTAAGATTCATGCAGACAAGCTGGAAAGCCCATTAGCCATTCCATCATTCATTCTTCAAAAGCATGGTTTCCTCAGCTAATCAAAGTTACTGAGGATGAACTACTAAAAACTAAATGCCAATGCAGGCAGAGAAAGAAAAATATTTAGAGTTTACTTTGCCAACTTACTACGCAAATCCAGATATAACCAAAGAATTTTCCTTTTTAATCCAAATTTAGCAAAGTCGAGCATACCCCTTGAAGGCGTAAGCTGATCTGCAAGCTTGAGAATATGAATTAATGACAAGCCAGAGAGAGTTAAAGCTTCATCAAACCCTTTATAAAGACATCAAATCCATTTAACCAATTACATCAAATGCAAAAGATCAACATACCATGCAAGAGAAAGCATACACACATGTAACTAATTAAAGGGGAAAATCCCATTAGAATGAGTATCCTCAAATTAGAACGGAGTTGCTTGCTTAAAGCATTACCAAAAATTGACATCAACTAGAAATTACACGTGTTTGGTTGAGCCATCAAATAAATAAGAAGAACGTAAACAGAGGATATCCACACCCCACCCAAACACATACACACGACAACAAGAACTACAACAACAAGGAGAAAAAACAAAACATGTGATGAATGGAGGAAAAATGATTAATTACAAGGAAAAACGAAACAATACAAGTCAATAAATGATGTCAACCATAAAAGTAGACACATTTTTTAAAATGAACACCAAGATACATGAAGAGATTCCCAGAACTCCACAGAAAAATTATTGCCAATTGTCTGAAATGAGGAGCAAAAATAATGATGCATAATTTTTTCACATCAGAGAGGTCGCGGCTGATCTACCTCATGGCTGGAAAGATTAAATGATTGGTTTGCAAATGCCTAGCCACAGACTAAACCACATTTTTTGGGGGCCAACAAAACCACAGATTTTCAATGACCAATTACAACCCCAGCAACAACCACATGTAGAATCTATAAGCGCATACATAATACATTAACTAGATTTCACAAGGATCTAAAAGGATAATGGATCAATGGCCTCTTCAAACTTAGACAGTCTCCTGAATATCATCAAGAAAACTAAATCACCCCGAAACTAGTGATAGCAATGAAGAAGAATAAAGCAGGAATCCAGTGATCTAGTCTCTACTGCTGACTAAAATGAACAAAATTGACAGACAAATATTTCAAATAAAATTTTCAAGTTCGGGGATATTTCTCCAACTGTTAGAATGTCATGAAAGCCCCCCCGCACCCACCGCACCAAAAATAAAAAAAATAAATAAATAATCACTATCATACTTCACTGGTGCCGTTAAAATGATTCCACCAATATATCCGGCATAGCACCAAGAGAGAGAAGAAAAGACTCAAAAAATTCAGTATATCAGCACAACGATCCTCCATCCCCAGTCAGAGTCATGCAACGGATTCCACTCTGAAAGTAACTACGACCACCCTTGCCCCCAAATCAAATCACAATCAAGGACGAAAGATGCACGATAATCAACAAGCATAAAGAGTTAATACAGATTAAATTAACATAATTTAATATAATGATGATGGAGGTGTTGGAGAAAAAGATAAGAGAAGCCCACGTAAGTATTCAATTGCCTGACGAAGCTGGAGAAATTGTTGTGCTTGAAATACTTGGGCAAGATTTCCCTAGCGAACTCAGGCACATCCCAAACAACAAAGCTGTTGTTATTATCACTCCACGAGACCACCGAGTTTATTGAAGGGTCTTCGACCATGTCATAGGTCTTGCTAAGGAATGGCGGCAGAGAATTCACATTTGCCGCCGCGGGATTCACCACACCGCCATGAACTCCGTCCATCATTCTAAACGAAAGCGAAATGAAAAAAAAAAAGAATCACCGATGGAATATAGATCAAAGAGAGTCACCGTCAAGTCAATACCAGAGGGATAAGAGAGAAATAAGAGTAGCGGGGACAGGGTTTTTGTTTGCTGTGATTAGGGGTTTTTATATTCAGCTCAGGAGAAGAACGGAAACTGATACGTCATTTCTCTGACACATTCGGGCCTTTGCCTTGGAAATAAAGAAATGTCAATTTAAATTAAAATTCAAATAGTATTAGGGACAGAAACACCCTTTAACCTTTTTAAATATGCATCTAACACCATAAATTTTACCCAAGAAAGAGAGATATTTACAATTAGGTCCTTGAAATTACTCAGAAGTCCCAAGGGACTTCGAGTAATTATTTCGAATGTAAAATTACTTTCTTTACATAGTGCATATTTCACAAGCATTATTAACAATAAAATGCATAAATTAACCACAACTTCGAAAACCTTCAATTTGTCATGTCTTACTTCCGGAAGTTGTGGTTAATTTATGCGTTTTGTGTTGTTAATTTATGATTTTGTGTTGTTAATCGCCTCGGAAGTGAGACATGACAAATTGAATGTTTTGAAGTTGTGGTTAATTTATGCATTTTGTGTTGTTAATTTATCGTTTTGTGTTGTTAATCGCTTACGTGTGAAATATGCACTATAGGCGTGAAAGTAATTTTACATTCTCAAATAATTACGTCCCTTGGAACTTCGAAGTAATTTCGTAATTTCAAGGGACCTAAATGTAAATATTTCTCTTCCTTAGAACCTATATGTAATTTTCCCTAAATTTTACTTGGCGGAGAATTTCCAATAAACTTTTCGAATGGGGGTAAAATTACGACCGCAGTTAATCCTTACAAACAGACGTTACTTTTGAAACTGGCTTTCCACCTTTGCGTCTTATATCTATGGCCCTCCTTTGCTCTAAAACGCCGACGTTTTGGCGTAAAACACAAGATCTGCGTGCTGTGCCTCCCTTTTTTTTTTTTAGAAAAATATTTTAGGTCTTGATTAGTATTAAAAAGATACTTGGATACTAACTACTACCGAAAAATAGGTCATGATATTGAAAAAATTATTTTAAGATTTTAGAAAAATATGTCAAGATAATGATTGATCTTAAAAGATATTTTAGGATACTAATTGGTACTAAAAATATATTATGATCTTAAAAAATATTTTAAGATCTTGAAAAAAATATTTCAGGTTACTAAAAAAATATGTTAGGATCTTAAAAAATTATTTCGGGATTGACCGACTAAAAATATACTACATGATATCTTTGCAAGATCCTAAAATAATTTTCTAAGATTATGAGGTATTTTTTCAATACGTCAAGATCCTAAAATATCATTTTAGTATCAATTAGTATTTAGTACTCTGAATTTTTTTAAAAAAAAAGAAAAGAAATAAAGAGGCACTAGCTTGTGTTACGCTCCAAAACGGTGGCATGGAAAGCCACTTCCGTTACTAATTTTCTTGTGAGTCCCACAAACTCTCCACGTGGCAGCACTCCATCACCATTCTCAATCATCACATCTCTCTTTATGCTATGGACTCCCTTCTCATCCAAAACACTGGACGTTCTAGATCTTATTTTATTTTTTATAAAAAATAATTTATTGGCTAAATAATCTAAGTTAAAGATAATCTTTAAACTAATATTTTTTTAAAAATGATTTTTTTCATTTAAAAATAAAAAAAAAGTTAAGATCTAGATAATCAAAAGCCCATTCATACGGACGAGAACTCTCCATACTTATCATTGTGAACGAGTAGAGAAACCAATTCCCTACGCTGCAGAACCTGTGTTTCCATTCTTTTACTCATCAGCAGTAAGATTTCCTGGTGTTCTTGTATTCTTATATTAACTTCCTTCAATCAGCACTTGTCTGGTTAATACCTTGTAGGCATCTTTTCCCTTTAGTTTAGTTCAGAATTGTGAAGGCAGATTAATAATAATGCAATGCTTCTTTCTTTTAGTTGGGTTTTCTTAATCACTTGAAGCCGGTATGAGGTGTTAATCACTTTGTTGAGCTTTAGTTTCTATCAGCTACTTTTATTTCTACCTTATTGCGCCACCACTGATTTTTCGGGTACCATTACAAACGCATGTGGATTGTTATTTGCAGATTCTATATTGATGAGAATTATAGGATCCAAGTTTCTTATATCCCTCAAGAAAGAGCAGAACATTCAGATTGCTTGTGTCTGTGATTCTTAATATTCATTCAGCTCTATGTCTTTCCAGGCTCACATGCTCATCCTTTTATACAAATAGTCGTATCATCAGAGGTAAATGAGACTTTCGTCTATTTTCACAAGTACTGGGAAATAGGTTCCCACCGTTTTTTTAAGGAATCCATTTTCATTTAAATGTGGGAGAATGACGTTTATGTGAGAATATTTCAATACGGAAAAACAAGCATTCTAGCTGAAAATTTGAATTTTCCTTTTCTATCGTATGATTTTCACTATCCAAAACAGGGTGCGATTCAAGAATCTGGATGTTTAATAATATCATGTTCCAGCTGACATGTCCCCCACTATTCTTCAGTTTGACCTCTGAGAAATTAAAGGAATTTAAGAAGAAAATCAGTAATGGCTATAAAGATTTTTTTTTTTTATATATAAAAAAATTTAGGTGGGTTTAGCACTGGTCCCCACCAAGATCAAGGCACCGCCCCAAGACTCTCTGAACACTTACAGGCTATAAATATTTGTTATTGCATTGGATCCGTTGATATTCACTATATGCTTTCCGTATGGCCCAAGGGCTTGAGAGAGAGAGAGAGAGCAAGGTTAGAAGGAGAGAGACGGGGATGATTGAGAATGGTCAATGAGTGTTGACACCTGAGCAAAAAAAAAAAAACATGAGTGTTGACACGTGGAAAATTTGTGGGACCCATAAGGAAAAAATAACGTCCGTTTGTAGATATTAACGGTGGTTGTAATTTTGTCCCATTTATTTATAGAAGTTTAAGAATTTATAGTGCTATGTGCACATTTGGATAAAATTCATAGAAATTTTTGCCCATTAACCATTAGAATAAGACATCTCCTTTCACAAAACTAACTTCTTTTTTTTACCGGCCAAAACTAAATATTCACTTAATTTTTAAAATGAGTTTCAAATAAAAAAAAATTAGGTGAGTTATCACTAGCGTCAAAAATCAAAATATCCATTAAAATATCGATAGTACAATGTCATTGACATAACAGAATCTATTTGAACTAATAGACATAGAAAAATAATATTTAAAATATTAATAAACATAAGTATCAAACTCCAACTTATATATCTATTAAATTTGGAAAAAATTTATGTTGATATTAATAAATTTAAATTAAATAGTAGTCACAATCTTCCTACCTTATATTGAGTTATATATTGTACCTTTCTACTGCTAACAATGGAATATAAAATAAGATGATAAAACATTAAATTAGTAATGATGACATCAGTGGTTATTTGTAATTTTAAACTAAATTAATCAATAAAAAGTAGTTGTTTAAAAAAAGGATAAATAAGAAGAAAAATTATAAGAAATTTAAACCTAACTTTAGTAAATTGTAAGGTTCCTTGTGACTTAAGGATATTTGGAATGGTAAAAATAAGATGGTTAGGGAGAAAAATATACTACATCCAATCTTAAATATGAGACTTATTTGACTTTTAAAAAAAAATTAAGACAACTAATTAAATTACTTTCAAGTATTTTTTGTTTTATCTAAATTAATTTGTCGATAAAATAATATATAATCTAATGATACATAACATATAATATGATTAAGTAACTTATTTAACTTCTAAAAAAAAAAAAAAAATCTGTCTTATATTAAAAGAATGTAACACACACACATGCGTGCATGCACACACGCATACTAATATATATATATATATTGCTAATCTTTTTAATAGACGAATATGAAAGGAATGAAATTATTAAAAAGAGAGTTGAAGCAGAACTATTGTTCAAAACTGTTTTAATCATAAAACAGTGACAATTGGTAACTTCCAAGGATATACTACTAGTACAATATTCTCCAAGCTAAAGCTATATATTTATCAACCATAACCAAGTTGGGTGATGCTATATTATTACTCAACCGAAGGCATCAAGGCAAAGATATGATTCTGTTACTTAATAAGTTGGTCAAATTTTAATTACTTTTTAAAATTCATATATTGATAAAATATTGAAGGGTAAAACATTTATGATAATCTTATTCTCTAAACTACATGGGTATCTATACAAAAAGCTTTTACAAGGATAATAAATGTCAAAGAATTAACTTTTTAACCCTAACTAACAACTTCTAATACCAACCACTAATTACATCATTTAACACTCCTCCTCATGCTAGAGAGTGAATGGATATTATCCATTCTCATAAGTCTTGAAAACTTTCACTAAATAATCTTTGTGAGATACCTATCAATAAAAGCTTGAAGGAATGAATATAGTACATATTAAGCGGCTTTCCAACTTCTCTTTGATAAAATGTTGATCAATTTGAACATGCTTTTTTCAATCATATTGGACTAGATTATAAGCAATATTGATCCCCAAATCGAGCTTCATGGGGCCTTCAGCCTTCCCATTTGATCTTCAAGTCTGATAGAATATTTTAACCTACAACAACTCACAAATTCTGAATGCCATGGCTCTAAAATTTAGCTTCAATACTGGATCTAAATACCACATTCTACTTCTTGCTTCTCCATGCAATGAGATTTGAACCAAGAAAGGCACAATAGCATGCTACAGATCTCATGTCATCAAGGCTTGCTCCATGGCTTGCATGAGCTATGCTCCAATTGTCAATCTTCTCCTCCTTTTAAACCGAATCCCTTTTCTTGGAGAATCCTTCAGGCAATGAAGTACTCGATATACTGCCCTTAGATGTGACTCTTTAGGATTATGCATAAACTAACTCACCACACTTACTTCATATGCAATATTAGGCCACGAGTGAGCTGCATAAATCAATTTACCAACAAGCTTCTGGTAGAATTCCTTGTCGACAAGAGGATCTTTTGGTCCTCTACAAGGCTTTTGATCTGGCTTAGGTTTGCGAGCCATCTTCCTTGCCTTACAGCCTATGATTTTGTTATATTGGTGCATTTACTGGTTTGCAAACTAGCTTCCCTGTTTCAACTAGGAGGTCAAGTACATACTTCTGTTGAGATATATACCATGTTTGGAATTAGCAACTTCAATGCCTAAAAAGTCTGAGCCTTCTTAAATCCTTAATAGCAAATTCTTTCATCAAATGGCTTCATAGAGAATTGATGCCCTCCAGGTCATCTCATGTTACTATGACATCATCAACAAAGACAAGATTGTCACTCCCCCTTAAGCTGATCATCCTGACTCTGTATCCTATGATCACCATGGATTTTGTAAACCACCCAAACCACGCTCTTAGTGACTGTTCCCAGCCATACAGCAACTTTTTAAGATTTGTTTTCTTATTTTGGCCAAAGCTGTGGGGTGCAAGTTGGACTCTCATGCATAAAATCATTACAGTTATCAGAAAGGATGTGTATCACCTAAGAAAAAAGGAAAGAAACAAACGATGAAGTAACAATATTATGTAAGTAACAATATTATGTTAAACGTGAATTAGAAAACCAAAGAGAACCTTATAAAATCAGAAAAACAATACAAGCAAAAACGTTGAAATCATTAATTACCACCAAATAAAGTTTCCCAGGGAGGTATAGCCCATGTGGTCAAGAATTGCAGCTATTTACAAAAAAATTGGTTCACCTGCTTTCCATGGCAAAATTTTTAGACAATATCTCATCCAGTTGTTATTTATTGCCAATAATGAAACTGTATAGACAAAAATCCATGATTGGAAAATCAAAGAATTCAACTGATAGCCAAACTCAGAAATGAAGCCCAAAAAAATGTTATAGAATTTCAGAAGAAGCTTACTCAACCTATCAAATACATTCATGAGCACAAAAGCCACTTCTAAAGGCTTCACTTCAACAAGAGCTGATTGTTCATTAGGTATGAGGCCCCATAGGTGGTTGGATGTTCTTTCTCATGTATCTCTCATAGTATGGACTAGCACAACTCTTGTACTACCAATAATCATTACAAGAGCAGAACCCATCTTGAAAATGATGGTAACGTATAGGATCTCTTATTACAATATGCCGCTGCTCTAACTTCGCAACAAGTTTTGCAAATAAATGGCAATCTCCACATATCCTTAGGTTCTTCCCTATTCTAATAGTTTTCTCCCTGGGATAGTTCATGATACCAAAGACAATTGCCAATTTCTCACTGTGGTATAGAAGGGAACTTTCTCCCTGTTCCTCTTCAAGATCTTGCAAGACAAAATTTGTGTCAGGAACATAGCCAACACTAATAAGTCGAGAAATAAGCTCATTCAACTGTCTGTTGATCTCGTTTATCTGAGGGTGTGATTTCCCTCCCAAAGTAAAAGCATGAATCTGCTTATTGACATCAATCCAGCTACATCCAGGTTCTTTCCTCACACCTCTTCTTCTCATATTCCTCCTAACTTTCGCAACATCATCCCACCTTTTTGAATTTGCATAGATATTAGATAAAAGAACATAGGCTCCTGTATCTTGTGGATCCATCTTTAGTATTTCCTTGGCAGCTAATGTGGCTAAATCCACATTCTGATGGACCCTGCACGCATCAAGCAAAGTTCTCCACATGACAACATCTAGCTTGCAATTCATTTCATTGATTAACTTAACCGCATCATCAAGTTTCCCAGCTCTTCCAAGAAGATCAAGCATGCAACCATGATGCTCTCTTCCAGGATCAATCCCATAAAGGTCCTTCATAGAATGAAAGTAGTACAAACCTTCATTTACAAGCCCTGCATGACTACATGCAAACAGAACCCCAACAAGTGTGATATAGTTTGGTTTTGGACCAGAGGTTTTCATGTGGTGAAATAAATTAAGTGCCTCTATGCTACAACCATTTTGGGCTAACCCAGCAATCATGGTACTCCAAGAAATTACATCCTTCTCAATCATCCGATTAAAAATTGACTTAGCATCTTCCAAACCACCGCACTTGCAGTACATATCCAAAAGGGCATTGTTGAGGATCAGATCCCAGTCAAACTTCAGCACATGAACATGGACCTGCTGTCCTAATTCCAACATTGCCAAACTAGTACATGCTCTCAAAGCACTTGTCAGCGATGACTGATCAGAAAGAAAACCTGCTCTTCTCATGCTCTTATAAAGGTACAATGCTTCATCTCCATCACTGTGCTGAGCAAAAGCCCCAATGATGGAGTTCCAAACAACAGAGTCTCCAGTCACCATCTCATTAAAAACACTTAATGCCTCCTGCAGCTCACCCAATTTTGAGTAGATATCAATAAGAGCGCTCCGGACAAACACATCAGACTCCAATCCTATTTTTATTATGCAAGAATGCAGTTGTTTGACATCAGATAGCCTCTCACAAGATCTCAACACAGAAGAAAACGTGAACATGTTAGGCATGACACCTTCTCTAATCATAAGTACAAAAAAATTCAAGGCCCTTGTATTGAGCTTAGAATTAGAGTAAGCAGATATCATTGTTGTCCATGAAACAACATTTCTTTCAGGCATTTTTTCAAACAGTATCTGTGCTTCTTCCAAGAGATTGAATTTCACATACATGTTGAGCATGGTATTGATTAAGAACGCCTTTGGCTCATAACCATTAGAGAAAATGTGCTTATGAACGCGCTTACCTTCACTGATAGCCCCCCGAGCCAAGCAACACTTAACAAGCTCAGAATAAGTGATGGCATCTGCCCACACCTTGTGCCTTTCCATGGCTTCCAAGGCTCGCATGGCTCTGGGAAGGTCTCGCTTGTAGCAAAAGTTGGTGAAATCATTGAGCAGTGACGAAGAATTTACAGGCGAACTAAGTGTGGACGCAAGAGATGTAAGACAGGACGAAAAGATAATCGCTTCAGGTACGGCAACAAACTTGAAATTGCTCTCATGGGTTTGAGTTTCTCTGTGATTGCTCTCAATTCTAGATGAAATTGGATTAACAATACCTTATTCACATCAAAAGGTCAAAATATCATTAACCAGCAGCAATCTCAACTCGATGGAAGTGGTATTACTCGCCAGCAAATATTTTGAAAATTATCAATTTAATGTATGTCCAGACGGAGATGGGAGCTCCACTATCCTCCGTCGCAACATTAACCACCTTCTGCTACTTAGCCATTTAGTTCCCCTCATCGCCGACGTGTGTTTCCAGTGGGGGACAGATTCTGCACTCAAGTTCGGGATTCCGAGGATTGTGTTTCATGGGACTAGTGTTAAGACTCTTATCAATCTCATAAGAACCTTTCATTTGAATCAGAGCCCTTTGTGATTCCAAACTTAACCGGAGAAATTAAACTGACCAGGATGTTATTTCCAGAATACGTCTTCAACCACGAAGACGAATCTGACTTGGTGAGAGCAAGGGAAAATAATGACGGAATCGGCGGCAAGAATCTTGGAGCGATTGTGAAGTTTTCTTTCTTTCTTCCTTTCTTTTCTTTTTTTTTTTTTTTGAAAAAAAGACAAGAAAGGGAGTAATATTTATTTATTTTATTATGAAAGTTAAATAAATTATTTTAAACTATTTATACTAGAGATAAGATATTGTTCTACCAATTAATATTAGGGGTTTAAATTTCTCATTTGCATGAGAAGAAGCGGTAGAAGTAAATACGTGGGACCTTATCAATATATATATATAATTAGCATTATATATATGAGGTCCCACCATTTTACGCTACACAAGAAAATACTTCTCCTACAACATGAAGTATTTTTCCCTTAATATTACTACCAATGTATATGATTTAGAAATTATAAGGGATTATGAATAAAAATTAAAGTAATAAATGGATAGTAACAATATTCTTTTTAAATTAATTTTATTTGATTATAAACTATATATAATCTAATTACTAGATTTAAATTTATTATATTTAAAAGGGGAAGATAATAAAAATTATCAACAAATTGGGCCAAAAAAGGACTTTATATTGTTAAATTTAGCACCGGCAATTTGGGTTAGAGCGTGGAGCAGGCCAACCCGTCTCAACCTGCGGGCTAAATGGAACGGGTTGGAAAATTGCCAGCCTAAGCCCACTTAAGTGGGTTGCTCGTTAGCCGGCCGATTATTTTTTATTATTTTTTTAAAAAAAAAAAACTGAAAAAAAAAAAAAAAAAAAAAAAGACTTTATTTTCATCGTTTTCTTTTATTTTCTCATTCTCTTTTTCTTTCACCCCTTTGAATCACACTCCATTTCTTTGTACTTTGTGTCAAGGAACCATTGTCCTCTCACATCCTTTTCCTTTTCACTCACCCACATCACAAAAACATATAAACATCTCTCTTCTTAATTTAAAAATAATAGAATAAATAAATATTCTTCAAAAACATACATATAGTCAAACGATATAAAATATATCTATAATTAACTAATTTATTTAACTGTTTTAATCTCTTAAAAAAAAACCATACGAATGTTATATTAAGATCAAAAGAAGTAAAGGCTATTCCCTCCATTTCTTTGGTATCAAACACAATCCTAAAAGTATAAATAAAAGCCAGTAGCACAAGGTTTGTCGTCTGTGGCACGAAACTCTGGGTTAGAACCCCACTACTCTTCAAGCGCCATGGCTGCCCTCCAAATTTTAAAAAATTAATTTGGATATCCTTATAATTTTTCATCATTTTAAACCAACATGTTGTAGTTTATTTTGTTCAGAGTGAATCATTATATGATTATTTTCAACTCAGCTCCACTTTAAGGTAAAAGTCATTAGTTAATATTTAGGAAATCACTTATTTAAAATGTTGAAGTTCAAGTGATATTTTTTTTAAAAATCTTTTTTAATTCCAAGTTAAATTTAATAATTTAAATTTGGAATTTTTTTAAAAATACAAATTAATATGTACTTATAAATTTTGAACAACTTAATATGTGCTGCTCCTCTCTTTATCAAAATTTGATTTGGACAATTTAAATTTAAAATTATAGGAAAAATAACAAGAGAGAATAATAGTCACTGTGAGTGTCTGCTTATCTGTTTTTCCAACCAATTGTTAAGAAACATATTTTTGTCTTTTGATCAACTGTTGATCTTCTAACAAATATGGAATATTATTTTCTTTAAAGTACTCCATTTCATTCTTAATATATAAGATGTATTTATCTAATTTGATTATATTGATGAAATTTGTTCAATTAGTTTATATGACATATATTTTTTAAAACTCCTAATATATTCCTTAATCTCCTTATTCATTCTCCTTCTTGATTATTGTTAAAGGAGCATACTAGGGATAAGTTAGAAAAAGATTAACAAATATATAAAAATATTTTTATATTTAGGATCAAGATTAACTTTTCAAATATGTTTTATATTAAAAACAATAGGGAGTGTTTGAATTAACTTAGTTTATTTTGTATAAAATAAATACATGAGAAAGGTTTTATCCCATAAAAGAACTTTTTTAATTGATTCTCTTGATTCCCAAAGAAGCATTTAGCTTATCCATTCATTGTCCACGCCTTTGATATGCAGAATAAAATACAATAATAATTTCAAGATCAAGAGATAGATTCAATCCCTTATTTTGAAAATTAAAAATAAAGATTTTTTTTTTATAACAAACTTGACTATATCATAAATAATAGAGTAAAATATTCTAATCCCGTTATATTTGCCTTAATTACAAAGACCTCCATTTTATTTTAAAAACTCATATAAATCTCCCTTTAAATAAAAAATATGTTACACAAACCTCCCCTCGATTTTGAAGATTCAATTTTCATCCATCCAAGTATCCAACCTGTTAGTTAACCGTTAACTTTGACTTATAAACACTTTTTTGAAAAAACCAAAATACCCTTATTTAACATAAGGATTATTTAAACATTTATGTTGACTAAAAACATTATACAACCAAGAAATAATTATAATATTTTTTTTTCAAAATATCTACTATATTAGAGAATTTATTAATTTTTATTGTATTATAAAATTTGATAATTTTTTTGGTATATACAAGTTTATAATTTTAACTTTTCATATTTGTTTGAGATAATAAAGGGTAATTTAGTAAATAAAAATTATTATAGTATAAATTATAATTAAAAAATATATTTCTGGAATCATTTTAGAATATTTTTTATGGGGTTAACAATTTGAACTTAATTGTAGGTTTTGAAAATAGAGAGAATGTCTGTATAATGAAAGCAAAACTGAGGGTTGTTAAAGTATTTTACTCTAAATAATACTACCTCTAATCCTGAATGCCTGAATGTAAGGTGTGTTTTTAATGTAGATGTTTACAGTGTAATAACTAATGAGGATCATAATCATTAGATTTAACCATTGGACAACCGAACCGCTGTGGAAAACAAGTCACTACATTAAAATCAAGGAGTCAATTAACCAAAATTAGATATTGACCTCACCACTTCAATGGCCAAGTTGGCAATTTTCTGATTATAACTATGATCGAAGGTATTACAATATTGATCTATAATGAAAAAGGTGCAACAATAACATTAAATAGAAAGAGAATCAATTCAAAATAACGATTAGAATGGAAGCTTTATGATATATCCCCAAAAAAAAAAAGAAAAGAATGGGAAGTTTTGTGCATTCCTTTACAAGGCAATGCCTGACATTGATTTTAAGATTGTCAAGAACAGGGGAAAAAAATTGTTACATAATTATTACAAAAAGTCACAAACATAGTAATCAAATGTCTTAACTCCCGCCAAAAATTAAATTTCCTCATAACCCTCGCTTGAAAAACTTGTACCAAGCATTGTAAAATAGGTTTCCCAAATTAAGACATTCAGGGAAACCTCAAGGGAAGTATTGCCAATGTGTATAATTTAGATCAGAGTTTTCCATAAAGATGTTATGGTATACAATAAATTATGAGTATGGAAAAAAGATCCTAAAATTTGTCCCTTCAATCCTTTCATTGACGGGCAAAAGATCCCTCACCAAGAATTCAATCCATTCAACCAAGATGATGAATCAAACAAACTTGTATGAAGTCAATTAACTTAATCATGGCCCTCTAAAAACTTCTCTATCAAAACTGAGAATGCTGCAAAACCAGCACAACCCATGCATGCCGCTTTAGGACCACCTAAGAACCAAAACAATACAAGAATGGTAACTGGTAAGAGTGAGATAAAGCCAGAACAGAATAATATAATTTGTGTGTATATAGATTTCACCTTCTGGTTTCTTGAATAAGTTTCACATTGTATTTGTTTCCTATTGCTTCATTTTTTTTATTTTTCTCTTTGGTGATCTTTCCCCTTTACAATCTCTGATACACTATTCCTCCAGCCACAATGGCAATTACACTTGGATAAAAAACAAATAGAAAACGAAAAATACTAAAGAACTTTCTGAAATATTAGCAAAGGATTCACTCCAGCACCAGCATAATCTAGAGTTAAATCTCAAACACTTTACAAGTAAAAAGTTCATGTTGACTCATAAGCAAACTTGACGGTCAAACTCCAAATTCTTTAAATTTGCATGTAGCTTTCATGTTTAAGCAAGCTTAGCAAGTTTTTCTGTCCCCACTTATTTGGGCCATTTAAACCCTTACTGCAGCCTAGAAGATCCCAAAACAAATGCTACAAATTATCCTATAAAAAAGGTGAAGCAGTGTTAAATTTTAGAAAATACTTCAAAATTTGGATTGATCCCTTTCCTATAACATAAAGCTAAAATATAGAAATACAGAACAATCGTAAACTAGTGATAAAAGACAAGAAGTAACTGCTATATTTACAGTTCATTTTTTATTGCTAAATTTCGTGCTGTTGAGGTTTTATTTATTTATTTTTGTTTTTTTGGTAAGATGTTCCAATATTGAGCATTGACCATCAACTGTGAAGGATTTGTCATTCTTGGTTTTCAACAACTAGTTAGTTTTTACTGGAGATATTTGTTAATGGTCACACTATGTTTTTCCATTTTAAGATGAGTTTGCCCCACTATGGCTGTATGAGTTGCCTCTACAAGTTGTTAGTGAATTTACATAATAAATACAATTGTTTGAGTGTTTCACATCCATTACCAGGTAACAATATGTACAGTGGACTACTAAAACGGACGCCACTGAAACTGCCTGCTACTCAATTGGTTCTTAGGATGTGCCTGATCAGGAGTAGAAAATGAAAGCTTTATGACTTCAACGTGCATGGTAAAGGAACAAGGCTGGACAGGTGGAAGCAGGTAAACACAGAAAATGACCAGGGCAACTAACTCCGGCAAATAACAAGTATAATGACAGAGGTGGATGAGAGAGAAGGCAGTCTCTTAAAGATTGTCCAAGAGGGAGGTCTGATAGCATTAGATGGTGTGAAAATTTCAGCAAAGAATTGGAAGAAACCTAACTTTGCATGCCGCTAGAACTCTATTTCGCTTTCTGCTTGTCTATCCTTTATTTTCTTGCAGTTTGTTTTCAAAATTTCTTCTGTTTGATCCATTTTCCTGTACTTGGCTTGGCTTTTGAGCTATCGGTTTCATGGTACTTCAGTACTCTTAGACAGGACTGAATAGCTTTGTTTCTTCCTATAAATGCCAATACTGGAAGGGCTTCAGAAGACATCACCATTGACGAATTGTCCAGTTAATATGCTCCCTATTTCTTTTTGCATATAATTTTAGATCCTTTGGCATATCTAGTTTTACACTTACATCCTGAATTGTTGAAGCCATTTTGAAATCCATTACCAGTTTTGGAAGTTAGACTTGCTTAGAACTGCAAGAAACCTGAAAAATTGTAGAACTAGACTATTAACTATTTTACCTCCTAGAATACAACTAAATTTGTTTTTTCAATGAAACAACTTTTCAATTTTCCAGGATTTAAAGTAACCATCCCTCTAATCCCTAAGGTTCTATTTGCTCCAATATGTCCTGGATGTTTTTATTACTTGGAAAGCACCACACATGGAAATGTAAGCACGAAAGTGAAAACTATAAAAGCAAGTACAATTGGAATTTGGAAGGAGTTACCTTTTGCTGATATTGCACCTCCAGTAACACATCCAGCAACAACAGTATTTGTTGTGTCATGTTTAGCTCGTGCCTGAAAATGTATTATTAAAAAAAAAGGAAAGAAAGAAAAAGGAATCTGACAAGTTTCATCTAATAAAACCTTCACTCCTAAATTTCATCAGAGTCGCACCTTCTCAACAACACATTCGGCTGCTGAGAATATAAAACCCATGACAGCAAATGCTTTGGCTGAACTCCAGCTCCTTCGTCCCATCTGCTTCGCTTGATGTATTAGTTGTTGCCTCCCAGTCATTTCATCCTGGAACACATTGGTGTCTAGGGATCCAATAAACAAACCCATGAAAAAGCCAAGTCCACCTCCTAAAAACATCACATTAAATCATAAAATAAATATTGGCCAGAGATATGACAATAACTTTCTATGTCTAGGGTGAAGATGAATATGATTAAATCACATCTGGAGCAGCAGAATTCAGTGAAGATAGAGGTAAAAATATGCTTTGAAATCAAAAAATTGAAGAGTGAGGTTGCTACTGTCATACCCATGACTCCACTAAAGGCACTACGCACCGCACAATTGTTATAAATGTCTTGACCACGAATTTCCTCAACTGAGGGCAATCTTATGGGTTGAATCTGAGGTTTCTCAGCTTCTTTTGTGTTCGAAGAACCTCCAGATTCATTTCCCGAATTATCAGCCATTAATATGGCTCAGAACCAAAATATACAAAGAGTTGACTGAAATCCCCTGCAAAAACAGAGCGTTTGGAAAAATGAGAATTCGTAAAAGGAGGTTAGGCACAGTCACTTCATTTTCCACTACCAAAACGGTACTCAAGCCGAATGAAGGATAAAAATGCCAACTAAACAGGTTAATCTCAAGGTTCATCAATTTCCCCATCAATTATGAAGAAGTTTTCGCAATGAATAACTCGATTCCTATGGAAGTGTCACAACAATGAACAGGTGTTTCATAAGCTCCTAGAAATGAATAACTGCCCTTTTCACATGATCTTCTCTTTACCTCTCATTCCCTCCTATCAGACGTAGCCTTAACTTCTTAGAAATGTCTTCCCAGAACAGAAGAATGTAAACTTAATATTTGGGCACTCACTGCAACAAGCTTATAATATTTTTAGCGAAACCCGTAGAAAAAATTCAAAACACCGAGATCATTGAGTTCAATATATTGTGCACAAACAATCAAACAAAACCAAATTCCATAAACACAAAAGCTTCCTTCACATTGTTCTTATTCGTTACCGTTGATCTGAAACCAAGACTTCAGGTCGTCGACGACGACGACGCACTGCAGGGGCTCGGCAAACGGTGTCTGGCTAGGGTTGACAGGAAATTTAGGGAGCTGAAGAGAGCATCGAACGTTCGAAACTGGAAACCTCGAAGGGAAATTACAAATTAGAATTAGAAGATACTGACAGTGGTTAATATAAGATCTACCCTAATGAAAAGTTTCTTCTCCAAACTAAATTTTATATTAGAAAATTTTGTAGTAATTTTTTTGTTTTAATGTTTCTGTGTTTTTGGTGCAAAAACATTTTTTCTGTCACACTCGTATAAAGGTAGGTGGATCCTATTGTAAAGAGAAAATAAAGAAAATGTAATTAGAACCATTCACTCTTATGTGAGTGTACCAGAAAAAATGTTTTTGCAGTCAAAACAAAAATATTAAACCCAATTTTTTTTTTTTATATAAAAATTTTAAGAGAGGGTTGGGTTCACCTATAGTTTAAGGGTAGGGGCGTTTGAAGCTCTCTTACTGTAAGGAATTCGGGACTAAAGGTACACATACCTCAACTTTAGTCTGAATTACCCTTACTTCACAGACTACTAGGATGCATCCCCTCCATATCTTGACCAACTCCAAGATCAAACACTCTTTCTTTGATAAGATTATCCGACCCCTCTACCAGTTGCACGAGGCTAAAAATTTTTGTAGTAATTATTTCTAAGAAACATAATAGTATCTCTTATTTTAGGATTCTTCCTAGGTAAAAATAACAAATCATCTTGGGTTGGGTATCTTCCTTCTACAGGGTGGTAGCGGTGGCCTTGATATTTTGGACGGTCTCAAAAATAAAAATATAAATAAAAAGTAATATTTGTTTGATTTCTTCTTGGGCAAGTAGGAATATTCGTTTTGATTAAATTTTGATCCTTATTATTATTCTTCACTAGCTGAATGGCCATGCCTGGATATATATCAATATCATCAGTGGGAAATCCACTGAAAGCTCCCCAAACACTATGCACTGCAAGTATTGCACAGGAAAAAAAAAAAAAAAAAAAGGTGTGTGGTGGTAGGAAAATAAATATGGATGAATGCTAATTAACAATGCCAAATGGCAATTAATTAATATAATGTAAGCCTTTTTTAGTGAAGATAATTCATCGTTCCATTGAATATCTCCACTATTAAATCAAGTTTCATTGGTTGAGATTTAATTCTATATAAAAATATTACTAATATAATATTAAATCTTGACTATTGAAACTTGATCCATTGATAAATACATTTTCATTGAAAGGAAAATAAAAAAGATCAGTGGAGACATTTTTTCACTTTTTTATTCGGTGTTTCCATTAACTTATTTTATATGATTTTACGCCATTAAAATAAGTGAGTTGTTTTTGTTATCATAGTAATAATAATAATATATCTATAAATATTTATGAGCACATTTATTTGGAATGGTTGAGGTTTAATCTAATCTTAATTTAATATTTTATATAACTTTTTATTTCAATCTATGTAAAATTAATTATAAAGGTAATTTTATAACTATCACTCTTCATAAAAATGAATTTATTGCTTTCAAAATTACAAATTAAAAATCTTAAATCTGCAATGAGCACTTAGTCCTGTAATGAGCATTGAATACAAACCCTCCTTCATGAAAAATTTCGTGTGTAAGATAAGTTGTTGTCAAACTCACGAGTTGACTTTCCGAGTTTACTCGTTTTACATTTCTAGCTTACCAAATCGAGTCGAAGTTCTTGGTAAACTTGTGACCATTATAAACTCGGTTAAACTCACGAGTTTATATACCGAGTTTACCGTTTTTATATTTCTAGTTTATAAAACCGTATTAACTCACTTTTAAATTCTTGTTAATTTTTTTGATTTGATCATGCTCGCCACTTTATATATGAGTTTTATATAAATTTATGTATTAAATATGGTAAATTTTAAATGTTGATGGATTTAATTTTAACTATTTAAATTTAAAATATATTTAAATCATATTGTTGTCATTTTTTATATATTAATTATATATTGTACACTATTAATACATATTTAATAGTTAAAATAAACTTTTATGAGTTTACGATATGAGTCAACGTCACTATCACAAGTTTACTTAAATTCGTGAGTTTGACAACCTTAATAAGTAGTTAGCACTTAGCACCTAATAGTTAAAAAGGGGTGAGCGGTGAGCCAACTGATTAAATTAAAAGTGCTTGTTCACTTTTCCAAACAATTGATAAATGTATTTTGATCAAATTCTCATTAAGTCAAACATTCAATTCAATTTATTGAAAAACATGTTGAATGCAATTTCGGTCAAAAAGGAAAAAAGCCAATTTCTCTTACTATCCACTTTAATTTCCTCCACTTCTTTATTTATAAGATCATCTCTAATGGTTGAGATTTTATATCTTATAAAATATACTTTTGTTAAAGCAATCTATTTATTCTTAGAAATTTATTTAAGTATAATGAATTATGGATGTTGATGGATATAATTTAATTATTTGAATTTAGAATATATTTAAATGAAATTATTGTCATTTCACAAATTTCACATTTTTCAAACTCCAAGGGATCCAATAGGGGTGAGGGTGTGGGGTTAAAGTTCTCTCATCATCATTTTTTCATCACCCCTCATAATCTATAAATTATATCCGTCTAATAAATCTGTCACAATATTTTTCTCTCATCTTTCTAATTAGCGGCCCATATAGGCTCATGAAAGATAATAAGAAATAAAGATAATGAGAGGATCTCAACCCTTCTAATGTGAGATCTGGTAGACATCTGTTGGAGCTGAAAGAAAGGTAAAATATTGACCATGAACATAATTCTTTTGAGAGTGTTCATCAATCCTATTTTGATGATATTCTAATCAAGTCTAACGTTCAATTCAATTCACGTATTTAATTCCAATAAGACCGAAGGACACTAAATTAGAAATAAAATCTGCAGAATCAATAATTAATCAATTACTTAAATTATCTGTGCCATTTATTTCCTTTCCTCACCATCCTCAAACCTCTCTATTTAAGGGCTCACAAACTCAAAAGACACCAACAAAAACAAGCCTTCTATACCTCATACAGAAAACTTCGTATAATAGACGGCTCGCCCTGCCCAACATCGATATCACCTAGGAGGAAGTGAGATTCCACCCCGCCCTTGAATCGTGGGTGAACTCAACCTCTTTCCTAAAATTTGTTTATAAAATAATAATAATTAAAAAAAACTTCGTGTGTGTTTTCAAAGAGAGACAAATTATTAATACACATTAAGTGATCATATCAATGAGAGGTAGCACTCACAGCTTCTTGGCTTTGACTGTGTTTATGGTGATTGGAATTAACATGTTATGCAACTTTCATGGTGTCACTGCACAATTTTTTCAAGGAACTGCTCTTTCCGAGATCAGGGCTATATGCGACAACTCTGTCACACCATCTGGTTCGGAGATTCCTCCGTCGTCAAAGTGCTGCTCGGCGATGAAACTTGCCGACCTCCCCTGCCCCTGTAAGCAGTTTACTAAAGAGGTCGAGGAAGCTATGAGTCCAGAGAAAGTGGTTGATGTTGCTAGGAGTTGTGGAGTGTCTGCTCTGGCTGGATTCCAATGTGGAAGTATACTCTCTCTATATATAAAATATCGCTTAAATTTTAAATTTAAATTTTTTTTATTTTTATTACAAATATAATTTTTTTAGGTTAGTAACTTGAAATTATTTTGATTATTACTAATTTCAGTCTTTAATTTAAGAGCTACTTAACTAATTTAGGACTAAGTCTATAATAAGTGAATTGAGGTCTGATATTTAAGATCAAATCCAACCCTCAACTTAGCATTATATATATTGTTGTCAAACTCACGAGTTGACCCTCCGAGCTTAGCGCTTTTACGTTTCTAACTTATAAAATTGAGTCACTTTGTTAATTTCATGATTGTTGTAAACTCGATTAAACTCACGAGTTTATATATCGAATTTATCATTTTTACGTTTCTAGCTTACAAAACAGTGTTTATTCATCCTTAAACTTGTATTAACTTCTTTAATTTGATCATGCTCAGCAGATTAAAATATAAATTTTATAGAAATTTCTTTGTTAAATATGATAAATTATGAATATTAATGGATTGAATTTCAATTATTGGGATTTAAAAATATTTAATGATAAAAGTAAACTCTTAGGAGTTTAGATACAAGTTTATCTCACTACTTTATTTCTTGTTTGTTTAAACTCACGAGTTTGACCATCTTAAATATAAGTATAAGGTCTATGTGTCTAACAAATATCCTAAGCCTGAACTAACAACGTAAGTCGCCTTAAAATAGTTTCCCTAACCTCAAATTTTGCGTTTTTTTGGGAGAATAGTCATTAGTTACTCGAAAGGGAAAATTAAAATAAAGGACCCGGATAAAATAATATTTACTTAGAAAGACCATAAAAATCGAAATTATTAAGGAGGACCAAATAAATTGAAAAGTATTAAATTGCCCTTCAAATTCTCAATTGCTTCCCCGACATAGAAAACAAAGAATATAGTGTTTTCTTCTCTTTCCCAGTGAATATCAAGGTGAGACCATTTGAGAATTAGCATTGGAAGTTAAAAAAGATGATATTTGGTAAAAGTGTATGCATAAAAGCAGATTAATCGAAGGAGAGGGGAGACATGTGAAGCAGAGAAAAGAACCGGAGCTCCTGGAGCTAGTATTTTTTTCCCTTGATTATAACAATGCATCAAAGTAAACAATGGGCTCCCGAAGCTAGAGTATCCGCCGTTGAATTCGCAAGTTTGATCGCACACCGCAATTTGCAAGTCTTTTTTACAGTTTCAACTCATTTTTAATCTTTCAGGTAATGAAAGAAAAAGTCATTTTAATTTTAATCCTATATTATTTTTTATCAAATCCCTGTAATATTTTTTTCCCCTTCTTATTATTAGGTTCGACTTATCCTTGAACACGAGAGACGAAAGATGCAGCATATCATATTTACCACAATGCGTATACGTAGTTTGAAGATCATGGATGGGTGTAAAGTAATCAAGTCTATCCTTTCAACCCATCCCAAGATCAAATCAGAACCCAATGCATGTGGAGCAGATCCGTTTGGAAATTGCAAGCTCCAAAAGTGAAAGCAATCGACTTTGTTGGTAATAGCCTAATTCCGTATGAAGTGGCATTAGCCTGCTACTTAAGGAGGCGCTGAACGACGATGAATGCAGAAGAACTAACTCAGATATTGCACCATGGGCTTCCGAAGCTAAAGCATCCGCCGTTGGATTTGCAAGTCGATTGCACATCGGTAATTCGACATCCCATTATTGAATTCTCGAATGGCCTTACCTTGATATTCATGGGAGGAGGGAAGAAAGCGCTTTGTTCTTTGTTTTCTCGTGTTGGGGAAGCAATTGAAAATTTGAAGGGCAATTTAGTACTTTTTAATTTATTTGGTCCTTTTTAATAATTTCAATTTTTATGATCCTTCTAATTAAATATTATTTTATCTAGATCCTTTATTTTAATTTTCCCTACTCAAAAAGTAGCAAAAAAAAAAAAAACCCAGGAATTATATTAGCTTCACGCCTCAATTATATTAAAATGACAATTTAACCCTCTATAAATAATATATAAGTACTAAAGTTAGGGAAAAACACTTTTCATGTTGTAGGAGAAGTGTTTTCTCATGTCACAAACACACACATAAAATGGTGGGACCCACATATATATATATGGGGTTTAAACTTCTCATATTACATGAGAAGAAGGAGATTCCTACACACATATGAAATAGTGGGACCCACATATATATATAATGCTAATTATATATATATGTGGGTCTCACCATTTTATGTGTGTGTGACATGAGAAAACACTTCTCCTACAACATGAGAAGTATTTTTCCCTATATATATATATATATATATAAAATTAGCATTATATATATGTGGGTCCTACTATTTCATGTGTGTAGGAATCTTCTTCTTTTCATGCAACATGAGAAGTTTAAAGGCTTTTTTGCCTATTTGCCACTTTTTAAATAATTAATTACTATTTTGCCATTGTTTTCAAAATATTTCCTAATGTCTTACTATTTAGTCGACTAAACCAAGATTTAGTCGACTAAAAACGCGGGCGCCGATTTTTTTGATCGCTTCGCGATTTAGTCTACTAAACCAAGTGGCTTAGTCGACTAAATAGCGACATGGGAGTTTTTAAAAACCCCAATCGCGGCATTTGGAACCCTAATCCATCACAAAACCTCCCCAAACCTCTCCCCTCTATTTTTTTCACCAAATCCTTACTGAATTCGTTCGTGGGTAGCGAAGGAAACTTCATTCTAGCATCATTTGCGTTGATTTCGATATGTTCTCATCTCCATTTCGAATATCCGCCGTTGTGCTTTCGTTTATGCGGGCCTTTTACCTTTTCTTCATCCGATTATTTATTTATTAATATTATTAATATTTTAGTATAAATTATAGGGTTAAACGTGGAACTCTTTATCATGTTCATGCGTGTATAACACGCTCGATAATATTGTGAGACCCGTTAGATAATCAACTCCTTTGTCATGCGCAAATCGGATCCTATTGGCTCGTGGAGCTATAAAACAACCATAAAATTAATTTTTTTATTAAGTTTTTATATTGAGGATTTTTCTTTACGATTTTTAGTTATGTCCACAATCCTCACCAACTTTGGAACCTTGTAAAACTCATTTTTATTTTTAATTATTTGTCTAACTTATATTTTGGGGTTATTTTTTTGTCTTCTTTTTTCATTTTATTCTCATAATCTCATATAGACCGTTAGATTAAAACAATATATTACTTAGATTCAATCTTTTATAAAATTATTTCTATAAACATAAATAAGTAAATTTAAACTCTTAAAATTTGATCTATACCCTTCATAATTGCAATCTGTAATAAATAAAGAAATTTTAAATTATAAAATCTTATAATAATAATTTTATAAAATATTAAATCTAAAATATACATTTCATTATCTAATGATGGAGATGAGATGATGATATAAAAGAGGGTAATGAGGATATTATTTTCCTATATTTTGATATAGTAACTTTTTTATCATCTATAATCTCATATAGGATATCATTTTCCTATATTTTGATATATTATTAGTAACATATGAATGCTTACGGAGGTAGGTTGAGTACCTCAAGAAGTTGTTGTTGATGAGTTTGAAAATGAGGACATCATTAGGGATTTTCATATCTGTTTTAAATCAGTATTTTAACTAATCAATTTGATATTTTGAATGTAATCAATATAAATTATAAATTTTGAAAAATATTTCTTCATATTCGGGTTTAAGAAATCATAAAATTAATTTTTTTATTAAGATTTTATATTGGGGATTTTTCTTTTAGGATTCTTAGTCATGTCCTTAATCCTCACTGATCTTGGGTGAACTTTGATTTTAAATATAAAACTCATTTTTACTTTTAATTGATTTGTCTACCTTCTAAGGAAATGGGGGTTCGCATAAATGAAAGAACAACGGCGGAAATTCAAAATGGAGATGAGAATATATTGAAATCGACGCAAATGATGCTAGAATGAAGTTTCCTTCGCTACCCACGAACGGATTCAGTAAGGATTTGGTGAAAAAACAAAGGGGGAAAGGTTTGGGGAGGTTTTGTGGTGGATTAGGGTTCTAAATGCGATTGGAGTTTTAAAAAACTCCTCGTCGCTATTTAGTCGACTAAGCCACTTGGTTTAGTCGACTAAATCGCGGGGCGAAAAAAAAAAATCAGCGCCTCTCGCTTTAGTTGACTAAATCTTGGTTTAGTCGACTAAATAGTGACACATTGAGAAATATTTTTAAAACAGTGACATAATGGTAATTAATTATTTAAAAAGTGGCAAATAGGGAAAAAAAAAGGCGAAGTTTAAACCCCTAAAGTTATACTTAAAATATTGTAATCCACAATTTCTTGAGAAATTCAAATTGGTCGGTTTTTAAATACATCAATCATTTTATCCACTGTATTAATAATTATTTTATAATATTTCAAATTTTTGTTTATATTTGATTGGTCAATCCATCATATTTGGAAATGATTAAAAAATCGTCAATTCCCTATTTTCCCATTTTATAATTTTCTCAAAAAAGCAATAAAGGCTTCGAAAATTATATCTTCATGATCGTATTTATTTATCACCGACTGACAGGTAAATCAACCCGACAATGTTATCATGTACTATTATCACAATTAATAATTGGAAAGATCCTATAAAAAAGACAATTAAATTATCTGTTACGTACAGGCTCAATAAAGGGGTAATCTGTTCAGAATCCGCCAATCAAAGAATATCCTAATCAAGGATCTCAACTTAAGTGCGCATCACAATACTTGAGCTATAAGACACAGGTGATAGGCCCACAAGACCAAACCCTATAGGTAAAACTCTATAAATAAGAGGTAAACACTAAGGTATTGTTATAGAAATATCACTAAGATAAAAATCTGTGTAATTAATATGCATAATCTGTAAACATACGATAGTATTGTATTAAGAAGAGAACCAGTAAAAACTCACAAGACTGCCGAATATGGAATGAACTATGAAGAAATTCGGGCCCAACTTTCGTTGTGTCCTTAAGACAATTTTGCTCCCTCAATACGGATGCCGAAGGTTTTTCTGAGCAATTGCCTCCCAGGATAGAGCGGATTATTCGTCTCCAGAAAGATGACTCTGTCTGTCTGAAGCCCAAACGAATCCAACGAGTCTGCTTTCGGAATGCATAGGATGTTTTATGTATGCAGTATGAGTGTATATTTGAGATTAATTCTAGATCTAGTTTTTCTCTATATATCCTCTCTGAGATTTTATGTCACTAGCACATCCTATTTATAGATGACAAAACTGATCAGATGGACACCCGTTGGTGAACCGACGCAATCGGTGGTGGTGAACCAGTGAGACTTCTTATTCATAACCTATGGGATTTAGATCCTAAAATCCAACAATCCCCCATATGGATAAGAAGTTAGTCCATCATGACCAAATGCAAATGATCATGTATGCAAAGTGCGATTCCTCTACGAGAAACAACTGCGTCGAGAAAGGTAGGGGTTGCCTTTGAACCTTCTCTAGTAAAAAACCTATCGGATATACTGGTCAATCAGTGGACATGCTGTCTTGAACTGTTGACCTTTTAGTGTATACCAATACAATAGGAGTTACACAGTTGCTCCTTTAGCATCGTTGTTCTCATCCGTGTCCATTTTGGCCCCGGACACTTTGCCCAGTTCTCGTGAGTGTTCTAGAGAATCGGCCGTTTTAAATTCTCATAGAAGCGGCCAAAGCACTTCACACTCACATAGGTGATTCCTTATGATGTAAGTCAACATACATCATCTCGAACACATCGATTAAGAAATCATTAAAAGCTTAGAAGCTTACCCTTTATATATATGCATTGTTTGTCTAGGAATGAGTATGAGTTTAAGACTCCACGTGTTAACAATGATCATCACTTAGTTGTCTCTTTGAACCTAGTTCGTGGGATCTCCACTCTCCTAGGTAGAGTTACCGTAATAATCAACAATGGATCGGCCTTAAACCCATTCCTTTGGACAATTTCCTAACTATCTTTCTAGGAATCTCTTTAGTCAATGAATCCGCTATATTCTCTTTTGATTTCACATAACCAATTGAGATGATTCCATTTGAAAGTAGTTGTTCTAACGGTATCATGTCCATGACGTATATGTCTAGACTTGCCGTTGTATATGACATTCTTGGCCCTACCAATAGCTGCTTGACTATTAGTATCACAGTGTATACACACTGCCGGTACTGATTTTGGCCAATTAGAAATGTCTTCAAGAAATTTATGAAGCCACTCGGCTTCCTCACCAAACTTTATCTAAAGCAATAAACTTTGCTTCCATAGTTGATCTTGCAATGCAATTCTCGCTTAGATGACTTCCAAGACATAACATCCCATCAAGGGTGAACACATATCCACTTGTGGATCTTGTGTTGTTAGAACCGGTGATCTAATTTGCATCACAATACCCTTCTAGTACCTTAGGGGTACTTCTCATAATACAAAGCAAAATTTTGAGTGTGCTTTAAGTAACCAAAAACTCTTATCATAGCTTTTTAATGAAGCTCGTTTGGATTACTTGTAAAGCTACTAAACATGCTTACTGCGTAGGCAATATCAGGTCTAATGCAGTTCATAACATACATAGAATAGCCTAGCACTCTAGCATACTCCTTTTTTTTTCAGCTTTGTCAGTATTTCTCCACAGATGAAGATTGGAATCTATAGGGTTCGTCGCAAGAGCTATGTTTAAACTCTTGAATATCTCAAGAATTTTAGCAATATAATTGTTCTTGTGATAAAGCCAATCCAACAGATGTTCTACGGATTTTAATTCCCAAAATAACATCTGCTAGACCCATATCTTTCATGTCGAACTTACTGGTAAGCAATCGCTTAGTAGCTTTAATCATTTGATTATTACTACTCGTTATCAACATGTCATCTACATATAGACAGACTATAACAAACTCATTTTCGCATATTCGAATATAGACACACTTGTCATATTCATTAATACTAAAGCCATTTGATAACGTAACTTCATCAAATTTCGCATGCCATTGTTTTGGGGCTTGCTTTAGTCCATAACGGGACTTTATCAAGCAATCGAAAAACTTTCTGTTCTTGTCCTGAGACAACAAAATGCTCGAGTTGTTCTAGATAGATCTCTTTCTCTAATTCACCATTCAAGAAGGCTTTCTTTACATCCATTTGATGTAATTCCAACCCATTCAATGTTGTTAACACGATTAACATCCGAATGGATGTAATTTTTTTTTATAGGTGAATAGGTATCAAAGTAATCTAGGCCTTCACGTTTCCTGTAGCCTTTTACTACTAGCCTAGCTTTGTACTTATCAATAGTGTCATCTTCTTTTTGAAGACTTACTTAGTTCCTAGAGGTTTATTGCCAAGGAGGAAGGTCAACCAATTCACAGGTGTGGTTTGACAGAATGGATTCAACTTCACTATTCATAGCCTTGTTCCGAATGGTGCTTTGGGAGAGCCCATAGCCTCTCCATGTGTTCGAGGCTCATTTTCCAACAAACAGTCGAAAAATCAAGACCAAAGGATATTATGGTCCTTTGTCTTGTACTACGTCTAAGTTTCTCCTCTACAGGATTATCACTTGTCGTAGTATCCTACGGTAGCACAATACTGTTATCATTATTACCACTTGCTTCACTTCTCTTGTTGTACAGAAATACATTCTCAAAAAACGTAGTGTCCCTTAACTCAATAACCGTATTAACCAGGATAACTGATACATCAGACCAAAAACTGATATGCACTATTGTCAAGTGCATAGCCAATAAACACATAGTCTATTGTCTTAGGTTTGACTCTCAACCTTTTGGGTTTAGAAATCGCAACCTTAGCCAAACACCCCCACTTTCAAATATTTCAAGGAAGCTTTCTTTCCTTTCCATATTTTGTATGGTATGCTTTTTGTATCCTTTTGTGGGGCACTCTATTAATTAGAAAAATTAGTCGTTAAAATGACTTTTCCCCACAAATTCTGTGGTAAACTTGACATAATCAACATTTATTACAATATACAACATTCAACCACAACGATGCTATAAAGATTTCACATAATTTAGTAGTGATGCATACCCCAACTAAAATTATTTATCATATATGGGTGTCAAAATAAAACTACCAACATTTATTTTCAATAATTATAAAGACAAATAATCAACCTTTGGGTTGATCCATAAACACCTTATAATAACAAACTTTAATACACCCACAATACAAACACAACATCATAGCATAAAGATTATGAGTAGTTGAAAAATCACCATAATATTTGGAATTAAAATAATTCATAAAGAATTGACCACTTTGTTGACTAACAAATCAACCATGCTTAATTCCAAAATTTAAATATTTAGCATTCATATAATTGCTATTTACAACATTTAAAAAACATAAAATCATAGCCACAAGATTATTCATGATTATAGAATTAAGGTTATAATCGCATTTTACCAATACATGAAATCATGCATGCTTATCATAATACTATGAAGAATTAGAACACATTTATCTCTGCACTAGATAAATGATTAAATGCGCATATCATGCCATATGCTTGTGACAAAATATTTAATAATTATCAAAATTTGCTTTCAATAGCAAATAACATATACTCAAATTCTCGTTAAGCCCAAACAAGATTTATTATTATTATTTTAATTTGTCCCAACTATAATTTATATTTGGCCCAAAATTAAAAAACAAATCAGCACTCACAAAAGAAATGCCCAAAAAACATAAGGACCAAAAACTATCTAATTTAATGGTCCACAAAAAATTAGAGCCCAACTTTTTCCTTTATTAAAAAAAACGTGCAGCCCAATAGACACCAAGATGGCCCAACATATGAGCCCCACAGAAAATATCCTATAGAATTAATTTGGCCCTTAATTATTCACAAACACCCCAGTAGCTCAGTGGTTAAGGCGCCTCTTTCCTAAACAACATGTCCTCGATTCGATCCTCTAGGCGCGTTATTACAAGAATTTATTTTGTAAAATATAGTTAAATGTATTTTTTGCCATGGTTTGCCTAAGGGGTGCCAACAGTTCAACTGGTAAGGCGTCTCGCTTCAATGCCTTTGATCTCGTGTTTGAACCTGCTAGTCACGTTTCTGTGATTTTTCTTTTGAAAAACAATGAAACACTTTTTCAAACATATTGTACAAAACGCAATCGTGGGGTTTCGAAGTCGGGACGAGTGGGTGCGACGCACCACCCGAAGGTTGGCCTTCGCGCTTGAGCTATGCGTCGTTTCATGGGAAGGAGGTGACTCCCTATATATAAAAAGGAGATTTTGCAGATTGGAGTCTCATCCCAAACCTCCAGCCGGGTAACACAGACGCGTTTGGATCCTTCATTCCCTTCCAATCTAATTAATTAAATTAGAAATTCTCCAAATACATATAACATCCTAAAATTTTAGACTTTTAATAAATCTTATCATTTAACTGTTAAATATATTTAATTTATGCAACTTGAAGCATGTAGTCAAATAATATCCGTATGATATCTAATAAAACCAATAAAATATTATATTCACATTATGAATTAAATCCTCATTAAAATAAAGGGAGATAGTAGGAGATATATTAACTACCCTATCATACAAAGTTAATATATTTATTAACTAAAGATAATCAAATTTTTCAACGGATGTAAATTCACCGTGCAAGAAATCAATATATAAATAATTAAATAACATATTGATTTCTATGGGCACATCTAACGAAACGTCGGCACATTAAAAACTACACCCGCATTGTTTAAAATTTTTAATACCGTTTCATTTAAACGACCACGCATCCCGCGACACATTATTATTATTATTTAAATAATATAGGCTCAAAACTTGAAAGGAGGCGTCCCTTTTTATATATATATATATATATATATATATAAACAAAATAAAAAATCAAAACAACAGTGTTTTAGTAAAACACATTAGACTACTCAGATGAAACGACTTGTCCGTTCAAACAAAAGGGCACGTCGGTTTTGTTCATCTTCAACCTCCAAACCAGGTCACACAAACCCGTGTGGATCCGTCTCAAAAGAAGACTTTCCCGATAGAAAAATAAATTTCCATCCAATGTTTCTATATTATAGTAATTTCTTGGCCTAAAACATATACACTTATATATTTTATTGTAGAAATAAATATTCACATAACAAATTCAAAAGGAATATGTTTCCTAAAAATAAGCCAAGGAAAGTGGAATATTTAAACAATTTGCATATATATACATATATATTGCACATCAATCATACATATAAGTAATTTTCAAACGCATGAAAATTACTTTTAATAATTCATATATGCAAATCGAAACAAGTCGACATATACACACCTACAGAAATTATATCATAATATTGAAGTTTCAAACTTACGCATATATAATCCATAAAAATCATAATTTTAGAAACTTTAATTTTCCAAAATCAAATAACACAGATTCACAAAATTGTCTTAAGATTGTTATAGAAATGTCACTAAGATAAGAATCTGTGTAATTAATATGCATAATCTGTAAACATACGATAGTATTGTATTAAGAAGAGAACCAAGAAAAAACTCACAAGACTATAGAATATGGAATGAACTATGAAGAAATTCGGGCCCAACTTTCGTTGTGTCCTTAAGACAATTTTGCTCCCTCAATACGGATGCCGAAGGTTTTTCTGAGCAATTGCCTCCCAGGATAGAGTGGATTATTTGTCTCCAGAAAGATGGCTCTGTCTGTCTGAAGCCCAAGCGAATCCAACGAGTCTGCTTTCGGAACGCACATGATGTTTTATGTATGCGATGAGTGTATATTTGAGATTAATTCTAGATCTAGTTTTTCTCTATATATCCTCTCTGAGATTTTATGTCACTAGCACATCTTATTTATAGATGACAAAACTAATCAGATGGACACCCGTTGGCGAACCAACGCGATCGGTGGTGGTGAACCAGTGGGACTTCTTATTCATAACCTATGGGATTTAGATCCTAAAATCCAACATATAACATTCTAATTTCATTTACTATTCAGCCGTCACTGTGCACATACACCACTCCCTTCGTTCAAAGTTATCTGCTATTCTCTTGGGTATATAATAATTCAGTCTCGTGCACAGTGATTTGCTATTCTCTTGGGTATTTAATTCATAGATATCTGGGAGCGAGCTATTTGATCCAATATCAACATGCTAGCAGCTTGTGTCGCTTAAGCAAGGTCTCGAGCCTTGTGAATGCAGAAAAGCTCTGCTGGGAGATTCACCCACCATACCCAGGTGTGCGACCCGGGTCGGATTCGGATTAGTCAGGGCGAAGCTCTGGATACCGGATGAGCAACCAAAAAAAAAACATGCTAGTTTTTATCCAAATTTTAATTAAGGCTATTAAACTTAACAAATTATAGCTAAGGTTATATGACAAAATTAAAGATTTATAACTTGGATAAAATTACCTCCATACCCTTTAGTTGTTAGAAAACATAACCATATTTTTTTAATTGTTTAAAAAACAAGCAAAACCATTGCTCTATCTTGCAAATTAGGTAACAAAAAATCGCTCATATTGTCTGACAAAAAGATTCAAATTAAATTCATCCTTTAATACATAACCTATGCTAACAGCAAGCTTTAAAAGAAACATCTCAGCAAAAAAATGTAGAGACCCTGTCCTTTAAGCCTTTGATTCCTTCTCTGAAGAATTTGGTCCTCAGCTTTTTCTCGATGACGACAACTTTTGTTATACTCAAACGTTTGACCTCAAACTTTACCGGCACGAGCCAACGATCTGTGCACCTTACCATGATGAATTACTGAGCTTGTAACATAGAGCTAGATGTCACACATCGTAGGAAAAGCAAGATATTTTGGTCTCAAGGCACTCCAAAGGAGGTTTTTAGAGAATTCCACATTATTATAAATACTTGTACATAACCCTAGAATTGTACTCTAGAAACTCTTTTGTAAAGCATAAATATCTAGATATTTCTAGGGAAGGTTCTAGAGAGCTATTCTCCACCGTAGGATCCTTTTGATCGTAGCCGTCCATTAAGGAGGTGGATGCCTATAAATAGGAGGTGCTACCCTCATTTGTAACCATCTAAGCAATACAAGTCATTTGCTTTCAAAAGCTTCTCTCTCTAAAACTCTTATTCTCTCTCTAAAAGTTCTCTTTATCTTTGTGCTCTTTGCCTACTTCTGAGGGTTCGGTTGACTTAACCAAGATCAAGGGAGTGATCAAGTTAAGGCCGGCTCGGTTTTAGGAGGACTTTGTCTAAGACCGTGATATAGAGCTGCAGATGCAAGAGGGACAAACAAACCAGACAGAACCATATATTTGATCTAAGCATGGACACATTTTTATTTTAGTTCACTAACTAAGAAACAATTTTCAAGCTACACAGGGAGGGGGAGGGTGTTTACCAAGGAGGCTTGATGCCATAGTGCAGAAATTTGGTATAAAAATCAAAAACATCGATTTCATCCTTGAGGTTGGTCCTGCTATGATAATCTCACCAAGAGGCTTCTGAAAGCCGGCAAGATGGTTGATGCAGTTGAGATTGACCCCATGGTTCTTAAGCTTGGAATTTTCAATGCACTCCTTCTCGTTTACATAGGGCCATTGCGGACATTTCATTAAATTTTAAAACCTCTAATTATGCCACGTAATTTTATTTATAATTTGATGACCTAAATTATAATTTAGATAATTTAACCTTCTTTTAATAGGATTTTTCCTTAATAATTTAACACTTCTAGCAGCACTCAACGTACAGGAGGTATAGTTTGTTTAAACTTTAAAATGTAAGGGGGTTGCCACATGTAACTGGTAAAAAATTTAGCCATTTAAACTTGGGAAAATTTCGGCTACCCCCATAGATGAGACTTTATTCCAGTCAACCCCTAAAATAATCTTTTACTACACCCCATTAAGTCAAAATGAAGTTAAGTTTTAGGGTGAAAAAACAATGATGCCCTTCTTTTAGTTGTCTTGTAAATTGCCTATTTATCTTGTAAAGGCCTATATTTTTCTTGTAAATTTCCTTATTTGTCTTGTAAATGACCAAAATATTTTAACTCATGGGTTCTTTCGAATCCCTTTATTTGTCTTTTAAAATAACTAAATTTGTCTTGTAAAATCCCTTATTTACTTTGTAAATAGCCAAAATGTTCTTATCAACTCCTTTGTTCCTTTTGAATCCCTTTGTTTGTCTTAAAAATACTTTTATTTATCTTATAAATACCCTTATTTGTCTTGCAAAATGCTCTTTTGAAAAAATAAAATGAAGGGCATCATTGTCTTTTTACCCTCAAAACTCAATTTTATTTTGACTCAAGAGTAGTAAAGTTTCAGTTTTGTTTTGGAGTTGACTGAAATAAAGTCTTATCAATGGAGTTAGCTGAAATTCTCCCTTTAAACTTTTTAACGTGAGGTTGTATGCAACTGAATAAGGTTAGGAGGGTTTTCTATGTTTAAAAAAAAGAAATTCTTTGGGAAAAATTTCACCGCATCCCTCTATCACAAATTATTCTCAAACAACTCCCAAGACTTTTTAAAACTTCACTTTACCCTTAGGGTTAAACTGAAAATAAGTTTTTTGGCTGAAAAGATATTTATGTTCTTGTCTTGTACATGGCCGAGATGATCTTGTAAATTCACATATGTGTCTTGTAAATACATATATTTGACTTATAAATTTCTACATGTCTTATAAATATCATTTATTCTTGTGAATATGGTCATTGTCTTCTATATGGATGAAATAATTTTGTAATTTCACTTATTTGTCTTGCAAATAAGTATATTGGACTTGTAAATTCTCACATGTATCTTGTAAATAATAATATTTGACTTATAAAGTAAGGGTACAATTGTATTTTCACCCACAAATTTTATTTTTAGTTTAGTAATAATATGTTTGGTTTGATAGAGAGGAAAGAAATTTTCTTATATTTACTAAGTAGCCTATAAAAATTTTTTATATTCTAAAAATATCGGGCAAAATCTTCTCATCAAAATAACTTAGGTCAATATTTTTCCCAGAATCTGTTTCCCTTCTATCCCTCCCCCTTAAACCAAACATTGGTACAATAAAGTTTCCGAAAATTTTGGAGGTTGTTTGTGAATAATTTACCACCGAGGGCTGCAGTAAAATATTCCCAAATTTTCCCCGGGCGCGGGCAAAAACTAGTGGGGTTCTCCGAATCCAAACCTAATATAATAGGCTAATAGCTGGAAACTTAACCAGGGTTTATGATTCGGGCCAAAACAAAATAATCAGGGTTTATGAATAATAGCCACTCCAGTGTTTTCCGTGTTCCGTTTCTCTTGAACGCTCTGCTTGCACTTGAGCAAAAAAACAAGCTGCTTCCAAGTCGCCACTTCCTCATCTTTCACTCACTTTGGGTCAATTGCTACCATCCAAATTCCAAAGTATCAACGCAAGGCAGATTTTCGACTGCCGTAACGATGTTACCTTTGCTAGAGCCGCCGCTCCGGCGGTGCTTCCACCGGTATGCTTTACTTGTCCGGCATCTGGTTTATTGCTTGCCGTGTTGCGTGTTGGTTTTTGAGGCTTTATTTTTATCATCTTGCTATGAACGGAGGATGGTTTTCCTCTCTACTGATCTGTAATGTTAGAAACTCTGGAAATTTTTAAGTGTTTTTCATTTTAGTTTTAAATTTCAATCTCGTTCTGTTCAAACACCCCCTGACGTTGGTCATTTTAGATACATAATTTTGATGATATTTTGCTTGTTCTTATGTAAACAACCGATTTTGCTTTAGGGATTTGTGAGGCTTTTGAATTAAGAGATGGAGGATCTGACTCTCTCGGAAGAGGTTTATTGAAGGTAAATCTCATCCCTTACACTCAAATATTCTGAAATTCTCGCGTTGAGATATCTATATGGTTATTATGCTCACTTTATTTTCCTTCTCACTTAGGCGGTTGACATCATTAACAAAATTATAGCTCCTGCATTGGTTGGGCAAGGTTCAATATCCACACTGATATAGCCCATGCCTTTTTATGCAGCACCACCAAACACCAATGGGAAGGCGCACTGCTCTTGTTCTCCTTCCAAAGTTGCATGGATCGCTCAGGACAAAGCTCTGCAATTCCATACATGTTCCACTTTCCCTTTGCTTCTGCTCCGAAACTGTTTCAGAGGCATTTGCTGAAACCCACCATACCCAAATTAATGAGCTTTCCGTAGAATTTAACAATCAATCTCATTCACAAGAACATGAACGGCTTGAACAAGTTCGCAAGTTTCAAAATTTACTTGAAGAGGATCGTGGACATGCTGTCCAAAGTTTCATCAAATCCCTGGTTCTCTCTAAAAGCCCATTTTCTTCCCCTTTCGACCTCCACACCTACTTCTCACTCTCAGCGCCCTCCTTGAAACCTGTCTTCTCAAATTTGCTTTTTCGGGCTTGCTCTGATTCTGAGATGGTCGATGAAGCTATGGAGTTGTACTCTTTGATGAAAAAAGATGGCATGCTTCCTTCGACAGGTTCTGTGAATCGGTTACTCGAAACTTTGATTAATTTGAAACAGTATAAGAAAATTCTTGACCTGTTCCTGGATTTTGTGGAGTCTGGCATTCAACCCAATACTTTCTCATACAGCAAGGCTGTTCAGGCGACAGTGATGCTGAAGGACTTGAAAAGGGCTCTCGAATTGATCAATGACATGGAGGAGGGAGGAGTGAGCCCATCTAAGTTTATTTATAACCTGGTAATTGGTGGGTTATGTAAAGAGCGGAGAATCACAGATGCTCAAAATCTGTTTGAGGAAATGATCAAAAGGAAGTTGGTTCCAAATTTGGTTACTTATAATACGCTGATTGATGGATACTGCAAGGTGGGAGAGATAGAGAGCGCTTTGGCTTTAAGGGAGAGGATGAGGGTGGAAAATGTGGAGCCTAATCGTGTTACGTACAATTCTTTGTTGAGCGGTTTTTGTGATTCACAGAGGATGGCAGAAGCGGGGACGTTGTTGCAAGAGATGGAGGCTAACAAGTTTTTGCCAGACGGATTCCCTTGTAATATATTTGGTGATATTTTGGGTGGAAATAATAATGCTTCGTGGGACAAAGGGGGGATGATTGACAAGTATACTTGTAGTATTTTGTTGGATGGATTATGTAGAGTGGGTATGGTTGAAAAGGCCAAGGAAGTTTTGGCCAAACTAATAGAGAGTGGATTTATACCAAGTAAGATAGTATACAATGTATTAGTGAATGCATATTGCCAGGAGGGTAACATAGAGAAAGCCATACTAACAATTGAACACATGGGAGAACGTGGGTTGGAGGCTAACTATGTGACGTTCAATATCCTCATTAACAAGTTCTTTGAAATAAAGGAGGTGGACCAGGCAGAGAGATGGTTGAAGAAGATGGCTGAGAAGGGTGTTTCACCCAGTTTGGAGACTCATAACATTTTAATTAATGGTTATGGTTGCATGAATCAATTTGACAAATGTTTCCAGATTCTTGAGGAAATGGAAAAAACAGGGACCGAACCCAGTGTCTTAAGCTATGGTATTCTGATAAATTGCTTGCGCAAAGGAGGTAAGCTTCTTGAAGCTGAACTGATCCTTGTCGATATGGCAAACCGAGGGGTTTCTCCAAATGCAGAAATATATAATATGCTTATTGAAGGTAGCTGCTCGATGGGCAAAGTGACAGACGCCTTGAGAGTTTTTGAGGAAATGGTTAAAAATGGACCAGGTCCAACTCTTGTAACATACAATACGCTCATATATGGGCTTGGAAAAGATGGAAGGATAACAGAAGCTGAGGAGTTTTTCCAGAAAATGGGTGGCAATGGACACAATCCAGATGTAATCTCATACAACTCCTTGATCTCAGGATATGCAAGGTCAGGAAACACCCAGAAATGCCTTGACTTGTATGATAATATGAAAAAAGTGGGCATAAAACCTACAGTTAGGACGTTTCATCCTTTAATCAATGCAGGCATCAAGGAAGGGGTTGTGACAGCAGAGAGGTTGTTTCAAGAAATGTTAGAAATGGGTTTGATTCCAGATCGAGTTGTATATAATGCAATGATTTATGCTTATGCCGAAGAAGGTGATGTTGAGAAGGCAATGTCTTTGCACCAACGGATGGTTGAGCAGGGGATTAATTCAGACAAGGTAACTTACAACAACTTAATTTTGGTGTACCTTCGAGATAAAAGGGTGTTGGAAGTAAAGCATCTTGTTCATGACATGAAGGCTAAAGGAGTGGTTCCAAATGCTGATACATATAACATACTGGTGAAGGGATATTGTGATTTGAAGGATTTCAGTGAGGCGTACTTTTGGTATAAAGAAATGTCTGACAGAGGTTTTTCCCTAAATGAACGCTTCTGTTATCAACTTATCTCTGGACTTAGTCACAAGGGTATGCTACAAGAAGCTCAGATTGTTTCCTCAGACTTGAGTTTTGCAGGGCATAATAAGCAATAGAAGAGAGGATTTTGCATTTCAAGAATTCCAATTCGTCTCCTCAGAAATGAATCGTGAGGTCAATGGCTTCTCCTATAGCGTGCCAGAGAGATCATAGCTGGTTCATCAACTTGTGTGTTTCACCAGATTAAGCTTCCCAAATCACCTGGCTGATTTAGCTAATGGTTGTCATCAGTGCTGTGAGGCAGGATCCCATAGGAGAAGTTGAATCATCAAGGCTCAAGTAGTAACTCCTCGATACTGGAATGGTGTTACAATTTTGCCGTTAAGTGACTAAGATGAGGTATAAGATTTATGTTCCTTTATGGGTGTGTGTGTGTGTATGGCTGTATGGCTGTATGCATGTATATGTGTAGATATATGTACACACACATATATGTATATATATATACACACACATATATATGTATATATAGCAAGACCATTATTCTAATTAGAAAACATGTGGAAAGGAAAATTTTAGGTCAGAGAGGTATGTGGTAAGGGCCATTGATTCACTTTTACTTAGATCATTTTAAATTTATATAATGACATTTTAGTAAAATGAGTTAAAATTAGAATTAATTACTTTAACTCTTCTCCTTAATCTCCCCAAAATCGGTTAAATATGTCCTATAATTAGAACTGGAAGGAGTATTATTTTCTCCATGTCCTTTGTTTTAACTTTCCCATCATTCTATCAATCAACTTGAACAGCAAGTGCTTCAAAACATTTTTCTTTTATTGTGATTATATTTATATTGGGAAACAAAAAATCTTGAGATAAAAATGTGGTTATGGTTTTAGTGCCTGCTATTCAGAGAAAAAAAAATGGTTAGGTCCTCGGTGCTACTAATCTTGTTGCTCCCTCTGGTATCTCATCTCATCTTTTTTTATCAAGTAATTTTGCAACCAATTATACAGACTGACCAATGATGGAGCAACTTTTTTGCCAGCTAAATAATTTACCAATCAGTACTATCTGGAAACTACTAATTGTCAATTAGAGGGGACTATAGACAAATAATTTATTTTTCGTAAATAGATCATATCATAAATAAAAATTATTGAATGAATTATGAGTTCTTGTGATATTGGCCTTGTACATTCAGGTGCTCACACATTTCGGAAGAGCACACTGCAATATTGCACCACATTTATGGAGTGTAGCACAGGCTTACCTGATCCAAATCTCAATACTATAGTTGTTCTATCAGAGTCAACCTCAAGAAATGGAACTTCCAGGGAAACAAAGAGGTGAATGCTTCAACATTACCAATGAGACAGTATTAAAAATCAAACCTGGTTCGGCTGGTCAAACCAGTGAATATACGAACCAGTCCTTTAGCCGGTTTGGCTTAGAGTTTTTGAAATCCCATTTTGAGATCTCCTACCTTCTAGGGATTATGCAAATTGAGTTACCTTCTTTGGGATTTACCTACTTCTAGGTTCTTTTTATGTCTTTCTCCCTTTTTTCTGATGCAAGTTGGAATATTCGTTTTGATTAAATTTTGGTTCCTATTCTCATTCTTCACCCTATGATCATGCCATGTATCAATATCATCACTATGATGGAAAAGAAAAAAAAGCATATCATTACTGTGAAATCCACAGCTAGGGCCCCAAACACAATTCATTGCAGCATTGCCCAAAAAAATGTTTGTCGTGGTAGGAAAATAAATGTGGATGAATGCTATTTAGTGTCTGTTTGCCTAACTTATTTTTAGCTTATCTTCTACTTATAAGTATAAGTTAAGCCAAACAAGATTTTACAAAAGTTTTTATAATTATAAGAGTTTATTTTATAATAAATAAAAAAGAGCTTAAAAATAAGCTCCTAAGTGTTTATTTTTAAGCTCTTTTTTTAAAAACAAAAAAAAAAAAAAAAAAAAAAGAAAAGAAACTCGTAATCTCTCGATCGAACACTATCATCGCCGCCGCCGCCGCGCCACCACCACACTACCGCCGCCACCGCCGCCATCGCGGTCACCATTGCCGACACTGCCGCTCCGCCACCCCAAGACACCCGCCACCATCGCCGCGCCGCTGCCACCACCATCGCTACCACCATTGCTAATGCCTTTTATGATAATTTTTATTAGAAAAAGTGCTTATGACAAAAATTTTGTCAAACAACTTATTTTTAATTTAAGCTTTTAAGTAACTTTTAAGCTAAAAAATTTATATAATTATCAAACAACTTTTTTTTTTTTTTTTTTTTTAGCTTAAAAGTAACTTTTAAGCTAAAGATAAGAGGATGCAAATGGCTTAAGCATGGCAAATGGCAATCAAGATAATGTGTGTATTCATTTAAGTGGGTGTTTGATTTATTTTTTTAATGTGATTTTATGCCGTATAAGGTAGGTATGAATCATAGTTGGGTTAAAGTTAATCCAAAACGTATTTTTTTCATGTGTCATCTTCAGAAGCATTGTGGTGCTTAAAGTATTATTCCAAGAACAATTTTGAACCTCACCATTAAGTGAAGTTACATCGAACACATTAAATTATTTCTAAATTATTTTTGGTAACACTCAACATGCTAAAGTAATTTTTCAGTTTAAATTTGCCAAATTTTTTTCGAGTTAACAGTTAATTTTTTATTACTCTTTTCTTTCTTTCTTTCTTTCTTCTCCTCTCTCTCTCTCTCTCTCTTTTTTTTTTTTGCACCCATCAAGCAAAGTTAATCATCTAGGCCTTTTTCACGAGGTTCAATGATTTTACTGCCAGAGAGTGGCTTTACAAAGTACAAACCCCTTGCCTTTGACCATTTTTTTTTTTTTAATTTTTTTTAATTAATGAAAATTCCTTTTCACATTAAAGAAATAAGGCAAAATGGTAGAAAAATACTGTGAATAAGGGTGTTGAATTTCAATAATTTTAAATTAATTGATTTGGAATTTTGAAATTTAGACAGATGTAGGAAATTATCTCAATGCTCAGTTTTTTTAATTTCCTTAAAAAAAAAAAAAAATCCTCACACCCCTTGCCGACACTAGTTCTTTGAGCTCCGACACTAGTGACCGTCGGCAATAGCTCGTCACTAGAGCTTCAATGACCTTGCTAGTGACCAACTGCTAGAGCTTTGACGGTATTATTTATATATATATTTTTGAATTTCTCATGTAAAAGTCGTCAATATATATATATATATATATATTTATTTAAGTTGTTAATATATATACTAAAGTCGTAAATAGGGTTGATTGAAGCTATGATGGTATCATATTTTTATGAACTTCTTAAAAAAATTCGTTAATATGAATACTTAAGTTGTAAATATACATACTAAAGTTGTAAAAAAATATGAGACTGTTGGAGCTCTAATTGATTATATTTACGACTTTAGTATTTATATATTAATAACTCAAGTATCTATATTAATGAGTTTTGCTTGAGAAATTAAAAAATATATATGAGACCTTGAGTATATATATTAACAACTAAAGAATCTATATTGAAAAAATTTGCTTGAGAAATTCAAAAAAATATGAGATTGTTGGGGCTTTGGTGATCGGTCGTCGGCATGGTCAAGGGAGCTCCGAAGGGCGGCAAGGGCCTAAAGAAACGGAGGACCCAGACAGAAAATGGAAAAGAAGTGTAAAAGAAACTACGTAGTCAGGATAGGATTGAAGTGAGGAAATAGCTTGTGAGGATTTTTTTTTTTTTTTTTAAAAAATAAGGGTAGTTATGTAATTTCCCACATTTATCTAGATTTCAAAATTCCAAATAAGTCAATTTGGAATTGTTGAAATTTCATATCCTTATTATTTTAACAATATTTTTCATCCATTTTCCTTTGAAATAACAAGGTACAAGTAAAAGTATGAATTACAAGAACAAAATAGAACAATAGACTAGAATGGTAACGCCCTTCATATAAATCAAACTCGAGAGCATCTAATTCTAGTCCTTCAAATTCAAAATGGAGTTATCAACTTTAACTCATTACACTAATTAGTTAATAATTATTAATCCATAATTCTTTACGGTACTCATGAGAATTCATAACAATTTATAATATTCATGAGTTTTAGGATTACTCGTTAAAACAACTATTGAGGTTTAGGATAATTTAATGAAACGATTCGGAGATTAGAATACCTTAGATCACTTGAAGACTTCAAGGTTGTAGATGTCCTCTAACGTTGATACGTTGATCCACACAGCTATCCCCCGATTGCAATGAGAACTCCTTCTTTTGAAACCTACTACTCCTTGGATGCTTGCTAGGCGAAAACAAGGTTGAGTTGTGGTTTCCTTAGGTTTTTATCTTTTCAAGAAGATGATAGTTTCTTAGGATTAGGTTAAAGATAGGAGGAGCAAGATCATTGGAACCTTGCCTTTCTATGGATGGTGCCTTTTTCTCTCCAAACCTTTAATAAAGACCAAAATTTAGAGAGCATAAGGATCTTATTTTTCTCTTAGAAAAACGTGCAGGAAAAAGGCACACCAAAAATCAGCATTTTATAAGAGTCTAACCCTAATTTAAGTGCTTACAAGAAAGGCCAAATCCAAGCTTGAATTGGAAAATCCAAATCACCATGAATTGAATTCATATCTTGATTGATTGATTGAATTTAAGATGATGAATCATATTCATATCTTGATTGATTAATTGAATCAATCATTTAAGATGATGGACTATATTTATTTCCTTTTTTCTCCAAAAAAAAGTCCATAAAAAAGGGCACATAAAAAATCAACACTTTATAAGAGTCTTAACCTAATTTAAGTGCTCATAAGAAAGTCCAATCCAAACTTGATTTGGAAAATCCAAATCATAATGAATTAAATTCATAGCTTGATTGAATAATAATTTAAGATGATGAATCACATTCATTTCTTAAACTAAAATTCAAAATCATTTCAATCAATCCTCATTTATTATTTCTCCTATCTTCATCCAATCATTATTGGATCTTTATATATATATATATATATAGATAATTCAAAATTATCTAAATAACCTAACCTCTTGAATTTAAATTTAAATTTAAAATTCAAAATTAAATTCAAAATTTGAATTCCAAATTCAACTTGGCCTAAGACCCCGTTGGGTCTTCCAACACATTTGAACCCTTTTGTGGAGAAACTACTATATATGACACCATTTTCTCCTCATTGCACCTTTACTTTTAATAAAGCTCAATAACAATTATTATCCCAAGTTTGCTAATTTTAGACAATCAGGAATAACCTTTTGTGTGTGACCCATTAGGCCCAATTAGTCACTAACATAAATAAACTTGGACCAATTAAAAACCCCTTTAACGGGCCCAATTTATTTAATGACCTCATAAGACAAGCAATGCTCTGCGGCCCCCGAACTGAGTTGATCAAGTGATCTACCTTCCATATTTGGATACCGTGCAAGCATCATCCCTCACATCGTCATTCATATTTAGTCGAGAGCAAAGATAGAGTATCATCTCTCTTAATTGACTAAATGTAGCTATTTCACAGAACTAGGAATCTTCTTATATTAACTCTATAACGGATCATGACTCTTCATGATCACTTGCTATGCGCATAGTCTCTCGAGTTAATTAGAAGCTATCGAAGCTCTACCGGTCTTGTGAATAACTAATCCTTTTGTAGGGGATTGTGAGTTCTCTCAGCATGTTCATCTATACTCATGTATTCGAGTTACACCCAAGAGTACATTGTTCTCCCTATTTTCAGGTGGATATAGTGTTACAGTCAAAGTATAACCTTAGGATATAGTGCTCGATGACATCCTTAAGTCTAGGACGATCTGTAGTTCTGTACTACCAAACGATGAAAAACTTTACATATCCAATGATACTCTCTACAATGAATCTTTGTGGAGTCTCTCGGCAGGTCAGTTCGGTGCTATCTTTTCTCCAACAGATCACCTATGACATCGGCTAAGACATCTCCATGCCTGTATTCCATGAGATCCCTACCTTGTATCCCTATACAAGTAGATGATGTCGTACTAGTCTTATTGAGATCATCAATGCCTTTTCTTGGTGATTCAAGACGAGGAATAAGTTTTAGGCAATAGATATCCAGTGTTCTCGAGTCCTCATGATCATGATCTCTATCATTGATCCTCAAGAATAATACATGTTCTATTCCTAGGGCTTTTATCTTCAAACACATATTTACCTTAAAATAAAGGCGAGACATAAATATGATAAAGATAAAATATGCTCATTTATTAATAACGAAATACTATAACATAGAAATGATGTTGATCTGTCCTTACAGATTATCTTTAGGACACCTAAATACTAACGGTAGTAATCCTCTTGATTGCGTGCTGTGGAGATATTCTTACACTAGTATGACAAACTTTGTTTCTAGAAAACCGCAAAGATTCTAGTAATTGGAAAGGTAGAAAAGTGATGATCATTTACTAGGATCTTTGTAGTCAGATAACCATGTCACTATCCATTGTTGCAAGGACTGTGGTCAGTTCTAAAACTATCTGTACTGCCAAATCAATATTGCTCTGGAGAAAGGACAAAACAAGAATAGATGTTCTAAGGATTCATAATCAAATGCACAAAAATAACATATTTCAGATGTAACCAGATGTATATTTCTCAAGCAAATGAGTTGTTGGCAAGATGCGCAGCACGATGTTCAATAGTAGCAACTTAATTGTAGGTTGTAGAAAGGATTTCCAAATCAAAAAACATATCTCATTCTCTGTCAGAGAGGATTGGCCAAAAAATTAACTCTCGTATATATTTTCACTCTATATCACGATTTTTATTTTTTGGCATAAGTCTTTGTGATTGTTGATATATAGAGCACTAACACAATCACAAAAAACTATAGTGCTTCAACCAGTATAATGCTACTTCTATTTCTTAATATAAGATGCGGGAAAAGCATCAAAATAGTTTTTTTTTTTTTTTTTTTTTACCTAATTAAAGCATATTAGAAACATTTTACCAAAGTAATGCAGTTGGTGACATAAGGACAGGTCACGTCATTAATGACGTAAATAGGGTTCGCGCCACTTACACTTTCTGACACAAATTTTTGTTTTTTTTTTTTTTTAATTTATGTCAATCGGACCCACAATTGTGTGAATGCCATTGGGTGGCGTGAACCTTTTTCACGGTTTTGTGTCACGTGAACCCCTTTTCGCCACTAGTGGCATGAACATTTAATTTTTTTTTTTTTTTTAATATATGCAATCGTAGTTACCCACAATTTTCCAATGGGTTTGATTTTTCATGCCAAATCTCACATACCAAGAAAAGTTAGTTGACACAATGATTATGGGGTAAATTTTCAACTTTTTCATTTATGATTGACACTTTTGTCTATCTTTATGGGTGCAATTAATATGGGTAAAATTGTCCCTCATTTTTTTCCGAATCACTTATAAATAGGACCAAATTTTTTTGGTCATTATAAATAGGACCCGGTGGTAAAATTATTTTACCCCTAAATGTGCTTTAATAATAAGGACCGAGGGGAGTAGTTTTTTTGAAAAAAAAAAAACCTTATTTAGGTGCTTTTCCCTATAAGATGCACTACAAACTAAATCTTATATTAAAAACTGGATATAGTAATTAAAAAATTTAAATCAATCATTAAATTCTCCACCTCTCATACATAAAAAAAAAAAAAAAAAAAAAAAATCTCAACAGTCACCATTTGTATCCTCAAAAGTGACTTTTGAAATTAAACAGTTTGGGTTTAAAATTATGCTTGTGATGCCTCCGGCAGATTAGTGATTGAATTCGTTAGTAATCAGATGTTTTCTTTTTGTAGTGACCAAGAGGCAAAAGCTTAATACTTTTTTTTTCCTCCAGACTATGGCTCTTAGATTTTCTTCATATTTGAAATTAACCTTTTTAAATCAAATTTTCAATATATTATCAAAATAAATTCATGTTAAACTCGCAACTTTATAGAAGCCTATTCAAACATTAACCAATCAAGTTACATTAATTAACGTTTACTTCAACTTGGGTTGATTAAAGTCCCTTAAAACAAAAGTTATCACTTTTGCAAACCTTTAGACTATGTTTGTTTGAAGGTAGGGGGAGGGGAGCAAATTTTTTTCCCATATTACCCATGGAGAATTTTTAAAATTACATAGCTTTTTTACATCGTTTTCCGCAGAATTGGCTTGCGTCCTTTGCAACATACCCTTCGCTGCATTAAATGTGCGCCGTTTTGGCGCACATACATCCCTTTTTTTTTCTTAATAATAATTTCAGACACTGCCGGGTAGTAAAGAGAAACTAAAAGATACTTCAGGATACTGACTGATACTGAAAAATAATTCATGATCTTGAAAAGATTATTTTAGGATCTTGAAAAAATAATTCAGATACTCAATGCTACTAAAAATATACTTACTCAATGCTACTAAAAATATACTTTAGGACTTTTTTTCAAGATCCTAAAATAATATTTTTAAGATCATGAATTATTTTTCAATCTGCACTCGAAGTATCACCGAAATATCCTTTTAGTATCAGTCACTACCCTGAAATAATTTTTTAAGATTCTAAAATAATTTTTCAAGATCATGAAGAATTTTTCTAGTACGATTCAGTCTCTTGGATTATCTTTTAACTACCCGGCAGTGTCTGAAATTAAAAAAAAAAAGAAGAAGAAGAAGGAGGACGGCAAACGGCGCGCGTTTAATGCAGCGGATGCAGTGGAGAGTATGCTGCAAAGGATGCAAGCCAATTCTGTTTTCCACACATTAACTTTAGAAATATGTTACATTAGGGATATATCTGACTTTGCACACTAGGATGGGCATCTCCCCTCCTTCCCTCACCTCCAACCAAACATAGCCTTAGATACTTACTGGATACTGTTTGTTTCTGTTTCTTTAGTATCGTAGCTTTGTTTTCCGTTGCGTTCTGGACTTCGTACCTTGCAGTTCCGATGATTTAGTAATGAATGCATATGTTCTGTTCTGGCAAAAAAGAAAAAACTTGCAATCCCAAACAACATTTTATTATGCCAAAAGGACTTTTGAAATCCCAAAAGTTGAAACCAAATTATAGGTTGAGTATGTCTTGAGAAATTTTTCCTGTAATCTAAACTGCATCGTGAACTTTAAGAATAAACCCGTCAACTGAAACTGTACTTGTATTAAAAAATTTCACGACATGTATACCACGACTTCACAAGTTCAAAATTATTTGTCGTTAAAAAAATGATTCTATTATGCTAAACTATAACCTGATTGATAAAATGAATTTAATATGAACAGGAAGCTTGATTGATATCAAACTGATTACTGATGTTGAAGAAGGTATGAGGGAAGTGAAAAGATTTTGATTTTCAGCCCCAAGAACTGTTAAAGGCAGCCGAAGTAATGGCCTGAGAGAATTCTTGGAAGTTAATACAACCGTCACCGTCGGTATCAGCCTCTTTGATCATTTCGGTGAGCTCCTCCGCCGTGAGGGCGTGGCCTAACTTGGCCATGGAATGTTCAAGCTCGGCGGCGGTGATGTAGCCGTTGCCGTCGCGGTCGAACAACCGGAAGATCTGGCGGAGCTGTTCCTCCGTGTAGGGGCTACGAGCGTTGACGAGATCCGGTTCGACCATGGCGATGAACTCGGAAAACTCCACCATGCCGTTGCTGTTCTTGTCGGCCTTCTGGATCAGCGCCTCCAGCTGATCCTCGCTCGGCCTCAAACCCAGCGATCGGAGCAGCGACCCTAATTCGAGCTGCGTCAAGCTTCCGTCCTTGTTCCGATCGAATGATCGGAAAATCTCTCGCAGCTCCGCCACCTGGTCGTCGTCCAGCTTCACCGGCTTCTGGTTAGGGCTCATTCCTGATCCGATCGATGATTAATCAATGTGTTTGGGATTTGATTGATTGATTTTCTTGGTGGTATAGAAAGGGATCTGTTTTCTGGAGATAATTCAGAGATTGAGAATAATCAAATGGTAAGAAGAGCATTGGATTAATTATCAATGTCTAACAAGAAGTCGCTTTCTCTTTGTAGCTTGATTGGCGGATCTGAAATACAAATCCTGTATGCAGTTTTTTCCTGGTGATGAAGTGAGAATGTTTAAAGGTTTCACCATGTGGTATTCAATAATCGTTCAAATCACTCATTACTTAACTCCTCCAGGTATAATATACATTTGGGGAGATGATTTTGATGATATATATAAGAAATATTTTTTTATATTTATCAATATATATTTCTAAATTACTCATATTGATTCTCCTTTAACATAATAATCAATCAGAAAAGGGAACGAGATAATTACAAAAAGATTACTATGGTGTTTTAAAAAACATAGGTTATATTAACTCTCTTATTAACTTCATTAATCTAATCAAATTAAGTAAATATATCTTAATATTAAAAACGATGATAAGTGGTTAATGAAAATAGATTCTATATATCCATCCTCGTCCGTTGCTCTTTCACACTGTCCAGATTTTGAAACTATGCAAAGCTAAGATTTATTACTTTTTTAATATTTATTTATATTATGATATGCATAATAAAAAAAAAATAATGTTTCCACATCTATTTTTACAAAAATGATTTTATTTATGATGCATTCAACATTATTATATTATTTTCATCTGTATCCAACACCTATTATATTATTTTTCAGTTACATACGGTACTATAAAGTTATTTATGGTTTAGTTATTAAATGTACTAAAACTACGTCGTTTTGAATTAATGAAAGGCGTGTAATTTTAGATGAATTAATGAAGGGTGTTTCTGTAATTTTGCATCTTCATTAATTCACCTAAAATTACAAATACACCCTTCATTAATTCAAAACGACGTAGTTTTAAAAATTTGGAGATAACTCTATCTCCAAATCTTTAAATTTAGTGCTTTAAATGTACTTTAAAAAAGTTTATAGTGTTGGAAATACTTTAAAAAAAAAAAAAAAACATCAGGAGCTAAAAATTGCTTATCTTTACGTAGTTTGAGGATAGTTGTATTCAGCCAATGCTGAAAGTTTTGAGAGGAGGATTTGAAACTCGGAGAGAAAGACAACCGAACCAAATAGATATCGGGTGTGCAGGCAAGAAACAAGGAGATGTTCTAAAGTCTTCCCTTTAAGGCATGATTATAACCATTCAAATATGAACAATTCATACCCCTCATTCTTAGATTTAATTGGCGAAGGGGTCGAACTTTCTCACCAACAGGGAGATGATTCGATCCTGGAGTTGGTCAAGACGGTGGGGAAGACATTCTAGGGGTTTACGAAGCAGTGAAATGCTTTCGGAAGAGGTGGAGGTATGTGGACTCTCTAACTTAGTATACCCTGCGGATTGGGCTCCAAGTGCCATGCTTTTAAACGTGAGAATGGAGCCCAACCCCTTTCCTAAAATTTATTATATAAAAAAAATGAACATTTCATATTAATGGTTTGTTATGCTAGTGTGCTACTACTGTTATTGATAGATATAGTTTGGATTATGTTTTAGCTAAATAGTTCTAAGCCTCTAACAGAGATTTAAAGTATGAGCATGAGTCTTAAAAAGATATGACAATGTGTGAAGTCTTTTTAAATGTTTCTCTAAAATGTAGACATTTAAATGGGTTTCAAAGCTTATACCTTTAAGTTTATATATAACCCTTTAAGCCTATTTAAAATCTTACGCTATGTCTTTAGAGCATAAGATATATTCTTACTTGCAATTAAGTAAGGGGAAAAAGATTGATTAGTGACAAAATTGTCTGCGTGGATAGGTATAAGTAAAACCAATCATTTACTAACCGATGAGATATATTTTCTAAAATCAACTAAGCACACCAAGCGACATGTAAACTAAATTTTATCTATTTTTTCATATAAATTGAGACAAACTCCTTATACTAAAATTATAATATTTCATTTGGACATTACTAAAATTAGCTTAATTGCAATTATTATGCTTTATAGAACAACCCAAATCAAGAGAGAGGGAGTAAGTTAATGTTACTATCTTCAATGATACAAGAGAAGAGACGTATAAGAGAATTAGGGTGAATGAAAGGGGTTGAAGTCATATGTGAATAATGTAATGTGAAACTTAGTGTTAATGCTAAGAAAGTAATTTTATAAACAGTTTATAAAATTTTTAATATTACATTATATATAATTTTATATAATAGTGCAATTTTTTTTTTAAAAAAACTAAATAGATGAAGCATGTAGGTTAGGTTTTATAAAAATAGGCCTAACCTGTTTCCCTAAATATCATGGCAATATACTTTAATCTAAACTTTATTTACTAAATATGCGAAGTTAGGTTGTAGGTCTTTGGTAGATGTCTATCCTATTTCCATCTTTAAATGCTACTACGCTTGAATGAGGTTTTGAGCTTAAAACTGAAGATAAATATGATTTTTATGAATGTACGAAAACATAACTCCTATTGCATAAAAAAATTCTCTTTTTGCCTCAACTTCTCTCTTTTCCATTGTTTTTTGTGATTTTCGTTCATGAAAAAACGTAAAATTATAAATGATGCGATTCATATCTAAAACTTCCATATAATATAAAGATCATGTCCATTTACTAATAATAATTAATGACAAATTTCCCATTGAAAATAACAACTAAATGCACAACATACGACTTGACATGAACGGATGAGGTTATTCTATCTACACTACTGCTCAGAAAGATGAAAAGCAAATTGGGGGCGAATAATGAGAATTTCCCTTAATTTGGAAAGCTATAAAGAAGAAAACCAAGCTTTTAGTAAACTGTATAATTAATTGCTGAAATGATAATTTTGAAATATGATAGTAATTCTAAAAAGTGAGTAAATATAATATATGTCTTCCCCAATATAATTTTTCATATTAATTGAATGTTATTTTTATTTTCTCATTTGATATGTTAATTAGTTGAGACCTCTTTTTTTGTTTTGAGCCAAAATACATTTTTTTTTCTATTTAAAGTTAATTTTAGTGATAAGGATAAAGTGAGTTGTGAGCAAGTTTATTAATCTCAGCAATTTAAAATCCTTTTTTTTTTTTATCAATAATAATTTAGCATCCTTGATATTCAATACACATACATAAAATATTAGAACAATTACGTATCATCAATATGGTCTTGAATCAATAATTTTTTCTTTCAAAAAATAAATTTTTGAATTATGGTATTTGATTTAAGGAGAATTAATTAAATGAATTTAAATTTATAGTTATTTGTTAAAAAATATTTAATCTCAATTTTAAACAGTATTATTTTTAGTTTTGAGAAGAAAGATGCATGATATGATTCATATATTATATTATATTTATTTATTTTCTAAAAATGTTCATTTCACTGAATTTCAAGACACAACATTATTCTTAACCATATTTTTGTCTGAATGGATTTAGCGGCAAAGGAGGAAATATGTTCAAACCGATTTAAGTCAGCTCGGAATTTGGAAGGTTATTACTTATTAGTATATTACTTAATTACTTAATATACACAACGGCTATAAAAAATCAAGTGTATCGCGTCCGTATACACCTTTCATGGACTACCCTGATGAGATGGTGCCACGTGTCCCTTCAGATCCAAAATTCTTAATCATGCACCAAAAGTCACGTAAAAATAACCGCGCCTGAAGCGAAAAAATTAAACGGTACTATTATCACACACACCCTCACAACGATTTCTCTTAATCTCTCACATTGCTCGAACTTTCCAAATTTTGTTTCTCAGATTTTATCCTTTTCTTTCTATGAAGCAAATCATAATTCGCTGGTTCATTTTCTCTTCTTCTTCCAGTTTCTGCAGTAATTCTCTGTTTGAATGCGAAGAAGAAAACACTGAGAAAGTTTCTGATCATCACTATCGCAAAGTATTTCTCTCTCTGATCTTCTCTCCGATTTTATACTTACAGTTACTTCGTTTTTTTTTTGTTATATCTGTTGCTTTCTTCGAAATGCTAAAAGAGGAAACTAATCCGAGGGTTTGTGTTCAGCGGAGAACACATTGCTAGTTTTAAAGCTTAAAATCGTAGTCTGTTTGTGCTTTTGCGAAGGTAACGAAGAACAGAATTTGAATTCTGAATTTCTCTTATCTTTTCTTCTTGTTTGATTTTGTATCCGTTTTTGTGTTAGAAACAAAAATAGGTGTCAAATTTTGATGTTCGTAGAGTGAAGCTGTTATTTGGATTACTTGTGTTCCAAGGAATAACTGAATAGCAATCACTCTCCGTTTCTTTCATGTTCTCTGCGATTTTTTTGTCACAATATAGTTTCTTCTCTCCCTTCAGACTGTCATGGTTCTGAGATATAGGATTTATTTTTGGCTTTTTTAATGAATACAAGTTCTTTTTGTTTGTTCGTTTTGCCGAGTTTTCCAAGTGTTTGATCATTTCTCTCTATTATGGACGATATAACTCAAACGCCACAAAATGATAAAATTTGAAGTTTAATACAAGTGTCACATACGTCTCGAACATATATGAACACGATTCTTGTTTTTAATTTGCTTTGGCTTCACTGTGTAAATTGAATCATATAGACCGTCGATTAATAGTCTGCCTAGTATTACTACTGGGAAAAAGTGTACCCTAATTGCACGTGTTCTTAAAAAATAATGCTGTCTTTTAGTGCTGATGTGTGTATATATATAGTTCGAAACATGTATAAAAAAACTGCTTACGAGTTTTCATGTTGTATAATACTCTCTGTTAAAAAGTTGACATAATACATATTCATCTAGCTATAGCAATGCTCGTATAGTTTGGTTTTTATGTACGAAACTTCTAAAATTTGTTCATTACTAATTAGACAAGTGGAATCTAAAATATGTGCTCTATTATTCATGACTTATATAAATAGTGAGGTTTATTATAATTTTATGTTATTTATATGATATTGATGCTTTAACTATGAAATGCTTGGTACTAGTGGTTCTTTTTTACAGTACAGTGAAATTATGTACTTTTACGAGACAATCAATGGGTTAATAAAACAACGCTTACTCTATATGAAGACTACAAAATATATAACACTGTTTTAATTTTTTTTTTCCAAGAATGATCCTTACATATGTTTGAACTCTTTTAAGAATGATCCAAGTCTTTTATATAGTTTTGCCTTTCCATGTACCATTTTTTTTTTGTTCTCTGCGATTGAGTCAAGCCTACATATTGTGAAGTTATAACATGAATCATGAATGTGATCTTTAACTCGTTTTTCTTAGATTTTTCCCTTTATTCTTCTATGGTTTATGTGATGCATAGTAAATACTCCATTCCATTTCTTCGCCTAATTTTGCATTTTGCCTGAACTTTATGACCCATGAATAGTGCTACTTGATATAGATTTTATTTTTTAATATTCATATTGATATTGAATTATCTCCAATTTTCCTTTTCACATTCCAGATTGGAAAAGAAGAAAATTTAGGTAATAAATTGAAATAGCAAGATGTACACAAGAAGGCTTCGAAGGTCGGAGCCTGGTGTCACATCTATGGATACGAAGTGTTCAGACAAAACAAGAGCAGCTAAAGTTTCTGGAAGAGAAAAAAAAGAAACAACAGGCAAAGAAGATTTATTGAGCAAACTGAGGAAAGTAGATTTGGCAGAGGAAGAATGGGTTAATAAGATTCCTGAGTGTCCTGTTTTCTGCCCATCAGAACAGGAGTTTGAGGATCCTTTATTTTATCTGCAGAAGATTGCTCCTGAGGCACAAAAATATGGTACAAGTGATCAAACTCATTTTTCCTTTTGTTTTATTATTCTTAGCTCTTTAATATGTTGACGAACTGGCTTCTAGTACTTAATACTTCGTTCTTCATTATATTAAAGCTAAATTGTATAGAATCCCCTTGAATTTGATAAAGAATCTTCTATCAATTGACCATGTACCCCATTAAATTAACTTTTGATGCAAATAATCCCCTTAAACTTTGGGCTATAAGTAGGTGATTTCCCTAAATATTAAATGAAGTGCTGCTAAATTCTCTGTCATGTTATATTCCATTAGACCATTAGTTAATATAGACAAATTAACAATGATGGAGTTATTTGTACAATTTTAAAAGTTTAAAGAGATTCGTTTTCAACTTTTGAAGATTAGGGAAGTTATTAACATATAACCTAAAGTTTACGGAGTTATGTACAATTTAGCCTTACATTAATGTTATTGGGGACTTTTCTATAACAGCATACGTGCCTTTTCTGTCATTGATTTATTAGATGCAACATTTTCATTTGACCATGCAAGTGATTTGATTGTCATAACACTCTCAGAGAACAAATACTTTATGCATACTTCTAATAACAAAGCTTATTTTAAATGTTTCAGGAATGTGCAAAATTGTTTCTCCTCTAAATGCCTCTATTCCAGCTGCTGTTGTCTTAATGAAAGAGATAGGAAATTTCAAGTTTGAAACCATTGTACAACCTCTTGGGTATTCTGAATTGAACAAGGACAAGGACACAATCTATTCTCTCAGCGGCAGGTAAGAGAAGAATGCGCTATGATTACAGTTCTAATATTATGTTTAAATGATATTTTTCAACTGCTGATTTGTATTGTTTCCATCAGAAAATACACTTATCGTGATTTCGAGACTTTGGCGAACAAGGCATTTTTCAGTCGGTTTTACAGTTCAGGAAGTCTTCCTTCTTCATATCTGGAAAAGTTATTCTGGCATGAGATGGAGCATGGAGAGATGGGAACGGTTGAGTATGGAGTCAATGTCGAAGGTAGTGCTTTTTCATGTGATCCTCATGACAAGCTTGGAAAAAGCAAATGGAATTTGAAGGTGCTTTTTGAGATCTTATTCTTCTTATTTGTTAAAGAAATTCATACTGTCCATTGTTCCTCAAATTTAATCTATAAATTGCCACTTGTATTTCCATATTTTTCTGTTTATATTCCATCAGTTAAAAACCTTGCATTTTTCTTCTATTTCAGACCTTCTCGCGGCTGAAGAAATCTACATTGCAGTTCATTGACAGAGAGATTCCTGTAAGAAAGCAATGTTTAAATCCTAATCTCAATAGAATTTTTCACACTGTTTTCTTAGTGATTATTATAAACCTCATGTCAACGTTTTCTTTTCTTGTAGGGAATAACTGACCCTATGCTTTATATTGGAATGCTTTTCAGCATGTTTGCATGGCATGTAGAAGATCACTATTTGTACAGGTAACTCTCAAAACTGTTACTTATCAGCTATTTTTCTGTACTTAGCACTGATATATTTTAATCTTGTTGTAGCATTAATTATCATCACTCAGGAGCAAACAAAACTTGGTACGGCGTTCCCAGCTACGCAGCCTCTCGATTTGAAGAGGTCGCCTTAAATCATGTGTTCCACAATAAGCTTTTATCAAAGTACAATGGACAGGCCGGTGCCTACGAAACTCTTTCTCATAAAACAACCATGTTTTCACCAAATGTCCTGCTCCAACATGGTGTTCCAGTTTACAAGGCTGTCCAGAAGCCTGGAGAGTTTGTCATCACCTTTCCTAAATCATATCATGCTGGATTTAGCCATGGTAACTAACCTATCTATCTAGCTTATATCTATCTTTCTGTGCATGCATAAGTTTGATTCCCTTGAGTTAATGACATAAGAAGTGTTTTCTTTATATTTCTCTCATACTTCAAATGTACTTCACAAGCTTCTGACCTCAGAGGATCTAAATCACTCTGCTTGTTTTATCACAAAATCATAAATCCCATGATTTAGATATATGCAAATTTTATATTTATTGGATTGGATTCTTGTTGTTGGTTTCAGGATTCAACTGTGGAGAAGCAGTAAACTTTGCTGTGAGCGATTGGTTTCCATTAGGGGCTGAAGCTACAAGGCGTTATGCACATCTTCGAAAGATGCCTATGATTCCCTTTGAGGAACTTCTTTGTAATGAAGCAATGCTAATGTACAAGGCATCAAATAATCTCAAAGGCTCGTCCAATAACAAACTCGATTTGGAATCCGACCGCGCTACTAAGCTATCTTTTATGCAGCTCATGCGATTTTACGACGAGGCCCTTTCAAGACTAAGAAAAAGTTCCATTGAGTACTCTTCAAGTTCTTCAAATTCTCTTGGCACTGTGGTATGCAGCCTCTGCAGTAGAGACTGTTATGTGGCTTTCTTGCTCTGCAATAAATGCTACTCTCTTCCCATTTGTATTTTCCATGATGGTAAGATATCATTATTATCATTTGCTTAATCGTTATACATTAGTTTCTTTCACTATAGACGAGCAAGTTAATACTTAACCTGCTTGCTGTCAATTAATATGAGTGGTGTATTATAATTCTTCACTTCATAGTTTAAGCATTTAAATTGAAGTGATTCTTTCTAGTTACATTCTTGCATATATAGATGATTTTTAGATATACTTATTGCGTTATGATTTGCTGCAAATGAATTATTTCCTTATCTGAAACTTCATGAATCTTCTTCTCCTTTTTTGCTATACAGAAACTGAGACTCATAGTTGTTCATGCGGTAGACAATGTACACTTTACAAGAGAGATGAAATGTTGGCTCTGATGGATGCTGCCACAAGTTTTGAACTGGAAAAAGACATTTTGTTGGAAGTTCAAAGACATAGTGGAGCAAATATACTGTCAAAGACATCCTTTTTTATCGATCAAGAAAGCATTCAAGATAATAAGGTCTAACTGTACTCTCTGATAATTTAAAGAACAATTTGTTTTAATTCATTATTTGGATCTTAAAAAATTCAGTATTTGTGAGGTTAGTAATGTTAAACACATTGTAGAGTTAGGGCCTTCTAGTTCAACCGACTTTAAACACCTCCTTAAGTCTTTCTTAAGCACGAGGTTCACAAGTTCAACCCTCTATAGGTATAATGAGTGTGCAAATTCAGTATTTGTAAGGATAGTAATGTTAAACAAGTTAGAGCCTTCTAGTCCAACTGACACAAAACACCTCCTTAAGTCTTTCTTAAACATGAGGTTGTAAGTTCAACCCTCTATAGGTGTAATGAGTGTGCAAATTCAGTATTTGTGAGGTTAGTAATGTTAAACACATTGTAAATTAAGTTAGAACATTCTAGTCCAATTGACACCAAACACCTCCTTAAATCTTTCTTAAGCATGATATTGCAAGTTCAACTTTTTTTTTTTTTCGCTTTGTAAGTTCAACTCTCTATAGGCATAATGGGTGTGTGAATTCTTTTTGTTAGGTGAAAGATGACACCTTGATACTATATATAAAGTATTGGTACTTTTTGTTCAACTTTATCAACTCTAAAGAATTTGTTTTATTATTTAGACCTTGAGATTCTCTTTTGATAAACCTAGAGTTTAGGCGGGAAGAAAAACATAGAGATGTATGTGGGTCCCACTTCACCAAATTCTCTATTTTTTCTTTCCCCGCACTTGGATCCTCTTGTACCTAGAGAGAATTCTCTCTATATTATTCTAATCGGTTTTGACTTGTGAGTTGAAGAAATATAAAATGTTGTAAGCATTTGAACAACCTTTCCAATAACCTTATATTTGGCATTTTTATCTATTTTCATATGATTTGATTTTGCCTACCTTTTTTTTACAGACTGAACCCTTTTATGAATCTCTCATCACCATAACTTTCTCGTATCATATTGTTTCTGATTTTTGTGTCTATTGAAATTGGAACTGCAAAACAGAGCAATAATTGCCATGAAGAAAGAATCCCCTGTGGAACTGTTTCTTCTGTTGTGGAGAGAGCTTCAACCTCAAAAAGGAAAAGAAAAGAGGACTCTGTTGAGCTCAAATTGGAAGACAAGAAGAAGGTACTGCTGAAATTTTGTAGAAAGAGAGGGCCTCCAACAGTGATAGATGATAATGATGAGAAGGGAGCTCAAGAGAAGTCTAAATTACAAAGAAATGATTCAAATTTGATTCTAACTACCACAACAGAATCTTTTCATAGCTTGAATCAACCCTTCTCTTAAGGTAATAATCCCTAAAGTGACTTTACTTAAAAGTGAAGAGAGATATAATAGACACATTATAACGTATTCCATTTTTATGGGACTCATTATAAATGAGAGCCATTGTTATGCGTATCTGTCTCTTATATATCTCTTCATTTTAGAAAACTTTTAAGATTCCCATAGTTTAAAGAAATGGAAGCAGATAGCTTCAATTTTTGTGTGTATAGAGTCATAGAATTACTAGGGACGAGGAAGTGCAGTGTATATTAGTAAAGTGTATTGGTTCGGTAATCTTGTTGGAGTAAATAAACATATTATGTAATGATTCAGTCCATATTATGTTATTAACTTTTGGAAGAATAAACAATAATATCATGTAATGATCTCTTGCCACATTTTGATATTTTGGATCCTCCAAAAGTTGATCTCTATGAAGTTTTTTTGATAAATATTTTTACCATTTTATTATTTTTTTTATAAAGTATAAATTTTTCTCTCTTAAAAAAGGCAACTTTAGAAAATCCATAGATATATCACAGCCTGATATGAATATCATATTTATGTGGATATCTGTATCTCTTCATTATTTCATAGAATCTCCTATTATCTTTGTTATATGTATATCCAATATCACACAATTGCCTCTTATTATCATTGAATATATCGATTCTATTGAGATTGTAAAGTTATACCTCTAAATAGAGGCATGCGTTTTGTACTATATATATATATATATATATCTTAATAGTTAATGAGAATTATTCTCTCTTTCTCTTATTAACTTTCTATTTTATTTATAATATTATCACTACCAATTTTATATCATTATCAAGCCACTACCACTTTTCCATCGTTAGATCGTAATCTCAATAGATGAGAGAAATGATAAAGATAGATGAGATTCTAATCTAATGGTGGAAAAGTTGTAGTGACTTGGTAATGACATAAATTGGTAGTGACAATATCCTATCCTTTATTTATAACATGTTATCAGCATGAGACTATCGGATTTTGTTGACTTTTTCTTTCTTTATGGGATGTAGAGTTTAATTATTAGGATTAGAGACCTTTTAATTATCTTAGGAGGAAAAATTGCTATAATACCAACAAAAAAGTGATCTAAAAGGTTCGATTTTGCAAATCTCCTAGTATCAATTCTTCCATCAAAATGTCTCGGAATAAGGTATGCTATTCTGCAAATCAATTATGCAAACTTTTATATAATCCTAGCAGAAAGGCAAATTCTTGACTTGGAACTTTTGAATGGTCGATCATGTTTATTAATTAACTAAATATTTTAAAATTAATATATTCATATCTCAATCAATATCAAAAAAATTATATTATTCATAATAGCGGTAGATATGTTTTCATATAATTACGAACGACTACTCCTACTATATGCAGAGTGTTGTACTCCTTATAATCTCCTACTGTGTGATCAAATTTCTACAAACTAGGGATAACCCAAAAAAATCGAGCTAGCCAGACTTAACTCATATTTCAATGACCAGAAATAAGTTTCGGATAGACAGAATATCCAATAATATGCAAAAGAATTAGTAGTAGCAAAAAAATTAGTTTTACAAAACAAAGTTCTGAATAGACAAAATGATGATGATGATGATACCTGAAGAAGACGGTGACCAATGGACAAATGGCAACCATAGACGATGATGACGACAAGAGAGCTTTGGTGCGCAAATGACTAATGATTGATCAGAGCTTTGCTGCAGGTATGAGAATGAGGTCTTTAATAAATAAGTTCACGTCAGGGGTCTGAGAGGGGGCCGGAAGAAGTGATTTCTTTCAACTAGGGCTCGGAGGTGGTTCAAAGATGGAGAGAGGAGGGGGAGGCGTGACAGGGAGCTTCAAACAAAATGTCAAAGGTGTGACTGTGTGAAGGTGCGAGGTCGAAAAATATGAATATTTGCACTTTAACAAATTTTTTTAAAAAAAATCGTTGAAAATTAAGAAGAAAAAAGCGAACATTGAATTACAATGATTGGTTTTTTTCAAAAACAATCGTTGAATACTTTCAACTACTGTTTTGGACTAACATTCATTAAAACTCACAAATATTCATTTTTATTATTATCTGACTTAACTTTCAACGATGATTTCAGTTTTAGAAAAACAATAGTTGAAACTCACAAATTTTCATATTTTTTAAAATTCCGGCTTAACTTTCAATGACTATTTTTTATAATAGTCTTCGAAAGTAACTTTTAACAACCGATTTTAAAAGCAGTCATTGAAAGTTTAACTTTCAATGATTATTTATCTGGAAACAATAATTGAAAATTAAGTCAAAATTTTAAAAATGTCACATTACATTTATTTTTTGTAATAGTGTCACAACCATGTCATTCTTTTTTCCCTCTTTGAGCGTCTTATATTCATTTTATCACCCCGAAATTCTATTTTATACAAATAAATGTTAACTCTTTTTATCTTTTCTATTTTATACAAATAAATGTTAACTAGTATCGTTACATTTATCTTTTCTAGTAGTGTCACAACCGGGTAATTCTTTTTCCCTCTTTGAGAGTCTTATATTTATAAGGTTAAGTAGCAAATTCACCTCAGAAATATAGGCCTAGGAGCAATGTTACCCTGAAAGTTTTTTATCTCAATGTTGCCTCCGGAAGTTAAGAACGATATTTAATGCTGTTTTCCTAGTTAAAAAACTAACATTGACCATCGAAAAATTGATGTTGACAATAGTTAATTTTTTAACTGAAATGTGCAACATTATTACGTTTTGAAACTTACAGGGTAAAATTACTCTTCAGCGAAAACTTTTAAGATGGATTTGTTACTTAACCCTAAATTATTGCACACTCTTTTCGATGTGGGGCCTCTTTCCAGTATTGCAACCTTTCCACCTCCTCAATTTTCTTCGTTCGTCACCCACCAAGCACCAAACCAAACCCCACCTCCTCTGTTTTTCCATATAAACTGCCACATTTCAATCCCATCTTCACAATCCATCACTAAAAAGAGGTGTACGTGTGAGCCACCGAGAAAGGCAGGTTAGTAAATTGCAGGAGTAGCTAGTAATGGCGATGAAGAAGATGATGTGTGTGATGAGTCTCATGGTGATGGTGGTGCTGATCCTTGCTGCGGTGGAACTGCCACACATGGCTGAGGCGGTGACGTGCACTCCGTTGTCTCTGAGTCCGTGCGCTGCAGCCATATCGTCGTCGTCTCCGCCTTCGAGCCTGTGCTGCCAGAGGCTGACGGAGCAGAAGCCATGTCTGTGTGAGTACCTTAAGAACCCTAGTCTCAAGCAGTATGTTAACTCTCCTGGCGCCAAGAAGATTGCTTCCTCGTGTAAAGTTCCCTTGCCTTCATGTTGATCGAATAAAAATGGTTTTATAGTAATTGTTGTCAATGTCTATTAATTAATAATTATTAGTACCATCTTATGTGTTTTAATGAATAATTTCAGAAAATATATTACCTCTTGGGTAATATTTATTCTGTGTTCAATGATATATGTTGTGTAACCCTTTGATCAATGGTTAAGTTATCAGTTGATTATTACATTTTTGGATTTTTCCATCGGTATCTAGCATTATTACTAACAAACAACAAATCCGATTTGCAAGAATGCCGATTGATAATTACTACATTGTTGTAGAAAGCACTGTCTAACTACCAAATATTTTTTTCTTATTTCCAAAATCTACCTCTGATTAAATATTTTATGATGGTAAAATTATGTATTACCAGTTGAAGAAAATAAATAGAGATACCCGTGAAAATATATTAGTAAACATCATAATTTTTTTTTAAAAAAATTATTAATTAACGGGGAAAATTATTTACACATAATTGAAATATAAAAATTATTATTAAATTTAAAATTTTGAAAAAAAAATTAGAAAAATGTCATTTAAATACCATATGAAATTCTAAAACCCCAAAACGTTTGTTAAAATTTGTAAAAGACATAAAGGTGACAATGATCAAATTGAGATTTTAAAATGTTGATGAATTTATCATTATGCCCCTCTCTCTCTCTCTCTCTCTCTCTGATATTGTTGGGTATCGTTATGGCCAAGTCATAGTTGTCTTAGCAAGGAAAAGAGGCGAATGTGGAGGAATATTGAAATTGGTGTTTTTAGAGGAAGCCAAGAGACTGAGGAAGAAGACGGTGAACAGTATTTTCAAAAAAAAAAAAAAAAAAAAAAAAAAAAAGAGGTTGAGGAAGAAGATGATGAACAATAATTAATGAGTTTGACAAGTTTCATAATGGAAATAACAAGTTCATTAATGGAATTAATAAGTTCAATAATGGAAGTAACAAGTTCATTCTTCATGAGGAACATGTCATTCTGATGAAATCAAAATCTGACCATCACCATTACCAAATTATGTGATGGGAATAACAAGTTCGTTAAATGGGATTAACAAGTTCAAAAATGGAAATAAGAAATTCATTTTTCAGGTGAAACACATGTCATATGTCACTCTGATGAATGGACTTGTTATTCTCATTACTAAACTATATTAATACTATTAAAGAACTTGTTATTCTCATTACAAAATTTGTTAATTGTGTTCAGATTTTGGTTTTAGCAGAGTGATATGTGTTCCCATGACGAATTGTTATTCTCATTAATTAAATAATTCTTTTATTCCTATTAATGAACTTGTTATTCCAATTACGAATTTTGTTAAGACCATTTTACATTTTGTTCATACCATATCCTTCATTCATATTAACATTCCTAATTTATAGACACCCAGAACCCAAAAAGAAAAAAATTGAATACAATGTCCTCCCTTATATTACTCAGTATTCTCTTACACCTCTTTTTCTCTCTGCTTTTTCAATGGCACCAACTCCCTCCGCCGTGGATTCACCACCAAGAATCAGACCCACCATTCTACTCCGCACCACTCGTCAGCATGATCTTCTGGAAGACGCTAGGCATTTATCCCATTTTGTTCTCCTCGATCGAGTATAGATTAGACCTGTCAACTTGGTTCAGTGCGAGTTGGAGCTTAGTGGTACGAGAAGTCAATCGGTGAGAATGAGTATTTCCTCCGCGAAGTCGAAGAGCTTCCTTCAACATCATGTGCCGGACTTGAAGGCTATGATGAAGAGTCTACAGGAGGAGGCGATTTTTGAGATTTCCCAAGAATCTAAGGCAAGAACCCAAACTATGAATCAAGAAGAGAGAGTAGGTGCAATTGAAGAAGCAGAGAGAAAGAGGAGATAGAAGAAAATAGTAAGAAATAGAGGGAGGGCATTTTCTGTCTTTTCATCAAACTTTGATATTCTCGATTCCTATCAAAGTATTTATTTATCTTTTTGTTAATTTAATAGACATTTTAAGGTTTTACAATTTGAACTAATATTTATGTGTCATTTTCCCAAAAAACTATGTGTATGGTTAAAAGTTAAAAGTATGATATTTAATTTGACCAAAAATAGTATATGGTAACTAGTTTCAAAAAGCTAAAATTAGGCTCCCTTATCTCACTTTAAAATATTTTTTCATGCTAGTGGTTAGATACCATTATCTCTCACGTGGGGACATATACAACTCATTCTTTTTCTAATTTTCTCCACCACTCTTTCTTTTCTTTTAACCCAAAACAAAACTCTTAGTCAATTTTCTTCTCAAGAAGGAAGCCTGGTTTTAGGTTGGAATTGTTTTAGATTTATGTGTATTTGAAAATATTGACCATGTTTTCCACATTAAATTACAATCAATAAATATTACTTCGTCTGCTCCTATATGAAATATACCAATAACGGAATTACTTAGATAAAAAAAAATGTGGTAATTAATTAATTAATTTTTCAAAATATTTTTATTTATAGAGAGTAAGAGAGAGAATGAGTATGAAAAAGAAGTGTGTAAGAGACAATATAACATGTAATTAATGGGGACAAAATTAAGTAGCATTTATGTAAATAGCTTTTAAAAGGCTTTTGATGGAGGAACAAAAAAAAACCCCTTTTGCGATTTGATCAAGGGTTTTTCTTTTCGACACGTAGAGTACAAAAGATTTTTGATTCTCCTAATAAGTATGCTTCCTAAAATTTGAATTTGCGTTCTCCTCTTATAAAGTGAGGCTCCTTACAATCTCAACCAATAACTTTTGGGGTCATAAAAACCCTTTATTCAATAATATAGAAAACCCAATACCTCCATACATTGCCAATTTAGGTTCATTATATAAACATGAATAAAAATTATTTCCATTTGGTTTCAAATTTTCAATATACATTTCTTCTTTTTTTATCAATAATTTCTTCTTTTTTAAGCCAAAGGAAAATAATCTTATCACTTCTTCTTATCTTCTTTTTCAAGTAAGAAAAATCTTGTCACTGCATTTTTTTCCAAGTTATTGACGGTGCATATCTTTCTTGACAATCTTATCCACATGACTTGGTAATCTTACCCATGTGACCTGACAACTTTTTCCACCATTAATTACTTTCTTACTTGCCCATCTATCTGATTTGATTCTTTTGATATGTGGCTTGTTAGATTAGGACATGCTAGTAAATCCTATACGAAAAAGACTACAACATGAGCTAATTTCTAGAATCAAAGCTGAGAATTCTAGTAAATGTGAAATTTATTTAGAAACTAAGCAGACTAAAAAATCACATTTTTCCTGCCAAAGATAAATTGAGCTTTTATCTTTAATGCATACTGATTAGGGAGAGAAATGAAACAAGCTAGGGCTAGATGTGGTAAAAGATGTTATATTACCACTACTATATAATCGGGTTCATATTAGGTGCACATCCCTCTAATGGTTGATTCAAATGTTTCATGTAGATGCGTATGTATGATTATTTGTACTATCTTTTTTAATTAATAATATCAATTTAAACATTAAAGCAAATAACCGTGTATTTTTCTGAATAAGTAGATTTAATTTGTTCAGACACGTTATCATCAGAGAAGGTAGAGTTAATCTAATGAATGGGTGTTAGTTTGTTAATAATCACACGATATTGAATGGAATTCATCAAACTTTGTTGCGGAATAAGTGCCGCATGATTTTTTTTTTTTAAAAAAACATAAATTTTTCAAGGCTAAGTCGGGAAAAAATTGTGCAAATATTGTTTTGACTTTTGATTTGATCTGTATGGTATTAATGTGATATATATATGGGATAGGATATTGTTACTACCACTTTTTTTTACTATTAGGTCAGAATCTCAATATGAGAGAAAAATGATAAAGGTAGATGATATTTTGATCTAACGGTGAAAAAATGGTAGTGACTTAATAGTGAACAAAATTGATAAAGTAATAATATCTCTATATATATATATATATATATATATATATGTATGAGAAAATTAATTATTTAATCCTTTCATCAAGTTTGCAACTTTGTTCTTCCAGTTTGTTTTGTCAGCACTAACTCCATAATCCTTGTAGTTTCATATTTCCTTATATTACATTCGAGTCACCCATAACTCGTCCTATGTGGCATTGGTTTTGACATCCTAATAAGCCCCCCGCCAGCAAAATATGGCTTCTCTCTTCTCCATTGTCTTCTTCTGTTGTACCGTGGCTAGGGGTGGAAACAAGTCATGTTATTATCTTAACAAACCAGACTTGTTTTATTATACGATGGCCTGAGCCTAGCCTATGACATGTTAGAAGCCTTTTTTTCAACTTAAGCTTGGCCGGTCGTTGCACCGGTTTGACCTAGCCTGAGGCCTATTAAAGGGGACTACATTTTTAAACTTTTTAAGCATGCTAACATGCCTCATTACAAAATAGGCTTTGGCCTTCAAACATGGCTATTTTAAATAGACCGAAAACAGATCTACTTTAAACGGGCAGAAATTACATGAATTAATACTAATTATCCAAAATACATTATAAAATATGAAACCAAATAAAACAACATAACAATTTTCATTACAAGTTCACTAATTTAGACTGAATCAATGTAAAGCCACTGAACCATAAATCATAATAATTTAATTAAATATAACATTATGTACTAAATTAGTCATTAGTCATGACTAATAAGGCAACACTACCACAATATATTGGTAATTTACGAACTCCAAATATAAGATAATTGATGAGTACCCCATGTTGATATCTGATAAGCAACAAAAATACTGATTAAGCAAGATTCCCACTGCGTTTCGTCATATCACGTAATTAGATTACGCCACACTAAATAAAACTTTAAAAAGACAGAAAAAGGAAAAGGACCAGAAGAAATTTTAGAACCTAGGACAGAGACTTAAAGGAACAAAAGGAAATCGATTACGCCTTCTTGGATTAGTTTTTGAAGAATAGCTTTTAGAGAAAAAGTGGTAAAAGTGCTTTTGCAGAATAGATTCTATTAAAAAAAAAAGAGTAAATACCCTATTTGGTCACTTGAAAAAAAAAAACACGACGACCCTATTTTGGTCCCTTCAAACAACGAAAACCCTTTTAAAAATTGATTTGGGAAGACATGTGGGCCCAAATGTGCCACATGTGTCCGTTTGAGCAGGAAAAAACGTGGGGTAAAGGTTAGTAATTATTAGAAAGTTCGGGGCCAAAAATCATAATTTCAAAAAGTTTTTGCCAAAACGGTTTTGCTCAAAAAATATCTAGATATTTTTGGAGGGGCTGAGCACGTGGTAGAACCCTAGGAGCCTCTGGAAAACTCTGATTTACCCAAAAGTCGAGATTTTTCAATTTTATCTTTATTAAAAAGGTAATTTCTTCTTCTTTTTCACCCTTGAGCACGAAATTTCCAGAGAAAAGGAGAATCTCAAAAAAGCTAACCCCTCCAAGCTCAAGAACCCGAGCTCATCCACCCATCATTTTAAGAGGGCTTGTTGCCAGCTTCAGTGAATCTGGACAGCGACCCTTCTAACGCGTTTTTGAAGGGGTAAATGAAGTATTTTTTATCTGAAATTTTTTATGGAGAAACTAGACATCTGGGGCATGAGTTTACATATATAATATGATGGATTTAGACAAGATTTACTAGGTGAAATAAATATTTTAAAAATAGGTTAAGACAGTGACGTGAATCTGGACCAGAGGAGATAAAACAAGAAACACGCCAAAATATTTGTAAAATTTCCAAAAAATATGCCCCTTTTTAGTCCATAAAAAACTAAGTGTCCTATTTTAGTCAAAAGCCGATTTTCCAAAAAAGGACCCATTTTGGTCCCTTTAAAAATTTCCAAAAACCCCTTTTTAGTCCATAAAAAATGTCCTATTTTAGTCCCCGAAAGGACGATTTTCCAAAAAAAGGGACCCATTTTGGTCGAAAAGGGGTCCGTGTTTTTTCCGGAGACCAAATAAGGTATTTACTCTAAAAAAAAAAAGTGATTTTGATAAAAACGATAGAGTTTGGATATTATTATCAGAATAAATTTTTCATGCTCAAATTACTAAAAAAAGACATTAACTTTTGAGATAACCACATATAAAATATAAGATTTTATTTTAAATATTAAATTCCAAAATAAATACAAAAAATTAAATAAATTTGTCTACAAACTTAAAATTATAACATTTGTCAATTATGTAACATGATAAAAAATAGCTCAAACATATGTGTACTAATAAATTGTATAGACTAAAATCATTTGTAAACAATAATTATCCAAAATAATACTATATTTTAGATTAAATAAGTACTCCCTTTGGTTTAAATATGAGACAAGTTGACTCTTTTTGGAAAAATTAAATAAGTTACTTAGTTATATTATATGTTGTATGTCTTTAAATTATATATCAATTAATTAGTCAAACTAATTAGTTTGGGTAAAAATTAAAATATAAATAGTCTAAAGTAATTTAATTAGTTTTTTTTTTTATCTTTTCAAAAAAGTCAACTTTATCTTATATTTAAGACTATAGGAGTAATACATTTTCACTTCGAGTCGGATTGTCATATTGAAAGATTAAGCATCGGTTGTTCTTGGTGATGGCGAGAGAGATGAGAAAACGAAGGGTCTAATGACAAGGATCGCCATGATCGGCAAACATACATGAAATTGATCAAAGATAGATGAGAAGCTTTGAAAATATCTCAGAGATGAGCTCGCGAGGGAGTCTAGTGAGAAAATCAAGCGGTGGTGCGTGATCTTCAAGCTTGGGTCTCTTGCAGGGGTGGAGGGAGGGGAGGGCTAAGGGTGGGCCACCCCTTAAATTACAGAAAAGGACCCAAATTTTTGAGAAATTTCATTTCGGCTTTATAAAAATTTCAATATTTTCACTTTAGTCCCTACTAAAAGTTTCGTGGAAGGACTAAAATGAACATTTTAAAATGTTTACAGGTCTTAGATGCAATTTCATGAATACCTATATTCTATTCTATGATTTTCGTCCTCCCTAATTGTACTTCCTAGCTCCACCCCTGGTCTCTTGCATCAACTCTATTATGCATAGTCCAAATCCATGGGTGAGAGTTGGAGGAAGGGATGGATAATTTGAGTGGGGGAATCAAAAGGGAGACGGAAATAAGGAAAACAAAAGGAACAAAGATTTTGGAAAAAGGGAACAGAGCTGAGCTGATGAATGACAGAAAAAAGAAGAAAGAGAATAAAGGAAGGAAAGAGAATAGGTTGTTGTGCCCATACATAAAAAAGTGAGAAAAATCAGTTTCTCCAAAACTATGGTTTAACCCAAAAAACACATTTAGCCTTTTTTTTAAAAAAAGTGTTTGGCAACTTTTTTGCAAAACCAAAACAGGCCAGTCATAGGCCCTTATTTACTGACAAACTAGGCCTAACCAGGCCCCTAACATTCCAGTCATAGGCCCTTAACGGACCGTCTGATTTGTTTTTACCCCTTTCCGTGGCTCCCTTCTTCCTCCAACTGTTTGCTCTTTCATCTTCTCTGCCAAACTCTTCCCGCAAAATATAGGGGCGAAATACTTGCCATTGTTAAATTCAAAATGGTGCAATCCAAGCAAATCTCACAAGAAGTCATTAAAATCCCAATTCGAAATATTCATTTGGGCAAAAGGATGAGCCAGTTTCAAATCCCTTGTTTTTTTGGAGTTTCATTCGTTTATCTCTGTCATTCTTGCATTAAAGAAGTGATATTTTTACACTATCTTTGATCGATAGCCAAGGCGTTGCAACACGTGATTCTGAAATCAAATCTCTGTTATCATTTCTTAATAAGAGAACATAGTTCACTCGGGATTCCTGCCACTGCCGGAATTTGGCTAAGAGAACAGGATTTAGTAGACTTGATTACTGTTCAGGACGTGGGTGGGTCTATGGCCTGTCAAAAACTTTAGATGGTGAAACGTTCAATGCGAGAAGTGATTTCCTTGATTGGTTCCACTAATCGTCTCTCAATTTTTGCCTTCTCATCGGGCCCCACGAGTATTTTGCCACTATGGAGAATGACCAGCAGTGGCATCATCCTCATCTCGCACAGTCAAAACCCAGTCCGTTCCGTGCAACTCCAAGATGCTTGAGGATTTCTGCCACTGCTGGCAGATTTTGGGTGAGAAAGGGAGAAATTGAGGAGGTGGAGGAAGAAGAAAGCAACAGTACAACAAAGGAAGATGATGGAGAGGTCAGAAGCCAAATTTTTGCTGACATAGGCTGACAAGGATGCCAAAACCAGTGCCACATAAGATGAGTTATGGGCGACTTAGGTGTTTTCCAAAAATTATGACACTAAAAGAACTAAATCATATGAGTCAAACTATAAAGACTAAATTGTAAACTCAATGAAACTGTAAGAATTAAATAATTAATTTTTCCTATATAAAATTTGATTTTCATCACTGCCAAAAAAATTTACTTTGAATTCTTATTCCATGGCTAATCTCATTGTGATTTGTGTTTTTTTTTTTCTGAATGACATTTTTATCCTGAATTACTACTCATCGCCCGATTCATCAAGAAGAAAAAGTCCAAGAGAAATACGTATCAAGTTTCATTTCGTGAGCTTTCCTCACAAGTCAAGTCAATCCCTAAGAATAATATCTAATCTTCTTCAAAGGCTTTTAAATCATCATCAAACTGAATCCCAACACATGATTTTCCAGCTTTTACTAAGGTGTAATATCACATTCTTTTACCTTAATTACAAACATATTCTTAGCTTGTAAAAACTTATGTGTGCCCAATTGCCCTTTTGCCCATAAGCATAAATCAACCCACTCAGACAATTCAATTCAGTTGAGAAAACCTTGTAATCATATAGAATATACAAACTTTATGCCCATTAAACCCAAAGCCACGCTTATGGACCATGATATCATTGCATGTATAAGCATAACTTGATTGATCTGCCTTAATAGAAGATATAAAATTTGTAAGGAAAGAAAACATGGTCCAAATCCTAAATCATACATGTCTGAAACTCGAAGCAGAACTTATATCAACGTGCAGAGTTAACTAAAACATCATTACATTTTATGATGGTATTCCCCTCTTGACAAACTTGTCCTAACACAAATGGAATACGCAACCAGGTCCAATTATACCATTGCCTCTCAACAATCAACACACAAAATGTTTAAAAGCATAAAAGTTCTGTACATAGAGCTCTGAAAGACACAAATTATTCTAGAATTCAAATTTGAAGATTTAACCAATAGATCATTATTTTCATCATCTATAAACTGCAAAGTTACCAAACAAGTTAATATTTCATCCATGAGGTGACTAAAAATGACATTAGGAATACACTGCATACATACCTAGATAACATTTTTCTCCCCTGGATTGTAGAAAACCCCACATCAAATTTTGAACCCTGAATGCTACTTTGGATAATGCTATCAATCAAAAGGGTCAAAAAAATAGGTAACACTGGAATTGATACAACAGAATCAGTATCCCAAGATACTTGGATCCCCGATAAACTCTGCAATTTGTTCAAGCGGCAAATTGACCAGCGCATGGGTATCAGCATCTCTAACAACAGCCATTTCTTTGTCCAAATCCCTCTCAACTAGACTCCCATAAACACCTTTATGTTTACCATATAATACAAGAACTGGCCCCCCTCGGCGAGGGATAGAAGTCTCAAGAAAGTCTTGGGAAACCCCCTGGATGATCTCCTTGCTATCATCCATAGATATATCACAAGTTGTAGGCCCAACAACGTCCAATACCTGCCCCTTCTTCAAATATAATCGTCCTCCTTTAAAACTTTTGCTAATAACCCTGACCCGAATATGACTTGTAAGCCATGAAACTTGTTTCTTCGCCTGCTCTTCCTTCCTACTATCTCTTTTAACATCAACTACAACCTGATCACGGCCTCTCCTTCCCTCATCTCTACTGCGTTTATTCCTTGAATCACTATCTTTATCAGCATGTTGAATCTTTAACTCCTTCAATTTCCTCAAAAACCTCTCTTCTTCAGTAGAACCCAGTTCTACAAAATCACCAAGGTCCACTTTTACTTCCTCTTCACTCTTAGAAAGCTTTAAGATAACCCATTTATCTTCAACTTCTACAATTTTACCCTTCAGACCTGCATTTCTGCCCTCAACTATTCTAACAACCTTCCCCAAGAACGAACTATCTCTGCCATAATCCTTAGGTTTCTTCACTTCCTCCTTCGAACTTCCGCTTATGACCATGATCACTAACAAAACCCAACCCTTCTTTGGCAGTCCTCCTCTCATACTGTACAACTTTCACATCCTCCTTCGCATTCTTTCCAATGCCCATTCCTTCACGCCATCCATATCCAGCAAGCAAAGCTGCACCAAAACCCTCAACAGCAACATCTTCAAACTCATCAAAACCTCTATCGTCCGGTAATCTCTTCATATCATCCTTAAATTTCTGCAGCAACACAGAGTCAACAGAAACAGGCCGCGACCTTTCGTGATTATCACCACCACCAGCATCACCACCACTGCCAGCAGCAGGTTTCTCACCGTCCCCATCATTCTTCTTTGTCTGCCGAAGATTCAGACCATAAGACATGTCCGAACCGGGTTCCACAACTGTCGACGTATCTAGCTCAAATCCCACCTCGGTTCCATTAGATTCAGTGATGGGTAACTCTAGATTCTTCATCCTCTTGTGGGACCTTCCAATATTCCACTCGTTCTCAATAGGGGCAATAACCATGGTGGATTTGTTAGGATCAGAAGAGGATTTCAATGCATCGAACTCTGTAACGTACTCTCTCGCCTTGGAGTTTCCATCTTTGGTATCGGTAGCGGCGGCGTCGAATTTTTTGGAGGGCCTGATGGGGTTTGACTTGGAATTTGATTTCGATTGCACAGAGAAAGAGAGTTTCATGGTCGGAACTGAGATGGGTTCCGATACCAACGATTTCGACAATAAGCGATGAAAAATTAGAACGCAGGAAGACGAATTTTCCGACAATTTCGAAGCGATGAAAAATTAGAACGCAGGAAGACGAATCTCAGTTCCGATACCAACGATTTCGACAATAAGCGATGAAAAATTAGAACGCAGGAAGACGAATTGTGGATTACCTGATTAGAAGAAGGATTGAGAAGCTATTAGGGCTTAACACGAAAACTCGGCGGAGATGGGAACGAGAACCCTCGCGCAGCGTCGCGTTCTTCTACTCCCAACTCAGTTGAATATTTTCATCATCTTTGCCTCTAATTAAAAGTGCTTCTTCGACGCTAATTAAAAGTGCGTTCGTTTATTAGTTTTCTTAGAATACTTTTTATTATTATTTATGAAGTAAGTATGTAAAAAAGTATCATCTAACTTATAAAAATAGCTTCTAAAATCACAGTTTAGATATCACTCAAACACTCACATATTAATTACTTGTTTGGATTACTTTTGTAGTTTAGAAATGCTTATTTAAAATAGAACTTTTTTCACCTACTTACTTTATCAATCATATATTATTGAAAATATATTTTTGAAGGTTATAATTGCACCGATGAGCACCAATCAATATATCTATTTATGTATTTTAATTTATTATATAAAGGAGGGATCTTGAGATTCCCCGTAAAAATTCTGTAACAACTAAAATAAAAAAATAAAATATGAATAAAAATAAATACAGATAATAGGAAGATACAAACAGTTACAAATTATAAAATATTTTCAATATTGGGATATAAAATAAAATATTTAAAATAAATAAATTTAAAATAAGGAGATAACGAAAATAAAATATTTTGAAATCTTATCACCATATATTCCTCTTGATCTATCCCACTATCCTCTCTATAAATCATTTATTTTTATATTTCCTAACAACTTAACCCATGCTAAATTATTTTTAGAAAATTAAAATCTATTTTTATTTAATTATAATATTTTTTTTCCTGTCCCATTCCCAATTGTGACGGATCACATCATTCGGAATAAAAGATTCCACATTCAAATAAAACTTATTACGTGCATGTATATTTTAGTTTTTAAATATAAAAGTATCTATTATACCACAACTCAATGTGATAAAAGTTGCATTGGCACATTCCTGTTCAAGTTGTCCATCTTTGGCAAGTTATCCATCTTTTTGAAGGATGTCTGGACGTGAGGTTGCTCATGATGTTGCTTCAATGGAAACGATCCTATGACATATAGAGGCTATGTGGCCAAATTATTATTATTATTATTATAAGTACCTGATAACTTTCCGAGATATGCAACCGCTCCCACAATTATGTCATCATAACTTCCTTTTTTCATCTTTAAAATCTAAAACTGAAAAAATATGAACATGATAAATTGAAATATTTAATCTATTATAAAATTAAATACTAAATATTCTAATACACGTTATAACTTGATAAATTTTTAAGTAAGTACAATTCCCATACATGCTAGATGTGTTGGGTGAGGTACCCATATTTTGATTTCATATTTATCTTATATTAATTATTGTAGCAGCTGAAGTTACATACTGTACACTAATACTTGGTCTCTGTAGAGTGAAAGACTTTGAGGCTGGAATAAAGCTTATAGATGAAATGATTGAATCTGGTTTTGTTCATGCTGAAGCAGCTGTATCAGGGATAGTGGAGGGACTAAGAAAGCAAGGAAAGATTGATACCGATTGTAATGCTGTAATAAATGTAGGAAGACTTGGTTCGCTGCCAAATTTGTTTGTTTATAATTCGCTGATCAATTCTGTGTATAGATGGAGATTTAGATAAGGCAGAGTCACTGTATGATAGGATGTCCTTGATGAACTTGAGTCCCAATGATATTACATCCTCTATTCTCATTGATTCTTTTTCCAGAAGCGGGAGGTTGGATGTTGCCATATCTTATTTTGATAAAATGATAGAATCTGGTATAAAAGATTAAAAGTAACAATATATCCCTACAATTCTTTGATAAACGGCCAGTGCAATCATGGCAATTTGAGTGATGCTGAGTCTTTGTTCATGGAGATGACCAATAAGGGGTTGGAGCCAACCGTCACAACCTTTACATCATTGATTAGTGGATACTGTAAACATGGACAACTACAGAAGGCATTTCAAATGTATAATGAGATGGTTAAGAAAGGAGTTGCTCCTAATGTTTATACATTCACAGCTCTAATTTGTAGGCTCTGTAGTGCTGATAAGCTAAAAAGGATATGAATTTATTAAATACTCGTCCCGAACCTAAATATAAGATAGAATTGATATTTTTTAAAAAATATGTGGAAGTTTTAAATTACTCAGGAGTATTTTTATTCTATTTCTTTTTTTAAAAAAAAAGATCGGCTTCAAATTAATTAGTTTGACTAATAAATTTGAATATATAATTATAATAAATTTGTTAAATTTTTTGTCATTAATTAATAAAAACAAATGGGCCCCATTAAAAACAAATGCTCCTTCAAACACTTGTACATGTGAGTGTCTTCACTTCAAACATTTGTCTACTGTGGTAAAAAACCATGGATTTTGGATTTCTCTATTCCGGTGTCTTTTCTTATGTGTCCTCGATTGTTCAAAAAAAAAAAATGGTGTTTCAGATATCATCGTCAAGCTATGGTGCGGGTCTGCGGGATACTATCTCTAAATCCCACTTGTATATAGTCAGAAAATGGGCCCTTGATGGCTTTCAAAGGTGCAGGGACAAGAAAAAGTAATCAAAGTGGCAAAAAAGCAATGCAAGTGGGGGATTTTTTTGTAATATTCGGGCGTTAATCAAACTTGGTCTGAAGTCCAGCAATAAAAAAGTGAATCCAAACACACCAATGGAGGCTTTTTTTCCACTGGATTATATTCCAACGCCCAGCCAGTTTTTTTTTGCCTAAAACGCTTTGTTAACGTGGCAACCAAACAGGCCCACTGTATAATAGGATGTCCTTGATGAACTTGCGTCCCAATGATATCAGATTCTCGTTTGGACGGGTTTCTGCATTGATTCTTTTTCCATGGAGGGAAAAAGAATATGGCCACAACAGACCTTATTTTGATAAAATGATAGAATAAGCATCCAAGACAAGAAATTTATCCCTAAGTAATAATTTGATAAATGGCCAATCAAAAAGTGCAAATCACGGGAATTTGAGTGATGCTGAGTCTCTGTTCATGGAGATGACCAATAAGGGACTTGGAGCCAACTGTCATGAATCAACCTTTACATCATTGATTAGTGGATACTTTCTTCACGCAAAGATCAACAACTTATCTTATCTAGGCATTTCAAATGTCTAATGAGATGGTTAAGAAAGGAGTTGCTCCTAATGTTTATACATTCACAAATCTAAATCTTTTGGATTAATGTGTCGGAGTATGTAGTGCTGATTGTTGATCAGATGCTTGAAGCAAGCCAACTTTTCAATGAAATGATTGAACAGAAAATTCTGCCAAATGAGGTGACATATAATGTGATGATTGAAGTGCACTGTAGAGGAGGTAACATTGATAGGGCCTTTGAATTTCTAGAAGAGATGCTTCAAAGGGGACTTGTGCCAGACACGTATACTTACAGGCCTCTTATTCATGGCCTTTGTTCTACTCATAGGGTTTCTCAAGCTAAAGATTTCATTGATAGTCTCCACAAGAAGGGTCTGAAGTTAAATGAGTTGTGCTATATTGCTCTTTTCAGGGTTATCGCCAAGAAGGAAGATTGGAGGAGGCATAGAGTGCTTCAGAGGAAATGATTCAGAGAGGAATGAACATGGATATGGTTTGCTATGGTGTACTTGTCGATGCTTCTCTGAAGAAGCAAGATATGAAAATATTATTTGATCTCATAAAAGCAATGCATGATCAAGGATTGAAGCCTGATAGCCTAATGTATACAAGTATATATGATTGACACTTATAGCAAAGCAGGATCTTTTGAGAAGGCTTTTGAATATTGGAAATTGATGATTACAGAGGAATGCTTTCCAAATGCCGTCACTTATACCGCTTGGATTAATGGCTTATGCAAGGCAGGGGAAAGACATAGCGGTATTTTTAACAAAATGCTGGATGCAAATGTGCTTCCAAATTCAGTTAAATATGGGTGCTTTCTTGATCAACTCACAAAGGAGGGATATAAGAAGGAAGTGGTTGGTCTTCGCAATGCAATGCTCAAGGGCCTCTCATCCGTGGCTTCTGTAAATTGGGTAAATTTTCGGAAGCTACCAAGCTTCATTCTGAAATGTCTGAAAATGGTGTTTTCCCAGACTTCATTAGTTATTCAACATTTATTTATGAGTATTGCAGAAGGGGTAATATAGAAGAAGCAGTTAGGTTTTGGGATGGCATGCTAAACAAAGGTCTAAAACCTGATAAGCTCATAAGCTGGCGTATAACTTTCTGATATATGGTTGCTGTGTTAATGGTCATCTCGACGAGGCACTTGAGTTGCGCGATGACATGATAACAAGAGGGATGAAGCCAACCTGGTTCATGTAGAATCTCTGTTTGAGAGATGTGGTTGAAAGTTAGAAAGCTCATCTTTTTGAAATGGTGGGTGACAGTTGAAGTTAGCCTGGAAATATAGTGTTGTTGGAAATTCAAAGAGCCTTGAATTTCAAGGTTATTATTTGCAACAGTGGAAATTATGTTTATTGTTTTTGTTATGAACAAACCACCATTTTTTCTGATATTTTATCAATTGTAGATAGTTTTCATCTCCTGTTTGTTGTGAATTACAGGCAAAGGACATGTACATATTGAGATGTCAAACTTAAAAAGATTACAACATGAGGCTTGAACTTTTTGTGTTTTATAGTGTAATCAGTAAAGTGTTGTTTATGCTAGGCAGTTTTTAGGGCATATTAATAGGAACTTTTTAGTTTTGTCAATCCAGAATTTATGGAAGGTTTGACACACAGGAATTCAGATCATTTGGAGAAAGTCATTTAATTCTGCTGAGAGTCTTATAATTGGTTTTCATTTCAGTATGTTGTACGTCAAGCCCATTGTTGGGGACACAGAGCAAAATTTGTCAATATGGTTTCTCTGCAAATTCTATGCAGATTAAATTAAAAGTCTCCTTTTATAGAATTAAATTTTAGAATTCTCTCTCTCTCTCTCTCTCACACACACACATGTAATATCAAAAAAATTAAATATTTTATTTAAATTTTAGAATTCCTTTCTAATATATATATGATATTAGTTAGCGGTGAGAGGAATGACTTATTTTCTATTTAACTTTTAAACAAGTAATATAGGAAAAAAAAATCAGGTTGTAAATGTGATTTGTGTTTGGATTAAGGTAGCATAAATAATTTTTTCTAAATTAAAGAGTGTTTGAATTATTATTTCAAAATTCAATTGAGATAAAAAAAAATGATTGAAAATGACATCAATTTTATTGAATACTCCCTTTGGTCCTAATTATAAGACATGGTTGACTTTTTTTGGAGAGATTAAGGAAGCTAATTAAATTACTTTAGAGTATTTTTATTTTTACTTTTCTTCAAACTAATTAGTTTGAATAATAAACTAATATATAATCTAAGAATACACAACAAATGAAATGATTAAGTAACTTATTTAGCTTCCTTAATCTCTCCAAACAAACTCAACTATATCTTATTAGTACTATGTATACATATTAGTTGTATATATTAAAATAATCAAGATAAAAATTTAAATTTAAATTTGGAAAAAATTTAATTTATTATTAAAAAATAAATAAAATCTTTAATTAAATATATTATAATGCATACAAATATTTTTTTAGAGGTTAATCCTATAACAGTACATTGCTCTAGAATTGTAGACAACGCTATTTTAAATTGATAAAATATTTAATGATAGAATTAGTAATAAATGTTTTAGCAATCTTTCTTTCAATATACACAACCAAATTATTTGCAAGAAAATCATCTTCCATCTTGTTTTGAAGCCTTGTCTTTACATTTTTCATTGCTGAGAGTTCACATTCACTACTTGCTGAATTAATATCTTTTGTTATTAAACATAAATTTAATAGTACTACTCAAACCACAAAACTAATCAACATAATATTACCCTCATTAGAAAGAGAAAAATATGTAGAATATTGTTCATAAAAGGAGTGAGGTGAAAAGAAGTAATTTTGAGTACATATTTAGTCCTTAAAATAAAGATGAACAACGTCGGAGCCGGAAATGGAAGAAGTTTGACGCCTTTGAACCGTCTCATACGCATCGAAGAAAATGACAAAGGAAAGTGGGGTGTATTTGATTTAATACCCCTCTTCCAAGTGCAAGCTAAAGGGCCACGGGCCCCTTCAATTATTATTTTCATTCATTTTTTTAATAGGCCACGGTTCTTTTAAAAAAAAAAAAAAAATCAATGAGTAATGAACCAAATATTGCCCTAATAAAAAAAGGAGTGTAATTATAGAGAAGATAAGAGATTAACTAGAGCCAAATTATTAGTTAAATAAAATATCATATAATAAATACATAAGATAAGAGAAGGTCAGTTGGAGCCAAGGCCCCATCTGGCCAAGACGTAGTTCCGCCATTGTATGTGGAAATTCTTGGAGATTTAACAAAAAATGAAATATTAATAATATGGTTCATGAAGAACTAATAACAAAATTGGTATGGTTATGAAGAAATAATAATATAGGAATAAGAAAAATATATTTGAATAACTCACACTTAGGGGTAGATTGTTAGAATACAAGTGTGAGACATGTTGGATAACGATTTCAATTTTGTCATATGTTGTAGAAATTGAAAAGTTGTTACAATAAATCAAGTTTACTAATTTAGACAAGTTTATTGTTTGTGTGACTAGTTTAATCATCCAAGTCACATAAATGAGGCAACAACTTATTAAATATTATGGACTGACTTTCATTAAAGAATCAAAGATTCTTTATGAGTAGTCAATATATTATTATTTGTTGCTTGTGCTCAAAGAATATTGACTAAGAGAATATCACCAGTTGTGATTTTGTATAGATCTCTAAACTTTTGGAAATATATCATACTCATATATATGATGAGCCCGTTCAAATAGTATGCAAACCATACAAATATTAATAAATTTGATAGATGTATCTATGAGATGGTTACATATTTGCAACATGAAATTTGCAAGGTTGTTTGAATAAATTATTATAGTGCACAATTTACAGATTATATGATCCATAAAATGATCTAGCAAAATTATCTATAAAAGCCTTCATATGAGCCAGATCAAAATTCATGAGAATAAAATTCCCTTTTTAATGTTGGGATTATTGATCTTACATATTATTGTAGTACATAATGCATCAAGCCAACATAGTATCATAAATTCCCTTACTATAATTGACTTTTGGTCGGGAGTTAGATACTTTCCATCATAGAATTTATTATTCCACCATGATATTGCACATAGATGGATATTCAAATAAAGTTGAAATAAATGTTGGGTAAGAACCTCCTTCCTCTTGTTTGTCTCCAAATGAAACCAAATGATGTTTCTAAAGAGAACAAATGGATTTAGGAGACTTAGATTGGATGATTAATTGATTGTCATTTGACAAAGTTTTCCCAACATGAGGGGGAGGAAATGAGTAGCTGGAAAAGTAAATATATTGAGTGCATCAAAGTAGATCCTCAAATATAAAGAACTAGAAGTTCATCAAATATTGTGTTCTTAACATATCGTAAAATATTTTCCGATGCAATCACTGATCTAAATGAGAATTCTTAAATCTCATGTTTCAGTTGAAAAATGCTCCATTAAGTATAAAATGAAAAATGAGACTTGCCTTGCAACAATAAAAAGGGTTAAGTAGAAAATTTGCCTTAGACGTATACCCCCAGGGGCAATTTTGCTCTGGAAGTTTTTTTTGGCTCAATGTAGTCCCATAAGTTTAAAAACGTAGCAATCTTGAAATTTTCCGTTAAAAAAACTAATGCGACCATTAAAAAAGTGACATTGACTGTTAACTTTTTAACGGAAAAGGAAAAATTACTATGTTTTTAAATTTTCAGGGCTAAATTGAACCAAAAAAAAAAAACTTTCAAGGCTAAATTGCTCCTAGGCGTATACTTCCGGGGCAAATTTACTACTTAATCCAAATAAAATGAGACATTCTTGAAGCATGAGAAAGTGATCGATTCCAAAAGAAAAGAAAAGGAGCAAATAATTAAGATGATCATATTGAGGAGGCAAGAATTGAGACATAACTATTTGTAAGACCCCCCCTAAAAGGTTGAGATACCTAAAAGCAATAAAAAGATCTCAATTAATTATGTCATAAAAGAAAAAGGAATCGAGAAGATGAAGTTGTCAACAATGGTTTTTGATGAAAATATTATGTGATCAAATGAGGATCTTGTATAGAAATATGTCATGAGACACATACATAAAGAAAGTTGGCAATCAGAAAATAAGAGGCGCAACATGTAATATCATAATGTGAAATTGTGCATTTCTAGCCTAAGCACCTGAAGTGCGCTATTATTATTATATATTATTATATAAATGGGCATTCTTGTATGAAAAGCAGGGGCAGAGCTAGGAATTGTAATTATGGGGGGTGAAATTTATAGAATAGAACATAGGTATTTATGAAATGGCATCTGAGACTTATAAACATTTCAAGATGTTCATTTTAGTCCCTTTACGAAACTTTTAATAGGGACTAAAATGAAAATATTGAAATTTTTGTAAACTGAAATGAAATTTCTTAAAAAATTTGGGTCCTTTTCTATAATTTTGGGAGGGCGGGTGCCACCCCTAGCCCTCGCCTCCCTCCGCTCCTGATGAAAAGGCGGAAATATAGTCACAATGCTCTTTACAAAAGCTTAATGTTGATAGATATTATCTTGTGGTAGATTAAATATTCATACGTCTTGTTAATTTGCAAGTTTGGTGGTCTATAAAACTTTTTATATGCATCCATAGAATATGGTTATAACCCACTACTAAAAAATACTAAATAGTGACGAGAATTTGTAAGGAAAAAATCCGTCGCAATTTGTAATGGATTTTGCGACGGATTTTATTTTTCTGTTACAATGTGCAACGAAATAAATAATTCGTTGCAAATTGCAAAGGAAATTAAAATCCATCACAAAAATTTGCGATGGAATAGATAATCCGTCGTAATTTGCAATGGAATAAATAATCCATCATAAAAATGTGTTTTTTATCAATTTAAATCCTCAATTTCTCCGGGCTTAATTTGCGGCGAATTTTATTTTCCATCTCAATTTGCGATAGAATAAATAATATGCGACGGAAATTAAAATCAATAAAAAAAATTGCGATGAAATAAATAATTAAATCACAAAAATGTGTTTTTATCAATTTAAATCTTGATTTCTCCAAGCTTAATTTATGAGGGAAATTAAAATCCGTGGCAAAAATTTGTGACAGAATAAATAATCTGTTACAAAAATGTGTTTTTATCAATTTAAATCCTCGATTTCTCCAGGCTTAATTTGAGACGGATTTTATTTTCCGTTGCAATTTGCGACAAAAATTAAAATCCGCCACAAAAATTTGTGACAGAAAAATAAACCATCATAAAGTTGTGTTTTTATCAATTTAAATTCTCAATTTCTTCAAGCTTAATTTGCGACTGATTATATTTTCTGTTGTAATTTGTGACACAAATTAAAATCCATGGCAAAAATGTGTGACGGAATAAATAATCAGTCGCAAAATGTGTTTTTATCAACTTAGACAAAAAACTTAGACCCCGATTTCTCCAGGCTTAATTTTTAGATGAAAATGTTCATTCGCGCGGCTGCCTTTGCGCCCGAAGCTCTCCTGTCCTCAATCGTTCACTCGCCAAAAATGCTCCACTCAGGAGAGATAGAAAGAGATCCTTGAAGCTCTCAACACCAGAGCTCTAAACCGGCGACCTTCATTCGACTAACGTCTCAGATGCTCGCAATGGCGCCCGGCTGAGAAGGGATTCACTTCCACCAGGAAATCAAATGCGGAAAAATCCCGCCTTCGTAGGTAAGTAGGTTTTTCTGGGTCTGCAGGCTGAAGTCGGGAGAAAAAAATGTAAGATAGGAAAACCTACAGTAAACTGAAGTTTGTCGGCGATTTTGGTTTTTTGCTACTGACTTACATTTTAAGCTGGTTTTAAATTTTTTTAGATTAATGTATAGGTGGAAATCTGATTTATGAAATGTAATTCGAAGGATTACTTTATTATGGATATTTGATTATTTCTTTTTAGTTTCTACCGTTTCAAAAAAAAAAATTATTCAAGCTTTTATATCTCCTAAAGCTTAGTGGTAGATATGGAAACCGATGAGTCATCTCGGGTGCTTCCTTTTCAGCTACAATTCGATAAGCCTGTTGCTTCCCAGGTTTTCTTTTTATCTCCAAATATGTTAGCTTGACTCTCTTCCTACATTTTCCAAATTTTTTTATATTTTGGCTCATAGATAAAGATTGCAGAGTGGAATCCAGAGAAGGACCTACTGGCCATGGTTAAAGAGGACTCAAAGATCTTGCTACATCGTTTTAATTGGCAGAGGTTGTGGACTATAGCACAAGGTGAGCCCCCTTCTTCAAACTTCATTTTGTTGATTAACATGTCTGGTAATGAAATGAGTTTATTGACTTATTGATTTATGGGTTCGTATACTCTTGCAATTCGCACCAACTTGGCTCTAGTATGTTATTTGCCTAAGATGTGAAATTGATGTCGAAGACCAGAGAGTTAGGCTTCTAAGGTGTTCCTTAAATATTCTTCCATCTAGAACTAATCCTTGATGCAATTCGCTTCTATTATTGTGATGTTTCAATAAATTGCAAACTGTAGAAAATTGCCTAGAACATCAAGCACTTGGTTCGTTGTTGCTCTAATTTTCTATTTGGAGTTTGAAATCTTTGCTAGATATCAACTTTTGCTACAACTGCTAGCCTGTATGATAGATTGGTGCCTTTCTTCCTGTAGGAAGGTGCATAACATTCTTGTGTTGGCATCTTGATGGTAAAGCAATAGCTGTTGGACTTGAAGATGGAACAGTGTCACTGCATGATGTTGAAGTGGCTAGCAGTTTTGTTGTTCAGATTTGATTTTTTGTCTTACTCATTTGTTCCTTATTAGTTTACTTATGCGGCTAAGGCTGTTTAATGAAGTATCTCATAAATTTCTCGGATATTAGAAAAAATGCCTATTTGGAGGTTTGAAGGAGTTCCTGGAATGGTTATTTTTGTTATGAAATACTCCCTCCGGTCCTAATTATAATTTATAAGACAACATTTGAGAGTTGATTTTGGTCCTAATTATAAGACAACATTCTAATTTTTGTCAATTTCTTCCTAAAACACCCTTATTTTATTTTCTCAAATGTGTTTGGTTTTTGGTGAGTATATATGTGTGGATGTCTAGACTCTTCCAATCAATAAAACTTTTAGATATATATATATATATATGTGTGTGCGTGTATCTATATATGTATATATGTGTGTGTCTACATACAAATATATATAGACACACACACGTGCACATATATGTGTGTGTGTGTACATATATGTATGTATGTATATGTGTGTGTGTATATGTGTGCGTGTCTATACACAAATATATATAGACACATACAGGGGCGGATCTAGGAATTTTTGGAAGGGGGGGCACTATTGGTGGGGGCCGGGTGCGGGGTTCGGGGGCGCCCCCGAAATTTTTTTCACTTGTCATCAAAAGCACAAAAATTTACATGATTTAGAAGGTTTTACTTGTCATCGATTCAAGTTTTATCATCATCAATAAGAAAAAGAGCAAGTGTTAGCCATAAAATGCCCATGGCGAAAATTAGCAACCTACATGCTCCAAGCAATTTTTTGTTTGGAAATATCCACTTAAAATACGGAGAAAATGCAACAAAATACTAGGAAAGTATCTCAAAAAGGAAGCAGATCTTTCCCGCTGAAGTCACAATGCTAAAATATGTCCGCAAGTATTTTTATAGGGAAAGAAGAGCAAGAGTGAGCCGGACGTGTTGAGGAAGACATAGAAGAGGGAAAAAATAATAATTAAAATTAAATTTTTTTTTTATTTTTTTTTTTTAAAAAAAAAAATCAAGGGGGGGCACGTGCCCCCCTTATACTCTACCTGCATCCGCCCTTGGACACATATACACATATATGTGTGTGTGTAGACATATATGTATATTTGTGTGTGTGTTTGTCAACATATATGTGTGTGTGTGCATATGTACATATATAAACACACACACACATACACACACACACACACACACACACATATCTGTGTATGCATATATATATATATATATGTGCGTTTGTATGTGTGTACATATGTAGATATATGTGTGTGTATTAGGATACATGATATTGGAGAGATATGTGGTAAGAGCTATTGATTCACTTTTACTTAGGTCATTTTAAATTTATATAAGGACATTTTAGGAAAATGAGTAAAGATAACTAATTTAACTTCTTTCCTTAATCTCCACAAAATCGGTTAAATATATCTTATAATTAGGACCGGAGGGAGTATATAAGATTAAATAAGCTAACGCATGTATTGTCCCAAATAAGATTTTGTTTCTTATTTCTCAGTCTAGAGAGGTACATGGTCCTGAGTCTCTTATTTCTCTGTACTTTTAACAATGATTGTAAGATATATGAAAAATGGTTAGTCTAACAACTAACAAGTAACTGATACTATAGTTCTTCAAAATGCTTGTTTTTTGGTTTTCTTGAAAAATGTGTTTATGCCTCAGAACTGTCTTTTGCTGATAGAGTAAGAGAATCGGTTTTTTTTTTTTTTTTTTTGCAATGGTACTTTTGACTATTCGTAGTTTTGGACTTTTTGGTCTTATTTTACGTTTATCTTAGGGTGCTTTAACCAATAAATGAATATTTCTAAGGCAGAATGGGAAGTTGTTAAGAAGCTTAAAATCACATTCCGCTGCCATCGTATGTCTGAACTGGGTGGAAGATAGTCATCCAATTACAGTATGCTTCTTCCTATCTAATGACTGGTTTATACCTTATTGATTTGATTGATATTTCCTGTCCGCTAGGAAAAGAATGTTTCTATATGTACACTGATATCTATTAAATATTATTAGTATTACACAACAGGCGTTTGGCAATCTATTGAGTTTATTTTTTTATGCATTGGTCAGACTTTTGCTTGTTTTGAATGCAAAGTAAACATATGCTGGTTAATATATTTTGAGAAGAGGAAAAAAGAAAGAAGCTTAGCTATATAAAGTAACTGTCATACTCCCTCCGGTCCTAATTATAAGAGCTGGTTGACTTTTTTGGAGAGATTAAGGAAGTAAATTAAATTACTTTAAAGTATTTTTATTTTTATTTTTTTCTTCAAACTTATTAGTTTGACTAATAAACCAATATATAATCTAAAAATATTTAACATATGAAATAATTAAATAACTTATTTAGCTTCCTTAATCTCTCCAAAGAAAGTCAACTAGCTCTTATAATTAGGACCGGAAGTAGTAATATATTATCTTTAACATCATATCACGGTACTTGATGAAACATTGAGACTTGGGGGTATTGCAATATGGTTAATGAGAGAAGCAAAAGAAGAGGTTAACTACCAAGGTATACAACCCATCTTATGAATTATACTTTTGAATTTGGTTAATTAGACTTGGGGGTATTCAGTAGCTTTAATAGTAACTGATGATGTATTTGGATGTTTTTTTATGATCAGATGGACAAAAGAGAAGGAAGATAGGATGTCTTTCTTTCCCTCTGCTCGCTTACTGATCAGCTTCAAAATTCTCCTAACCAGACGCCATGGTCATGAAATCAACTGAAACTAAAACAATCTCACCATTTTTTTTTTTTTTGCCACTTTTTTGCTGAGTGTTCACTCAGTTCTCTAGAGCATGATGTGTTACAAGATTTACATGATATTGTTAAATATGAATAGGTTGAGCTATTTTTTCTGGTCCTCTCCTTGTATGTAAAATGTTTCCAGGACTCACACTTTGTATATAACATGGTTCTGATTATTTTGATGATTGTTCTAATTATACAATGTCTCCAAAGTATTGTTTATTTCGTAATATTTTTTTTTTATTATTTGAGTGATTGCTATGGAAGAGCCCTAATAATTATATATATATATATATATATTTTCTAATTCCACAATTTATAAAGATTTTATATATATATATTTTATATATTTCTAATTCCACAATTTGTGAAGATTTTCATGATATAAATTTCTTTTTCATTTCATAATTTTTATACTTTATATATATATATATATATATATATATATATTTGTTGAGGAATTGAGTTTTGCGACGGACAATAATCCCATTGCAAAAGTCTTCATTTGCGACAAGTTACTTTGTTCGCGCAAATGTTGAGTTTTGTGACAGAAAGTATTTCCGTCGCAAAACACTAAGTTTGCGAGGAAAATTTAATTTTGTCGCAAAACTAGAGTTTTATTTCCATCACAAATGAATACTTTTGCGACAGAATTCATCGTTAAAGTCGCAAATATTGAATTTTGCGACGGAACTTAAATTTTTTGTCACAAAAACAACTTTGCGATGACATTTTTTTTGACGCGAATTCCGTCGCAAATCGTTTTTGAAAATCTCTATTTTGCAACAAATTTTGTCCGTAGCAAATCGTGACTTTTTTGTAGTGAACCTATGAATCAATACATTGGGAGTTATACATTAATCCCAGAAGGATTTAAAATGCTAAAAGTATATCTTTGAAAATTGTTATACTTATAAAATCCTTGAAGGATCAAATACATGCATGGGTTTAGATTGAAACATATGATAATCTCTAAAGGATTCAAGTTGCCAGAAGCATATGGTCAAAGTATATGAAACTCCCTGAAGGATTCAAGTTGCTAGAAACACACAATTCAGTCAAGATCTTCATATTGTTTGAAGCAATTAGGGTATATGTGACAATACTGATAGTTTATGAAAAGATCTAAAAATGATTTTATTATAATGACAATTTATATTGAATAATTTAAATATTTTGAAACTTTTGAAGAGTTTATAAAAACAAAGATTTGCTTGAATTCATGAAGAGCTTGCAAAGCTGTGAATTGCTTACACTCTTGAAGAGCTTGCTAAAGCTATAAATTGCTTAAAGAAAGCATTTGAAATAAAGGATTTGAGAAGAATAATATGGAGAGATGCTTGGTCCAAAAGTATCATATCTTTAGACCTCAAGAAGGTGATAAAGAAATTACGTGATCCATGAGTATCAAATCTCAGTGTAATTGAAGCACTAACATGTATCTAGTTAGTCATATATGACTTGATATATATCATTTGCTTATTAGCATGATATAATTATTCATCAACACGAAGACATTGTAATAGATTGCATCAACATAAGAGAGTAAAATTAGCATCCTAGTATATTTGTCCACCAAGTCACGTTCCAAATATTTGGAAGTCTAGTATATTTGTCCTACTCATGTTTTCAGTCACTTCTTGGGACAATATTTGGAAAAAATCAGTGAGAATTTTAAATTTGGCCCCGTAGGGTGGCCTACCCCCGCAGGCTTGTTCGTGATAAAAAAAAAAATAATTACTTGGCCTTTATCTATGTATTTTATATGTTGTAGGTATCTACTCATGTTGTCAATCTTAGTTTAATGGGGGTTTGTTTTTTGTTAAATTAATAAATGTGTTTATTTGTTGGATGATTTGTTCCTTTGTTTATGTTTTATCCCACTAGTTAAAGTTTTAGTAATTTTTAGGCCGGGCAAGGTTTTTAACAAGGTAGCACAAGATAGCATATCAACAAATGATGTACTATTTTTCTTCCACTAGATTTTGTCCCATTAGTTTTTTTTTAGTTGAAGTTTTTTAATGAGGCACATTTATACATAATGGACATATAAGGGGAGTGTTATAAATATAATATTTGTGTGGATGTTCATATCTCTTCATTATCTCGAATAATTTCCCATTATCTCTATTATATTCAATATCTCACAATTATATCTTATTGTCATCAAATCTATAGATATTGATTCTCTTGAGATTATAAAGTTATGCCTATAAATAAGGGCATGTGTTATGTACTATATACACATTAATAGTTAATGAGAATTATTCCCTCTTTCTCTTATTAACTTTCTCTTTTATTTATAACACATCCTTATTTTTATTTGTATGTTTGGATTGGTGATTGCAAAATAACTTTTTTCAATATGACTTTTGAAAGCTCAATATTAGTATAATGTGATTTATGTTTGGATTGATGATGATATAAATGACTTTTTTCAAATTGAAATTTGTTTTGATGATTATTTTGAAAAGCAAGTTTAGATATAAAATAACAAAAAAGGACATTAATATTATTAAACACTATATCTAATCTTTAATATAAGATTCAATGGACTAATTTGGGGAGAATAAGGAAGTTAGATAAATTATCTAATTATTAGATATATATTATGTGATCTCTCTGAAATACTTATATTCATCATTAAATTATATATTATTTATAAGTTAAACAATGATAAATATAAATAATTTCAAGTAATTTATTTATCTTTCTCAATATCTCCAAATTAATTAATTAGGTCTTACGATTAAGGATTGAAGGTAGTAAAAATACATATTCAATAAATCTTTAATTGAGTCATTAACCTTTAGGATTTTAAAATATAGGTAGAATAACTTTAATACCCTTTCCTCTCTCCTCATTAATGAATTTTATTACTCCCTAACTTATATTTCCCATGTATATATCAAAATAATTTTAATACAGCAAAATATGGTTTGTTCAAATATATTAAGTATATCATCATAAGAATAAAAACCTACAATATGTTCAGAAAGAGTTCTTGTTATTAGCATGAACAATTTTTTAAAAAGAAAACTTATAATATATATCACTATAAAAAGGACATATTTTGGTAAATATATTAAGTATGAATTTTTCTATATTTTTCACACGCATATATATAGGTGTTTTTTTTTTTTGGAAAAATTTTTATATTGATGTAAACCGTTTTATAAAATTTTAAGTGCATTTTACATCTTTTTTCTAAATATCCATAGAAGTATATGAAATTTAGACGTCGCTTTTTAAAAAATAAAAATAATATTACTGTTTTATATTAAATAAAAAATTAAAATTAAAATATTAATTAAATTACAATCTAAAAACTCACATTTATGTGTTGAGGAAAATTATTCTGATTTAGGTTAATATTGGTAAAATTGACTTTTATTTCAATTCAATTTTGCAAAGGGTGAAGTTGGCATGAGATATGCTTTTTTTTTTAAATAAAATAAAATAACAACTTTCTTTTAAAAAAAAAAAAACTCACATTTTTTTATATCATTAATACAATTAATTGATTTTCAATTCAAATATATTTAATTGATATCAATCATACTATTATGGTATGACATACTTGAATTATTGTTGATTATCTTTTTATATAAAGTAATAATACTCTTTTAAGAAGGAGAGTAGAAAGACTGACTTAAAGTTATTTTACACAGATTTTAACCCAATAAAAATAACAACTTTTCTTTTTTTTTTTCTTTTTAAAAAAACCTCACATTTTTTTTATATCATTAATACAATTAATTGACTTTCAATTAAAATATATTTAATTGATATCAATGATACTATTATGGCATGACATACTTGAATTATTGTTGATTATCCTTTTATATAAAGCAATAATACTCTTTTAAGAAGGGAGAGTAGAAAGACTGGCGAAAAGAAAGGATGGGCATTAAAGTTATTTTACACAGATTTTAAAACCCTAAATTAGGTTTATGACTTAATTAATGATTTTTTGAATTTACCAACCCAATTTAAAAAATTTCTATTTTAAATAGCTTTATACGAGATTTTCCCTATTATATATATATATTGTGATAATTTTAAAAGGAAAATTAAAATTATAAAAATATTTAAATATCTAACCACAGCCATATCTTTGTCCAAATCCCTCTCAACTAGACTTCCATAAACACCTTTATGTTTACCATATAATACAAGAACTAGCCCCCGACTAGGGATAGAAGTCTCAAGAACGTCTTGGGAAATCCCCTAGATGATCTCCTTGCTATCATCCATAGATATATAACAAGTCGTAGGCCCAACAACGTCTAATAAGTGATATGAATTATAAACATTTAGTTTAACTCATTTCTTAATCATCTCACATCAAAATGAGAGAGAAGAAAATTTGGTAGGCTTTGTTACTTTTGTATTGGCTCTGATATCAAACCTTAAGAACCTTTTGTTTCGTATTTGCTCTAATATACCAAACTATTCTTTGGAATTTGATATCGCAAATCTTAGGAACCTTTTCATTCATATTGGCTTTATACCAAACCTTTGGAACCTTTTGATTCCTCACGTTTCCTTTCATGAATAATTATTTTCATTGTTAGGTTACTAGCATTGTCTGCTAGAGCTGCAAATATGTTCCAACAAAACCTAGTGTAGATTTGACTATTTTCTAAATATATAATTGGAATCATTGAAATTAATTTGCCAAACGCAGTGTACCACCTCTTTTATTTCTGGGTACATGAACTTAGCTAAGTCACCATTTCAGTTGGAAGGTTAGAACCGTTTGAATTATCTTGTGATGTTTAGTAATTCTTTGAAATTGTAGACTACCATGGAGAATAACAAGATAAGACATTACCCACATTAAAATAAGAGAGAAGAAATTTTGGTATTAGAGCATAGGCTTCATTGCCTTTTGTTTTGGCTTTGATATCAAACCTTAGTGTAACGCCCTTAATTCTATGTCCATTATGATGCCTAATTATGTTCCTATACATCTTATTAATCTAATCGGCGTGTATTTATCAAATATAGCGTTAACAGATCAAAGTAATTCTTAGCAGAAAGCATGTATAACGTTTGGATGATGAGTGATTGATAATATATGCCCAGACATATATTGGTTAATTTAAATTTCCTAGAAGAATATTCACATGATACAATTTAAACTTCAAGAATTGTCAGGTTAATCCTATTGAAGGATAATGTCAGTTAAATAGTTAGTAATATACAATTCAAAATATCATAATATAAAAATTTATTTAAATAAATCCCCTCCTTCGGGGGTCTTCATCAGCTACTCCAACTTCACCGTCTTCATCAAACATTACCCACAATTACCTACATTAAAATAATATAGAAGAAAATTTGGCATCAGTGCCTGTGCTTCATTACTATTAGTATTGGCTATGATATGAAATTTTAGGACTTGTTGATATGATTGAAAAGGTGTTCTTAAGTATATGATTTTAGCTAAGTTACCATTTTGGTTGGACAAGGTATTTTCTTTTTCTTGTGATGTTTGGTGATGCTTTGAAATTGGCAGTTCCTCCTCTCATACTGTACAACTTTCACATCCTGCTTCGCATTCTTTCCAATGCCCATTCCTTCACGCCATCCGTATCCAGCCAGCAAAGCTGCACCAAAACCCTCAACAGCAACATCTTTAAACTCATCAAAACCTCTATCGTCCGGTAATCTCTTCATATCATCCTTAAATTTCTGCAGCACCACAGAGTCTACGGAAACAGGCCGTGACATTTCGTGATTCTCACCGCCCCCATCATTCTTCTTTGTCTGCCGAAGATTCAGACCATAAGACATGTCCGAACAGGTTTCCACAACTGTCGACGTATCCAGCTCAAATCCCACCTCGGTTCCATTAGATTCAGTGATGGGTAAGTATAGATTCTTCATCCTCTTGTGGGACCTTCCAATATTCCACTCGTTCTCAATAGGGGGAATAACCATGGTGGATTTGTTAGGATCAGAAGAGGATTTCGATGCATCGAACTCTGTAACATACTCTCTCGCGTTGGAGTTTCCATCTTTGCTATCGGTAGCGGCGGCGTCGAATTTGTTGGAGGGCCTGATGGGGTTTGACTTGGAATTTGATTTCGATTGAATAAAGAAAGAGAGTTTCATGGTCGGAATTGAGATGGGTTCCGATGCCAACGATTTCGACAACTAGCGATAAAAAATTAGAACGCAGGAAGACGAATTATATATAGAGAGATAGATATAGATATACATTACGTAGATATATATTATGTGAATCTATCTTATAGAAAATACTCTCTCAATATTGATTTCTAAAGGATAGAATTGCCAAAAACAGATTTATGAATATACAATTGATAAGTATCTTTATGGGAGTAATAGATTTTAAACTCAGTATCTTTATAATTATCAAAATTATAATTGGTTTCCGCTGTACTCAAAATCTGAATTTCATTATTATTAGTAATTTGTGATTTTGTTAGCCAAAAAAAAAAAAAATCTATATCTAAATTTTAAATTTTACGCACGGGATGAGAGATAATTTTCAATTAAATTTACAATAATTCGTTAAGCCCAAAAAATTGATATTCTTTGCCAAGTAAAATTGATATTCCTTTAAGTCAAGGTTCTTAAATTCAAATCACCGACTAAATTGGTTGGGGTACGAGGTCAAGGGTTAATGGATTAGACTGGACTTTCGGCCGGTTTTACCTACTATTGGATTTGAACCAATGGCTCTCGCCGTATGAAAGCGATATATACACACACACATACATATATACATACAAATATACACACATACATAAATATGTTCATATATACATAAATACATATGTATGTATATATATATAGATGTATGTATGTATATATACACACACATATATACTCCTTCATGGTCTTTTTTATAATGCACTTGCTTGTTTCCGATGAGTATTAATTATTTTTCCTTATATTCCCTTAATTGATGAGGGTGGTAGGTGATCGTGATAATTAATATGATATGAGAATTTAATGCAATTAGTATGGGTAATATTGAAAATTACTAAATTTTAGGACAATTTTATCGACTTTAACTGTTTTTATTGGTGTGTGAGAATTGTTAGTTTGTGCCTTATAATATAATTAAAAATTTTGAATTATATTAATATTTTTTTCCTAAAAATAGAATATAATTAAAATCAATTAATTAAGGATTACTAATTAATTATTTTTTAATAATGTGATTATTAATTTAAATTTATTATTTTAAGTTATATTTTAATTTTTTATTATCTAAATTTCAATTAAAATAAAAAAATAAAATCCAAAAAAACTAGAAGAATCTAATTTAAATCCGTTGAAATAATAATGACTTGATAAAAAAAAAAAAAAAAAAACTACAAGGATCTAACATGATAAAAAGGACAAAAAAAATATAACAATATAGTTTAAAATAGTTGAAACTATAGAAACCATCCGTTTAATTGTTCCTTTGAAATATTGACAAGTATGAGAAATTACATAATTATCTTTACCTTTTTATTTTTTTTAAAAAAATCCTTAGAACCCTTTACCCGATAGTCTGCGGCTGGCACAAGGGGCTTTAAGGATTTTTTTTTTTTTTAAGAAAAAAAAAGACAAAATTAAGGATAATTATGTAATTTCTTATAGTTGTTAATATTTCAAAATTCCAAATTATTCTATTTGGAATTATTGAAATTCAATACCGGTATTCGTATTTTGTATATTTCAATGGTATTTTTATGTCTTTTTTCCTATTTTCTTTTGTATGTAGTTGAAAATATTTTAGCAAATTTATAAGACTTATTTATAAAATAACTGTTTTTAGCACTTAACTTATTATATGTAATATCTTATACATATTATTAACAAAATCACACTGTTCCCTACCCTGCCTTGCGGAATTAATCTTATAAAACACACCAAACCTTAGGAAGATACAAAACTTTAGGAAACTTTTGATTTGTATTGGCTTTAATGACAAGCTTATTTATCTCTTCTGCTAACTAAGTTCCCTCCACCAATTTCACCATGCTCATCTAAAAGATCTTGGGGTAATTCACGTTTCCTTTCACGAATAATTCTTTTCTGGTGTAGACCTAACTATTTTTCTAAGATATAATTAAAATCATTGAAATTAATTTGCCAAGCACATTGTACCACATTGTACCACCTCCTTTATTACTGGGTACATGAACTTAGCTAAGTCACCATTTCAGTTGAACAAGGTTAGACCCGTTTGAATTATCTTGTGATGTTTAGTAATTGTTTGAAATTGTAAACTTCCATGGAGAAAAACAAGATAAGACATTACCCACATTAAAATAAGAGAGAAAAAATTTTGGTATCAAAGCATGGGCTTCATTACCTTTTGTTTTGCAACACCCTTAATTCTATGTCTATTATGACGTCTAATTATATTCATATATGTCTTACTAATCTTATAGAGTGATGGCGTTAACAGATCGGAGTAATTTGTAGTAGAGAGCATGCATAACGTTGGGACCATGAGTGACTGATAACATATGCATGCTGTTAATTTAGATTTCCTTGAGGAATATTAACGTGATACAATTTAAACTCGGAAATTGTTAGGGTTAATCCCGTTGGAGAATAATGTCAGTCCAATAGTTAGTAATATACAATCCAAAATATAAGAATATAAAAATTCAATTAAATAAATCCCCTCCCTTGGATCTTCATTAGCTACTCCAGCTGCTCCGTCTTCTTCAGACATTACCCACAATTACCTACATTAAAATAACAGAGAAGAAAATTTGGTATCAGTCTCTAGGCTTCATTACGATACCAAATTTTAGGACTTATTGATTTAATTGAAATCATTTAAATTAATTTGACAAGCGTATTAACATCTCTTTTGTTTCTGGGTACATGATCTTGGCTAAGTCACCATACCATTTTGGTTGGACAAGGTATTTTCTTTTTCTTGTGATGTTTGGCGATGCTTTAAAATTGGCAGTCCTCCTCTCATACTGTACAACTTTCACATCCTCCTTCGCATTCTTTCCAATGCCCATTCCTTCACGCCATCCGTATCCAGCAAGCAAAGCTGCACCAAAACCCTCAACAGCAACATCTTCAAACTCATCAAAACCTCTATCTTCCGGTAATCTCTTCATATCATCCTTAAATTTCTGCAGCACCACAGAGTCTACGGAAACAGGCCGTGACCTATCGTGATTCTCACCGCCCCCATCATTCTTCTTTGTCTGCCGAAGATTCAGACCATAAGACATGTCCGAACAGGTTTCCACATCTGTCGACGTATCCAGCTCAAATCCCACCTCGGTTCCATTAGATTCAGTGATGGGTAAGTATAGATTCTTCATCCTCTTGTGGGACCTTCCAATATTCCACTCGTTCTCAATAGGGGGAATAACCATGGTGGATTTGTTAGGATCAGAAGAGGATTTCGATGCATCGAACTCTGTAAGATACTCTCTCGCGTTGGAGTTTCCATCTTTGCTTTCCGTAGCGGCGGCGTCGAATTTGTTGGAGGGCCTGATGGGGTTTGACTTGGAATTTGTTTTCGATTGAACAGAGAAAGAGAGTTTCATGGTCGAAATTGAGATGGGTTCCGATGCCAACGATTTCGACAATTAGCGATGAAAAATTAGAACGCACGTAGACGAATATATAGAGAGGGATAGATATAGATATATATTTCGTTGATATATATTATGTGATCTATCTTATAGAAAATACTTTCTCAATATTTGATTTCTAAAAGATAGAATTGCCAAAAACAGATTTATGAATATAGAATTAATAAGTATCTTTATGGGAGTAATAGATTTTAAACTCAGTATCTTTATAATTATCAAAATTATAATTGGTTTCCGCTGTACTTATATATTGATAAGTAGTGATATGAATCTGAATTTCATTATTATTAGTAATTTGTGATTTTGTTAGCCAAAAACGAAAATGAATCTATATCTAAATTTTAAATTTTACGTACGAGATGAGAGATAATTTTCAATTAAATTTACAATAATTCGTTACGCCGAAAAAATTGATATTCTTTGCCAAGTAAAATTGATATTCCTTTGAGTCAAAGTTCTTAATTCAAATCGGCCAATAAATTGGTTGGAGTACTAGATGAAGGGTTAATGGGTTAGACTAGTCTTTCAGCCGGTTTTACCTACTATGGGATTTGAGCCAATGACTCTCGCCATATGAAAGTGATATTATATATATATATATATATAGACACACATGTACACAAGATAGATACATACATATAATATATATATATATATATATATATATGTGATTGAACCATATTTTTACATGATTTTTGATAATTAAATTGAGATTTTTAATGTATTTTCTCATGGTTATTGAGCTTTAAATGTATTTCTTGTGATAAATTAAGATTAAGAGTAAATATATTAAATGAGGGCTAAAAAAGGCAAAATTGTCAAAAAAAATTAATTACTCTTAATTATTGATTTTTCTGAGAATATTTAATGTTAGATTAATTATTTTGGATTGTAAATGCCTAAAAAGATTAGAACAAATTTGATAATGAAAGTTTTAATTCAAGTTTAAAAGTTGCAGTTTAGTCCCTTCCTAAAGAACTTTTACAGTTTGCGCTTAGGTCCCTGCCTCACAACTCTGCGTTTTGAAGCATTAGGGCAGCTGAACTTCGACCTTTCTTCATTCAATTATAAACTCAGTATCTTTATAATTATCAAAATTATCATGAGAAAATTACGTGCAGGTCCCAAGGAACAAAAAAATTATAAAAAAGTCCTTTGAAATCACCAAATTACACAGAAGTCCTTAAAGGACTTTTTTGTTATTATTTGTATGGAAATAAAATCCAAGTTTTTAAATGTTGTTGTAAATATAGGCATTTCCTGTTGTAAATATGGTTTTTTCTGTTGTAAATGGACAAATTTTAAATTTTGTTGTACATACGACTTCTGTTGAAAATCTAGTATTTTTCTGTTGTAAATAACCTCTCTACGTTCAAAATCCAGGTGTTTAAATGTTGTTGTAAATATAGGCATTTCCTATTGTAAACATGGCTTTTTCTGTTGTAAATTGCCAGATTTTAAATTGTGTTATAAATACAACACTTCTTTACATTGTAAATCTAGCATTTTTCTGTTGTAAATGACCTCTCTACGTTCAAAATCTAGGTATTTAAATGTTGTTGTAAATATGGGCATTTCCTGTTGTAAATATGGCTTTTTTGTTGTTGTAAATGGTCAAGTATTTAAATGTTGTTGTACATATGGCATTTTCTGTTGTAAATATAGCATTTCCTATTGTTAATACAAATAATATCAAAAAAGTCCCTTAGGACTTCTATGTAATTTGGTGATTTCAAGGGACTTTTTTATAAAATTTTTTGGTTCCTTGGGATCTGCGCGTAATTTTCCCAATTATCATTGGTTTCCGTTGTACTTGTATATTGATAAGTAGTGATATGAATCTGAATTTCATTAGTATTAGTAATTTGTGATTTTGATATCGAAAAAAAATGAATTTATATCTAAATTTTAAATTTTACGCACGGGATGAGAGATAATTTTCAATTAAATATACAATAATTCGTTAAGCCGAAAAAACTGATATTCCTTTGAATCAAAGTTCTTAAATTCAAATCGGCTACTAAATTGATTGGGGTATTAGGTCAAGAGGTAATGGGTCAGACTGGGCTTTCGGCTAGTTTTACCTACTATTGGATTTGAACCAATGACTCTCGCCATATCAAAGCGATACACACACAATCATACATACATACATACATACATACATACATACATACATACATACATACATACATATATGTGTGTACACCCACACATATATACTCATTCTGGTCCTTTATGTAATGCACTTGTTTGTTTTCCTTATATTCCCTTAATTAATGAAGGTGGTAGGTGAGAGTAATAACTAAGGGATAAGGGTCTTAAATGCCATGAAAGTTTTCGTTCAAGAGCACTGGTAAGACAGAAGTTTTTTTTTGGACAGAAAATGCCACGGAAGTTCACAAGACGTAGCAATTTTTCCTCAGAAGTATCATCTTTGCCACAGAAGTTTTCCATGAGGAGCAATTTTGCCTCGGAAGTTTACACTAAGGAGCAATTTTGCCTCGGAAGTTTACAAAACGTAGCAATTTTTCCCTTATGTCCACAAATATTAAATTTGACTATTAAATCAGTCAAAGACCACACATGTCATGCCTTGAAAAGGTCGAACTTGGAGTCAGAGAAGGAGATCCTTCAGATGTTGAAATCAAGGCGACCAAAATTTGTGAAGCCGAACTGGTCAAAGGGATTGAAAGGTCTGTCACAAAACGCAGATGAAACACAAAACGAGAATTGAATTATTCCAAAAATTGGTTCAGTAAAACAAATCAATAGTGATAATATTTACGTTTGTATAGACGATCATTTGCTTAGATCATAAGTGATGATTCCTTTGGGTTTTGTGACAGTCGACCTTTTAGTCCTTTTGATCAGTTCGACTTCACAAATTCTGGCCGCCTTGAGCTCAACATCTCAAGGATCTCCTTCTCTGGCTCCAAGTTTGACCTTTTCAAGGCATAACATGTGTGGTCTTTGACTGATTTAATAGTCAAATTTAATATTTGGGGACAGAAGGGCAACATTGCTCCTTAGTGAAAATTTCCGGGGCTAAATTGCTCCTTAGTGAAAACTTCCGGGGCAAAATTGCTCCTCAGCGAAAACTTCCGTGGCATTTTTGGTCCAAAAAAACTTCCGTCTTACTCGTGCTCCTCAATGAAAACTTCCATAGCATTTAAAACCCTTATGATATTAGAATTTAATGCAATTAATATAGGTAATATTAAAACTTACTTAAATTTTAGGACAACTTTATTGACTTTAATTGTTTTTATTGGTGTGTGAGAATTGTTAGTTTGTGCCTTATAATATAATTATAAAATTTGAATTATATTTTTTCCTAAAAATAGAATATAATTAAAATCAATTAATTAAGTATTACTAATTAATTGTTTTTTAATGATGTGATTATTAATTTAAGTTATATTTTATTTAAGTTTCAATTAAAATAAGGGTTAAATATCAAATTTGCCACGAAAGTTTCCCAAATTGAGCGTCCAAGCTTACTAAAGTTTTTCGGGTACCAAATTTGCCCTGGAAGTATTGAAAAGGTATCAAATTTACCCAAAACTGACAGAAGTCCACGTAGATTGTTAAAATGTGAGGTGGCATGCCACCTCATCACACGTGGCATGCCACCTCATCAATCAAAAGTATCATTTTTGCCTTGGAAGTTTTCATTAAGGAGCAATTTTACCCCGGAAGTTTTCATTAAGGAGCAATTTTGCCCCGGAAGTTTACAAAAGTAGCAATTTTGCCCTTTTTCTCCCAATATTAAATTTGACTACTAAATCAATCAAAGACCACACATGGCATGCCTTGAAAAGGTCGAACTTGAAGTCGAAGAAGGAGATCCTTGACATGTTGAGCTTAAAGGCGACGAGAATTTGTGAAGTCAACCTGTCACAAGGGTGAAAGGTCTCACAAAACCCAGAGGAATCATCACTTATGATCTAAGCAAATGAAACGCAAAACGAGAAATAAATTGTTCCAAAAATTGGTTCAGTAAAACAAATCAATAGTGATAATATTTACATTTGTATAGACTGATCCTTGACATGTTGAGCTCAGACGGCCAGAATTTGTGAAGCCGAACTGGTCATAGGGATTAAAAGGTCTGTCACAAAACCCAAAGGAAGCATCACTTACGTTTGTTTAGACTGATCATTGGCTTAAATCATAAGTGGTGCTTCCTGTGACCAGTTCGGCTTCACAAATTTTGACTGCCTTGAGCTCAACATCTCAAGGATTTCAAGTTCGACCTTTTCAAGGCATGACATGTGTGGTCTTCGACATTTAGAAGAAGGGCAAAATTGATACATTTTGTAAACTTAGGGGGTAAAATTGCTCCTTAGTGAAAACTTCGGGGCAAACTTGCTCTCGAAAAACTTCCGGGCAAAAATGATACTTAACTCTTATTGGTTGATGAGGTGGCATGCCACGTGTCATGAGGTGGCATGCCACGTGGACGATTAGTCAAACTTAACGGTCAAAATTAACGGATGGGCAAATTTGCTACCTTTTTCATACTTCCGGGGCAAATTTGGTACCTTTTTCAAACTTACGGGGAAAATTTGGTACCCGAAAAACTTTCGGGTGATGGACGCTCCATTTGGGAAACTTCCGTGGCAAAAATGGCCTTTAACCCTTAAAATAAAATAAAAACTAGAAGAATCGATTTAAATCGGGTGAAATAATAAGGACTTGATTTAAAAAAAAAAAAAAAAAAAACTACAAGGATCTAACTTGATAAAAGGGACAAAAAAAATAAGAATATAATTAAAAATAGTTGAAACTATAAAGACTTGTAGTTTTATTCCTTTAAAATATTGACAAATGTGAGAAATTACATAATTATTCTTAGCTTTTTATTTTTTAAAAAAAAATCCTTAAAAACCCTTGCTCGACCGTTGGTGGCTGGCAATGGTTTTAAGGATTTTTTTCTAAAAAAACCAAATATTAAGGGTAATTATGTAATTCTCATAGTTGTTAATATTTCAAAATTCCAAATTAATCTATTTGGAGTTATTGAAATTCAATACAGGCCATATTTGTATTTTGTATATTTCAATTGTATTTTTCTTATTTTCTTTCGTATGTAGTTGAAAATATTTTAGCAAATTTGTAAGACTTATTTATAAAATAACTGTTTTTAACCCTTATCTTATTATATTTAATATCTTATACATATTATTAACAAAATTACACTAACTAATCTTGTAAAACATTCCAAATAAGTAAATATAATATGTCAATGATAACTTACGTTGATACAAAAGTTAAATGTTGCGCTGTGAAATACTTGGCTAAAGTCTTAACAAGGACATAAAAGTTTATTGGGATAAGGAGCAATTTTACACATGTGCTTTTCCCCCGGAGCGCCCAGCACCACGTGCTTTTTTCTGGACCAAAAATACACATGTGGTTACGTTTTGGGAGCGCTCAGCACCACGGCCGTCAGTCAACCGTTAGTTGACCGTTAACTCTGACGGAATGCTGATGTGGCGCTCATGTGGACTGACACACTGACGTGGGCGCTGACGTGGACGATGACGGGGACGCTGACGTGGAAAAAAATTAGAATAATTATAAAAAATTTCAAAAAATTAGAAAAAATTTAAATAATTAGAAATAAATTCAAAAAAATATAAAATTATATAAATAATTAGAAAAAAATTCAAAAAATTAGGAAAACATTAAAATAATTATAAAAAATTCAAAAAATTAGAAATTTTTTTAAAATAATTAGCAATAAATTCTAAAAAATAGAAAATAATTAGAAATAAATTGAAAAAATTAGGAAAAAATAAAAATAATGATAAAAAAATTAAATACCCCCGCTAGTGGGCCCCACCACCGCCACCCTAAAGTCGGCCATGGGCAGCGGCCGCGAGGCCGCCACTCAGCGAGCGATCGGTTATTTTCGAAACAAGAAAAGAATGTATTTTTAGTCTTTTATGGAATTAAATTTTCATATGAATATTTTTACCCTTCATTTATTTTATGTAGATAATTATTTTTTTGAAAAAAATGTATAGTTAAATAGGTTTAAAGTTAAAAAATTGTTAAATTTTGTGATAGAATTAATAAAGTTTAAAATTTTGTGGTCGGTCCCCACCACCGCAATAAACCGATCAATCGCCAACCGGTGGCGGCCCGACGGTAGGGTGGCCGGTTGTGGGGCCCACTAAGCGGGAATATTTAATTTTTTTATAATTATTTCAATTACTTCTAATTTTTTGAATTTTTGTACTAATTTTTTGAATTTTTTCTAATTATTTTAATTTTTTCTCTAATTTTTTTAATAATTATTTTAATTATTTCAAATTTTTTCTCCTAATTTTTGAATTTTTTTCCTAATTTTTGAATTTTTTTTCTACGTCGGTGTGTCGATCCACATGAGCGTCACATCGCGTGCATCGAGTTAACGGTCAACTAACGGTTGGTAGACGGCTATGGTCTTTGGCGCTCCCAAAACGTAACCACATGTGTATTTTTGGTCCGAAAAAAGCACGTGGTCTTTGGCGCTTTCAAGGGAAAAGCACATGTGTAAAATTGCTCCTTATTCTAAGTTTATTATTATAAGTGGAATTTCCACCAAACTCATGATAAAAATAATACACTTGGCTTAACAAGATTGATACAAAATACATGAAGTTTCTTATTACAAGTGGAATTTTCACCAAACCCTAAGCATTATAAAAGTGATCACACAACCAAGTGTGCTGATGATTTTTAATCAGAATTGTATGTTTTTCAAAATACACGAATGGGTAAATTTCTAGTTAAAAAAAGATAGAATTGCCAAAAACAGATTTATGAATATAGAATTGAACTCCTCTCCTAACAATAGTCAAAGTTGTAATCTACTTTTAAATGTCCCTCCAGGCGCTCCTTAATATAATTATTTATATAATTTAGTTAGATTAATAAAATTAGTTATAAGTGAATTAGTATGACATGTATTTTTTAACACTTCCTAATCATCTTTCTCAATCTATGATCTCTCTCCTTCCTGATTATTATGAAATGAAAGAGTATAAATAAGAATAAATTAAGAAAAATATTGATAAATATGAAAATCATGTCTTATATTCAGAACAAAGATTAATTTCTTAAATATTTCATATATAAAAGATTGTGGGAGTAATGGATTTTAAACTCAGTATCTTTATAATTATCAAAATTATCATGGGAAAATTACGTGCGGGTCCTATGGAACAAAAAAAATTACAAAAAAGTCCATTGAAATCACCAAATTACACGAAGTCCCCAAAGGACTTTTTATATATTATTTGTATGGAAATAAAATCCAAGTTTTTAAATTTTATTGTAAATATAGGCATTTCCTGTTGTAAATATGGCTTTTTCTGTTGTAAATGGCCAGATTTTAAATTTTGTTGTAAATATAGCACTTCCTGTTGTAAATCTAGTCTTTTTTAATTTGTAAATAACCTCCTACGTTCAAAATCCAGGTGTTTAAATATTGTTGTAAATATAAGCATTTCCTGTTGTAAATATGGCTTTTTCTGTTGTAAATTGCCAGATTTTAAATTTTGTTGTAAATACAGCACTTCTTGTTGTAAATCTAGCTTTTTTATGTTGTAAATAACCTCTCTACGTTCAAAATCTAGGTGTTTAAATGTTGTTGTAAATATGGGCATTTCCTGTTGTAAATATGACTTTTTCTGTTGTAAATGCTCAAGTGTTTAAATGTTGTTGTAAATATGATATTTTCTGTTGTAAATATGGTATTTCCTATTCTTAATACAAATAATATCAAAAAAGTCTCTTGGAACTTCGTGTAATTTAGTGATTTCAAGGAACTTTTTTGTAATTTTTTTGTTGCTTGGGATCTGCACAATTATCATTGGTTTCTGCTGTACTTATATATTGATACGTAGTTATATGAATATGAATTTCATTATTATTAGTAATTTGTGATTTTGTTAGCAAAAAAAAAAAAAAAAAACTGAATCTATATCCAAAATTTTAAATTTTACGCACGGGATGAGAGATAATTTTCAATTAAATTTACAATAATTCGTTAAGCCGAAAAAATTGATATTCCTTTGAATCAAAATTCTTAAATTCAAATCGGCTACTAAATTGGTTGGGGTATTAGATCAAGGGGTAATGGGTCGACTGGGCTTTCCGCTAGTTTTACCTACTTGTTGGATTTGAACCAATGACTCTCGCCATATGAAAGTGATACACACACAATCATACATAGGGATGTCCAAAAACCCGCCCGTCTGTGTGGCCCTTACGATCCCGGTCTAACCCAACCCGGTCCCGAGACCGTTCACCTGCCCGGTTTGGTCGGGCCGATCGACTTCGGTCCAAGGATTCAGATCTATGGACCGGTCCTGGTCGGCTCGAAAATATTTTTTATTTTTATTTTTTTTAAAAAAACCACTACCTATATTTTATATTGTATTCTTGTTCAATGACATGTTGTTGGAGATTATTATGGGTTTAGAATTGAATTTAAGATGTTTGCATGTTTATTTATTGTCCCACAGGTAGTTCATTGATTTAATTATTATTCTGGAAGTGACAATTTTTTTTTTTTAAAAAAAAACTAGTCCTGGACTGTCCAGTCCCCTCGGGACCGGTCGGTCCGCATCAAGTGACAGACCGACTGACCTCGGGCTAGATATTCCGGCCCAGAAAGTTCCCTCTGGACTGCACCCGGCCGACCCCCAACCCGGTCTGGTCCATGGACATGCCTAATCATACATACATATGTACATATATGTGTGTACACCCACACATATAATACTCCCTCTGATCCTTTATATAATGCACTTGTTTGTTTTCCTTATATTCCCTTAATTAATGAAGGTGATAGGTGAGAGTAATAATTAATATGATATTAGAATTTAATGCAATTAATATAGGTGATATTGAAAATTACTTAAATTTTAGGACAACTTTATTGACTTTAATTGTTTTTATTGGTGTGTGAGAATTGTTAGTTTGTGCCTCATAATATAATTATAAAATTTGAATTATATTTTTTTCCTAAAAATAGAATATAATTAAAATCAATTAATTAAGGATTACTAATTAATTATTTTTTAATGATGTGATTATTAATTTAAGTTTATTATTTTAAGTTATATTTTATTTAAGTTTAAATTAAAATAAAATAAAAACTAGAAGAATCTGATTTAAATCCGGTGAAATGATAAGGACTTGATTAAAAAAAACTACAAGGATCTAACTTGATAAAAGGGACAAAACAATATAAGAATATAATTAAAAATAGTTGAAACTATAAAGACTTGTAGTTTTATTCCTTTAAAATATTGACAAATGTGAGAAATTACATAATTATCCTTAGCTTTTTTTAATAAAAAAAAAATCCTTAAAAACCCTTGCTCGACCGTTGGTGGTCGGCAATGGTTTTAAGGATTTTTTTCTTAAAAAACCAAATATTAAGGGTAATTATGTAATTTCTCATAGTTGTTAATATTTCAAAATTCCAAATTAATCTATTTGGAGTTATTGAAATTCAATACAGGCCATATTTGTATTTTGTATATTTCAATTGTATTTTTCTTATTTTCTTTCGTATGTAGTTGAAAATATTTTAGCAAATTTGTAAGACTTATTTATAAAATAACTGTTTTTAGCCCTTATCTTATTATATTTAATATCTTATACATATTATTAACAAAATTACACTATTCCCTACCCTGCCTTGCGCAACTAATCTTGTAAAACATTCCAAATAAGTAAATATAATATGTCAATGATAAATTAGGTTGATACAAAAGTTAAATGTGCAAGCTGAGAAATACTTGGCTAAAGTCTTAACAAGGACCTACAAGTTTATTATTATAAGTGGAATTTCCACCAAACTCATGATAAAAATAATACACTTGGTGTTACGGACCGGCCCAAAAGCCCCCAAGTCCATAGCATGGCCCAAAGGCGTAATCCGCTAATCATAGGAGGAGATCCGGAAATCCCGGCTAGGCAGAATCCACCCCTATCGATCGGCCTGCCGAGATACACGCCCCATTAATGACACGTCCCATTAATGGCACATCCCGGATATCCGCCCCATTAATAACACGTCCCATTAATGGCGCATCCCGGATATCCGCCCCATTAATGACACGTCCCATTAATGGGGTATCATCTAATATCCGCCCCATTAATGGCCCACCATTAATGACGTGCCCGGATATCGCACCGAGACACCTCTATAAATACGAAGCGGGTAACAAGGTGCACACATTCTAACCTAGACTATTTACATACAATCTCACCGTACACACACACCACCCTTTGTCGTACGGCGGTGATCCTACGCTCTCCCCGGTTATCTCCTCCATAGATATCCGAGACAGCCCTATCCATCCAAGATCAATCTACCAGCCCTCGACTGGACATCTATGTTCTATACCAGAACATTGGCGCCGACCGTGGGGATCCTTAAATTTCTATCCCTGTGACCATTAATGGCTAACACCAGAAGCCACAGGCAAAGCCAGCGATCGGACCGGCCGAACGAGGAAAGCATCGTACCTCCAAATCAACCTCAGGCCGGACCGAGTCGATCGCAGGCTCATGATCAACCCCCTCGAGGAAAGACCCTAGAGGGACACGTTACCGATACGGAGAGCACCTCTCCTTCCCTCGACGAATCTTTGCACGAGGACCGCCAAGAGTCCAGCCCCGAACGGTCCGCTCGGGACGCTCAGTACTAGACACCGACGTCCGCATCCTAAGGAGAACCCAAGAGTCGATGATTCAAAGGTTCGAAAATAAGGAAAAGCTAGACCAACTCCAAAGGCAAGAGGATTTTCATGCTCTGGAATTGATGATAGAGGAAAAACTTGAAAACCTCTTTCAATGAGGAACCCAGAGAAGCCCTCGTAAGGGGAAGGAGGTTGTACGCCTGGATAGCAATAGTCCGCGTACCAGCCCCTAATCGAATCAACGCCCCCATGACAGGAATGAGGGGGACGCCAGAAAGGAGCGAGAACGCCAACCGACCCCAGGAGGAACAAGGAGGGACCTTTGCGGATTCGGGATGGGGAAAACCGAGACCGTGATCAGGACTCAGACGAGCCACGCGAGGCGGTCACAACACCCCGAACACGAGGATCCCCTCGGCAGTATAGGATGAAATACTTGGCCGGAGCAGGAGGGACCCAATTCTCTCGAGCAACAGCCACGGCCCCCTACCCGAAGAATTTCGACCTAGCCGATCTCCCCAAGTATGATGGGACCCAGGATCCACGTCATCACTTAGAGATATTTGAAAAGTTGATGTGGGTAAGATCAATAGAGGGTCTGGTCATCTTAAGACTCTTCTCGGCCACGTTAACCGGGCCGACCCACAAATGGTTGAGTTCATTACCCAACAATTCCATTCGTAACTTTGAAGACCTCGGTCGTAAATTTGAATTGCACTTTGCCACCAGCAAGAAACAACCAAAATCTCAATTCACGTTGAGTAAAGTAAAGCAAAAGAAGGGCGAAACGTTGCGAAGTATCCGGATCGGTTCGGAGATACGGCAATACGAGTACGATCATTATCTGAAGAGGTCCATGTACATTGCCTCGTCAACGGACTGGACCCAACGACACGCCTGGCCAGACATCTGTGTAAGAATCGAGTATATTCATTGACGGAATTCTATACCGAAGCAAAGAAGTACCTAGACGTCGAACAAATGGAAATTGCCAATGCAGATGAGCCTGAGAAGGCGAGGAATTCATCTCCTGAAAGAAGGGATCTGGCGGACAAGCACAAGGCGGAACCCCACGTAGACGCGGAGAGAGAGAGCCGACCCCGACCAGAGAGAACGGACAATAAGGGGAGGTACGGCCACTACACCCCCTTGAATGTCCCGCGTTCGCAGCTGTGGAAGGAGGTGGCCCAGACCGAGATGAAGAAAGTGACCAAGCCGAGGCCTCTCAGAAACCGGTCCAATACGGGCACGGGAAAGTTCTGCACTTTCCACGACCGCTCCGGCATACCACCGACGAATGTTATGAACTCGAGATGCTATTGAAAAATTTGTAAGAGAAGGGAAAGCTGCGCCAATACGTCATTAAAACTCAAGGGAAAACTAGCGAAAGCGGAATAGTGGCCCCCGAAGCAGGAGTCCGGCCACGAACGCTCCGGAACCTGAGAAGAAACGGAGAACCGGCCCTCCCGAGGGTTACCCAGATGCTGATCTCCAATGCAATGGGATCAGTGGCGGTTTCGGAGGAGGTGGAGATACTATAAGTCAACGCAAGAAGTACCTGCGGGAGGTGTTGACGGTAAAAGAAGTACCGAAGTTTAAGGGCGCGTCATCGAAACCGAAACCACCCCCGTTGGTCTTCACGGACGAGGAGCTCAAGAAGGTTATTCCCGGCCACCAGGATGGATTGGTCATCACCGGGATCGTCGTGAACTGCCGTGTCAAACGGATATTTGTCGATGCGGGAAGTTTGGCCGACATCATAAGCTGGGATGCATACCAGAGGATGCACCTCGATGTTGAAGACCTAAAGCCATGCAAATCTACCCTAATCGGGTTTAATGGAGAACGTTCCTTCCCAAAAGGATATATCGACCTCAGATTAACCTTGGGAACCAAGGAAGCCTTCAAATCAGAACGGGTAAGGTTCGTAGTGGCTGACTTCCGCTCTCCTTACAACATTATACTGGGCCGACCCACTATACACAATTGGGACATCTTTGGCGTCCACTAAGCATCAGAAATTGAAAATGATCAATGATGAGAATCAGGTGGTTGAAGTGTCCGGAGACCAGAAAGCGTCACGGCAATGTTACTTCGAGACTCTCCGTGTTGAGGAAGAAGGACCGTCGTCCCCGCCACGGCTCCGAACTAACGAGGTCATGATCGATGTCAGAAATGAGGGCGGCCCCGCAATCGGTTAACATGGTAGAGCTAGACCTCCGTGAACCGTAAAACCCACGCCCGAGCCGGAAGGGGAGTTGGAGGAATTAATCCTCGGAGTCGGATCCCGCCAAGACAACTAAAATCGCGGGGACATGGACGCGGATATAAAAGCAAGACTGACCAAATTCTTAAGACAAAACCAGGACGTCTTCGCCTGGACGTCGGTCGAAATACCAGGGATCGACCCACACTTCTGTTGTCACAAGCTAGCCATATGGCCAGGGTCGAAACCAGTGGCCCAGAAGAGGAGGAATATCTCAGACGACAGGCAGAAAGCCCTTGAGAGTCACATTGAAGAGCTCCTTGCTGTCGGATTCATCAGAGAAGTGCAATACACGACTTGGCTCTCGAACGTGGTCATGGTCTTAAAACCAACCGGTAAATGGAGGGTGTGCACTGACTACACCAATCTGAATAAAGCATGTCCTAAAGACTCCTATCCTATGCCCAGCATTGATAGCTAGTGGATAACTCGGCCGGGTACCAGTTGCTTTCCTTTATGGATGCCTACTCCGGCTACAATCAGATTGCCATGCACCCCGAGGATCAAGAGAAAACCGCCTTCATGACGGACAAGGCCAACTATTGCTACAACGTCATGCCATTCGGATTGAAGAATGCCGGAGCTACATACCAACGAATGATAAATCGTGTCTTTGAGGATCAAATCGGACGTAATGTGGCGGTCTATATAGACGACATGATCGTGAAGTCAAAACAACCGAGGAGGAGCATATCCGGACCTAGAGCGGACGTTTGACAAATTAAGACGATACCGAATCGGGTTGAACCCGGCCAAATGTGCATTCGGGTGCCTGCTGGGAAATTCTTGGGTTTTATGCTTGACCAACCGAGGGATTGAGGCCAATCCGGACAAATGCAAGGCCGTGCTAGATATGCAAGTCCCCAACTCCAAGAAGGAAGTACAAAAGAATTAACAGTCGCTTGGCGGCCCGACAAGATTCTTACCAAGGTCCGCCGAGAAAGCTTTACCTTTCTTTAAATTATTGAAGAAAGAAACCCAGGGAGGATGGAATACGGATTGTGAGACGGCCTTTGAAGAAATTAAGAGATGCTTGGCAACCCCTCCGGTACTAACGAAGCGGAGCGGGGGAGACCTTGTTCTTATACCTCTCGGTGGGAGATGAAGCGGTAAGCGCCGCCTTGGTAAGAGAAACCGAGGCCGAAGACACCCATCTACTTTGTGAGCAAGGCGTTACAAAACGCCGAGCTCGAGATATCGAAGCTGGAGAAAATGGCATTCGCATTACTAACAACAGCAAGGCGGCTTCGCCCATACTTCTAGGGACATCGGATTGTAGTCCGGACCAGTCAGCCAATCCGGTAGATTTTGCACAAACCAGATTTGGCAGGGCACATGACAAGCTGGGCGATTGAATTGTCCGAATCGACATCACTTTTGAGGCCGAAGCGGCGATCAAATCACGGGCATTGGCGGACTTCATCGGGAATTGACTCGGTTATGGCTAACAAGGAATTTTGGAGGGTATTTGTTGACGGATCTTCCAATCCAAAAGGCGGTGGAGCGGAGTCATTGTTGAAAGCCCCGAGGGAGTCGCTACTGAGCATTCCCTCCAGCTGGAATTCCCGACCTCCAACAATCAAGCCAAGTACGAGGCCCTCTTAGCCGGATTGTCTCAAGCTAAAGAAAGCGGAGCCAGGCGGGTTAAGGTGTTCACCGACTCACAACTCGTTGCCGCACGTATCGATGGCGGCTATCAAGCAAAAGGCCCCTTGTTGGCCAAATACTTAAACAGCAAAAGAGGTAATGACGGAATTCGAAGAGGTCATTGTCTCTCATATCCCGAGAGAAGAGAATGCCCGGCCGACATCCTCTCCAAACTCGCAAGTACCAAAGGTCCGGGGAGTCATAGAACGGTCATCCAACAATTTGGCCGAACCCACATGCATCATGACTATCTCGTCCGCCTCGACCGGAGAAAACCAATTGAAGATTACCTGGAAAGGGGATCATCCCAACGACTCCACGGAAGCAAAGAAGCTGATAAGAGAAGCCGCCATCTACACTATGGTCGATGATCAGCTATACAGGAAAGGAATACACTGCCCGATGATGCGATGCCTCGGTGAGTCCGAAGCAAGGTAGGTACTGACCAAAATACATGAGGGATGCAACGGCCAACACATGGGCGACAAGGCTCTGGCAAGGAAGGCATTACGCGCCGGCTATTATTGGCCCACCATGAACCATGACGCCATGGAAGCCGCCAAGCGGTGTGATGGTTACGAAGCCGAAACACGCCGGATCTTATGGCCGCCGCCTACGGAGTTAAAAGGGATGCCGGCTCCCTGGCCCTTATGTAAATGGGGAATGGATATTCTGGGACCATTTAAACCGGCACCTGGACAGCTCAAATGGCTCATTGTCGCCGTAGACTACTTCACCAAATGGATCGAAGCGGAGGCATTAACTACGATCACGTCGTCCAGGATTATGAGGTTTGTTCGTCACAATATCTTTGCTCGATTCGGGATACCTGCTGAAGTCGTCACTGACAATGGAACCCAGTTCACGGACCATAGATTCCAGGCCTTAATGTCCAACCTGGACATCCAACAACACTTCTCCTCCGTCGAACATCCGCAGTCTAATGGCCAGGCCGAGTCAGCCAATAAGATCATTCTTGACGGGTTGAAGAAACGCATATTAAAGGTCGACTCTAGCTGGACCGAACAACTCCACAGTGTTCTATGGGGCTACAGGACAAGTGTGCAGACCTCGACCCAGGAAACCCCGTTCCGGCTGACATATGGATACGAAGCAATGATTCCGGTGGAAATCGGGCAGCCATCGTGGAGGAAGATCAGAGCCAGGCAGGAAGGACCGGCGTCAAATGACGACGACTTAAAGACAGACCTGGACCTAATAGACGAGATCCGAGTCACAGCTCATTGCCGGGAACTTGCCGCCAAGCAGTTACTCACAGCAAAATATAATCGTAAGGTTTGACCACGATCCTTCAACCGGGGTAACCTGGTACTTCGGCGGGCCGACATAGGTAATAAGAATTCCCGAGACGGAAAACTGGCAGCAAGTTGGGAAGGACCATATCGTGTTAAAGAAAAGCTCGATATTGGGGCATATGTTCTCGAAACCTTGGCACGGAAGCCGGTTAGAAGGACATGGAATGCCGATAAGCTAAAGATATATTACAGCTAGGCCAAGGCTACTGCTCGGTCATTTCTTACTTTCACTCATGTTTTTTCCAATTACTTTCCAACTGTTCTTTGCTTTGCATTTGAATAATTTATGACCATTTGTACGCTCTTTAGAGCTGCTTTATTTAATGAAGGAATCACTCAAGGAAAGGCGTCAATGTGCACAATTATTTGCTTAAGCATGAAGTCGAGGCCACTAAGCCCGGCAAAAACTCGACTCCGAGGTACTTATACCCGGTCACGAACATAAAAACATCTAGATGTATGACACCGGCCGTTGTACTCCGACGTGCATTGGTAAGAGCTCGGCGAAAATGCCATACGTGGCCTTCGCGAAATTGACGCGTCAACGCTCGCCCGATTTAAGAAAGCAGGCTGTCATTCCGACCTTGATCAAGTCAAAATGTTAGATTTGAGGTAATAGACACCTCGGTCGACATGTGACGGCCTCGCCCTTAATTCGGTTCCTATCACATTTTCCGGCTAGTCAAGCCGGAATGAGGCAGTGCGGTTAAGTTAACACCCCCAGAGGTTAAGACGTACAACCCCGTCCCCACACTCCCACACCTCAATGTTGGTCGAGTAAACGACTCGTATCCGATCTGATCAAGAAATTTCAAATATGGAATTTAAGAAAAATGGCGAAAGGGCGAATAAATAAATTCATCCATAAGTCATACAAACGTCACGGCACAAAAGCCGGAAAATCTACAAAGTAAAGGGGCACAGACGCCCACCAAAGCTGAAGTTAAACTCAACTAGAGGGACCGGCCTCACGAGAACCCTTGGTCGCTTCACTCTCTGCATCCGACTCTCCTCCTCCCGATCGGGACACGTTGGCGGAAGGGGATTGATATGGAACTAACACTCCATCTTCGACAAAGGCGCGAAATTCATAGCCGTCCAAGTTGAGCTCTGTCTTCGGATTCAAAAGCTGGATCTGCTCCAGGGCATTCTCGAAGCAATCAGCGGCAGTCTGCTTTAAAAGCTCGTCGGACTCCAAGCGCGCCTGCTGCGATACAGCAAGGGCCTCCTCGGTAGCTTTAACCTTAGCAAACAACGTATCACGCTGTTTCTGAAGGGTTCTCACCGCTTCCATGCTCTCGCTCAACGCCTTCTGGGCCCGGACACACTCAGAGGCTGACTTCTCCGCCCCTTCTCGCGCTGTTGCGAGATCTTGTTCCATCTTCACAAACGCGGACTTGGAAGCATCCCGTTCAAGCGGGCGGCGTCCCGCTCCTCCTCCATAAGGTGTAGCTTGGCCTCAGCATCGGCCAAAGCCCTTTTTGTGGACGCCGCCTCCTCCAGAGACTTTCACTGGGCCTCAACCTCTCCCCGAGACGCTTTTAGTCGTCTATTCTCTGCATCGGCCAGGGTGTACTTCTCCCTCACAATCACGTAGGCTTGCAGCAAGCCAATAGATTTACACAGGTACCGTTCCCCTGCAAGCACCTCCGCAGTGCTAGGCGGGGACAAGGCCCGGCTCTCCATAAATTCCCGGAGGGGAGGAACGCGACATCCAGCTCATCGGTCACCCCCTTGTCCCATACGAAACTGCGAGGGAGCAGGGAAGAAGGACGTAAGGGCCCGGTTGAAGGAGGAGGAGGAGGCGAAGTTGGTGAAGGCACCGGTAGAACCGATGCTTAGAAGGAGCGTCGCAACCTCCGTAGGTCGGTTTCACCGGCCGAGAGGCGACAATCTGTTTCCCTTTAGAGGTATCGAAACAAGCTTGGGGTGATCCGGAGGGTACGGATGGAGCCGACTTGCCAGCATCTGAAACCTTAGCCTTCTTCGTCACAACAGAGGCATTAGCCTCGGGCACAATAGTTTTATCAAGGACGGCCCGTTTCCGAGACCGACCACTCGGAGATGCCGCGGCCGGATTCACTTTCTTCAAGTAACCAGGAAGGGCCTTCATGTCTTGAGCTGAAAAAGACAGGTAAAGGGAAATCGGGGAATAAACACAAAGTATGCCAACAATGTACAAAACATGACCAAAAGAATAAGGAACATGGCAAATAAGGGACTCCTACAAGTAGAGGATTGGCCTAGATCCCTCCTCGGATATGAAAAAGGCTGCACTCTGGATGCCATACTTCTCCACGTAGGCATCCAACCTGGGGACGTGAGGAGCCATCTCGGGTAGGAGATCATCTTGCGAGATCTGGAAGGACGAGGGGGTGGCTTTGTGGTGACTCTCCATCCAATATAAAGGGAAACGCCACGGATACGTCGGCGGCTTCGACCCCCTTCAAAAACCAAGTCGGCTTACCGAGCACGGCGACAACCTTGAAAAACGCGTTCTTAAACCGCTTAAATGAATCGGAGAAGGGCTTCATGAGCTTCCTGGTCGGGATTAACGCGGAGAGACACCAGCCCTTTTAACTTGTCACCTTCCTTAGGAGAGCCGGGGTAAAGGGGCCGAAGTAGTAGAAGAAAAGATTGGTCGAGCAGGGAATTGGAACCGGGTAGGAGCGACACAGTTGTTCGAACGCTACAAGATAAGCCCACCCGTTCGGATGAAGTTGAGAGGGGGCGAGTCTCAGGTGCATTAGGGCAAGCATTTGGAAATGGGTGAAAGGGAAGCGGACACCAACCCGAGTAAGATAATCCCGTAAAAATGAAAGAAATTGGGATCGCCTACTTCCCGTTCGGCCAAACAGGGCTCGTCGGCCTCCGGCGGCGTAGGACGCACCCCTCCATGGCAGGTAGATCTAACCAGGCAATGTCCGTATCCGACATAATGGACCGGGTCTTCAAGACCTCGTGGGACACCCAGGGATACCTACGACACAGGGCCTCGGGTGGACTAGAAGAGTCCGATGCCTCGGCCTCGGCCTTTTTCTTTGAAGGCGAGATTTTGGAGCCATTAACCTATATGCAACATAAAATGAAATTAGCAGAGTTGGAAATACCTGGTAAAACAATGTTAGAAGACAAAACAGATGCCGAACTCGGACGAAAGGGCACGCCAGAAGAGGGGCCCGAAGGACGCCGATGCGGCAAGAACCAAGAACCGAGGTAGCTGCGAGTCTTCGCCGCGCGCAATGTGGAATGAACCCTCGGCCAAGCAGTCCCAGCAGGGGCCGAGATAATCATCAGTGTTAGTTCTCAATATGTTTTGATGATTAACAACAAATGTAAAACATGTTTTGAAGTTTGCAAAGTTGTTTTAAAAACACTCTGAAAGTTGCAAACTGCAGTTTGCATCCAAACTCGAGTATTGGACAGCCAATCTGCGGTTTGCATTTGCAAACTCGAGTATTGGACAGCCAATACTGCGGTTGCTTGGCAAACTCGAGTATAGGCCATACGAGAAAGAAACCAAGTTTTTCGAAAAGTCAATACTCTGCGGTTTGCATTTGCAAACTCGAGTATTGGACGACCAATCTGCCGGTTGCTTGGCAAACTCGAGTATAGGCCATACGAGAAAGAAACCAAGTTTTCAGCCAAAGTCAATACGCAGTTTGCATTTGCAAACTCGAGTATTGGACATGCCAATACCTTGCGTTTGCTTGGCAAACTCGAGTATAGGCCATACGAAAGAAACCAAGTTTTCGACCAAAGTCAATCTGCAGGTTGCATTTGCAAACTCGAGTATTGGATGCGACCAATCTTGCGGTTGCTTGGCAAACTCGAGTATTGGACTTCCAGAAGCAAAACAAGTTTTTCAAACAAAGTCAAAACTGCGGTTTCCAAAACCAAACTCGAGTATTGACCTTCCAGAGAACAAAGGATTTTTCAAGATAAATCAATACCGCGGTTTGCATTGGCAAACTCGAGTATTGAATGGTCAATACTTGCGGTTTGCGTTGCCAAACTCGAGTATTGACCTTCCGAGAGCAAAGGATTTTTCAAGATAAATCAATACTGCGGTTTGCATTGGCAAACTCGAGTATTGAATTGTCAATCTTGCGGTTGCGTTGCCAAACTCGAGTATTGGACTTCCGAGAGCAAATGGATTTTTCAAGTTAAACCCATACCGCAGTTTGCATAGGCAAACTCGAGTATAGGTCTTGTCTTTCAAATACAAGAGACGATGGCTTGCCTCTCGAAAAATGGAAACTCGAGTATCCAATTGGATCTTGCAGTTTGGTCACTTGTGAACGATGCCATACTCGAGTTTACAAGAACAAACCGCATGATATGCAACGCAAAAACTAAGTTTTGAATTATACGAATTCGTGAATCACTCTTGTTTGTTCCAAATGCTTTCATGAATCATTCACTTATGATCCCGAGATATGTTTAACAAGTTTATTTAGTGGATTTCAGTTAGCACGAGATGAAAATTAATGAAGATCAAGGGAAAAAGCATAAAGTGGTCGAGCATTTATTGCACTTCATAAATTAACATCCTTTTGGTTAATCCATCCGAGCACGAACTCTCAACGTTCAAAAACACTTTCTTCATCAAGCAAACTCTTCTCCAACGGCAAATCCTCGAGTTCCACATCGGACTATATCGGCATCTGGATTAGTTGGAGCTTAGAGAGAGAAGATGACCGGACTTAATGCTAATCACCTACAACGGTTGGATTCATCATTCAACGGTCATTTAATGTTCTCTACCTATAAATAGAGTTCATTAACTTCTTCTCAAGTTGACACAACTACGAGAGCGAAAATTCATTGATTGTTATTTATTGTGTTCAGCTTTCATCTATATTGTATCAATCGATACTTGCACTTCGGTGTTCATTTTATCTCGCTCTAAGAGAGAGTTCTATCTCAGTAAATCATTTATTGATTGAGATAACCATAAGTCGGGGGACTTAGTGGTTGGGTGTATTGATTACAACTTGTAAGGGGAGTGAGTTCTAGAGAGAGAACTACTCTTGAGTACGAGTGTGTAATCGGTTGTGAGTATAGTGGATTGAAAATCCCAAGTGTGGCTTGGGGACTGGATGTAGGTCAAAGATAAGACTCGAACCAGGATAATTTCCATTGTGCAAGCTTTCCTTCCCTTCCTCCTCCGTCTATCTCTCGGTTTCATTACTTCAAAACAGAGCATATTTCTAAAAGTTTTTAAAATACCCAATTCACCCCCTCTTGGGTATATAGCTCCATTTACATTTGGTATCGAGCAAGGTCTTCTCTTAAGAGCTTAACAACTCGAGAAGGATCATTATGGAAGGTATCTTACGATGGAGCTTCTATCAACAAAGCCACCCGGTTTCAATGGAGAGCATTACTCCTTCCGAAAAGCAAAATTCAAAGTCTTTGTGAATGCTACGAGTATGGGTCATGGAGAGTATTTGAAAGAGGAAACTATGAGCCATCAACCGTTGAAGATGGAGTTAGAGTTCCTAAGCTTGAAGAAGAATATGATGAGAATGACGAGAAGAAGTGTCACACTCAACAAAGGCTGTCCTACTTCTTCAAAGTGCTCTTAGCCAACAAGAGTACTTTCGTATTTGCAATCTATCTTCTCGCAAAACAAATGTGGGATGCTCGGAGATAGCTCATGAAGGAACAGTTTGAGTAAAGCAAAACAGAGTCAATACTCTCATGACCGAATATGACCTTCTACGAATGAAGCATGGTGAATCCATTGGTGAGTTCCACTAAGGTTCACTCATCTCATCAATCAACTTGCTGCCTTGGGAAAAGAATATGACCAACCAGGTCAAGTAAGGAAGATCTTGAATATCCTTAACAAGGAATGGGAAGCAAAGGTCACGGCTATTGAAGAGGCTCGAGGAGAGTCAATGACGTCGATGGCTTGCTCTATTCGGAAGTCTCTCGAATATGAGGCTAAACTCAAGTTCAAGAAGGGACTTGATGAAGCCCATGGCAAGAACAAAGGAATTGCCCTCAAGGCTGCAAGAGAAGTTAGAGACTCGAGATGGGAAAATGAGAATGAAGACGAAGATGAAGAAATTGGCATCTTGGTCCGAAGATTCAAGAAGTTCTACAAGAAGGACCAAGGCTTTAAGAAGTTTCACAAGGGTAGCTCCAGTTATGAGGCAAAGAAGCCAATCATCTGCTACGAATGTCGAAGCCCGCCACATCAAGTCGAATGCCCTCACTGAACGACAAAAATAAAGAAAAGAAGAAGTTCAAAGAAATACAAGAAGAAAGCTTATGTCTCCGGATGGGTGATAGCTCATCTCGATGAAGATGATGAGGATGAGGAAGAGAAAGCCAATATATGCCTAGTTGCGAAGAGGAAGAGCAACGTGCTAAACTTGAAGAGGTATATGATTGCAAACCTCCTTATGATGATCTCGTTTGATGAATATATGACTGTGCAATTTGAATTTGAAAAACTTGCTGAAAAATATTTCAAACTCGAAAAACAAATCTTACTCTTGAATCACAAGTTGAAAAGTTGTCTTCTTCGAAAATAATATTTGTAAAGATTGTCCTGATCGAAGAAAAAGAATTCATATCTTACAAAGGCACTTGAGAAATTCACTAGAGGAAGTGAAATGCTCAATGTCATTTTGAAAACAACAACGTTTTATAAATGATAAATCGGGCATTGGTTACGCAGACCAGATTTTGATAGAAAGAAAGGCAAGAAGAAGAGTGGTCGAAAAACATACATGAACTATTTTACAAAATCGGTTCACTCTTCAAATCCCTTTGCACATTGCAATTAATGTAATAAGAAGGGTCATTCTACTTCATCTTGCTTTCATAAAAAAGGAAAGAAAGGTTAAACCGGTGGGAAATTATCAATGGGTACCAAAAGGAACTTATGTTCCTAAGGTCAAAACTAACTCCAAAGGACCCAAGAAAAGATGGGTACCTAAGGCTTGATCCCTTGAAAATTGCAGGTTTGTCTTAGAGCATCAAGACCCAACAAGTAGTACATTGATAGTGGGTGCTCAAGACACATGACTGGAGATGAATCAAAGTTTCTCTCAATCAAATCAAAGGATGGTGGTAGAGTCACATTTGGAGGAGACCAATCGGGTAAAATTGCTTTGGAATTGGTGAGATAGGAAACAATGAAGGTCCTCTCATCAAAGATGTCTACCTTGTAGAAGGATTGTGTCACAACCTCCTAAGTGTGAGCCAAAGCACCGACAAGGGTAACTTAGTTATCTTTGATTCAAATGAATGTTTGATTGTTAGAAAGGATTTAGTCCCCATTGACGATTTGAAAACTAAAGCCTTATTTAGAGCACCTAGAGATGGAAATTGTTATACCCTTAACCTCTCTAGCAATGCTTCGTTCTGAAAATTGTTTTGTTAGTAACTTGAATGAGAGTTGGTGTGGCATAAACGATTAGCTCATGTTAATATGTTTCAACTTGACAAGTTGCTTGAAAAAGGATTTGGTCATTGGTATTCCTAAATTGAATTTCAAAAATGATATAGTATGTGATGCTTGTCAAAAAGGAAAACAAACCAAATCTTCTTTTAAAGCAAAAAATGAGATTTCAACTAGTAGACCTCTTCAATTACTTCATATGGATCTAGTTGGACCGGTAGAGTAAAAAGTCTTGGTGGAAATCTTTACACCTTGGTCATAGTTGATGATTACTCTAGATTTGCTTGGACGATATTTTTGTCATCTAAAGATGAAACATTTGATCGTTTGTTACCTTTGCCAAAAAGGTCCGAACGAGAAAGGCTTTGCAATTTCGGTATATAGGACCGATCATGGTGGCGAATTTGAAAACAAGCCTTCGGCGAGTTACGTGACAATGTGGGGATTGATCACAACTTCTCAGCTCCAAGGACTCCTCAACAAAAACGGTGTGGTTGAGAGGAAGAATAGAGTCCTCACTGAGATGGCAAGGGCAATGTTAAATGAAAACAACACTTCTCAAGTGTTTTGGGCTGATGCGATGAGTACGGCTTGCTACATCTCCAACCGAGCCTATTTGAGGAAGAAACTGAACAAGACCCCATATGAACTCTACAAGGAAAGGAAGCCAAATCTCAGCCACCTACATGTCTTTGGATGCAAGTGCTATGTGCACAACAATGGTAAAGAGAATCTTGGTAAATTCGATTCCAAAGCCGATATAGGTATCTTCATTGGTTATTCAAATAGGAGTAGAGCCTATAGAGTCTTTAATACTCGCACACGTATTGTTGAAGAGTCAATACATGTTGTTTTCTCGTGAATCCAAATCGATAAAGCCTTGGACAATGAAGAAGAAAATGTTTTCAAGAATCAATTCTTTTCGAAAACTACTCCTGCTTCTATTGAAAATCCCGAAAATGTTTTTGAGGCTGATCCCCAAAACTCTATTGAAAATCCTGATCGAGACTCAACCTAGAGCTTGGAAATTTATTAGAAATCATTCTTTAGACCAAGTTATAGGTGATATTAATCGTGGAGTAAGAACCCGAGAAATAGTACTTTGAATGAAGTAACTTTTTCTGCATTTATATCTCATATAGAACCCTCTAAGATTGATGAAGCCCTTTCGGATAATGATTGGGTGATAGCAATGCAAGAGGAGTTACATCAATTTGACAAATCATGTTTGGGATTTGGTACCTAGGCCCAAAGATCATCCGGTCATTGGCACCAAATGGGTATTCAAGAACAAACGTGATGAGTCTGCAATCATTGTCCGCAACAAGGCAAGATTGGTTGCCAAAGGCTATAATCAAGAAGAAGGAATTGATTATGAAGAAACTTATGCTCCAAAGGTGGCAAGATTGGAAGCCATAAGAGTACTTCTAGCCTTTGCATGTGTAAAAGGTTTTAAACTATATCAAATGGATGTGAAAAGTGCTTTTCGAATGGTTTTATACAAGAGGAAGTTTATGTGGAACAACCTCCTGGTTTTGAAAATGAACATTGTCCAGATCATGTGTATCGTCTCAAGAAGGCTCTATATGGCACGAAACAAGCTCCTAGAGCTTGGTATGAGCGATTAAGCAAATTCCTTCTAGATCAAGGCTTTGTTAGAGGAAAAGCGGACACAACTCTTTTCATAAAGAGTAATAAGCTAAATGAAATTTTAATGGTTCAAATATATGTGGATGATATTATATTTGGTGCTTCTAATGATGCTTTGTGTGAAGAGTTTTCAAAGACTATGCGGGGAGAGTTTGAGATGTCCATGATGGGAGAGCTCAACTACTTTCTTGGACTGCAAATCAAGCAAAGAAAAGATGGGATATTTATTTCCCAAACCAAATATCCGAATGATTTCTTGAAGAAATTTGGGATGGACCAAATGCAATGGTGCGACACTCCTATGAGCTCAACCGCTTCACTAGATGCTTGATGAGGAGGGCAAAGATTTCAACATCACAAAGTATAGAGGAATGATTGGATCACTTCTCTATCTTACAAAGAGTCGTAGGACATCCAATTCGGTGTTGGGATGTGTGCAAGGTTCCAATCCGCTCCAAAAGAGTCCCATGCTTGAACAAGTAAAGAGGATATTCAGATATCTCTCGGACACAAAGACTCTTGACCGTGGTTTCCCAAAGGTCAACCGGAACACTTGGTGGCATACTCGGATTCGGATCATGCCGGCTACAAGACAGATAGAAAGAGTACAAGTGGCCAATGCGAATTCTTTGGCAACTCACTTGTCTCTTGGTTCAGCAAGAAGCAAACATCTGTGGCCGTGTCCTCTACCGAAGCTGAATATGTGGCTGCTTCAAGTTGTTGTGCTCAAGTGCTATGGTTGAAGCAACAACTTGCTGACTTGGGAGTTCACTTGAAGGAAATCCCAATTTTGTGTGACAACACAAGCACAATAAGCTTGGCCAAGAATCCGGTGCAACATACAAGAACCAAGCATATTGATGTGAGGCATCACTTCATTCGGGATCATGTCCGAAAAGAGATGTCAAAGTGATGTTCATCCCAACTCATCTTCAACTTGCTGACATCTTCACAAAGCCTCTAGCCAAAGAACCTTTCAACTTCATAAGAAGAGAATTGGGAATGGTAAATCCCAATGAATTGTAAGAATTTCTCATTCAATCTAATGTTAGTTATGTTTTTGATGATTAATCTTTACTAACTTGAGCATCGGAGTGTTTAGATATGTCTCTTGCAGGGTATCTCAATGCTTCCGAAGTTCCATACTGCAGTATAGGATGGCTTACTCGAGTTTAGGACCAGACAGAAGCCAAACCTGACATTCATCAATAGCTTGACTCGAGTATGGGGAACCAAAACTGCGCTTTAGGACCGAGACAAAACTGCAGTTTGTAAGTGCAAGTATGCTAAACTCGAGTAAGGAAAAGCTAAACTCGAGTATGTTCATCGTGGGTTCAAAAATTCACGCTACATTTTTGAAGTCCAGGTTAGTATACTTTCACCCTTACCGCAAGTATGTAAATGAAAGTTTGCTAAACTCGAGTAAGGAGAAGCTAAACTTCGAGTATGTCACTTGTGAATACCAAACGTTACACTATTTTAAATCAACGATGTGGCATACTTCCATTTGTACTCGAGTTTATTAGTGACGGTTTACTAAACTTCCATTTGTACTCGAGTTTGTTAGTGACGCTTTCCTAAACTTCCATTTGTACTCGAGTTTGTTAGTGACACTTTCCTAAACTTCCATTTGTACTCGAGTTTGTTAGTGACGGTTTGCTAGACTCAAGTAAGAAATAGATAAACTCGAGTAAGGAGGTCTCTATATATATGTGAACAGTGGTGTTCTTCCAAACTCGCGTGTTCACTCCAAAAAACCCTAGAGTTTCAACTTTCTCTCTTCTTCTCCTTCGAAAACATCACAATCCCTTATCATCCCCCTCAAATCTTCACCAAACTTCATCTGATCCTTCCTATCTTCTCTCCTTCCGAAACCCTAAGCACTCAAATGTCTAAAGAAGTCTCTCAATCCTCTCGACCGATTCCTCCACGAGCTCCAAGGAGCAAATCGATCCCACAGAAGTTGCAGAGAGGCATTGATACAAGCATCCCCGGAGTGGGTATTGTGATTAAGGATAATCCACCCTCGAATCCCAAGAGGGGGATTCGTCTTCAAAGGGTCCGGAACCTTCATCGCCCACAAAAAGGAAGCGGGCGGGCCGAGTCGAGCAAAGCAAAGGGGAAAAGAACCGTCGTTCACCGAAAGACAAGGTCCAAGAATGCCACCCACTGCTTCGGCTCTCGCTCCACCGTCGAGGTTACCGGCTCTTCGTCGATTATGAGACCGAAGAAGATGAGCACGAAGGAGCCTCCCCATTTATCGACAATGCGGTAGAGGAGATTAAGCTTCACAAGACTCCGCCTCCTCGGATTCAAAGTCACCCGGTTCCTCTTCCTCCCGGTCTCAATGCCAAGTTCAAGGACCGAGTATTCATCTCGTGGCTTCGTGCGGTTGTCTCGGTTGACTTGGAGCAACTTTATCGCGAATGCAATGTGGATCTCTCACCTTGGTTTGGGGCCTATCGGTCATTCATCTCCATCGAAGCCGCTTACTACCGGAGTTGGTCAAGATGTTCTATTTCAATATGGCGACCAACAACCTATTGGACTCAGAAGGCTATACGGGTGAGGAGAGGATCACCACGTGTGTTAGGGGGTCCAATTCACCTTGTCACGCTGCTATTATCAACAAGATCCTAAAGGTTGATCATCCTCCACTGTCGTCACACCACAATACACCAATGCTGAGGTGTATAGGACCTTAATGCGTACACAGGACGTGCCGGTTGATCAGCTTGCTCATTTGTCTATCAAGCCCTCAGACATGCCCTTTTAACTGAATCGGAGAAGGGCTTCATGAGCTTCCGGTCGGGATTAACGCGGAGAGACACCAGCCCTTTTAACTTGTCACCTTCCTTAGGAGAGCCGGGGTAAAGGGGCCGAAGTAGTAGAAGAAAAGATTGGTCGAAAGCGGGAATGGAACCGGGTAGGAGCGACACGGTTGTTCGAACGCTACAAGATAAGCCCACCCGTTCGGATGAAGTTGAGAGGGGGCGAGTCTCAGGTGCATTAGGGCAAGCATTTGGAAATGGGTGAAAGGGAAGCAGACACCAACCCGAGTAAGATAATCCCGGTAAAAATGAAAGAAATTGGGACTGCCTACTTCCCGTTCAGCACAAACAGGCTCGTCGGCCTCCGGGCGGCGTAGGACGACCCTCCATGGCGGTAGATCTAACCGTGCAATGTCCGTATCCGACATAATGGACCGGGTCTTCAAGACCTCGTGGGACACCCGAGGATACCTACGACACGGGGCCTCGGGTGGACTAGAAGAGTCCGATGCCTCGGCCTCGGCCTTTTTCTTTGAAGGCGAGATTTTGGAGCCATTAACCTATATGCAACATAAAATGAAATTAGCGAGTTGGAAATACCTGGTAAAACAATGTTAGAAGACAAAACAGATGCCGAACTCGGACGAAAGGGCACGCCCGGAAGAGGGGCCGAAGGACGCCGTGCGGCTTGCAAGAACCAAGAACCGAGGTAGCTCGGAGTCTTCGCCGCGCAATGTGGAATGAACCCTCGGCCAAGCGGTCCCAGTCCCAGGGGCCGAGATAATCATCGTGTTAGTTCTCAATATGTTTTGATGATTAACAACAAATGTAAAACATGTTTTGAAGTTTGCAAAGTTGTTTTAAAAACACTCGAAAGTTGCAAACTGCGGTTGCATCTCGCAAACTCGAGTATTGGGACGCCTAATACTGCGGTTTGCATTTGCAAACTCGAGTATTGGGCGACCAATATCTGCATAGGTTTGCTTGGCAAACTTCAGTATAGGCCATACGAAAGAAACCAAGTTTTCGACCAAAGTCAATACCGCCGTTTGCATTTGCAAACTCGAGTATTGACGACCAATCTTGCGGTTGCTTGGCAAACTCGAGTATAGGCCATACGAAAGAAACCAAGTTTTCAGCCAAAGTCAATCTGCGGTTTGCATTTGCAAACTCGAGTATTGGACGGCCAATCTTTAGCTTTGCTTGGCAAACTCGAGTATAGGCCATACGAAAGAAACCAAGTTTTCACCAAAGTCAATCTTTGCGGTTGCATTTGCAAACTCGAGTATCGATGCGACCAATCTTTGCGGTTGCTTGGCAAACTCGAGTATTGGACTTCCGAAAGCAAAACAAGTTTTTCAAACAAAGTCAAAAACTGCGGTTTCCAAAACCAAACTCGAGTATTGACCTTCCGGAGAACAAAGGATTTTTCAAGATAAATCAATAATGCGGTTGCATTGGCAAACTCGAGTATTGAATGGTCAATACTGCGCTTGCGTTGCCAAACTCGGTATTGACCTTCCGAGAGAGCAAAGGATTTTTCAAGATAAATCAATACTGCGGTTGCATTGGCAAACTCGAGTATTGAATTGTCAATCTTGCGGTTGCGTTGCCAAACTCGAGTATTGGACTTCCGAAAGCAAATGGATTTTTCAAGTTAAACCCATACTGCGGTTTGCATAGGCAAACTCGAGTATAGGTCTTGTCTTTCAAATACAAGAGACGATGGCTTGCCTCGAAAAATGGAAACTCGAGTATCCAATTGGATCTTGCGGTTTGGTCACTTGTGAACAGTGCCATACTCGAGTTTACAAGAACAAACCGCGATATGCAACGCAAAAACTAAGTTTTGAATTATACGAATTCGTGAATCACTCTTGTTTGTTCCAAATGCTTTCATGAATCATTCACTTATGATCCCAGAGATATGTTTAACAAGTTTATTTAGTGGATTTCGGTTAGCACGAGATGAAAATTAATGAAGATCAAGGGAAAAAGCATAAAGTGGTGGAGCATTTATTGCACTTCGAAATTAACATCCTTTTGGTTAATCCATCGAGCACGAACTCTCAACGTTCAAAAACACTTTCTTCATCAAGCAAACTCTTCTCCAACGGGCAAATCCTCGAGTTCCACATCGACTATATCGGCATCTGGATTAGTTGGAGCTTAGAGAGAAGATGACCGAGACTTAATGCTAATCACCTACAACGGTTGGATTCATCATTCAACGGTCATTTAATGTTCTCTACCTATAAATAGAGTTCATTAACTTCTTCTCAAGTTGACACAACTAAAGAGAGCGAAAATTCATTGATTGTTATTTTGTGTTCGGCTTTCATCTATATTGTATCAATCGATACTTGCACTTCGATGTTCATTTTATCTCGCTCTAAGAGAGTTCTATCTCGTAAATCATTTATTGATTGAGATAACCATAAGTCGGGGGACTTAGTGGTTGGGTGTATTGATTACAACTTGTAAGGGGAGTGAGTTCTAGAGAGAGAACTACTCTTGAGTACGAGTGTGTAATCGGTTTGTGAGTATAGTGGATTGAAAATCCCAAGTGTGGCTTAGGACTGGATGTAGGTCAAAGATAAGACGGAACCAGGATAATTTCCATTGTGCAAGCTTTCCTTCCCTTCCTCCTCTGTCTATCTCTCGGTTTCATTACTTCAAAACGAGCATATTTCTAAAAGTTTTTAAAATACCCAATTCACCCCCTCTTGGGTATATAGCTCCATTTACAATCGGGATAAGGATCCAAGCTCGCGGAGGGTGGACCCTCACAAAAGTTGAGCGGTTGGGCCAACAAGGCGAGGAGGCAGAGGCCGTAAAAGAGCCAACCCGGCCCGAAAGGTGATAAGGAAGGAACGTTGTATGCGAACTCGGACCGAGGAAGGCGACGAACTCTAGCGGTATGGGTTGGGGCCCGATCGTGCGGAAGAACCATTCCCACCTCGAAGTAAAGGCGGCGACCTTTACGCCGTAAAGCTCGGTTCCAAGAACCCAATAAGAAGCTCTCGGGTAACGAGTACGAAGAAACTCCTCTTCCTCGGGGGTGAGCGTTGATGCGGGTCTAAGGAAATGCCTATTTCTATCCATCGAAAAGGAACTAGAACCTAAGAACTACGGGCTTTACGGTAAAAGAGAGGAGCGTATAGGTCAAAGGCAACAAAACCCGGCCGATCAACAAGAGATACTCGAGAAAACCGGAGGAAGGGGAAAAGTAGATAAGAGACCGAGAGGATATCTAAACGGTACGAAATATGCCGTAAAAGAGTAAAGAGAAGGACGGAAAATACCTGCGTAAGTACGAAGAAGGCGACTTGAACAAACGAAATGGAGAACAATGGAGTTTTACGGAAGAAACTCGGAGCAAGTTCACAACAAAATGGTAGGCGGGAAATAATGAAAAAGGCAAACACGAAGAAAATACTTCATATAAGAAGAAGGAGAGGGAACGCCGGGGGCAGTTCGGTCTTTGAACACGGACACGATGGGAAATGCACAGCATGACGTAAGAGCATTAAATGTGCACGCAAATCGGCGTTCGAAGGGGCGCGACGGCTGCAGACCCTTTCTAATCAGGACTTGCCAGGTGTAAAGACGCAATAATGACGCCTACGGAAAGAAGACCAAACGATTTACCCACGAGCAGGGGGCTAACCACGTAAATCCGAGGTCGCCCAGTACGCCCCGGTCAGGCATGACCCAGGGCACCACACAGAACATCATCATAAGGATAAGCCGCGGCACAAGAAGCCCCGGGTTGGCATGAAAACACGGCCCGGTCACAAACCGGACCCGGGAGAATCATACACCTCGGCCGCCCGAAGCACGACGGCCCGGGGGGGGCAAGCTGTTACGGGCCGACCCAAAAGCCCCCAAGTCCATAGCATGGCCCAAAGGCGTAATCCGCTAATCATAGGAGGAGATCCGGAAATCCCGGCTGGCGGAATCCACCCCTATCGGATCGGCTGCTAGAGATACACGCCCCATTAATGACACGTCCCATTAATGGCACATCCCGGATATCCGCCCCATTAATGACACGTCCCATTAATGGCGCATCCCGGATATCCGCCCCATTAATGACACGTCCTATTAATGGGGTATCATCTAATATCCGCCCCATTAATGGCCCACCATTAATGACGTGCCCGGATATCGCACCGGACACCTCTATAAATACGAAGGCGGGTAACAAGGTGCACACATTCTAACCTAGACTATTTACATACGGTCTCACTTTGTGCACACACACCACCCCTTTGTCGTGTACGGTGATCCTACGCTCTCTGGTTATCTCCTCCATAGATATCCAGGCCGCCTATCCATCCAAGATCAATCTACCAGCCCTCGGCTGGACATCTGTATTCTATACCAGAACACTTGGCTTGGCTTAACAAGATTGATACAAAATACATGAAGTTTCTTATTACAAGTGGAATTTTCACCAAACCCTAAGCATTATAAAAGTGATCACACAACCAAGTGTGCTGATGATTTTTAATCAGAATTGTATGTTTTTCAAAATATACGAATGGGTAAATTTCTAGTTAAAAAAACAATTCGTGAAACATCATGAATCATGTTTATGAATTGGAACATGGCTAACTAACTTGATATATATATATATATATATATATATACACCATCGTAAATAAATAGATAAAAACTAAGGAGGGACCCTGAAAGTCCTCTTCCTATCCCATTAAATATAAGAATATAGTGATAATTAAAATAATAAAGATAAAAACTAAATATGACAAAAATAAATAGATATAATAGGGGATATAGATAGTTACAAATCGTAAAATATTTTGAAATAGGGGATAATGGGTGTCACATCGTGAATAAAAGATTCCACATTTAAATATACTTATTATTTGCATGCACATTTTATTTTTTAAATATAAAAGTATCTATTATGTATCACAACTCCATGTGATAAATCATTTTCGAAATTTGAAATTACTTTTATAATAATGTTAAAAATTAAAACTTATTTTTATATTTCATAACAACTTGACACATAAATCATTCATCTCAGTCCGATTTCTCTTGTTTTTAGCCCTCAACGTCATTAACCTTCATGACATGCTGATGCTATTACTCCCTGTATTGTGCTTAGTACCATTGTATATGTTAAGAAATTATCAAGCCTATGAGTTTTTTTTTTCCCTGCATTCATTCGGCTTTCTTAATTCTGTATTTATGGCTCTCTTTGCTTTTGTTGCATTTTGCTATCTTAACCCTTCATTTGTGTGTGCTTTCAACCCCATGAAGTTACATTGGCGCATTTATGTTCTAGTTGTCCATCTTTAGAGGATGCCTGGACATAAGGCTGCTCCTGATGTTGCTTCAATGGAAACTATCCTCTGAAATGTAGGGGCTCTACATCCATATTATTATTATTACTACCTCATAACTTATTGAGATATGCAACCACTCCGACGATAATGTCATCATAATTAGGGGTGAGCATGGTGCCCAGATGCTCTGTGTGCCTGCCCAAGTCAAGTAAAAAATTGCCCTACCCAGTCCTAAAAAGGTGGTCCGAAAAATATTTGGGTAGTTTTGGTAGGGCCAATAATAAGCGGGGCGGGCATTGGGCGGGAGTCCCGCCCGCCCATTTGGCCCCGCCCGGAAAATTAAATATATTGAAATAAATATTATTATATATATATTAAAATATATTATATTATTATGTCTAAATATATTATATTATACTTCGGGTATCTCTAAAGCTTTGAAATTGTGTAAAGTATGAACTACAATTTTTATGGAGTAGAGTAAGGTGTCACTACTTGGATAAGGGAAGCCCGCCCTGCCCAGACCAAAAATGATTAGGGCTTTTATTGGGTAGGGCTGGGCATCGGGCTGCAAAATGCAACCCCTTCATTTTTCAGGCTGGACATCGGGCAGGAGTCTCGCCTTGCCCAGCCCTGCCCATGCTCACCCCTAATCATAACCTCCTTTTTCAGTTCAAAGTGAAAGTAATCTAATTATAACCTATGTGCACTTAGTTGCGCTTAAATAGACCCACATCATCAATGTCTAATAGATTATTAACATTATCGGTCTTTATTGCGCGGATTTATACATAAATGACTAACAAAAAGTAACTGCATAAACTTAAAGGACCTAATTAAAAAGGAAAAAAAAATCAAAGACATGATTCAAAACTCAAGAAAACTATATAAGTATCGGGAATTATTTTTCTCTATACATACAAGCACACATAAGTATAAATATTCGAGGGTGAAAAAATAATTTGAAGTGAATAACAATTTCAAATAATTATTTTAAATTAAGATATTTGTCTTCAAGTTCAAAAGAAATATGATTTTCTTTTGCCACCGCACTATTGATAATTTTTAAATAATATGACTATTTACAAATTCTATACTCATATATAACATATAGATTATTTATAAATTGTAACGACATTTTTTTTTTTTGTCTTTTCTTAACAAATATTAGGTAGATGTGGTTTGTTAATATTATTAATTAATAATTTATAAATATTGTTAAAAGCCTTTTTTTCATGCATAAGATTCTTCTTATTCTGATGAATATTTAAGATTTTTCATTAGCGGCCTTAGGATTTGAAGATGAAAAATGAAAAAGGAATTAAAATAGAACTTGTATGCTTTTATGTGAGTTATTTAATGTTGCTTAGTTTAATGCTTCTTACATTTTATGTGAGGCAATTGTAGACAATGGTTTGTTTTTTTATTACGAATTAATGAAGATGTTTATTTGTTGGATGATTTGTATTGTTTAGATATTAGTGTTGATAATATTTATTTGATAGATTAGAACTTTAATGGTTGCAATTTACTAATTATATTTCTTTGAAAAAAAACCCGGAAAGAAAAATAGTTAAAATTTAGAATAGTAATTTTCGGGCCCGTAGGGTACCGCTCTGTACTATCGGGTCGGGCTTTGGAAAACAGATGTTTTCCTTATCTCGGTTTCTGTAGGGGCGGACCAGCCCGATTCCCAGCTCTACAAATACCCAAAAACTGAATGAATCCAGCAACCCACTGTTGGAAAATTAAGCGATCTAAACATGTTAAATACTTAAATTAACAATTAGATCAATGCGGAAAAATAAAATAGAGATCATGGATACCTCCAGCCATTGATTTGTTTCCAGATAAAGAAGAGATGAACTTTGGGTTTTGGCTCTTCTAAGTCTTCTCTCTTACTCTGTAGATGGTGTGTCTTCTAAACGTGAGAGCGGACTCGGGGGACCAAAACCTTATACACGTACGAATTCCTACCTCGGCCATCACGAGAGATGAATGCCATTAATGTGTAATAATTGGCAATTATTGCGTATTGAATGGGCCGTTAACGACTTGATTGGTAGGTTACAAAACCGGAATTAATGTGGGCCACTTAATAGAATTAATAGAATATTTTCAAAATTAAATCTATACTAATATTAATATTAATATTAATTAAAAATTCTAACATTCTCCCACTTGGTCCACACACTTCATCATATACCATAAGGAAAAACAAAATGCATGGATCATAGCGACGGGTCCTCTTAAAGCGAGTATTATCTTCCCCCGTATCACAGTGCATCATGTTTCCCAAGCCCATGTGACTTAATGAATAAACCCCATGTTTATTCTAGGTCCAAACTTAATGATATTTCTCAAATTAAATAAACAAATGAATGTGTACACAAACTAAAATGAGAAAACATCGCAAATAGAGTTTCATAAATAACATCGTTCTTACAACGAAAATCACATAAAGGAACCAAGTCCCATTCTTTATGCATGATCTTGAAACTTCAATGTAGGCATGCTTTTAGTTAAAGGATCAGCAATCATCAATTCAGTGCTCATGTGTTCAATAACCACTATTTTATTTTCAACATGCTCTTTTATGGCTAGACACTTAATGTCGATATGCTTGATTCGACTACCACCTTTATTGTTCTTAGCCATAAAAAACAAAGAATCGAATTGTCACAATTTAACCTTAATGGCTTAGAAATTAGATCCATAATTCTAAGCCCAGGAATGAAACTCTTCATTCATACACCATGTGAGGCAGCCTCAAAACAATATACAAACTCGGCTTACATAATGGAAGTATAGCAATTGAAGATTGCTTTTTACTACTATATGATACAACTCTATCAGCTAGCATGAAAATATATCCTGAAGTGGATTTTCTTAAGTCCTTGCAGCCAACATAATCTGAATCGTAGTAACCAGTCACTTCCAAATTGTCAATTCGTTTGTACTTAAGCATGTACTCTTTAGTCCCTTAAAAGTATCTCAATACTTTCTTTGCAGTTCTCCAGTGGTTTATACCTGGATTACTCTGATATCTCCTTAGCATTCCAATAGCAATGCAATGACAGGTCTTGTGTAGACCTGAGCATACATAAGACTTCCTACTACTGAAGCTTAAGGAATGTGTTTCATTTGTTCCCGCTCAAAGTCATTCTTTGGGCATCGATCCAAATTGAACCTATCACCTTTCATAATAGGAGCTATACTTGGTGAATAATTTCTCATCCAAATCTTTCCAAAACTTTGTTGATATAGGTATCTTGAGACAAACTCAAACGTCTGTCTCTATGTATCTTAATGTCATTGACATAAAATGCATCTCCCATATCCATCAAGTCAAAGTTTTCAGAAAGGAATTGTTTCACCTCATATAATAAATCATTATCATTGGTTGCAAGTAAAATATCATCCACATATAGAATAAGGAAACGAGTCTTGCTCCCACTAACCTTCTGGTATATACATTCATTCACAATGTTCTCTACAAAACCAAATGAAGAGATATAACATCATGAAATTTTAAATACCATTGATGAGAAACTTGTTTCAATCCATATACAGATTTCTTGAGTTTGCACACCAAATGCTCACCATTATTAGAGGAAAATCCTTAACCTCTTCCTCTAGATCTCCATTGAGAAAGACCGTTTTCACATCCATTTGTTGCAACTTTAATTCAAAATGTGCAACCAGTGCTAGAATGATTCAAAGAGAATCTTTCTTAGATACAGGAGCAAAGGTCTCCTTGTATTCGATTCCTTCCTTTTGAGTGAACCCTTTAGCAATGAGTCCTGCTTTATGTCTCTTAATGTTGCCCAATGGGTCTCCTTTTGTTTTAAAGACCCATTTAAGTCCAACGGCTTTTACACCATTGGGCAACTTAACAAGATCCTCTGTTAGATGCCTTAGTATTCATCTCATCCTTCATAGCATCACACCATGAGTTTGATTCTCTATAGTTCATGGCTTGTGAAAATGTTCCAGGATCATTTTCAGCTCCAACATTATAGTCAAATTCCTGTAGATACACAATATATTCACTAGGTATCGCTGATCTTATTGTTCTAGTAGATCTACTTAATGTTGTTTCATAATATTCTTGAGGAACTTGTTGTTCAAATAGTTGCTCAACAATTTCTCATTGTTCCTCATCAACAACTTGATCTACTTGATCAATATTAGCAGGTTATAAATCTTGAATGATTGATTGTACAATATTCAGTTGAACCAAAGGAACATTGTTAACAACCAATCTTAAACTTGAAGTGGAATGTTGAGCATTTGAATAATCTTTATTAGAAACAAGGTTTCGAAATTGATTACTCCCACCGATCAAGTTATATTCAAGAAATTCTTCCATTTGCATTTTCAGCCTTCCCTCCTCTTGAACACATATGATCAAACATTTATTGATTGACCATTTATCTTTATGTGTGTTATAGGATATCTTAAAGGGTCTATATGGCTGTGGAAGAGTGTTCAAAATATAGTGTACAAAGAAAGAATCAGACATATCAACCTAAAGTGATTTTGGTTGAGCTGTAATGTCCCTCATCTGTATGATGTGCTTACACACATCTTTTACTATAGTGAGTTTGGGGGATGAAAATTTCATAATTAGGGTGCCGACAAGTGCATTATCGAAGTAGCAAATTGTTCATCAATTGCCTTCGAAAGTGGCCTAATCTTGTTATCTTTGTTCGACAAAACCACGAATGTCGGTAGAGATTGAGGTCTTTATGAACATAACTAAGAGCGATTAGATCGCTCCCATTTGCATACAGATCAATCTCATCTAGAGTCTTTGGTTTCGATGATAGAAGGTGGTTCGTCTTTCCTAATAACATAACCAGTGTCCATTCACCCCAAATGAATGATACTTTATAGTTATCACCCCTCAATTTGGGAATGTCACATTTTATATCAGAGAAGTTAAACGCCAAAAACGGGCTCAGCCCAAAAACGCATCTGGCCCATCTCCATAATAAGTGAAACGCTGCGTTTCACCAAAGGCCCCAAAACGACGCACTTCAAGCTTCTTCCATACCCGTTTCCACAAACCTACCCGACCCGAGACCCGGATAAAACCCGGAAACAGCTGCCGCGACCCGCAATTCCATATGATCGTTTCAGGCGATCGGAGGGCTCAAAATCCGACGATTTTGACGGCGACAATCATGAAAAAAACAGTTTTTGAACATGGATTTCGCACAATCTAACAAAGATCCACTCAAAATCAAAACAAATAATTTGAGTTTAGAAATCAAAATGAAATCGCGATCTCTGGGTTCTTCGAGTTCTCCATCGACGATGTAGGCAGGCGTTTTGAAAACCCAATCCAGTCATCCTCATTAATTACAAAATTGACCATCATAAATTCGAGACATATATGTAATCGAATCAAGAACGAAGGCCTCCGACGGAAATGATGAAAACCATATCCAGATCGAAAACATATTCAAATACATAATATGTATCAAGATTGAAACAAGGATTCAAAGTTTCAATAAATATGAACAGAAAAATTACGAAGACAATGTCGGCAATCCTTGAAAAACCAAATTCATCGCCTCTATCGCAATGAAATAAGCACGCATAAATTCAAATGAAATCCGGAAAAACTTTCGAAAAAAGAAAACCCCAGATTTCAATATATGCATCAAATCTCTCGAAGGCACAATTCATCAATCGATCCAATAATCAATTTGTAGAAGATCAATATTCAACAATTTAATCATAGATCACAAATGAATAATCGATCAACCCTAAAGAAAATTGAGCACGGTGATGATTTTGAAGAGAAGAAAACCAAAACTCTTAATCACAACCGAAAGCCACATATTGAGCAATTTAAAATAATAGTTAAAATAAATTGCGGCAATAAGCACACATCCAGATCAAAACCCGTGAAAACTTAATCGGATAAAATCAAGGCAGAGGCATATGGAAGGCTCTGATACCAAATGTTGGAAAATTAAGCGATCTAAACATGTTAAATACGTAAATTAACAATTAGAACAATGCGGAAAAATAAAATAGAGTACCTCCAGCCATTGATTCGTTTCCAAATGAAGAAGAGATGAACTCTGGGTTTTGGCTCTTCTAAGTCTTCTCTCTCACTCTGCAGATGGTGTGTCTTCTAAATGTGAGAGCAGTCAGGGGACCAAAACCTTATACACGTCTGAATTCCTACCTCTGGCCATCACAGAGATGAATGCCATTAATGTGTAATAATTGGCAATTATTGCGTATTGAATGGGCCGTTACTGAATTGATTGGTAGGTTACAAAACCGGAATTAATGTGGGTCACTTAATAGAATTAGTGGAATATTTTCAAAATTAAATATATACTAATATTAATATTAATATTAATTAAAAATTCTAACACCCACATCCCCTCATGATTTCTTATTACACCTCCACTGTTGGAAATTATGCCCTAGGGCAAGTCATTGTTCTCCATTAAGTTATCACTTCATTCGCATGTTTATAGTGATAACTGCATCCCTGGATATATCTTATAGATTATCCTAAATGTCCCTGACGGTCATCTACGCGGGAGCGAAGATGAGGTAAGACAAGATATGACTTTGATGACGTATGGAGATACGAATCAAAGTCATGGGCACTTGTAAGAGTACAAGGTCTTGGACCGACCCAGTATGAGAAAGTCTGCATGGATTTAGTCATAAGCTTATCTCATGTATAACCGCATCACAACGCCCTATGACTGAGACCATCATGGATTCCTACATGATGAGTCAACGACCTTTGACCTAGTCAAAAGTCACCTTTGACCGGGTGATGATAAAGGCAGGGGATCGGGATCGAGTGGTTTTCATGCGGAGGAATGTGAATGGTCAAGATGGAATTTGTCCCTCACATTTGTAGAGAGATAATACTGGGCCCCTCGATGAGTGAGTCTAAGAAATGTACGGCCGTACTGTGATGGAAAGGAGTTTCCATTTCACTTATTAGACTACTCGAGAATTGAGAAAGTAGTGGTCAAGAAAAGGAAGTTGACATTATCCATGCCTCATCCTTGACCAAATTATCGCGTGACAAAAGGGACGTGACATGGTTGTACGATAGGTTAAATCATGTCATCGATCCCCATGTGAATTGGGTAGTCGCAATGTCTTGCTAGAGGTCGCTTGCGACTTGTGGGCTGACACAGTGTTGGCCCACTGCCAATCTCATATGGGCCTGCAGGGTCACACACAAGAATGACCCAACATGAGTAAAAATGTCCAGGTTCATTGAATCTCAGATTAATCTGAGATTAATGAATACTGAATTTAACATGGGGTTAATATATATTTGTATATATTAAAATTCGAAATTAATATATATATGTATATATAATTAATATTATTAATTGAGATTATAATATTATTATATATATAATATTTGTTTTATATTTAATTTATTTGATAAATTAAATATTTAAAATAAATAGAGATCTTGTATCTCATTTAATTTTTGAATAAAAATATCATTATCTATTTAATTTAAATTGAGATACTTGTATCTCGATTTAATTAAATAGATAGATATCATTTCTCGGATTTAATTTATAGAGATAAATTAAATCTGAAGGCTTTTAAATTTGGATTAAATAAATATATTTGATTAGATCTATCAGATAGATTTAATTAATGTATTTTTAATCCAGATTCAAAATTCAAATTTCAGATCTGGCTTTTAATTTGATTAAATAAATATTATTAGATTAGATCTATCAAATGGATTTAATTAATATATTTAATCCAGATCTAAAGTTTGAATTTCAAAATCAATATGATTAATTTTGCTTATAATACGCTAAAAAGCGTTTTAGAAAACCTACGGACTTTCGATCGAGCGTATTACGAAAAAAAAAGTCGCGAGAAACCCTAGAGTGAAAATTGAGAAGGACGCAAAAGAGGCGCTAACACGCTAACGTAGCCGTGTTCGGGAATTGTTCGTGTGGATACCGATGGAGGAAGCCGATTCTACAAGTCGTCTTCTCGCGATCGAGGAGGTAGCCCACACGTTCAAGAAAGAACGAGACGCGGACGAATTCTCCGGAGGTAATATCCGGATTCCTTAGCCTTGGTTTAAACGCACATGAGTGATCCTCAGGACGGGATTCGTAGAAATTTTAATCCGTTGCGTTGTACGGATCCCAACACTCCACATCTTGCTCGACTGACTGATCTAGTAACCGCCCCATCCATATTAACCTTAATCCATTCAGCATCAGGTGGTATCCATCTCATAGGATTCGAAATATTCAGTAACGTCGCATCCCCATTATCCTGTAACTGAACAAATGTTTCCCAACTCCGCAACACCAACTCGGAAGGATTATTTGGCTTCACAAAAGTCTCATCGAATGTAGCTTCATTTCTCTACAACACCAACTCAGACCAATTCTTACATACCAATAAAAATAGTTAAAGTCAATAAAGTTGTCCTATATAATTTAAGTAACTTTTAATATTACTTCCATTAATTGTGTTAAACTCTAATAATATATTAATTCTTACTTCCACCCACCACCATTATTAATTAGAAACATACATACAAAAACAATTAATACATTTTAAAAACAAATAAAAAAAAAAGACTACAAATAATTATTAGTTGGTTCTCATAGGATTAGAGGGAGAAGATAAAGGAAAAGGTAAACTAACCCCAGCCCCAGGAAATCCCAATCACACCATCGTAGACCGCAGGCCAGACCCGAGACCTCGAAAGCGATCCTTCTGGCCTCCTCACTCCATTGTTCTGCTTCTGAGCTTCAGCTTTCTAGTTTCCAGCGTCTAATTTATGCTTTTGTTGTTAATTTAGCATAAATATTATGGATAAAGGACATATTTTCTTCCCTGCATAAATACAAGTTGTAGATGGATAGTAGCTTGTGATTGGTGTTGACAATTTACAGTGGTTGATGCTGAATGTTGGTGGTTTGAGATCAACTAATTTTGGCTAGCTGAACTGCCGATATGGGCTGTTTGGGTCGCTTTTTTCAGCATTTTAGTGCAAAAAGTTCAGTGGCTTTTAAGCCAATGGACCAGTGAGAAAAAAAGACCAATGAACCCTGTTTGGGTTGGGCAGTACGTTGGCTGGGCTTTTTCCATTTAGCCAAACGCGACTGGGCTTATTAAACGCTGAGAATCGGAGCTTATTCCCAACTGAACCCATATATCAAAAAAAAAAACGCATTGAACCCTCCCTCACGACCCGTGCTCTCCCGATCCCCTCCAGCCCTTGCTCTCATCCCTTGCTCTCATCCCGTGCTCTCCACCGTGCTCGCCATCCCGTCACCGAGTCCCCTCCATCGCGTGCCGTCTGAAAAAGCCTGGAACATCGCGTGCCTTCTGAAATTTATCAGAGATTCTCCATCCCGTGCTCACCCGTCCCCTCCATCAGAGATTCCCATGCTCACTCGTGCCCTAGATCATTAGTTTTTGACTCCATCATCCTCAGCTTTCCCTTCCTCCAGCAGAGATTCTCCAGCTGGTTTGCGTGCTCGTCTCGTCTAATCAAAGCGCAGAGCCTCTCATCTTCAAATAGCGATCTCGTGCTCCATCCACGCACCTCCGTGCTCAATTCGTCCTCTCGATCTCTCGCTAGTGGAAGACGTCGTCGCCCATCGCCAATCGCCATCGTCACACTCACTGATCGATCCCAAGCACATCAAAAGCTTCTTCGGGTTTGTGATTTCCTTCCATCTAATGTGCTCAAGAATTGGATTCGCAATAAATAAATTGAAATTCCGAAATCTTGAATTTCATATCATTTTGTATTTCTCTGAAACCTCGCTCTTCCTTTATCTCTCTCTTTCAGCAAAGCTTGTTGGTTGTTGTAGATATCGCGCTTCTTTCTTCCTCTGGTGAGTGCTGTTTTCTTTAATTCCAATATCCTGCTTCGTGATTGCAAAATGGTTTCGCTTGTAGTTTGTTAATATGCAATAGGCTGATAGTTGAATCTGATTCTATTACTGTAATTAACATGCTAAATGACAACCATGTAGCCAATAGATGCCGATTTGAAGCTATTGAGTCGATTAGGAAAACCACTCGAAGTTTGTAAATGTCTCTTTTGTACATGTGCTTAGAGAAGGAAATTGTTGTGCTGATGCACTTGCCAAGTATAGTCTGATACAGGAGGAAACTAGGATTGTTTTTGCTAGTCCTCCTTTGTTTGTAAATCAGTGCAGGAGGATTAGGGACTGTATGGGTGTTGCACGCCCAAGAATTGTTGATCCTGAGATAGAATAAAGCATGGGCTAAGGCCCCGTATTCCACAAAAAAAAAAGTTATGACTTCTATTTTTTCTTTACTATTGTAATTTCTGGAGTGTTTTAGGCTTAGTATTATGTTAGGCCTTGGAGTCTAGTTGGTCTTATTCTTTACTTTGAAGTTTAAGGGTCAATTTGTTTTTCGTTGGTATTGTTAGTTTAACTAGGTATTAGAACCATTTCTATATTCTTTCAAGATTTCTGTGATACATTAGTATGTTTGGTGTTGTATTTGAGAGGATTGCGTGCTAACTCTTGCTCTTCCTTTGGCAATTTTACTTTTTCCTGTTTGGAATTCTGTTGCCTTCCTTAAATTATTTTGATTTGTGGCGGCTGAATTCACCTTTTAAGAAGTTTATTATGCGATTGCTTTGTCAGCTGGAAGGGTTATTTTGAAGATCTGAAACTGATTCTTTTTAGTCCTGATTTTTCTGGAAACCGTGTGAATGTTGGAATTGTAGTCAATTCATATACTATTTTTTATAAATAATGGTGATGGTGATGTTATCATTGTAATTTGTATGTCTATTATGATATTTTAAAATTTCAAACTAAGTACACAATCAATTCATATTCTATTATGATTTTTCTCGGAACCAATAAATCATCACTTGTTTTTTTGGAGGTGTTGTCCAAGTACTGTTCTCTATGTTTATTCACTTGAAATAGTTGGCTTTTGAAAGTATTTTATCTTGGTGTGTTTCATTTTATTTATTTTCTGTTAAACTGCTGTTACCTTGGAAGCAAGCTAAACCTTGATTAATTTCATTGTTTGTAAGAAACAGAACATTGAATTTAATTAGGTTCAATTAGGTTCAGGTTTTTTTGATAAGCATCTATGACTTGGAGTTTCACGTTAATCAAAACTTGCTCATGCTGTAAATAAATGAATTAGCCTGTAAATAGTAGGAAGAAAAGATGTTTTATTTTGAACTTTATATAGTGGACGATTTTCTCATTGTTGCTATTGTATCTCGTGAGATGGTATTTGTGTTTTTCTTTTTCTTCATGTTGTTGCTCTCGTTTGCATTCTAGACATGGGTGTTTCCATTGGTCTCACACTACTCTTGCTTCTTTAAGCTTATTAGGTAATTTCCAATCATATATAACATATAACTTTAGAAGTATTTTCTTTAATTTCTCGTTCTTCATCCATTTTGTAACGAGGATATTGCTCTGTCAAGTCACATAGGTGAGTTACGAAAGATGCCTATGTCCAAAGTTATTGCTCTAATTTTCAGATTCCAATTAAAATAGCTTCACTTTGTCCATGGTCTCGCATAGCATTTGTATATATGTCTTCATATAAAGATTGATACGATGATGCAAAATAGTTTGAGTTTTGTTTCTATTAAGGTTTTGATTTCAGGATTAGAATTTTGTTTTATTTTCTTATTTGATTAGTTTGAGTTTTGTGTCTACAGATGATGCAAAATAGTTTTGTTTTATTTTAAATTCACTGGTAGCACAGTTTAAAATGTAAAGCAACTTAGGATGTAAGTTCCACCGGTTTTTCATAAAAATCCAAGAAATAAATGCCCCATTAATTATTTATAGGTAACGTCTTTACTTGAAGTTTATTTTTTATTAAAAACAATTAAATTCAATATATATATGTTTAAAGAAACAAATAAACCCGACGAAAAGGAAAGTAAGGAGTAGATTAAATCCAATATATTTGTTTATTATATTGCTATTATTGATTATTACATTTAAATTCAGTATACATTTTCCACTATTTTTATTATAAAGCAAGTTTTTTTTTTGAATTATCGATTATTCACATAGCAATTACCGATTATTTACATAGCAATATGAGCGCGGACAAAAGTAGAATATGTTGGGATGATAGAAGCACATGAATTTTCCTCCAACAATGTGTTGACCAAATTATGAAAAAAGAACGACAAGGCGGATCATTCACACCTACTGGATGGATAAATATTTTTTATGGATTTAACAAAAAATCAGGAAAATCGGTGGAAAAAAAACAACTGAAAAATAAATATGATAGCTTGAAGAAAGAATGGAGGGTATGGGAGAAGCTATTTGCAAAAGAGACCGGTATATCATATGATAGTGTCAACCATAAAGTGCTTGCAGAAGATGAGTGGTGGGATAGGAAAATTCAGGTATAAAACTCTTAATTTTGTATTTATATTGTTATTATTTATTATTTTAGATTACACTTAGAGTTTTTTTTTTTTTTTTTTTCAGGAGAATCCACAGTATGCAAAGTATAGGTACAACGGCATTAAGTTCGCCAGAGAATTAGAGGTAATCTTCAAGGATGGTATGGCATCGGGTTTTAAAGAATTCTCACCATCTGCAACACAGGGAGATGACGAAGATGATGTGTACCAGCCCACAATGGACCTAGAAGAAGGCTCAGGTGATAGTGAGGAAGAGCTTCCAGGTGCAAGTACGGAGTTAGTGCCCCTTTAGAAGGCCTAAATCGACAACTAGTGGTTCGGGATCCGGGAAGAGAAAGAGGGGTGAAGGGTCAAATGCGAAGAAGGAAAAAAATATCTCCTCGAAACAAATAGCATATTCTCTTAGTATGATAGCTACCGCAACTAAGGATAGAACACAACAGCTTGAAAATGTCAACCATGATGTTTCAATGAGTTACGTCTACAGTGAGTTACGGAAAATTCCAGAAGTTGCAGCTGACCGTGAGTTTCGCCAGCGATGTTATAACATGATGATGCATGACAGAGACCGTGCGATGTGTTTGTTGCACTACAAGGGGACCAAAATGACTTGGTAGATTGGTTGCAGCATCATGCGTACAACACCCCATCATGGCAGGAACCCCCGACGAATTGAACCAGAATTGATTATGCTACAGCATTTGTATTATGTATTTTGTCTGACGCACCTATTTATGTGACGCTTATTATTGTTGTTTGACGCTTGTTATTTTATGTTGAACTTTATGTTTGTATGTTTGATGCAACTATTATCACCTATCTATGTATGTTTGATGCAACTAATGTCAACCTATCTATGTATGTTTTTCATTCAGTTAAGCTTTCACCTTGACACAGGTCCTATTCTCCATGGAAGGATGACGTTTGTCTCGTGCCCAAAAAAAGGCCTTACAAGTTTCTATTATGGAGGAAGAGCTTGAAAATAACGTACTGATTGCTGCCTTGGTGGCTCAACATATGACATCATATATTTGCAAAGAGCCACGTAGAACTAGTAACCAAACGGGAGCAATGTGGGTGCGGGAGGTTTTGCAAGGCCATGACATGGTATGTCATGAAAATTTTCGAGTTGAAAAACATGTCTTCTATCATTTATGCTCTAAATTGATAGACCATGGGCTACAGCACACGAAGTACACAATAGTAGAAGAGCAGGTAGCAATGTTCTTATATACAGTTGGCCATGGTTTAACAAATAGAATCATATAGGAACGGTTTCAACATTCAGCAGAAACTATCAGTAGGTTATTCCACAAGGTTTTACAGGCTTGTCTTAATCTATCAACTGAATACGTCAAACCACTTGATCCTGAGTTTCCCGGTCGTCACCCAAATATATCAAATGATCGCCGCTACTTCCCATATTTTTAGAATGCAATAGGAGCAATTGATGGAACTCACATCAGTTGTGTGGTGAGCGAATTTGAGCGCGACAAATATGTTGGGAGAAAGAAAATTCCAACACGAAATATCATGGCGGTATGTGATTGGGATATGTGCTTTACTTATGTGTTGGCGGGTCGGGAAGGAACGGCACATGATGCACGTTTGTTCAACGCGCTCTCACTAATCGACGTTTGAATTTTCCCCATCCACCTCAAGGTATATCTTTAACACCATCACTATAATTAGATTTTTTTTTCCGTGTTTATTTCACTTTTCCTATAATTTCTAAGTGCCACAAAATTTCCTCATATATCGGGAAATATTACTTGGTCGATTCTTGGCTATCCAACACCGTTGGATACATTGGTCCGTATAGACGTGAAAGTTATCACCTTCCACAATTCAGGCGACAACCGGGATTTCGAAATCCAAACGAGCGTTTCAATTATTATCATTCAAGTTTGAGGTGCACTATAGAAAGGACGTTTGGAGTGTGGAAGAATAGGTTTAATATATTGCGAAATATGCTCCCTTATGACTTTCAAACTCAAATCTACATAGTTTGTGCAACAATGGCTATACACAATCTCATCCGAGATTTTCGAATTTTGATGTGGAATTTGAACGAGCCGACCAAGGAGATTTGGATGATGAAGATGAAGATGATGATGATCCACTTGATGAAGGCCCCTCATCAAATATCAATACATTATCTTCACCACAAATGAATCATCTTCGTGATAAAATCGAGAGAAAAACTTGTCCGCCATAGCAATAGGAGAACTTAATGTATTATTTGTATGCATTTTATTTTATAAACAATTTAACTTTATCCATTAAATATATTTAATTAAGGACTTTATTGTTTATTAATTTATTTAATAATCATTTAACTTTTGTCCAAATTAAAATTGAAATTACAATTTTTATTATCCTAATATATACAAGTAATATGTATAGTAGTATTTAATATGATTCATGCCTTTTTCAGTCATTTTCCGTTTTAACTGACTTTTCAAATAATAATTCAAACACTCTTCATTGAGAAAAAGCTACTTCTGCAAAAAGCCAGACTGACAATCCAAACACTCATCATTGAGAAAAAAGCTACTTCTCGCAAAAAAGCCGACCGGGCAATCCAAACACAACTTGACTTTTTCAACCCGACTTTTTTCCTACCGGGCTTTTATAAAAGTCAGATAGCTTTTAAGCCACCGCTCCTACCGCCAACCCAAACAGGCCCATGATAAATGTTACATATCTAGATATACTCTACGCATTTGGCTTACCATTCTGAATACTACTATATATATTTGAATGAAAGAGAGGTCCAGATTCCCATAAGCTGTCAATGTGATTGCTTTAATAAAGCAAGTTAAGTTATGATGTTGATAACATTGATTGAACAACATTTTAGTCTTCAAATTTTAGAAAATATTGGCTTTTGATTATTAATTATTAATACCAATTTTGTCAAAATCTTACTCATATTGGACAGGGGGATTTATCAGCTGGGGCTGGAGAAACATCTCTGATGCAAAACAATAATATTTCAAACATTGGCGCATCCTCTACTGATATTGCCTCCAACCTCTGTGTCAGAGTCCTGTTATTTCCATGATTTGGGTATTTGTGTCATATCAAATGGCTTAAGAGTCAGAGACATCCCAGTACTATAATCTCAATGAAGCTTGCACTTACTCACAGAACCCTACTAAATCCTTTTCTTTTGAGAAGTCAGAGTTTCTGTTATTCATCCTTGTCCAAGCCCTGCAATGATGATGACGACGACTCTCATCTTGTCTCTAAGCTTTCAGAGATTGTTCATGGGAAGCAGAGTTGGAAAGTGGCTTTCAATGACCCCTTGATTTCAAGCAAACTGAGACCTCACCATGTTGAAAAATTCTTGGTAAGGACCATTGATAACCCCAAGTTAGCTTTGAGGTTTTTCAATTTTTTGGGTTTGCACAAACGTTTCAACCATTCCCTAGCATCATTTTGTATTTTGGTTCATGCTCTTGCGCAGGCAAGGCTTTTTTGGCCTGCTAATTCGTTATTGCAAACCCTCTTCCTTCTTAGGTTAGACCCAATAGAGGTTTTTTCAAATTTTTTGGATGCCTACCAGAACTATAATTTTTCATCCAGTTTGGGATTTGATTTGTTGGTTCAAAATTATCTACAAAGCAGGAAAGCTTTTGAGGCAGTGAAAATTGTCAAACTCATGATAGCGAACAGCTTGTTTCCTGAAGCTAGGACACTTAGTGACCTTTTAAATGGACTTTTGAGGATTAGACAATTTATAATGGTTTGGGAATTATTTAATGAGTCTGTGGAAGCTGGTTTTCAACATGATGTTTATACTTGCACTGCTGTTATCCGGAGTTTGTGTGAATTGCGAGATTTTGCTAGAGCTAAGGAAAAGATTATGTGGATGGAATCGAATGGGTTCAATCTATGCATTGTACCTTATAACGTATTAATTCATGGCCTATGCAAGAATGAACGTGTTTGGGAAGCTGTTGATGTCAAAAGATCATTGAGCAAAAAGGGTCTCAAAGCAAATGAAGTTACATACTCTACACTAATACTTGGTCTTTGTAGAGTGAAAGACTTTGAGGCTGGAGTAAAGCTTATGGATGAAATGATTGAATCTGGTTTTGTTCCTGCCGAAGCTGCTGTATCAGGGATAGTGGAGGGACTAAGAAAGCAAGGAAAGATTGATACGGCTTATAATGTTGTAATAAAGGTAGGCAGACTTGGTTCGCTGCCAAATTTGTTTGTTTATAACTCGCTGATCAATTCTTTGTGTAAAGATGGAGATTTAGATAAGGCAGAGTTACTGTATAATAGGATGTCCTTGATGAACTTGCGTCCCAATGATATCACATACTCTATTCTCATTGATTCTTTTTCCAGAAGCGGGAGGTTGGATGTTGTCATATCTTATTTTGATAAAATGATAGAATCTGGTATAAAAGTAACAATATATCCCTACAATTCTTTGATAAATGGCCAGTGCAATCATGGGAATTTGAGTGATGCTGAGTCTTTGTTCATGGAGATGACCAATAAGGGGTTGGAGTCAACTGTCACAACCTTTACATCATTGATTAGTGGATACTGCAAAGATCGACAACTACAGAAGGCATTTCAAATGTCTAATGATGAGATGGTTAAGAAAGGAGTTGCTCCTAATGTTTATACATTCACAGCACTAATTTCTGGGCTATGTAGTGCTGATCAGATGCTTGAAGCAAGCCAACCTTTCAATGACATGATTGAACAGAAAATTCTGCCAAATGAGGTGACATAATGTGATGATTGAAGGGCACTGTAGAGGAGGTAACATTGATAGGGCCTTTGAATTTCTAGAAGAGATGCTTCAAAGGGGACTTGTGCCAGACACGTATACTTACAAGCCTCTTATTCATGGCCTTTGATCTACTCATAGGGTTTCTCAAGCTAAAGATTTCATTGATAGTCACCACAAGAAGGGTCTACTTGGAAAAATGGTTAGTCTAACAACTAACAAGTAACTGATACAATAGTTCTTCAAAATGCTTGCTTTTTGGTTGGTCTTTTTTTGGTTTTCTTGGAAAATGTGTTTGTGCCTCAGAACTGTCCTTTTCTTATAGAGTAAGAGGATCTGCTTCTTTTTTTTCTTTTTTCTTTTTGCAGTGGTACTTTTGACTATTCGTAGTTTTGGACTTTTTGGTCTTATTTTAGGTTTATCTTAGGTTGCTGTAACCAATAAATGAATATTTCTAAGGCAGAATGGGAAGTTGTTAAGAAGCTTAAAATCACATTCCGCTGCCATCGTATGTCTGAACTGGGTGGAAGATAGTCACCCAATTACAGTATGCTTCTTCCTATCTAATGACTGGTTTATACCTTATTGATTTGATTGATATTTCCTTTCCGCTAGGAAAAGAATGTTTCTATATGTACACTGATATCTATAAAATATTATTAGTATTACACAACAGGCGTTTGGCAATCTATTGAGTTTATTTTTTTATGCATTGGTCAGACTTTTGCTTGTTTTGAATGCAAAGTAAACATATGGTGGTTAATATATTTTGAGATGAGGAAAAAAGAAAGAAGCTTAGCTATACAAAGTAACTGTGATAATATATTATCTTTAACATCATATCAAGGTACTTGATGAAACATTGAGACTTGGGGGTATTGCAATTTGGTTAATGAGAGAAGCAAAATAAGAGGTTAACTACCAAGGTATACAACCCATCTTATGAATTATACTTGTGAATTTGGTTAATTAGACTTGGGGGTATTCAGTAGCTTTAATAGTAACTGATGATGTATTTGGATGTTTTTTTATGATCAGATGGACAAAAGAGAAGGAAGATAGGATGTCTTTCTTTCCCTCTGCTCGCTTAGTGATCAGCTTCAAAATTCTCCTAACCAGACGCCATGGTCATGAAATCAACTGAAACTAAAACAATCTCACCATTTTTTTTTTGCCACTTTTTTGCTGAGTGTTCACTCAGTTCTCTAGAGCATGATGTGTTACAAGATTTACATGATATTGTTAAATATGAATAGGTTGAGCTATTTTTTCTGGTCCTCTCCTTGTATGTAAAATGTTTCCAGGACTCACACTTTGTATATAACATGGTTCTGATTATTTTGATGATTGTTCTAATTATACAATGTCTCCAAAGTAAAGTATTGTTTATTTCGTAATATGTTTTTTTATTTGAGTGATTGCTATGGAAGAGCCCTAATAATTTTATATATATATATATATATATATATATATATATATTTTTTTTTTTTTTTTCTAATTCCACAATTTATGACAGATTTTCATGATATAAATTTCTTTTTCATTTCATAATTTTTATACTTTTATATATATATATATATATATATTTTTTTTTTTTTTTTTTTTTTGAGGAATTGAGTTTTGCGACGGAACAATAATCTCATTGCAAAAGTCTTCATTTGCGACGAAGTTACTTGTTACATCGCAAATGTTGAGTTTTGTGACGAAAGTATTTCCGTCGCAAAACACTAAGTTTGCGAGGAAAATTTAATTCTGTTGCAAAACTGGAGTTTTATTTCCATCACAAATGAATACTTTTGCGACAGAATTACTGTTCCATCGTAAATATTGAATTTTGCGACGGAACTTAAATTTTTTGTCACAAAAACAGCTTTGCGATGACATTTTTTGCGACGGACGTAATTCCGTCGCAAATCATTTTTGCAACAGAAAATTCCCATTTTGCGACAGATTTTGTCCATAGCAAATCGTGACTTTTTTTTGTAGTGAACCTATGAATCAATACATTGGGAGTTATACATGAATCCTAGAAGGATTTAAAATGCTAAAAGTATATCTCTGAAAATTGTTATACTTGTAAAATCCTTGAAGGATCAAATACATGCATGGGTTTAGATTGAAACATATGATAATCTCTAAAGGATTCAAGTTGCCGAAGCATATAGTCAAAGCATATGAAACTCCCCGAAGGATTCAAGTTGCTAGAAACACACAATTGAGTCAAGATCTTCATATTGTTTGAAGCAATTAGGGTATATGTGACAATACTGACAGTTTGTGAAAAGATCTGAAAATGATTTTATTATAATGACAATTTATATTGAATAATTTAAATATCTTTGGAACTTTTGAAGAGTTTATAAAAACAGTGATTTGCTTGAATTCATGAAGAGCTTGCAAAGTTGCGAATTGCTTACACTCTTGAAGAGCTTACTAAAGCTATAAATTGCTTAAAGAAAGCATTTGAAATAAAGGATTTGAGAAGAATAATATGGAGAGATGCTTGGTCCAAAAGTATCATATCTTTAGACCTCAAGAAGGTGATAAAGAAATTACGTGATCCATGAGTATCAAATCTTAGTGTAATTGAAGCACTTACATGTATCTAGTTCGTCATATATGACTTGATATATCATTTGCTTATTAGCATGATATAATTATTCATCAACACGAAGACATTGTAATAGACTGCATCAACATAAGAGAGTAAAATTAGCATCCAGCAAATCCGTTCCAATGAAGTCTAGTATATTTGTCCACCAAGTCACTTCCTGGGACAATATTTGGAAAGCTTGTTCATGATATTAGACTTTGCAGATTCAAAGGTATCTACTCATGTTGTCAAGAGGGAGAAATGATACGCGTTGTCTTGTTTTCCTTTGTTTATGTTTTATCCCACTAGGTTTTCCGAGCAAGGTTTTTAACAAGGTAGCATAAGATAGCATATCAACAAATGATGTACTATTTTTCTTCCCCTAGATTTTGTCCCATTGGTTTTTTTTTTTTTTTTAGTTGAAGTTTTTTAATGAGGCACATTTGTATATAATAGACATTCAAGGGGAAGTGTTATAAATATAATATTGTGTGGAAGTCCATATACCTTCATTATCTCGAATAATTTCCCATTATCTCTATTATATTCAATATCTCACAATTATATCTTATTGTCATCAAATCTATAGATATTGATTCTCTTGAGATTATAAAGTTATGCCTATAAATAAGGGCATGTGTTATGTACTATATACACATTAATAGTTAATGAAAATTATTCCCTCTTTCTCTTATTAACTTTCTCTTTTATTTATAACACATCCTTATTTTGGTAAATATATTAATTAAGTATGAATTTTTCTATATTTTTCACACGCATATATATAGGTTTTTTTTTGTGTGGAAATTTTTATATTGATGTAAACCGTTTTATGAAATTTTAAGTGCATTTTACCTTTTTTTTCTGAAATATCCATAGAAGTATATGAAATTTAGACGTCGCTTTTAAAAAAAAAAATAAATAATATTACTGTTTTATATTAAAGAATTTAAAAATTAAAAATGAAATATTAACTAAATTACTATGTAAAAACTCAACATTTATGTGTTGAGAAAAATTATTCGATTTAGGTTAATATTGGTAAAATTGACTTTTATTTCAATTCAATTTTGTAAAGGGTGAAGTTGACATGGGATGGGCTTTTTAAAAAAAAAAAAAAAAAATCTCACCCAATAAAAATAACAACTTTCTTTCTTTCTTTAAAAAAAAAAAAAAAAAAACCTCACATTTTTTTTATCATTAATACAATTAATTGACTTTCAATTAAAATAAATTTAATTGATATCAATGATACTATTATGGCATAACATACTTGAATTATTGTTGATTATCCTTTTATATAAAGCAATAATACTCTTTTAAGAAGGGAGAGTAAAAAAGACGCGAGAAAAGAAAGGAGGGGCATTAAAGTTATTTTACCAGATTCTAAAATCCTAAATTAGGTTTTTGACTTAATTAATGATTTGTTGAATTTACCAACCCAATTTAAAAATTTTCTATTTTAAGTAGCTTTATACGAGATTTTTCCTATTATATGTATATATTGTGATAATTTTTTTTAAAATTAAAATTATAAAAATATTTAAATATCTAACCACAGCCATATCTTTGTCCAAATCCCTCTCAACTAGACTTCCATAAACACCTTTCTGTTTACCATATAATACCAAAACTAGCCCCCGACTAGGGATAGAAGTCTAAAGAACGTCTTGGGAAACCCCCTAGATGATCTCCTTGCTATCATCCATAGATATATAACAAGTCGTAGGCCCAACAACGTCAAATAAGTCATGAGTATTACTAACATTTAGTTTAACTCATTTCTAATCATCTCATATAAAAATGAGAGAAGAAAACTTGGTATCAGAGCATATGCTTCATTACTTTTTGTATTGGCTCTGATACCAAACTTTAAGAACCTTTTGTTTCATATTTGCTCTAATACCAAACCTTAGAAACCTTTTGATTTGTGTCGAATCTGATACCAATTCTTAGGAAGGTTGGTATCAGAGCTTGGGTTCATTGCTATTCATATTGGCTCGATATCAAATCTCAGGTTTCATTGTTAGGTTGCCGATTGTCTGCTAGAGCGCCAAATATGTTCCAACAAAACCTAGTGTAAATCGACTATTTTTCTAAATATATAATTGAAATCATTGAAATTAATTTTCCAAGCGCATTGTACCACCTCTTTTATTTCTGGGTACATGAACTTAGCTAAGTCACCATTTTAGTTTTTGAATTATTGACTACCATGGAGAATAACAAGATAAGACATTACCCACATTAAAATAAGAGAGAAGAAATTTTGGTATTAGAGCATAGGCTTCATTGCCTTTTGTTTTGGCTTTGATATCAAACCTTAGTGTAACGCCCTTAATTCTATCTTCTTATACCTCTTATTAATCTAATCGGTGTGTATTTATCAAAGTGATAGCGTTAACGGATCGAGTAATTCATAGCGAGAAAGCATGCATAACGTTTGGATGATGAGTGACTGATAATATATGCCCAGACATATATTGGTTAATTTAAATTTCCCAGAATATTCACGTAATACAATTTAAACTTCAAGAATTGTCGGTTAATCCTATTGGAGGATAATGTTAGTTGAATAGTTGGTAATATACAATTCAAAATATCATAATATAAAAATTTATTTAAATAAATCCCCTCCTTAAGTGGTCTTTATCGGCTATTCCAGCTTCACCGTCTTCATCAGACATTACCCACAATTACCTACATTAAAATAATAGAGAAGAAAATTTGGTATCAGTGCCTGTGCTTCATTACTATTAGTATTGGCTATGATATGAAATTTTAGGACTTGTTGATATGATTGAAAAGGTGTTCTTGAGTATATGATTTTAGCTAAGTTACCATTTTGGTTGGACAAGGTATTTTCTTTTTCTTATAATGTTTGGTGATGCTTTGAAATTGGCAGTTCCTCCTCTCATACCGTACAACTTCCACATCCTCCTTCGCATTCTTTCCAATGCCCATTCCTTCACGCCATCCGTATCCAGCCAGCAAAGCTGCACCAAAACCCTCAACAGCAACATCTTTAAACTCATCAAAACCTCTATCGTCCGGTAATCTCTTCATATCATCCTTATATTTCTGCAGCACCACAGAGTCTACAGAAACAGGCCGTGACCTTTCGTGATTCTCACCGTCCCCATCATTCTTCTTTGTCTGCCGAAGATTCAGACCATAAGACATGTCCGAACAGGTTTCCAGCTCAAATCCCACCTCGGTTCCATTAGATTCAGTGATGGGTAAGTCTAGATTCTTCATCCTCTTGTGGGACCTTCCAATATTCCACTCGTTCTCAATAGGGGGAATAACCATGGTGGATTTGTTAGGATCAGAACAGGATTTCGATGCATCGAACTCTGTAACATACTCTCTCGCGTTGGAGTTTCCATCTTTGCTATCGGTAGCGGCGGCGTCTAATTTGTTGGAGGGCCTGATGGGGTTTGACTTGGAATTTGATTTCGATTGAACAGAGAAAGACAGTTTCATGGTCGGAATTGAGATGGGTTCCGATGCCAACGATTTCGACAACTAGCAATAAAAAAAAATAGAACGCAGGAAGACGAATTATATATAGAGAGATAGATATAGATATACATTACGTAGATATATATTATGTGAATCTATCTTATAGAAAATACTCTCTCAATATTTGATTTCTAAAAGATAGAATTGCCAAAAACAGATTTATGAATATACATTTGATAAGTATCTTTATGGGAGTAATAGATTTTAAACTCAGTATCTTTATAATTATCAAAATTATAATTGGTTTCCGCTGGACTCAGAATCTGAATTTCATTATTATTAGTAATTTGTGATTTTTGTATATATATATATATAGATGTATGTATGTATATACACACACATATATACTTCTTCCTGGTCTTTTTTATAATGCACTTGCTTGTTTCCAATGAGTATTAATTATTTTTCCTTATATTCCCTTAATTGATGAGGGTGGTAGGTGATCGTAATAATTAATATGATATGAGAATTTAATGCAATTAGTATGGGTAATATTGAAAATTATTTAAATTTTAGGACAATTTTATCGACTTTAATTATTTTTATTGGTGTGTAAGAATTGTTAGTTTGTGCCTTATAATATAATTAAAAAATTTGAATTATATTAATATTTTTTTCTAAAAATAGAATATAATTAAAATCAATTAATTAAGGATTACTAATTAATTATTTTTTAATAATGTGATTATTAATTTAAATTTATTTTTTTAAGTTATATTTTAATTTTTTTATATAACTTTCAATTAAAATAAAAAAATAAAATAAAATAAAAAACTAGAAGAATCTAATTTAAATCCGTTGAAATAATAATGACTTGATAAAAAATAAAAAAAACTACAAGGATCTAACATGATAAAAAGGACAAAAAAATATAACAATATAGTTTAAAATAGTTGAAACTATAGAAACCATCCGTTTAATTGTTCCTTTGAAATATTGACAAGTATGAGAAATTACATAATTATCTTTAGCTTTTTATTTTTTTAAAAAATCCTTAGAACCCTTTACCCGACAGTCTGCGGCTGGCACAATGGGTTTTAAGGATTTTTTTTTTTAAAGAAAAAAAGACAAAATTAAGGATAATTATGTAATTTCTTATAGTTGTTAATATTTCAAAATTCCAAATTATTCTATTTGGAATTATTGAAATTCAATACCGGTATTCGTATTTTGTATATTTCAATGGTATTTTTATGTCTTTTTTTCCTATTTTCTTTTGTATGTAGTTGAAAATATTTTAGCAAATTTATAAGACTTATTTATAAAATAACTTTTTTTTAGCACTTAACTTATTATATGTAATATCTTATACATATTATTAAAAAAATCACACTGTTCCCTACCCTGCCTTGCGGAATTAATCTTATAAAACACACCAAACCTTAGGAAGATACAAAACTTTAGGAAGCTTTTGATTTGTATTGGCTTTAATGACAAGCTTATTTATCTCTTCTGCTAACTAAGTTCCCTCCACCAATTTCACCATGCTCATCTAAAAGATCTTGGGGTAATTCACATTTCCTTTCACGAATAATTCTTTTCATTATTAGGTTACCATCCTTGTCTGCTAGAGCTACCAAATATGCTCCAGCAAAACCTGGTGTAGACCTAACTATTTTTCTAAGATATAATTAAAATCATTGAAATTAATTTGCCAAGCACATTGTATCACCTCCTTTATTACTGGGTACATGAACTTAGCTAAGTCACCATTTCAGTTGAACAAGGTTAGACCCGTTTGAATTATCTTGTGATGTTTAGTAATTCTTTGAAATTGTAGACTTCCATGGAGAATAACAAGATGAGACATTACCCACATTAAAATAAGAGAGAAAAAATTTTGGTATCAAAGCATGGGCTTCATTGCCTTTTGTTTTGCAACACCCTTAATTCTATGTCTATTATGACGTCTAATTATATTCATATATGTCTTACTAATCTAATGAACGTCGTATATTTATTAGAGTGATGGCGTTAACAGATCAGAGTAATTTGTAGTAGAGAGCATGCATAACGTTGGGACCATGAGTGACTCGATAACATATGCATCTTTGTTAATTTAGATTTCCTTGAGGAATATTAACGTGATACAATTTAAACTCGAAATTGTTAGGGTTAATCCCATTGGAGAATAATGTCAGTCCAATAGTTAGTAATATACAATCCAAAATATCATAATATAAAAATTCAATTAAATAAATCCCCTCCCTTGGGTCTTTATCAGCTACTCCAGCTGCTCCGTCTTCTTCAGACATTACCCACAATTACCTACATTAAAATAACAGAGAAGAAAATTTGGTATCAGTCTCTAGGCTTCATTACGATACCAAATTTTAGGACTTATTGATATAATTGAAATCATTTAAATTAATTTGACAAGCGTATTAACATCTCCTTTGTTTCTGGGTACATGATCTTGGCTAAGTCACCGTACCATTTTGGTTGGACAAGGTATTTTCTTTTTCTTGTGATGTTTGGTGATGCTTTGAAATTGGCAGTCCTCCTCTCATACTGTACAACTTTCACATCCTCCTTCGCATTCTTTCCAATGCCCATTCCTTCACGCCATCCGTATCCAGCCAGCAAAGCTGCACCGAAACCCTCAACAGCAACATCTTTGAACTCATCAAACCCTCTATCGTCCGGTAATCTCTTCATATCATCCTTAAATTTCTGCAGCACCACAGAGTCTACGGAAACAGGCCGTGACATTTCGTGATTCTCACCGCCCCCATCATTCTTCTTTGTCTGCCGAAGATTCAGACCATAAGACATGTCCGAACAGGTTTCCAGCTCAAATCCCACCTCGGTTCCATTAGATTCAGTGATGGGTAAGTATAGATTCTTCATCCTCTTGTGGGACCTTCCAATATTCCACTCGTTCTCAATAGGGGGAATAACCATGGTGGATTTGTTAGGATCAGAACAGGATTTCGATGCGTCGAACTCTGTAACATACTCTCTCGCGTTGGAGTTTCCATCTTTGCTATCGGTAGCGGCGGCGTCGAATTTGTTGGAGGGCCTGATGGGGTTTGACTTGGAATTTGATTTCGATTGAACAGAGAAAGACAGTTTCATGGTCGGAATTGAGATGGGTTCCGATGCCAACGATTTCGACAATTAGCGATGAAAAATTAGAACGCACGTAGACGAATATATATAGAGAGAGATATATATATAGATATATATTTCGTTGATATATATTATGTGGATCTATCTTATAGAAAATACTCTCTCAATATTTGATTTCTAAAAGATAGAATTGCAAAAAACAGATTTATGAATATAGAATTGATAAGTATCTTTATGGGAGTAATAGATTTTAAACTCAGTATCTTTATAATTATCAAAATTATAATTGGTTTTCGCTGTACTTATATATTGATAAGTAGTGATATGAATCTGAATTTCATTAGTATTAGTAATTTTTGATTTTGTTAGCAAAAAAAAGAAAATGAATCTATATCTAAATTTTAAATTACTTTTGTAATAATTTTAAAAATTTAAAATTATTTTTATATTTCATAACAACTTGACCCATAAATCATTTTTAGAAATTAGAAGTTATTTTTATCTAATAAAAAAAATAACTTTTTTTTTTACCATCTCGATTGTGGTTCTTTATCACGGATTCTTTTCATCATCTCACTCCTATCTCTCGTGTTTTTAACCCTCAACATCATTAACCTTCGTGGCATGCTGATGCCATTACTCCCTGTATTGTGCCCGTTTTATGTGTTAAGAAATTATCAAGGCTATGAGCTTTTTTCTTTTTTGCAGCATTCATTCAACTTTCTTAGCTCTGTATTTATGGCTTTCTTTGCTTTTGTGGCATTCATTCTGCTATCTTAACCCTACATTTTCAAATCTCTATCTTGCTATGGCTTACGCTATGTTTGATGTTGTGCGTGCTTTCAACCCGTGAAGTTGCATTGGCACGCAGAGGCGGACCTAGGTAAGGTAATATAGAAGGGGGGCAAGTGCCCCCCTTGGATTTGAGGGTTTCTTTTTTAAAAAAAAAAAAAAAGAGAAAAAGAAGAAGGTGTATATATATATATATATATATTAATACATATTTGAATGATTGTTCACCCTTAAATTAAATGACCACCCTTAATACATCAAGACTGCATTTTGTAATCAGATGAGGATGAATGGTTGAATGATTGTTTAATGCCTTATATTGAAAAAGATGTATTTGATAGTATTGATAATAAGACAATTATGATAGAATTCCAAAAAATAAGACATAGAATGATGACATTATAATTATTTTTATTGTAATATACTTCTATTATTAAAATATATGTACTTGAACTTATTTAGTGCCCACCCTTCATTGTAATTTATGTAACTGTATTTCTAACAGCACTTGATCTTGCTTTTCTAAATGACAGGTTTATAAAATAATTTTCTCTCTTATTACATCATCAGTGTTCACTTGATTTCATGAATATTTTTTTCTTTTCTTGTTTATGTTCTTTTGTTTTTTTAATACATTTAAAACTTTCTTTAAAAAAAAAAAAGAAAGAAATTCGGTCTTGCCCCTTAACCCCCAAATTTCCCCGCCAATGATACCCCCTTCAATAATTTCCTGGATCCACCCCCTGTTGGCACGTTCACGTTCTGGTTGTCGGAACCGGATCCTCTCCCTTTCATTTTTTCTGCCCATCTCTCACAGTCAGATCTGAGCCGTCCAAATCTTGATCCAACGGTCTAGATTAAAAAAAAAAACTAAATTTTTTTTTGTCTTTTTTCGAAAAAGACAAAAACAACAATTTTTTTTTTTTTTAATCGAACCGTTGGATCGGATTTCAACGGCCCACATACACCTAGGAGGGATGGGGAGGGGGCTGCATGTGAGAGAAACCGAACCCTCTAGTTGTCCATCTTTGGAGGATGCCTGGACATGAGACTGCTCACAATGTTGCTTCAATGGGAACTATCCTCCAAAATGTAGAGGCTATGCGGCCGTATTATTATTATTAGTACTTGATAACCTCATGAGATATACAACTACTCCCACGATAATGTCATCATAACTTCCTTTTTTCATCTTTAAAATCTAATAATAAAAATCTAAACAGCTAAATTGAAATATTTAATCTATTATAAAAATTAAATACTATATATTCTTATATACATGATAACTCAATAAATTTTTAAGTAGGAATAATTCCCATACATGCTGAATTTTCACGTGGAGACTGGCTAGACGTGTTGGGTGAGGTACCCCATATTTTGATCTCATATTTATCTTATATTAATTATGGTCCATTATGTTGTGTAATTATTGATTATAATATCTTTTATTTAATAATTAAATAAAATTTTTGGTTGCAACTAATCCATTCCATCTTCTAAAATATCGCACATCTATGTCCCCGGAACACGTTTAAAAATTAATATTCCACGCAAGAGTATTTTATATTTATATATGGAAAATTAATTACATGTTCTTAGAGTTCTCTTGAGTTTTGAATCAAGTTCCTCAGTGCTTTTTATTAGATGCTTTAAATTTACATAGTTATATCTGTTAGTCGTTTATGTATAAAATCGTAAAATAAAGACCGACAGTGTAAAGAATCTCTTTACATTGACGATGTGGGTCAGATTAGGCACAACTAAGTCCATATAGGCTATGACTATACTACTTTCATTGTGGACTGTCGAGTCAAGTTAGGGCATTTTTTTGAGAGCGTCAACTGGGTTGACGGTAGAGCCGGGAAATTGGGCCGGGCCCGTTCTGCCGGCCCATTTAAGCCCCCTGGCCCCGTAGAGCTCTCGGGCCCGAAAAATATGCCTAAAATTTGAAATTGGCCTGCAGTCGGCCCCGTAGGGCCTCGAACTTAATCGGGCCGGCCCATTAGGTCCATTCGTAGCATTTTCATTTAAAAAAAAAAAAATTGTCAAAGAGTAAAGTACAGCCTTATGCTCAAAGTGAAGCACAATCAAATATCTATGAAATTGATGGTAGTGATGAAGAAGGTGACAATTGACAATGATAGTGGTATGCTTTTATATTTTATGTGAGTTATTTAATGTTGCTTAGTTTAATGCTTCTTACGTTTTATGTGAGGCAATTATGGACAATGATTTGTTTTTTTATTACGAATTAATAAATGTGTTTATTTGTTGGATGATTTGTATTATTTAGATATTAATGTTGATAATATTTTTTTGATAGATTAGAACTTTAATTGTTGCAATTTACTAATTATATTTCTTTGGAAAAAAACCCAGAAAAAATAATTAAAATTTAGAATAGTAATTTCCGCACCACTGTAGGTAGGCCACGATACTATCCGATCGGGCTTTGAAAAAGCAGATGTTTTCCTTATCTCGAGCCTTGTAGGGCCGGCCGCCCGATTCCCAGCTCTAGTTGACGGTCGAGAACATGAGGGAAGAGAAGGTCAACAACCAATGCCATCAAATCTCAATCGCTACCAAAGCTATGAGCGTATGAAGGGGAATTAGGGCTAACCCGGCCCTTTAGTGCCTGGATAAGAAAAATATCTGTTTTTTAAAGTCTGGTCTGAGGCACCAGGGGTAAGGCCGGCCCTCTAAGGCGTAGAAATTATTATTTCAAATTTTAACTATCTTTTCTCCATTTTTTTAAAGAAATATAGTTAGTAAATTACAACAATTAAATTTTTAATTTATCAAATAAATGTTGTCAACATTAATATCAAAACAACACAAATCATCCAACAAATAAGCACAATCACTAATTCATAATCAAAAGCAAACTATGTTCACAAATAACTCACATAATTAAAACATAAGAAGTATACCACTAAGCGACAATAGTACAATGACTATTATTATCTTCATTTTTGCCACTATCATCAATTTCAATAACATTTGATTGTGTTTCGCTTTGAGTGGGCTTTAGTTCATGAGTAATAATATCATGAATTTTTTCTCTCATATCATGAATACATCCATAATCTTTATTTACAACAAATAATAAACCAAATCATAAAATTAGAGTTAGTTATTATGTATTTGTATATTTGTACTTAAATAGATAAATAATTCTATAACAAATACAAAATACATATAAATTAGTAAATTACCATAATATGTGGTGTTCAAAAAATAATAATAATAAATTATAAGGGCACTTAAAAGCTTATTTCATTAAGTTCCTCTAATTTTTAAGTCCGGCCCTTTGCCCTTAAAGGGTCGGGCTTAAAAAGGCCGGCCTGATGGGCTCAGCCTGATTTCCTGGCTCTAGCTATGGGGGAGAGAATATCAACATCCTCTCCATCTATAGCTTTATCCGCAATTCAATGCTTTCCAAATTATCGGCATCTATAGAGCCGGGAAATCGGGTCAAGCTTGTCAAGCTGGCCCATTTAAGCCATGTCCCTTTAAGGACCGGGCTTAAAAATTAGAGGAGTTAGATAAAATTGGCCCTATAAGGCCGGCCCATTAGGCCATGTTAATTTTTTTAATTTAATAAGAAGTTTGAAGAGATATTTCCACATTTGAATATTCATTGAAAATGAAAGTCAACTTGCTCCAAATATTGACAACCTTTTCATCACAAGTCATAGGGTTAATCTTGTCATAGAAATATTGTATAATAGTTTAAATTTAAGAATGAGGTATGTTTCTTATATTTTATGTGAGTTATTTGTGGACAATAGTTTGCTTTTGATTATGAATTAGTGAATATGTTTATTTGTTGGATGATTTATATTGTTTGGATATTAATGTTGACAACATTTATTTGATAAATTAGAACTTTAATTGTTGTACTTTACTAATTATATTTTTGTAAAAAAAAACGGAGGAAAAATATTTAAAATTTGAAATAATAACTTTCGTACGTATAGGGCTGGCTCTAGCCCTTCAAAGACCGGATCGACCTTAATTCTCAATTCTAGACAACCCAGTTCATGCTCTCCAGAAAATATCCTAACTTGAGTTGACAGTCCACAATGAATGTAGTCTAGTCATAGCCTATGTGGACTTAGTTGAGCATAATCAGACCCACCTCATCAATGTTAACAGATTCTTTACACCGTGAGTCTTTATTTTATGGTTTTGTACATAAAGGACTAACGGATATAATTATGTAAATTTAAATGATCTAATAAAAAAACTCAAGAACTTGATTTAAAACTCAAGGAAACTATCAGGACCCGGGAATTACTTTTTTCGTATACAGGTATAACTATAAGTATTAGAGGGTAAATTGAAAAATTGAAGTGATTAAAAATTTCAATTAATTATTTTCAATTAAGATATTTGTATTCAAGCTCAAAAGATATATTCTATGATTATCTTTTGCCAACACACTATTTTATATTTATAATTTTTAAATAATTAAGATATTTGTATACAAGTTCAAAAGAAATATGATTTTCTTTTGCCAACGCACTATTTATAATTTTTAAATAATATGACTATTTACAAATTTTATACTCATATATATTATTTATAAAATGTAACAACATTTTTTTGTCTTCTCTTGACAAATATTAGATAGATGTGGTTTGTTGATATATTAATTAATAATTTATAAATATTGTTATAAGCCTTTTTTCATACATAAGATCCTTCTTATTCTGATGAATATTTAAGGATTTTCTTTAGCGGCATTAGGGTTTGAAGATTAAAAATGAAAAAAGAATTAAAATAGAACTTGATGAAGGTAACTTTTTTTTTTTTTTTTTAAGGTAAAAGGTTGAAAAAGCAATTTATTTTACTTGTATTTTTTTTGTTTATATATAAAAGTAAAACAGTTAAAGTTAATACAATTACTTCCTTGATATTTATTATAAGACATCAATTTACAATTCTTACATATCAATAGAAACAGTTTAAGTTAATAAAGTTATCCTATAATTTAAATAACTTCTAATATTATTCCTATTAATTACTATAAATTTTAATATTATATTAATTATTACTTCCACCTATCACCCCTATTCATTATGAATATATATAAAAAAAAAATAATTAATACTTCATAACTAAATATAATTATTAGTTGGTTGCTTATCGGATTAGAGGGAGTAGATAAAGGAAATGGTAAAGCAACCCAGGAAATCCCCAATCACACCACCGGAGACCGCAGTCCAGACCCGAGACCTCGAAAGCGAACCTTCTGGCCTCCTCACTCCATGGTTCTGCTTCTGAGCTTCAGCTTTCAGGTTTCCGGCATCTTCTGCTCCATCGTCGTTGATCTGCGCCTCTGCTTGGTGACTCCGCCGCTGGTTCCCTGCAAGGGTGTTCGTACCTCTTCTTACTCCTCCATTCTCCCTGCTTCGTCTTCTTCGTTCCTCCCCTGTATGTTTCTTTTGTTCTGATTCTTTTCTAATATGCAGCCCTAATTTATCCTCTTTTTGTTAATTTAGCATAAATATTATGGATAAAGGACATATTTTCTTCCCTGCATAAATATAAGTTGTAGATGGATTGTAGATTGTGATTGGTGTTGACAATTTACAGTGGTTGATGCTGAATTTTGGTGGCTAGCTGAACTGCCGATATGATAAATGTTACATATCTAGATATACTCTACGCATTTGGCTTACCATTCTGAATACTACTATATATATTTGAATGAAAGAGAGGTCCAGATTCCCATAAGCTGTCAATGTGATTGCTTTAATAAAGCATTATGATGTTGATAACATTGATTGAACAACATTTTAGTCTTCAAATGTTAGAAAATATTGGCTTTTGATTATTAATTATTAATACCAATTTTGTCAAAATCTTACTAATATTGGACAGGGGTTTCGGATTTATCATCTGGGGCTGGAGAAACATCTCTGATGCAAAACAATAATATTTCAAACATTGGCGCATCCTCTACTGATCTTGCCTCCAACCTCTGTGTCAGAGTCCTGTTATTTCAATGATTTGGGTATTTGTGTCGTATCAAATGGCTTAAGAGTCAGAGACATCCCAATATTATAATCTCAATGACGCTTGCACTTACTCACAGAACCCTACTAAATCCTTTTCTTTTGAGAAGTCAGAGTTTCTGTTATTCATCCTTGTCCAAGCCCTGCAATGATAATGATGACGACTCTCATTTTGTCTCTAAGCTTTCAGAGATTGTTCATGGGAAGCAGAGTTGGAAAGTGGCTTTCAATGACCCCTTGATTTCAAGCAAACTGAGACCTCATCATGTTGAAAAATTCTTGGTAAGGACCATTGATAACCCCAAGTTAGCCTTGAGGTTCTTCAATTTTTTGGGTTTACACAAAAGTTTCAACCATTCCCCGGCATCGTTTTCTATTTTGGTTCATGCTCTTGCGCAGGCAAGGCTTTTTTGGCCTGCTAATTCATTATTGCAGACCCTCTTCCTTCGTAGATTAGACCCAATAGAGGTTTTTTCAAATTTTTTGGATGCCTACCAGAATTATAATTTTTCGTCCAGTTTGGGATTTGATTTGTTGGTTCAAAATTATCTTCAAAGCAGGAAAGCTTTTGAGGCAGTGAAAATTGTCAAACTCATGATAGCGAACTCCTTGTTTCCTGAAGCTAGGACACTTAGTGACCTTTTAAACGGACTTTTAAGGATTAGACAATTTATAATGGTTTGGGAATTGTTTAATGAGTCCGTGGAAGCTGGTTTTCAACATGATGTTTATACTTGCACTGCTGTTATCCGGAGTTTGTGTGAATTGCGAGATTTTGCTAGAGCCAAGGAAAAGATTATGTGGATGGAATTGAATGGGTTCAATCTAAAAATTGTACCTTATAACGTATTAATCCATGGCCTATGCAAGAATGAACGTGTTTGGGAAGCTATTGATGTCAAAAGATCATTGAGCAAAAAGGGTCTGAAAGCAGATGAAGTTACATACTGTACACTAATACTTGGTCTTCGTAGAGTGAAAGACTTTGACGCTGGAGTAAAGCTTATGGATGAAATGATTGAATCTGGTTTTGTTCCTGCCGAAGCAGCTGTATCAGGGATAGTGGAGGGACTAAGAAAGCAAGGAAAGATTGATACGGCTTATAATGTTGTAATAAAGGTAGGAAGACTTGGTTCGCTGCCAAATTTGTTTGTTTATAATTCGCTGATCAATTCTTTGTGTAAAGATGGAGATTTCGATAAGGCAGAGTTACTGTATAATAGGATGTCCTTGATGAACTTGTGTCCCAATGATATCACATACTCTATTCTCATTGATTCTTTTTCCAGAAGCGGGAGGTTGGATGTTGCCATATCTTATTTTGATAAAATGATAGAATCTGGTATAAAAGTAACAATATATCCCTACAATTCTTTGATAAATGGCCAGTGCCATCATGGGAATTTGAGTGCTGCTGAGTCTTTGTTCATGGAGATGACCAATAAGGGGTTGGAGCCAACTGTCACAACCTTCACATCATTGATTAGTGGATACTGCCAAGATCGACAACTACAAAAGGCATTTCAAATGTATAATGAGATGGTTAAGAAAGGAGTTGCTCCTAATGTTTATACATTCACAGCTCTAATTTCTGGGCTCTGTAGTGCTGATCAGATGCTTGAAGCTAGCCAACTTTTCAATGAAATGATTGAACAGAAAATTCTGCCAAACGAGGTGACATATAATGTGATGATTGAAGGGCACTGTAGAGGAGGTAACATTGATAGGGCCTTTGAATTACTAGCAGAGATGCTTAAAAGGGGACTTGTGCCAGACACTTATACTTACAGGCCTCTTATTCATGGCCTTTGTTCTACTCATAGGGTTTCTCAAGCTAAAGATTTTATTGATAGTCTCCACAAGAAGGGTCTTAAGTTAAATGAATTGTGCTATAGTGCTCTTCTACAGGGTTATTGCCAAGAAGGAAGATTGGTGGAGGCATTGAGTGCTTCAGAGGAAATGATTCAGAGAGGAATGAACATGGATATGGCTTGCTATGGTGTGCTTGTCGATGCTTCTCTGAAGAAGCTAGACATGAAAATACTATTTGATCTCTTAAAAGCAATGCATGATCAAGGATTGAAGCCTGATAGCCTAATGTATACAAGTATGATTGACACTTATAGCAAGGCAGGATCTTTTGAGAAGGCTTTTGAATGTTGGAAATTGATGATTACCGAGGAATGCTTTCCAAATGCTGTGACTTATACCGCTTTGATTAATGGCTTATGCAAGGCAGGGGAAATAGACAAAGCGGCACTTATTTTTAACAAAATGCTGGATGCAAATGTGTTTCCAAATTCATTTACATATGGGTGCTTTCTTGATCACCTCACAAAGGAGGGATATATGAAGGAAGCGGTTGGTCTTCACAATGATATGCTCAAGGGCCTTCTAGCAAACACAGTAACTTATAATATTCTCATCCGTGGCTTCTGTAAATTGGGTAAATTTTCGGAAGCTACCAAGCTTCTTTCTGAAATGTCTCAAAATGGTGTTTTCCCAGACTGCATTACCTATTCAACATTTATTTATGAGTATTGCAGAAGGGGTAATATAGAAGAAGCAGTTAGGTTGTGGGATGGCATGCTAAACAAAGGTCTAAAACCTGATAGGCTGGCATATAACTTTCTGATATATGGTTTCTGTGTTAATGGACATCTCGACAGGGCACTTGAGTTGCGGGATGACATGATAATGAGAGGGATGTAGCCAACATGGGTCATGTAGAAGATCTGTTTGAGTTGGCGTTTGAAAAACACGTTTATGCTAGTTGAAATAAAACTCCTCTTACATACTTACCTCGTAAACCATAAATCACGTCGAAAAAACAATTTCTACCATTAACTCAAACGAGCACAAAATCTCTATTTTAGAGATGTGGTTGAAAGTTGGAAAGCTCATCTTTTTGAAATGGTGGGTGACACTTCAAGTTAGCCTGGAAATATAGTGCTATTGGAAATTCAAAGACCCTTGAGAAGGGTTATTATTTGCAACAGTGGAAGTTATGTTTATTGGTTTTTATGATCAAACCACCGTTTTTTCTGTAGATAGTTTTCATCTTCTTTTTGTTGTGAACCACAGGCAAAGGACATGTACATATTGTCATGTCTAACTTAAAAAGATTAGAACATGAGGCTTGAACTGTTCGTGTTTTATAGTGTAATCAGTAATGTTTTATTTATGCTAGGCAGTTCTTAGGGCATATTAGTAGGAACATTTTAGTTATATCAATCCAGAATTGACACACAGGAATTCAGATCATTTGGAGAATGTTACTTAATTCTGCTGAGAGTCTTGTAATTTGCTTTCATTTCAGTATGTTGTACGTCAGCCCAATGTTGGGGGCACAAAGAGCAAAAATTTTCAATGATGGTTTCTCTACAAATTCTGTGCAGATTAAATTAAAAGTCTCCTTTTTTAGAATTCCTTTCTAACACACACTCCTTTTATCTGGGTGGAACCCGCACTGCTCTGGTATTGTTTATGTTAGATATGCTAGAATTCCTACCTGAAACAGAAATGGGGATAGAAATTGATAGAGTGAATCTATTTGGTTTGGTGGGTGACCAATGAAATACTTCCACCGGAAGAGTTGGTTGATTTTCTTTGGAAAAATTAAGGAAGTTAAAAAGATTATTTAATTATAATATATGTTGTGCATCATTAGATTATATATTAATTTATAAGTCAAGCAAAATATTTTAAAGAAGAGCAATAAATATAAATATTTTAAGTTCATTAGTTTCTTTAATCTCAATGAGAAAGTCAATTGGCTTTTATATTAAAAACTAGAGGTAGTATAAGATTGAAAATATGGAATACTTTTTGTGCCGTTATCTTAAAATATATAAGAAGAACAAAAATTATTGAGTAATTATAACAAACGTGATAGACAATACAGAGTATTGGAAGTATGAGAATTTCCCATTCCTTTTCCTATGCTATGCATAAGGTTTTATAAAAAGAAAAGGGTTAAGTAGTAAATAAAAAGTCTGCGGAAAGACGCTTCGGAAAATTTCACACGCTAAAGCAATTTTGCTTTTTTTTTTTTTTTTTTTTGGCTCAATGTAGACCCGGAATTTTAAAAACGTAGCAATTTTGCCCCTTTCTATTAAGAAGTTGAGAGTTAATGTTACTTTTTTATGGTCAATATTAGTTTTTTAACTGAAAAGGGTAAGATTGCTACGTTTTTAGATTTTTAGAGCCACATTGAGCAAAAAAAAAAAAAAAAAAAAAAAAAAACTTTAATAGCAAAATTACTCTTGAACGTGTATTAAATTTATTACTTAACCCCCCCCCCCCCCCCAAAATGAAGATTTTCCTTTTCGTTTTCTTTTGCTTTCATGCATTCTTTTTTTTGTTGTTTTTTTTTTTTTTTTGGTTTTTTACAAGACGTTCTCTTGCATTTTTAATGACTTGAGACTAATAAATTTAGATGCATCGAAGACCGAATTTTCTGAAGTAATTATGCACTTGTAAAATGTAATATGTAAATTATTTTTTATGCTAATAAACTTTTATATGGGATTTAAATTGTTCTTTTTCCTCTTTTTTTTCATTTCTATTAATTTCCACGAGAAAAATTATTTTCTAAAAATGTTCCATCTCACAAATTGGATTAAAGATTAAAAAAATGAAATAATTTTTGCTTCACGACCAGATTTCTTGTTTCAAAATGAAATGATTATTATACTCTGTTTTCCCCCCTAAAAAAGTTAGATTAATAGTTGAGACAAGCTGGAAATCCAAGATAGACTACTTAAAAATGGATGCTTTTGTGGATAATTACCAGAAAATAACAAAATGAGTTGGTATTTTATGAAATGCGAATGTCCCTCTGAACAGAGCTATCCTCACCTTCAAACGATTAGCAACCTTTTCAAATATCAGCAGGCACAAGATTGCTGGACCTCATCAGTTGAATTATATCATAACATGGGGAATAAATCCCAAGAAAATAATCCTCAAAATTGGAAATAATGAATAGGTGTGTCACAAGGAACAAGTCCAACTTTACGGTTCACATTAGGTGCACATCTCTTATATGCACCATATGTACTCATTCCTCCAATTTTGGCGTGAGCACATTTTTATTTTATTTTATTTATATATATATATATTATTTATTTAGACTAAATTATATCTTTGCATTAAAATATTTTTTGTATCTAGTATCTCGGATCAATTAATTTCTAGTCCTACATCCAAAAATATTTTTCCCGTAACACCAATATCGTAGAAATTAATTAATTCAAAGATACTAGGTGTAAAAAATATTTCAAGATGTAGCATATAATTTAATCTAAATAAAAAATATATATAAAAAATAAAAACAAATGTGCTCACCCCAAAATTAGAGGGATGAACACGTAAGATACACATCTTTATGAACCCCAAGCCCAACTCTATTCAGGATTGTGGGGACCAAGTAATAAGTAATTTTAAGCTAAGAGGAGGAATGAACTCAGACAATAACAGGCCTCTCGGAGCAAACACAGTAAAATTTGGTGATATCTCCCCTTATGTGCTTGAGTTAGAACATGAACTAGGCACTTTTAGTGAGCTATTTTTGTGGAATTCAAATTTTATTTTTGGAGTAAATGAGCCGATAAAAAAAGAAAATTTTACCAAGCCTTGATTGAAAATTTTGGACGTTGGAGTTTTAAAATTAAAAACAGGTTTCTTGTATCACTTTAAATGCCTAACGTGCAGATTTTGATAACCTTTTAGTTGCTTTAATTCCCAACGTCTATAATAGCCTTGCTTAAGCGTCTTTATGGCATCTAATGATAACAAAACCGGCATTTTATTCTCTTTAAGCGGCTGCTGCCCATTGCCCAATATTCATATCCATGATGCCTATATAAGACAGTGCAAACAAGAGAGTCAAACACACTACTCTTGAGCTTTCTGTCACTTCTTTCCTCCTTTGATTTTTCTGTCTGCTGAATTTTATTATGTTTTGTTGTAATGCTCACCCTATTCTTTCATGAAATATCTGTTTTATCTTAAGGAGTACTTTTTTTTTTTTTTTTTTTTGCTGGTAGTTGCAGAATAGCTCTTAAGAACTGTGTCCTCAAACGCGACTCAGATTAACCAGTTTTCTCTAGGGATCTGTATAGCATCAGGAGGAGTTGAAAGTTCTACAGGATTTCCAGAGTAGTTGCAGGATTATTATTTTATTTTTTTTCATTGTTGAGCTGCTCGGACAACTCCAACTAACGAATAAATTCCTCCAGTGATACCCCTTGACTCCTATTATACTCTAAATCGATGTCATTTTCCTCTAGCTTGTTGATGTGGTGTGGATTGTAAGCATCCTTCCGTTGGTTGTCATCATTGATGTGATTAAATTTAATGAAATTAATCTTTCAAGCGCATTGAACCACCTCATCTATTTTCAGGTTCATGAACTTAGCTAAGTCACCATTATGTTTGGAGAAGCTTAGGCCTACTTAAATCACCATGGTAATGTCCAGTAAAGATGACAATGTTTGAAACTTTGGACTTCCTTTGATGAAAATGCTTTGAAACTATAGACTTCCCTTTAAAATATAAAGGGAATTTCATAATTCAAAGCATTTTCATCTTTTACAGAACATCACCAAAGTGATTCAAATAGGTCTGTCTAACCATGTCCAAGCAGGGTAGTAACTTAGCTGAGTTCATAAACCTAGAAATAAAGGAGGTAGTTCATTGCTCTTGGCAGAATAATTTCAGTGATTTTAATAACATCATTGAGGACAAGCATCCAAAAGATGCATATGATCCACACCACATCAACATGCTAGAGGAAAGTGCATCTATTTTAAGTATAACACGAGCCATGTGGTATTATTTCAAGAATTTGTTCGTGTGTTAGAGTTGTCGAAGCTGATCGACAATGCAAAAATCCAATGGGACGTTGCTTTTGAAGGTGCATTTTATTTTGGAAGGCCTGATAAAGTCCTTTAATAGTGGGAGATGTTCTCAAACAGATGATGAACACTTTTTAGGAATATTCTTGGGGATTTATTCCCCATGTGTTATGATATAAATCAAATGAAGAGGTCCATCAATCTTGTGCCTGTTCATATTGAAGAGGTTGCTAACTGTTTGAAGGTGAGGTAATGAAGAAATCGATCAATCTTGTGCTTGTTGATATTGAAGAGGAAAATGATCTCCATTTTTTTAGAAACCATAAGGCTATCATAGGCAAAGGAATGAGAAATTCTCATACTTCCAATATTCTGTAATCTCTATGACGTTTGTGTTTTTCGTAATAATTACTCAATAATTTTTGTAATGTCTATCATGTTTTTGTGGATATACCAAAAAACATGATAGACAATAAAAACAAACGGTCCAAGTCTTTAAGGCACTTTTTAGTTTCTATGGGTATACCTCAGGTCCTAATCTTTTTAAGTTTGACATGTCAATATGTGCATGTCCTTTGCCTGTGGTTGACAACAAACAGAGATGAAAACTATCTACAAATGATAAAAAGGTTAGAAAATGGTGGTTTGTTCTAATAAAAAAAAAAAAAAAAAAAAAAAAACCATAATTTCCAATATTGCAAATGATGATAACCTTTTTTCATACTATCACCTGATACCTGACACTCTTTCTAAATCTTATTATCAAGTATCTAAGCAGCCCACTACTTTTTAGGTTATGACTTCAAGTGTCAGCCACCATTTTAGAAAGAAGATCCATCCAACTTTCAACCGCGTCTCTCAAATAGAGATTCTATAATATGACCTAGGTTGGCTTCATCCCTCTTGTTATCATGTCATATCTTGCTTATTCAAAAGAGCATCAACAAGTACACACCATAGCAAGCCATATCCATGCCTCTCTGAATCCATCAATCTTCCTTCTTGGCAATAACACTGTAGAAGGGCACTATAACACAATTCATTTAAGATCCTTCTTGTGGAGAGACTATCTATATATGAAAGCTTTTGCTTGACAAACCCTATTCCCAGATTCCATCATTATATATAGATTCACTTGCTTTTAAGCTTTCTTTCTTTCCCATTTTTGTAGTCCTCAATGGTTGAGCTAGCTCTCGTCTGATTTTCACTCTGGAGAAAGAAAGTTTGAATCTTTTGGTGAATGACCTTGATCCGGGTGATCTGCATGAATTATTCTCATGATCCATAATGAGAAATTCAAACACTTGTATTTTGAAGGCTTAAATCGCTATTTCAAGAATTTTAGTAACAGGAGAATTATATGAATTTTTCCAACTGTATTCTTGCCATCTTTACTGTCAAAGCCTTCCAGCAACAATGAAAGAGCTATTTTTCTCATTGGCACAAAAATGTGTGAGCTGTTTCCAATGGAAAAATTAGAAAGAATGACCTATAGAGAATAATATTTATTAGGAAAGACTATAAAAGTTGTAATAATTTAGAAAGATCAATTATTAAAATATAAATTTTAAAATACTAAAATGCCCTTAATTAAACTTCCTACATTCTCTCTTTCAATATCTTCCACATCCTATTTTAAAAGTAATTTGAATTATATTTTTTAGCAAAATTACAACCTCCAAATCATAATTTTTTTGTACTTTAACTCACATCCACGTAATCATATCGTCATTATATTATTTAATTATTCATATAGACACTATCACATTTATATCATTCTGTTTTTCCTTATTTATAAAAATTAGATAAATCAAGAAAAAACTTTATCAACCAAAACAAAGAAAAATAAACGCATTTCATAAATTATCAGGACAAAAATAAAACATTATTAAATTGTGTGAACAATTGAAACATCATATTATATTACTAAAAGTTGATATGTCGTCGATATATTAATTTAAAATTTATAACATGTTCATGTGAATATTATGAGGTCATGAAAAACGAGTCATATTATTTGTAATTTATAGTTTTATAAACATAGAGTTTGGTTTGTTATCATTTTCCATCAACATGGGAAGATGTCAATTGTGCTGGACATGACTCGGTCAATTTTAAAATGTTTTAAACATATATAACATTTCTTTAACGTATATAATAAATTATTAAGAAAATTAGTTTTCCTAAAATTATATAATTTTTAATTTCGGCTAAAGTTTGTGTCAATTTCAAAAATAAAATTATAATTTTGACAAAATGAAATATGGTGTGTTATTTTTTTTTCCTAAGAATATCTACATAATAACACAACGGGTAAAAATGAGAGAAATTGTGTTTAATTTAATTAAATTTAGAAATTCATATTAATTTTAAATATAGAATGTAAAAGAAAATATAGGAGGTTTGAATAGGGGCAGTTTAGGATTTTTAAATTTTTACCTTGTTGATTAGTCCTTCTAAATAATTACAATTTTTATGGTCATTTTCAGTAAATATTATCTGTTCTTGGTCCTTCATATAATTTTCCCTATTTTCTTTATATAACTTACCACCTTCCTTGATATAAATTTTTTTTTTTTTTTTTAAAAAGAGGGGAGTGAAAATCCCTTTATCCTTTATAATATACAATACACGCTATATGTATTACTTTTGTGGTTTAATAGGGTATTTTAAAATACTATTTTTATTAAAAATATTTTAATGATATAATATAAATAATTGTGTGTATTTTTATTTAAATCACATTTTTTTAACCGTCACCAATTTTGACCCAAGTCAACCCAACCTAATTTATTGGACTTTGACTCATAGCCTCCACCAATTCAATAACCGGTCTGATTTTCAGCACCCTAGTTAATGATTAAAATATGGAACATTAGGTTATATTCAACTAAGCTAATTAAAGTTTAGAGAGATTTGATGTACTATTTCTTTGCTTGCCTCGGTGAGCATGTCACACGCTGAGGTGAGCAGTACAAAGGTTCTATTTTTCTTCAGATTAAGCGAGTGTTTTACTCACCACAGTGAGTTTCTTCCTGCATTGATGCTGCTTGCTTGGGCGAGGATGTCACTCGCTAGTATGTCCTTCATTAATGCTTCTCTTGCTTCAGCAAGAGCTTCTTCTATATGTTCAGTCCTTACTCGCTTTGGCAAATGTGTTAACACAATAGTTCTCTTCTAACATTAACATGCTGTCCTTCTTTGTTTTTTATTGCTACAACTTTGTTCTTTAGTTCTTTAAGAGCTTCAAAACTTGCCTATCCTCTTACGAAAGAAAGAGAATTTATAAGTTATCAATTTCTTAAAGGGTTAAAGGACTAAAATGTCTTGAAAGTTTTTACGAATGGGTATTAGAAGTTTTAAAGGGAGAAAATGTGCCTCAGAAGTATAAAAAGGGGCAATTTTTCCCTTCTCACTACTTAATGGTTTTAATGAAACCGTTAAATAGGTAGAGTTAGAGTTTCGGAATAACATATACAACAGTTTTTTAAAACCACAGTTAAATATATGAGAACATATTTACCGGTTTTATAGTCCAACTGTTATATATTATGTGGTTTTGTGAAAAAAAAAAATGATATCTTTTATTTGATGGTTGTTTGTGAAAAACCATTAAATATAGATGCTGTATATTTGACAATTGCTCAAAAAGAACCATCATATATAATATATTTAATGGTTGTTTAATAACAAATGTTAAGCTGGAACAGGAAAAACAGTTGCTGCTAGAGAGTTAGCTCGTTAATTTGTATGATACTGTACCTTTCTTGTTATTTTAGTTTTTAATTATTTCACGCTATCCTCTTGAATGTAATACTTGACAGGGAAGGTTAAATTTTTTGGTTTATATTGTAATAATAATTGGAAATATTAACTGATGCTAGTATAAAATCTATGCAATTTTTTTCTTATTTTTAGAAATTTATATGTTCTATTTGCCAAGAGTGTACACGCTATTATGGGTTTATATACAAAATCGTTCAAACTTACCTCACATTTTGAATCTGTTGTCTTTTTTTGTTTTGCCTAATATGTCCATTCAGGGACTAGACAATGCAGGGATGACAGAAAGAGATGTTGCTCCCTAAGATCACATGCTGTTATAAAGATTCATGGGTTGTTTGATTTGATTGGGCTAAGAATTCTAAAAGGGGATTTTTACTTTCCATCAATGACGCTGATGTGTGAGTAAGCAATGCTTCTACCCTAATTTCTCATTCACGTTTGATGTGCTTTTGTTAATTCATTTCTCAATTGCTCGTCTCCTTCAGTACAATATGTTTTCATCATTTATTCGTTTCAATCAAAGACACTGTTCCTTTTTGCTTGAATCTTGTGAAACCATCAAGCCATGCTATCTGGGAGCGAGGACTATGTGCTTGATCCTTCTCTGTTCCATGAAGTGGTAGATTATAAAGTTGCAGAGCGTCAACACAGCCCATAGAGTTACTGCATGGGGATATCTGTAGGTAGGTTCAACCAGAGAATTTGTATTTGTAGTGGCATGTTACATTTTATCATCGCCATGCTGTTATTCATTATTTGTCCCTGATTGATGGGGAGATTTTGGAATCTGAAATGGTCAACAAATTTTTGAAAATATAGATTTTTCTTCTTGAAGTTTTTAAGAAAACCCAACAATCTCATGTCCATTTCTATGGTTGTTGACTACTGCACTAGAAGTAAAGTTCCAAAAGGGGCGTAAAAAGTCCGGTAACTCGCTAAGATACTTTCTTAGAAGTTAACTTCACACAATTGAACTAACACCGACCTAACACAAGAAGAAAACTACCCAAGGTGATATATATCAAGCTCAACAATATCTCAACTTTTTTTCTATCAGATAAATAATTTTTTTCAAAGAAAAAAAAAAGGAGTATAGGTAGTTTCAATCTTTTTCCCCCAAGAATCTAAGCTACATCCTTCAACCGATAGCTAAAGACTAATCCTTCCAAGGAATAAATATCACCGAAGTCGGTTTTGCCTATTCTAATAAAAGCCTTTTCTATGCACATGACTTAGTTTAGGACGTCATGTTAAGGAACCCAACCATTTACCAACCATTTACCAATTGTGCTTGGCTGTGTTACTTTCAATTTGACGCCAAAGACCAATATAGACCCCTATCTTTTTTTTTTCATTTGAAATAAAAATAAAGTAATAGATAACAAAGAACGTGGCAAGTTTGCAAAAGTGTGAAAAGATTATTTTGGTAAGCAAAATGGCATGTTAACTGATGAAAAATGACAACACGTTAAGAAATCTTCACACATACATTGAAATTTGATAAATAGGTCAGATTATATATCCATCTTTGAAAAAGAACTTAGAAACCAAAGATTATAAATAGGACAAACATTGAATAAATATCTGGTATCACATACATGCTTTCATTATATACTTTAGATAACATCCTAAAGAACGTTAACAGTACATAAGCAAAAGTATGTAAACAAAGAGGGATTAACATATCTGCCTCTGCGGTAGAAAAATTACTCTGCAGCAGGTAAAACCACACAGTTTCTTCCTCCTTTTTCATACAACGTACACATTAAAAATTACAATTTTGCTCGCCATGGCTCACAATAAGCCTAAGTTCCACTTTGTTTTGATACCTCTAATGGCCCCAGGTCATCTTCCCATGGTGGATATGGCTAGATTGTTGGCTCGGCAACACGTGAAGGATATGAGAGCGCAGATACTTTGCCTTCCATGGATCTTCAGGTGAACTTTTTCAAGGCTTTTTGTTTGTTGCAGCACCCTCTTGAAGAACTCTTTGAAAGCTTAGTCCCACTCTGAACTGCATAATATCTGACAGATACATTGTAGCTGCTGCTGATGTTGCCAGAAAATTATGCAGTTGTTCTATATACTCTGAACTGCATAATATCTGCACAATAACCTTCTCATTATAGAACTGTTCACCAACTGCATAATATCTGCATAAAAATTACAACTGCATAATTGTTCTGGTGTTACTCCATCAATTGTTTGGTGAACAGTTCTATAATGAGAAGGTTATTGTGCAGGTGGTGCAGACAGGTGTGAGAGTGGGATGTGAGCGTGCTGTGCATCTTGGAGGAAGAGAATTTCGATGCAATTCAAGTGAAGAGGGAAAAAGTGAAGGAGGAAGTAGAGAAAGTAATGGGTGAAGATGAAGAAGAAAGCAAGAGAATAAGAGAAAGAGCAAGACAGTACGTAGAGAAGGCAAAGAAGGCGGTGGAGAAAGGTGGGTCGTCTTTTCTTGACATGTCTCTGCTCATTGAATAAGTAACAGAGCATGTCAAAGGGTTGAAGATGAATAATGAATAATATGCGGAGAGTTTTAATGTTACGTTGTATAAAAAAGGAGGAAGAAAGTCGTTTTACCTGCTGCAGAGTGAGATATGTTAATCCCAAACAAATAGTATACAAATCCATTTCCACCACAAGTGCAATATAATAATAACTAGGATTTAGGATGAAGAAGCTTCAATGTGAATGTCACGAACCGACACAAGACTTTCTGCATAACTCCAAATCACAGTTCCCAAGGAATATTTGCCCATGGCTAACATCTTAAATTCATTACTATGGAGATTGCACAAAACAAGTTCTGCTTTGTCTTTAGTAAAGCCCTTAATAACAATTTCATTTCTCCAAACAGTCAGTGGTCTTAAATGGTAAGTATGATCCGGAAAGGGGGTGCTTGTATATATTTTAGTCCAAATCCATTTCTCTCCTGATGTATCTATACACTTCCCCATCACCCATAAGTTAATGGAAAATGATTTGGCGCTTTCAATCCCACTCTCGTATTCGACCCTGGTTTTAGAAAGCATAGCCAGTTTGTTCTCATACGTAGTAAGCCTACTCTCAAGTGTTACATGGGCAGATCCAGGAATTGGTATCAATGCGAATGATTCCGTTGCTATGTCAAATGAAACTAGACATCGTTCCCCCACTAATTTGCTGCCGAAGTCAAACCAAAAGATTGCTCCATCAAAACTGAAACCGCGACCGCGAGTGACAATAGGCAATATACCCTTTAATTTTCCAACTTCAACTCCTTTCCATGACCTTGTGCTTACTGAAAATACTTGCACTAAACAAACCCCATGCCTAGAAATAGAGGGTCTCACTATCTTATAATCATTAACAATTGGACTGAAACCAAATCCTACAAAGTGAGTCCCAGTACGATTAAGATTAGGAACTTTGGGCACCTGGAGGACCTCTCTAGTTGCTGGATTCCACAAAATAAAATCAGATTTATACTCGAGACAGAGCAAGCCATTACTGGAACCGATGATATCGCAGCGACGCACTAAGGAAGGTGGAGTCTGATATTGAAGGACTTGCATATCACGATTGATCAAACATAAATACCCAGAGAAACCTTTATAGCTCGGGCTCTTGAAAAAAAGAACGGAGTCTTGCTTAGTGGAATGGCGGACGTGTTCTGCAATAAAAGATGGGGTTTTGAAGAGCTTCTTCCAATCTTTGCATGCACATTGAAATCTGATTAAGGATTTCACGGGAAGTCGTTTGAGAATATTTGTGAAAATTTCTTGGGGAAGATATGGTGCGTTGCTGTCCATTACCGTCAACTAATGAAAAGAAGAATTTCACAGATGAAAGGTTTCGCAATCAATGGGAATAAGAAATTTATACAAACAATGGGGATCGTAAGACAGACCTGTTCAGGAGAAACCGCCGTGATCGTCGTCCGCCGTCCTCCGTCCCCGTCTTTCTCCGGGATCTTTCGCCGTCGTCGTCCTCCGCCGTGCTCGTCCTCTGACGTGCTCGTTCGATGTGGTGTCCTCCGCTTGCCCGAGCACCGAGGCATCGATGGCACTATAGGGTTGAAGGCCGATGGTCGAAGAAGCGTTTAAGGAATTGAGGAAAGCCAGGTTATCCTCTCTTTTTCTTATTATTCTTGTGAGTCGCCGGTCATCCAAAAGATGTCGAGGAAAATCATAGGATTGTGATTTTTCAAATTAATTTAAAAATCATAAAGTATGATGAGAAAAACCTAAACTATGTTGAGGGTAAAAATAAAATGATTTTTTTATTTTATCCATGAATTTTAAATGGTAAATAATCTAGGAAAAATCCCTATATTAAAGGACAAAAAGTGCTTTGGGAATATTCATAATGGCAAAGGGGCATGGAAATATCCCATATAAAAATTTTTGAAATAAGAAAATTCTAAATTAGGTTGGTAAATTCAATAAATTCTTAATTAAATTATCAACCTAATTTAGAATTTTAAAATTTAGATTAAATAACGTTACTACCCTCTTATAGTTTCATCTTTTATCTTAAAAGGGTTTTAATACTTTTTAGGGAGAATCTCATATAAAGACGCGGTTGAAATAGGGAAATTGATTTGGGTTGGTAAACTTAACAAATTATTAATTAGGTCATGTGACACAAATAGGGATTTAGAATTTGGGCCAAATTACCCTATATCCCTTAGTTTTTTTTTTTTTTTTTAAAAAGCAAAATTAAAGACAAAATAATATTGTTTATGCGCTATATAAAAACCCTGATTAAAAGAAATTCATTAGAGGCTTGAATTTAATCTTCATCCCTTCATTGATTTGAGTAATCCTATCCAAATAGATTGTTACAAGATGGAGGCATATAGATGTGCATCTCTTCTGCTCCTGATTTCAGAATTGAAAAGAGCGAAATCGGTTTTGAAGGAACTAAGATTTGGTTTGTGCATCTCTTCTGCTTCTGATTTCAGAATTGAAAAGAGCGAAATCCAGAAATGGGTCTCTCAATTCCTTCGGACCCAGAGGAATGATAAAGTCTGACGAACCTTATCTTGTGAGGTCCGCCTTCCCTGATTGAACCCTAAAACTGGCATCGGTGGTTGCATATATAAGAAAAGGGTAGATCTAATTTTCACTAAATGTTTTCTACGCTGATATAGATATCATCGCACGGAAGTCAACGCAAAATAAGCGGCTTCATCCACATTGAGGGTCGGCTTGGTGAAAAGCGTGATGCTATCGTATATAAGGAATCTCCTAGCCATACTTATCGGGGTTGGCTATTTGTTTTCTTCCTTTCCTCGTTACTTCTTACATCCTCTTCTTCTTCATCTCAATTGGATCGAAATCTTAACCGTTGATTTAATCTTTTATAAAACTATTATTTTAAATATTTTATTAATAATTTAATTTTTTTATTAATATTTTTATAAAAGATTAAATCAACCGTTAATCTTTCAATCTAACGGTTGAGATGAAGAAGATAAGAAGAGGATAGGAAGGGAAGTGGATGGGAACCAACTCCTTACTTACCAACTGATCGACTGGACTACATATGTAATACGATTGGAAGCAGAAGAGATGCACATCTTTATGCGATCTATTTGGATAGGATTACTCAAATCAATGAAGGGATGAAGATTAAATTCGAGCCTCCAATCGTATAGCTGGGGTTTTTTACATAGTGCGTAAACAATATTATTTTGTCTTTAATTTTGCTTTTAAAAAAAATAACTAAGGGATATAGAGGTTATTTGGTCTAAATTCTAAATCCTTAATTGTGTCACATAACCTAAATAATAATTTGTTAAGTTTACTAACCCAAATCAGAATTTTCCTATTTCAACCGTCTTTATATGGAATTCTCCCTACTTTTTATCTTATTTTTACAATAAGTGTAAATATGTTAAACATTAATATATAATAAAACAAAATATGATTAACTTAGATGAAAGAAATTTTATGTTTTGTGGAAGAATGATCAAGAATAATTCAAAAAATGTATCAACCCCAATATTAATTACATGATTTCTAGTTAAATATTGAGAATAAAAAAAAATAATTTTTACTTGATTTTTTGTTCATTGATAAAAAAATATTAATATAAAAAATAACTTGTTTGATATAGCAAACGGTATATTAAATATTTTCATTAATGGTTTATTAAAAGAAAATATATTTATTAATGTAAAAAAAAAAAAAAAAAAAAAAAAAAAAACCCCTATATACCACTTAAGTAAAATTTCATGATTAATGAAGATTGATTTTTTTTAATTGACAAAAAACTAATTTTAGTTCTTTCAAAAATAAAATTTTATTCAAAATATTTAATAAAAATATTTAATTGATAACGGTGTTATGCGTTTTATTTTTTTGCTCAAATTATTCTTCTTAAACACAAAAACTCATTTGATTTAAATGAATCATATTTTATTTTATTATATATTAATGTTAATATATATGAACACTTATTAAAAGACTAAATTAAAGAGTAATTAAATTCTTTCAAGAAGAAAGATGATAGAGAAGATTATAAGAGTATAATAAAGTCAATTTATCTATATTTTAAAATCTCAAATTGAGTGTATAACTTAAGTAGGGACTTATTGGATTTAACAACTTGATTTAGAATTTCTCCATTTTAAGCAAGTTTATATGGGATTTTCCTAAGGGATATAAGGGCCTGATTTTTTTAAAAAATTTAATAAAAATGACAAAAATGTCCCTCAAGTTTAAAAAATATGCTTCCATTTTTTTATAAGGGTTTAACAAGTTTATATAAGGTTTTAACAAATTCTAATAGGATTTTCCCAAATTCCAATTCAAAAACTACTACTTGCTACAATAGTAAGATATTGATTGCCACTTTTAATAAAATATTATCAGAACTTGTTAAAACCTTATATGAATTTAAGAAACCCATGTAGGAATCAATACTTTGTCATTATAGCAAGTGGGGATTTTTGAATCAGAATTTGTTAAAATATCATCTGAACTTATAAAACCCTTAAGTAGAATTGAGAATCAACACCTTGTCATTGTAGTAGGTGATGATTTTTGAATTAAAATTTATGAAAATATTATTAGAAATTGTTAAACCCTAATCTAATTTGTTAAATCCTTATAAAAAAAAACGGGAGCATGTTTTTTAAACTTAGAGTGGCATTTTTGTCATTTTCATTTAATTTTGAAAAAAGACAAATCAGACCTATACACTTTTCTGATATTATAAATATTTCAAACACATTTTTGCCCTCTAGCTTTTTAAAAGTTCTTTTTTAGGAATTTTTCCAATAATCGGTCCTTTCTTTATCATAAATAATCTAGGGAAAATGACATTTAAAGAACTTTGTGTGCTTGATCCTTCTCTGTTCCAAGAAGTGATAGATTATAAAGTTGCCGAGCATCAACATCAACATAGCCCATAAAATTAGTTCACGGGGATATATGTAGGTAGGTTCAACTAGAGAATTTTTATCTATAGTGGCGTGTTACATTTTATCATCGTCTTGTTGTTATTGATTTTTGTCCTTGATTGATGGGGGAATTTGGGAATTTGACATGGTCAACAAATTTTTGAAAATACATAATATCTTTTATGTTGTTGAAGATTTAAGAAAAACCAACTATCTAATGTCTATTTCTATGATTGTTGTGACTATTGCACCAAGAGTAAAAGTCGAGTAACTCACTAAGATACTTCTTACAAGTTAAAGGCAATTGAACCAACACTGACATAACATAGTACAACAAAACTACCTAAAGTGATATTTGCATTCTTGTTTATTAGATAAAGAATTTTTTACAAGGAAAAAAAATGCGTATATGTAGTTTCAATCTTTTTTTTTTTTTTTTTTTTCTTTTTAAGCATTCAGACAATATCCTTCAACTCCTCAAGACTAATCATCCTTACAAGTAAAGACCACTAAGGTGGGTTTTGCTCTCTCGATAAAAACCTTTTTTATGCACATGACTTAATTCAAGACCAGAACATCATGTATAAGGGTAAGGGAATTATGTTGTCCTCCGCCGTTTGACGTGGTGTCCTCCGCTTGTGTGAGGAATAGATGGTGCCATAGGGTTTGAGGCCGATGGTCCAAGAAGCATTTGAAGAATTGAGGGTTGAGGCAGGCTCTCTGCATTAGTTTTGATGTTAAGGGTAAAAATAAAATCGTTTTATTTTATCCATGAATTTTAAATTACAAATAACCTAAGAAAAATACCTAAATTATTTGTCCCGATTGATGTCAGATGCTGGAATCTGATATGCTCAACAAATTTTTTAAAATACAGGTTTTTATTTTTTTTGAAATTTCTAAGGAAAACCAACTATCTCATGTCCATTTCTATGATTGGTGACTACTGCAACACAAGTCAAGTCCCAAAAGGGGCATAAAAATTCAGGTAACTCGCTTTGTGTATCCCGCTAAGATACCTTCTTAGAAGTCAACTTCATGCAATGGTACTAACACTGGCCTAAAACAAAACAGGAAAACTACCCAAGGTGATATACCAAGCTCAACAATATCTTGCCTTTTTGTTTATTAGAATTTTTTTTTTTTTTTTTTAAGGGCGTATCTATAGTTTCAATCTTTTGTTTTTTCAAGAATCCAGGTGACATCCTTCAACTGATAGCTAAAGATTAATCCCCCCCAAAGTATAAAGATTACTCAAGTCAATCTTGCCTCTTTCAATAAGAGCCTTTTCTATGCACACGACTTCCTAGTTCAAAACCACGATATCATGTTTAAGGAATCTAACCATTTACCAAGTATATACCAAACCTACTTAGTTTCAATCTGATGCCAAAGACCAATATAGAACCCTATATAGTTTTTTTCCTTTTGAAAGAAAAATAGATAACAATGAATGTTACAAATTTGCAAGAAGTGTGAAAAAAAATGATTTTGTACGCAAAATGGCATGTGGACTGATGAAAAATGACAATACGTTAAGAAATCTTTACACATATATTGAAATTTGATAGAAAGGTCAAAGATTATATGTCTACTTTTGAAAGAAAACTTAGAAACCAAAAATTTAAAAATAGGACAAACATTGAATAAATATATAGTTTCACATACATGCTTTCATCATATACTTTAGCTAACACCCCTAAACAATGTTAACGGTACATAAACAAAAGTATCTAAACAAATAATATATAACTACAATTTAGGATGAAGAAGCTTTAAAGTGAATGTCCCGAACCGACACAAGGCTTTCTGCATAATTCCATATCACAGTTCCAATGGAATGTTTGCCCATCGCCAAGGCCAAACTCTTAAATTCATTAGTATGGAAATCGCGCAAAACAAGTACTATTTTGCCATTAGTAACTCCAACAATTTCATTTCTCCAAATAGTCAGTGGACATAAAAAGTATGCATGATCGGGAATGGGGTTGCTTATATATATTTTAGTCCAAATCCATCTCTCCCCTGATGTATCTACACACTTCTTCAAAACCCATAAGTTAATGAAAAATGATTCGGTGCTTTCAATCCCACTCTTGCATTCAACCCTAGTGTAAGAAAGCATAGCCAGTTTGTTCTCATATGTAGTAAGCCTACTCTCACTTGTCACATGGGCAGATCTAGGAATTGGTATCAATGTGAATGATTCTGTTGCTATGTCAAATGAAAGTAGAAAACGTTCCGGCCCCTCAACCATAGGTTTGAAGCCAAACCAAAAGATTGCTCCATCAAAAGTGAAACCACAAGTACGTACAAAAGGCATTATACCTTTTAATTTCTCAACTTCAACTTCTTTCCATGACCTCGTGCTTACTGAAAACACTTGCACTAAAACCCGATCATCATCCAGACCAGAAAGAGAGTATCTCACTATCTTATAATCATTAACAATTGGACTGAAACCAAATCCTACATAGTAAATCCCAGGATGAGAATGATAAGGACAGTCGGGCACCTGGAGGACCTCTCTAATTGCTGGATTCCGCAAAGTAAAAGAAGATTTATACCTGAAACAGAGCAAGCCATCACTGGCACCGATGATATGGCAAATACCCACTAAGGAACGAGGAAGCTGATATTCAAGGACTTGCATATCACGATTAATCATACATAAGTGCTCAGGATTACATTTATAGCTGTCGCACTTGAAAAGAAGAACGGGGTCATGCTGAGTGGAATGGCGTACTTGTTCTGCTATAAAAGATGGGTTTTTAAAGAGATTCTTCCAATCTTTGCATACACATTGAAATCGGAGTAGCGATTTCACGGGAAGTCGTTTGAGAATATTTTTGAAAATTTCTTGAGGAAGATATGGTGCGTCGCTATCCATTCCCGTCGACTGATAAAAAGAAGAATTTCACAGATGAAAGGATTTGCAATCAACGGGGAATAAGAAATTTATATAAACAATAGGGATTGTAAGATACAGACCTGTTCAAAAGAAACAGCCGTCCTCGTTCGCCGTGCTCGTCCTCCGCCGTCCTCGCTTTCTCAAGGATCGTTCGCCGTGGCGCCATAGGGTTAGAGGCAGATGGTCGAAGAAGCTTTTGAGGAGTTGAGGATTGATGCGGGCTCCTGAATTAGTTTTGATCTTCAGGGACGTTAATTTAAAATTATAAATAATATATCCTTTCTTTTATATATATTTTTTTTTTTTTTTTTTTTTTTTAATATATAAGGCGATAGGGAGAGGGGATCGAATCCGGGATCTAGGGGAGACCGGGGTGAGCATGAAGCCCAGGAGCACGGTGTGCTTGCCCAAGTCCGACAAAAATCGCCTGCCTGACCCGAGAAAAAAGAAGCCAAAAAAAAAAATGGGCACAATCGGTGGGCGTTTTTTTGCGGCGGGGGCAAGCGAGGTATGCCGCCCTGCCCATTTGGCCCTGCCCACTAAGTATATATATAATTATATTTGATATAAATATTTTTTATATAATAGTTAATATACTTATAATTTACTAAAATTCTAATATATCCGTTGAGTATTTGACAATTAATCCATTATATTACTAATAATGCTTTATATTTAATAGACTATGGATGTTATTTAATTTTTCACGTATGTATATTTGACCATTTTTTGAGACATATGATACTCTTTTTAATTTCAAGATTCGAGTTGTACACTTATTTTAGACTATTCTAAAGTGTATAATGTATAATTATAGATTACATTTGAAGTTTAAAATATTGCTTATCATTATTAAAACTATTTTTTTCACATAAGATGTGGTAAGGTATCACCATTTGGGCGGGGAAGCCATTTACCGGCCAAATTTAAATGACCCATTATTCTTGAAAAAAAATGTTAGGGCTTCATCGAGCGGTAGGCGTCGAAATGCATTTACTTTAATGGTTTGCTTTGGGCGGGGCATTGGGCAAGGGTCTCGCCATACGCCGCCCACCCCTAGGGGAGACTACTCCCAATACCACTGCACTACTAGTAGTGTCGGTTAATATATCCTTTCTTTCTCATAAATAATCTAGGAACTTTGAAAATATGAAATTATAAAGCAAAAAGTATTAATAAGTTTTTTTTCAGTGACCTCTAAAACTACGCCGTTTTAGATTATTGAAGGGTATTTTGTAATTTTAGATAAATTAATGAAGGATATAAAATTACAAAAACACTCTTTATTAATTCAAAACAACATAATTTAAAATAGGGAAAATTACATATAGGTCCCAAGGAAGAGATATTTACATTTAGGTCCCTTGAAATTACGAAATTGGGACTTCGAGTAATTATTTCAGAATGTAAAATTACTTTGCTTTATAGTGCATATTTCACACGAAAGCGATTAACAACACAAAATGCATAAATTAACCACAACTTCGAAAACCATCAATTTGTCATGTCTCACTTCCAGAAGTTGTGGTTAATTTATGCATTTTGTGTTGTTAATTTATGCATTTTGTGTTGTTAATCGCCTCTGGAAGTGAGACATGGCCAGTTGAAGGTTTTGAAGTTGTGGTTAATTTATACATTTTGTGTTGTTAATTTATGCATTTTGTGTTGTTAATCGCCTCTGCGGAAGTGAGACATGACAAATTGAATGTTTTTGAAGTTGTGGTTAATTTATACATTTTGTGTTGTTAATCGCCTACGAAAGTGAGACATGACAAATTGAAGGTTTTCGAAGTTGTGGTTAATTTATGCATTTTGTGTTGTTAATTTATGCATTTTGTGTTGTTAATCGGCTTACATGTGAAATATGCACTATGGGCGTAAAAGTAATTTTACATTAAAATAATTACTCGAGAGTCCCTTGGGACTTCGAGTAATTTCGTAATTTCAAGGGACCTAAATGTAAATATCTCTCTTCCTTGGGACCTATATGTAATTTTCCCTTTAAAATATCACTAGAGATGGCTTATTTGGCTTATCTTCAGTAAAAATCTTTTACCCAATTATAAAAGGTGTTTCCAATTTTTATTATATTGATAATATTAGAAAAGTGTTAAGCCAGATTTCTGATTTGTCGTCCTCACACTTTTTTTCCCTAAAATAAGTAACCTCCATGTTGACAAAAAAAAAAAAAAAAAAAAAAAAAAAAAAAAAAAAAAGTAACCTCCATCCCTACGGGCGGTCCACGACATATACGGGCGGTCCATGACATACTTTTTATTGACAAGGCTCTTTTGGGTTGGCGGTAGGAAGCGGTGGGCAAAAGCCTATCGACTTTAAAAAAGCTCGGTAGCAAAAAAGTCAAGTTATAGATAATGATTTGTGTTTGGATTCTTCATTTAGCTTTTGTAGAAGTGGTTTTTTTTTTTTTTTTTTCAAACTAAAGAGTGTTTGGATTATTATTTGAAAAGGGGTTGAGATGAAAAATAACTAAAAATGACATAAATCTTGTTGAATACTAGGCATATATTGTGATAATTGAAAATAAAAATTTAAATTTAAATTTGATAAAAAATAAATTATTATTAAAAAATTTAAAAAATAATAGTAAATAATTAGATTACTAATTCTTAACTATTGAGTGAGCAAAATAAGTAAGTAAATTATTCATGGAGTTTGTTTTTCAAATGACATTGGAATTATTTTTTGTTATGATTAATTAATTGAATAGTGGGTAGGGAAGGGAGGAATAGTGGATTGGACAGGAATAAATTGATGTGATGACCGAAAATGCCCAAAACGCACTGCTAACGCTTCGGATCGGTGCTTTAATGGGCGTTTTTGGGAAACGTCCATTGAGCCAGATGCCAACCCAAACAGATTGCGTTGGGCTTTTTTGTCACAGCTCTCCCTACTGGACTAAAACGCTCCAAACGGACCTGTAACATGCACACCAAACAGGCACATTAAGAAGAAAGAGCGTTTGTATTTATTATTATTTAATAAATAAAAGTTATTAAAACTTGAATTTCTTAATTAAACTTGTAAAAATGACAAAATAATATTAATATTATTTGAACAACGAAAGTTTTTAAAATCAAATGAAATGTGATGAATTTTTTAATAAAAGTTGTAAATGAATTGAAAACATGTGTATTTATTATTGGGGATAAGATATTTTAACTAAAACATTAAGATTCTGATTTAACGTGAAAAAGTAGTAGTGACATTGGTAGTAACAATATCATATCCCTTATTATTATTTGATAATAAAAAATAATTAAAAGCTTAATAAAATATGGATATGATATTGCCCATCCCAAAATGATTAGGGCTCTTATCGGGCGGAACTAGGTATCGGGCTACAAAATGCGATAAAGCCCCGTTCATTCTTCGGGTGGGCATCGGGCGGGAGAGTCTCGCCCTACCCATCCCCGTCCATGCTCACCCCTAGGAAATAAACTCTAACTTAGACACTAATGATTCTCTTGTTCAATCATCCCATCTTCAGTGGAAACCCAGCGCATTCACTCTACAAAGTGTTCCTTTTCTTTTCCCCTCTTTTTTGTCTTGGTTAATTTTTGAATTATTAGATTTGGTCATTGATAAAGCTTTATATATGGGTTTCGTTGTAGGTCATAAGAAGCTATGTTTTGGAGTATTTGTTGCTAGTTCTCATAAATATTGGATTGAAGTTTCAACTATGAGTTGGTTTTGTTTTTACACTGAATCAAACCCTGTTTTATAATCGGGTGGTTTATTGAAATTGCTATCACGTTGCAGATTTTAAACAAATGCAAGCACAGTATGAAATTGTAACTAGATCCTGAATTCAGATAACTATAGCCTGAGTAGCTTCCACTTGAATTTGTGGCTCAGTAAAGAGCTATGCCATCACGTTGATTTTTCAACTTTATGGTCTGCATCATACACAACACAATGTGATTGTATTGGCTGGAATTAGAGTACCAAAATGCATATTTTGTCTATGAACTTTAAATTTACTGAACGATCATTTTGTTAGGGCTTTACGGGTTAGACCATAAATTGTAATATTCTCTTTGCTGAACAGTTTTGCCCCCTTTAGAGCTGTGACATTCTCTTCTGTGTCTTTTGTTTAAAACCCTTATTGGTGGTCTTTTGTTTCCTAATCTATTCTAGTAGTGGAGTTGTTACTTGTCACTGCTGTGCATCTTTTGAACTCTTGGTCTAAAATTGTTAATTTTGAATTCAGACATGGTCCATGAGTGATTTTCTGAGCTTTCTAAAATTTTACAGCTTAATCAAGCTTACACTTGAGGAAGAACTCAGTTTCTTATTTTTGATAGCTTCAACTTCTAGGTTAATATAGACTCTTGTTTTAACGTGTTAAATTTAGGTTACTTTTTGAAAATCTAAAACATAGCTAGCTGAAGTTAGTCAGTGGTGGGCCTCATGGCTCTTCCCAATAAGGGATGTATTTTTATTGTATACCTTTAAATATTTTTTGTGTGCTAGGAACAACTAAGTTGAGGGGGAGCCATCAGCTTCTTGGATGAAGTTTTAATACTATGAACTTTGGGAACAGGGTTTGGGTTTACTTGGACTTAGAGACGTGGCATCAGATCTAGTCCCTATTAATGAAGCTCCATCAGGATCTCTAATATGTGACTTCTTAAGTGTCATACACGCATGAAACTTCTACTTCATGTTTCTTGAGGATGTTGAGTATTACTTGTGTTATTACCTCTGACTTACCAATTGTTTTACAAATTATGTCTACTTTGTCTGGCAGGAAAGGTAAACAATTGTACATGATGAACAAAAAAGGCTTGCTCAGCATCAAGCACAAACAAAATCCCAAATGGCGCACTATGAGGATGAATTGGAAAGAAAGAGGATGCAGGTATTTTACCTTATGACTTTGGTGTTTAATTTTGCAATTTTATGGAATATTCTCATTGTTCTATCATTATCAGGCAGAAAATGAATACCAGAGAGCCAGGGACCAAGAGCTAGTAAAACTGCAAGAAGAATCATCAATGAGACAAGAGCAAGCTTAGCGTGCAACAGAGGAACAGATTCAAGCACAACGTAGACAAACAGAATGAGAGAAAGCTTAGATTGAATGTTAAACAATCAGAGTAAGGGCTATGGCAGAAGCAGATGGAAGAGCCTATGAAGCAAAGCTAGCTGAAGAGGTTAATAGACGAATGCAATTTGATCGTGCTAACACAAAGAGAAGAGAGAAATTGGTTGCTACTATAAATACTACATTTGAACATATTGGAGGTATGTCTACCAGTTGCATTGTATGCAATATCCAAGTAATTAAATCATTAAGCTTGGGACTGAGGCCCAACCTTCTATTTCCTTGCATATAGATATTTATGGGTTGTTGACATTTTGCCTTATGCTTTGAGCTGTACTTTTAATTATTTTGTTCAGATGAACTGCATAAGGTTCTCTATAGTGAACAAATTCTTACCTATGTTTTGCAGGGAGGTTAAGAGCCCTTCAAACAGATCAAAATAAGTTGGTTGTAGCAGTTTGTGCAGTGACAGCTCTGACTCCAGGAATCTACACCACTGGGTATAAATTGTTCAGCTGAGAAAAGGCTTGCTGGAAACAACTTCTGAGTTAGGTTTACCTTTTAAAGGTTAAGTTTGACATGCATTGCTCTTAGGACCACCAGACAGGCCAGCTCGCCCTTGCCAATGATGATTATAGTCTTGCATGGGCCAAGAACGTGAAATCCAAATTCGATTTGCATGCACTCAAGTTTATTTTACATAGTTTAAAATATATAGGAGGAATGAATCATAGATTTGCCTAATAAAGTAAAATTGCTTGCTAGCTAAACAGCCTGAACTTAAAATTACTACACTTAATTGGGCCATGGTTTTTGGGTCCATACCTACTCAACTTATGGGTCCATTATTTACACTAGTATCCGTCAGCTTAAGCAATAATCGGTAATCATGGAAATTTTTCACTATTCCCTTTGTTTTATTGGTATTTTTTAGCTTAGAATGAATCCACCACCCTTACAAGAGTACTAGTATGATTTTCCACTGCCAAAAAGCTTTCCTTGACATGCAGTGAGGAAAAATGAAACCAATCATTTTTGGTTACCGCCTACTGGAATACTTGACTTCCATTGGAATTAATGTGGTTCAACATGCTGGTATCTAGCAGATATAATCTCTTCATGAACTAAATCCTGAAGTTTATGGGTCCCAACAATGTCAGTTCAAGGACATTAGTCCGCAGCCTTTCTCCTGTTTAGGAATTTTCATCTTTTAGTATTGCCTTTATCTCTCTCTGTTTTTTTCCTTGTCTTCTTTCTTATTCATATATATATTCACCACTCTTAAAAATTTCTGTTGGGTCATTGTCACTTGACTTTTGAGGTATAATACTTCTAAGTTGCTATCGGCAAAGACATGTCTTATGCAAGCCTCTTTTGGTCCAACACAGATATGTGGGGATATGTAGATAGAATATTGGGGCTGCCATCATTGATTTGAGAATCCTCTAGAGGAAAATACCCCTGGTCAGGCATTTTTCATCATTATAGGAGTACCCTAATTCGTGCAGATTCGGATCTACATAGAAAAAAGGAGATCGATTTGGTAATGTAGTTCAGCATCCCGCTCTTAAGAAAGGAATTGAGCAACTCTCATCTGCAACTGCAATTACAAAAGCACATCAGGCACCATTTAGAAACATACTTTTTTATTGACCTCCAGTAACAGGGAAAATCATAGCTGCTAAAGAGTTGGCTTGTACATCTGTATGTTATTGTACTTCTCTTGTCATTTTATTTTCAGTTATTTCACGCTTTTCACTTTGATAATAGACGAGTTGCATAAACGGTGCGGAACATAATACTTGACAGGTTTGGTTAAATTTTATGGTTTATATTGTAATAATAATTGCATAAACCGTGTGGAACATAAACAAATTTTTTTCTTCTTAGTTTTCAAATTTATATATCCTATTTGTCAATTGTATACACTCTATGCTGGGTTTATAACCAAGTCATTCAAAGTTACCTTACATTTTGAATCAGTGGTGGTCTGCTTAATTTTTTCTGGGCATAAATTGTAAATTACTGAATCCTAAACGTTCATGCAGGGCTAATGTTGCTCCACTGGGATCGCAGGTTGTTACAAGGATTCATCTGTCGTTTGATTGGGCTAAGAAATCTAAAAAGGGTTTGTTACGTTTCATCATCGATTAAGCTGATGCATTTCTGTGGCAGTGGAGCAAAGCTTTTAACTCAGTCATGTTGAACGTGTTTTTTTAAAAAAAAATTCTGAGTTGCTCTTCTCCTAAAATCCAATCTGTATTATCAGTGTCAATTGTGAACATATTTTTTTTTGGCCAGATATCCTTTAAATTTATTTCCATCAAAGGTCCTGTTCTTCTTGCTTGAATCTTCCTTATAACCAATGAAACCATCAAACTTATTTTCGCAGGTATTGCCCATTGTGGCCAAACAGTGACTGGTTTGGTCCACAGAACTATGCTTCCCATTTCCCACCGTTTGTCTATTCAAAACCATAACTTGGTATCCGTTGGTACCTTCATTCTTTATAGTATTTGCACTCGGTGATAGGTTGTGACATCATAAGGAATGCCTCGTTCAAATGTAATTCATGATATATGAGCTAGGAAGTATTGCTCTTATCTATTGCATGCAATGGAATCAAGAAACTTTGAATTAAATTTGGTTAATGACCTAATTTCCCAGCACATATTGTGTCATTATTGTCTGGATTACAATGATGCTACATGGTGAAAAGAGAAAGATTTGAGTCTAAATTAATGCAAGTCATGTTGCTGATTGCATTGGATGAACTTTGCACGCAGAACATGACTTGTACGACTGAAGCTCGGAGAAGTGTATTGAATGTGCTACTCTTTCACACGGGTGACCAGTCCTTGTTCTAGCTACTCTTTCATTTTCTTTTTACCAAATAACTCATCTTCTCTCAAGCCATTTTTCTTTATTCCTCAAAATTTTCCATTTCTTTCACTTCCTCTAAATTCCTTTTCCTCTACAAATCTTCCCTGTATCAAACAGGCTAAAAATTCTCACTCATGTTTGATGTGCTTTTGTTAATTCATTTCTGAGTTGCTTGTCTCCTTCAGTCCAATATGTTTTCATCATTTATTTATTTCAATCAAAGACACTGTTCCTTTTTTGCTTGAATTTTGTGAAACCATCAAGCCATGCCATCCAGGAGCGAGGACTGTGTGCTTGATCCTTCTCTGTTCCATAAAGTTGCAATGCATCAACACAGCCCATAGAGTTAGTGCATGGGGATATTTGTAGGTAGGTTCAACCAGAGAATTTTTATCTGTAGTGACATGTTACATTTTATCATCACCATGCTGTTATTCATTATTTGTCCCTGATTGATGGGAAGATTTTGGAATCTGACATGGTCAACAAATTTTTCTTTTAGAAGTTTTGAAGAAAAACCAACCATCTCGTGTCCATTTTTATCGTTGTTGACTACTGCACTGGAAGTAAAGTCCCAAAAGGGACGTAAAAAGTCGGGTAACTCGCTAAGATACTTTCTTAAAAGTTAACGTCACGCAATTGAACTAACACCGACCTAACACAAAACAAGAAAACTACCCAAGGTGATATCTCAAGCTCAACAATTAGGGGTGTTCATCATGTCCACGCCTATCGCCCGCCCGCGCCTTGGCTCGAAAAATCGCCCGGCCCGAATTAAGGAAAAGCAAAACCAAACCGGGCGGGGCACAAATGGCCGGGCATTTTTATGCGTATGGCGGGCATCGGCATGGTATGCGCCCGCCCATTTGGCCATGCCCAAGTAATTATCATATTTTTTATTTTTTTAATAGAATAAAAAATTATTTTATATATATATATATATATATATTTTAAAGATGTTATTATATATTTTTCACAAATTATATATAACTTATAATAAAAAATATCCTCATTTCTTCATTTGTTCCATTTTCTCAACTTGGATGCCCTAGCCGTTCTCTCCTCTCTCATTCTCCATTCTCCTCTAGCTCGATGATCTTTGCTGAGCTCGATTGCCTCTCCACTTGTCAAAGTGCTTGATAATCGGTCACATGTAAATAATGTAATAATATAATTTTTTTGTTGCTTTCTTACGGGATTATGTATTTCATTTGAATTTTCCAATATTGTTTATTAGGTATATCGAAGCTATTTTTTTTTCACATAGGGTGTGGTAAGGTATCGCTACTTGGGCATGTATGGGCCGCCCTGCCCAGCTCATTATTGCCCTACCCAAAAATGTTAGGGCTTCTATTGGCGGGGCACCGGGTCGCATTTTTTGTCGCCTAATGATCTTTCGGTAGGGCATCGGGCAAGGGTCTCGCCCTCCTTTCCCCCCGCCACGAACACCCCTATCAACAATATCTTAACTTTTTTTCCATCAAATAAAGAATCTTTTACAAAGAAAAAAAGCTGAGTATAGGTAGTTTCAATACCCCCCCCCCCCCCCCCCCCAAAAAAAAAGAAAAAAAAAAAAAAAAAAAAGAGAGAATCTAGGCTACAGCCTTCAACCGATAGTTAAAGACTAATCTTCCTAAGGAATAAAGATCACCGATAACAATGAACGCTACAAGTTTGCGAAAGTGTGAAAAGATTATTTTCATAAGCAAAATGGCATGTTAATTGATGAAAAATGACAATACGTTAAGAAATCTTTACACATATTGAAATTTGATAAATAGGTCAGATTATATATCTATCTTTGAAAGAAAACTTAGAAACCAAAGATTATAAATAAGACAAACATTGAATAAATATCTGGTATCACAAACATGCTTTCATCATATACTTTTGATAACACCCCCAAAGAATGTTAACGGTACGTAAACAAAAGTATGTAAACAAATAATATATAAATCCATTTCCACCACATGTGCAACATAATAATAACTAGGATTTAGGATGAAGAAGCTTCAATGTGAATGTCGCCAAACGACACAAGGCTTTCTGCATAATTCCAAATCATAGTTCCAATGGAATATTTGTCCATGGCCAACATCTTAAATTCATTAGTATAAAGATTGCACAAAACAAGTACTTTATTGCCTTGAGCAACTCCAACAATCTCATTTCTCCAAATAGTCATTGGACTTAAAAAGCGTGCACGATCCGGAAAGGGGCTGCATGTATGTATTTTAGTACAAATCCATCTCTCTCCTGATGAATCTACACACTTCCCTATCACCCATAAGTCAATGGAAAATGATTCGGTGCTTTCAATCCCATTCTTGTATGTTGTAGAAAGCATAGCCAGTTTGTTCTCATACGTAGTAAGCCTACTCTCAGGTGTTACATGGGCAGATTTAGGAATTTGTATCAATTCGAATGATTCCGTTGCCATGTCAAATGAAATTAGACAACGTTTCCTCCCTAATCTGCTGCGGCCGAAGCCAAACCAAAAGATTGCTCCATCAAAACTGAAACCAGGAGCGACAAAAGGCATTATACCCTTTAATTTCCCAACTTCAACTTCTTTCCATGACCTTGTGCTTACTGAAAACACTTGCGCTAAATAAACCCCATCATCATTCAGCCTAGAAACAGAGAGTCTCACTATCTTATAATCATTAAGAATTGGACTGAAGCCAAATCCTAAATCCCGAATCCTAGTATAATTAAGATTAGGAACTTTGGGCACCCGGAGGACCTCTCTAGTTGCTGGATTCCACAAAATAAAAGAAGATTTATCCATGAGAAAGAGACAGAGCAAGCCATTACTGGAACCGATGATATCGCGTTGACGCACTGAGGAATGTGGAGTCTGATATTCGAGGACTTGGATATCACGATTGATCAACTCAGGATTACCTTTATAGCCTGGCCTCTTGAAAAGAAGGACGGAGTCGTGCTGAGTGGAATGGCGGACGTGTTCTGCGATAAAAGATGGGGTTTTGAAGAGATTCTTCCAATCTTTGCATACACATTGAAATCGGATTAAGGATTTCACGGGAAGTCAGCTGAGAATATTTGGGAAAATTTCTTGAGGGAGATATGGCACGTCGCTATCCATCCACTAATAAAAACAATTTCATAGATGAAAAGTTTTGCAATCAACGGGGAATAAGAAATTTATATAAACAATAGGGGTTGTAAGACACAGACCTGTTCTAGAGAAACAGCCGCGCTCGCCCTCCACCGTCCTCGTCTTTCTCCGGGATCGTTCGCCGCCGTCGTCCTCCTCCGTTCTTGTCCTTCGCCGTGCTCGTTCGATGTGGTATCCTCCGCTTGCGTGAGCGCCCAAGGAATGGATGTCGCCATAGGGTTTGAGGCAGAGGGTCGAAGGAGCGTTTGAGGAATTGAGGTGAATTAATTTTGATCAGGTACGTTAATTTTAGGAGAATATTAAAGTCTTTTAAAATATTTAGGGATATGATATAGTATCATTTTTTTATCATTAGATCTACCTTTATCATTTCTCTCTTCTACTAAGATTTTGATATAATGGTAAAAGATGACAGTGATCAAAATTTGTAGTAACAATATCCTATCCCAAATACTTAAATCTAAAATTAGACCTCTAAATTTAATAAATTTTAAATAAAGCAACCCAATTTAAAATTTTGGAATTTAGAGATTTTACTTATATATCATCTTCTTCTTTTCTGTCCATTTATAGAATCGAGTGTACATTATGTGTTTAGAATTATATGTTTATTAGGTGTTTATACCTCTAATTAAAGGTATAAGCATATTTTTTTCATTTTTTATATATTGTATTTATTTAGATTTAAATTATATGCTTCTTTCTCGATATTTTTTTTTTTTTTTTTTTTTTTTGCATCTAGTATCTCAAATTAATTAATTTTTAGTTTTGTATTTATCCGTAACACCGAAAAATTAATTAATTTGAGTTTACTGGTCGCTAATTACTCTAATAAGCCCAAGAACAAATGAGGAGATTAACATGCACGGGCTATCTTCTATTTCTCCTTGGTGTGCGTTTGCCTAATGCTTTTTTTCCCCAGGAAAGTTTGCCTAATGCTTGGTGGAACATCAATGACAACATGTTTGTAAATAGGTAATACTCCTCCGATCCTAATTACAAGACATATTTAACTGATTTTGGGAATATTAAGGAAAAAAGTTAAATTAGTTAATTTCATTTATTTTCTTAAAATGCCCTTATATAAATTTAAAAGGACAGTGAATTAACAACCCCTACTACATACCTCTCCAACTTAGAATTTTTCTTTTCACATGCTTTCTAATTGAAACAAGACTTTCTCCCCGTGCGTTGCACGGATTTGACTATTTCGAAAATGGATTTAAATAACAAAACCATACCGCTACATTACAACAAATCAAAATTTTAAAAACATGCCATTACTTGAAATCAAGGTTTTGGAAAACTTCTCTATATATAGACAACATTTGTTGTTGTACTACTGAATTTTCCCAATCCATCCAATATAAGTATCTTCAACCCTTTGAAACTCTTCACCCTGGATAATGCAACATATAGTTGCCCATGTAAAAATACTTTGGACTTGGTAGGTAGAGGCCAACATGTGACATTGATTGACCTTGGCTTTTGTTAATGGTCATTGCAAATGATATTATGATTGGAAATTGCCTCCTAGTCATATTGAAAGGCAATTTAGATTGACGGGTTCATATCCATTCTCAGTAACAAAGTATCTTCAACAGAGCTTATGCCATTCAATGCCTTTGCCGTAGTGACGTTCTTTCCTAGTTGCGTTACTTGTAGCCTTGTACAATTGCACAATCCAGCTGCTTGATCAATATTCCTTATCAACATAACTGGTACACCTACTTTCAAAACCAATTTATGGTGAGGAATCCCTGAGCACTTAATTGCATTCAGATATTCTCTGTCATACAAATCCGCTAAACTTCCGTTTTCCTGGTCTGTACGACTTATAAAGTCTGACCTGAAATACTCTACTGGATTAGTTGGCAACAAAGAACATATGTATTCATTAAGAGCATCAACATTTTCAGTTAAAGGGGTTAGAATGGTCCGATTATTGAGGTAATCTACGTCAACAACATGTTCAACTAAATTTGGGTAGGTAGATTGAACAATGGACCTAATTGGATCACAATCATCATTTAACAGTAGCTCGTTCGGAATAGAAATGTTTGCAATACCATCATGTGGTAATCCAAGGTTGCCGTCCCCTACTTCTACCAACCATTGAGTATCTAATTCTCAACGTCTGTCCTTTTCTTCCTCATATGATGATAATTTTATGTGAAAATAGGAATACGTAAGACATGGAACATGGTGTAATATTTATGGCAACATCATGGAATATATACAGTTGTTTATACTCTAATCACGCACTCATAGTTATGTCTCAAACGATGATCTCCTCTATTGTTTATAAATTAAAAAAAATGGGCGGACCAATGTAAACCTCGTCGTTGGCATGGATCGCCAATACTGCAAGATGATATATTTGAAATAGATATAACTCTTTCATTATATTGACACTCAATGAGGAAACAATTGTAGTTCCAAACTTTATAGCTGTATTCATTAACCACTTTCGGAAATTGTAGCTACAAAATGAAATAAGTGGACGTTCTTAATTACTATCATTATGACATGACAGTGTGTTCTCAACCACTTTGACTTATTGAACATTTTTCTCAGTAAGTTTACAGATTGAACTTTGAAAACTTGCCCCGTATTAAAGACATGTATTTCCAATGCAGAATCAATTTTATATATTCTTTAATTACGATTGACACCAAAAAAACTGCGTACAATATAACACTCGACAAAAATATGTACATTACATTTTCTATTAAACGACTAATTTCGTATATAATTAGATTTTTTTTTTTAATTTATACATTAAAAGGTTGTTGTGAACTCCAAATTTGTGAAAGAAATATGTGCGTTAATAGCTAGGTGTATAAAACGAAACACACAAACAACACACAAGTCGTCGAATTTACATTACTGACTTTACTGCACATTGATAACCTAAGTGTTTTAGTTGTTATAGAGAGTGTTATTTAATAATTTATACCATATGCGGTAGGATAAATAAACCCATATCTTCAAAAAGAATAAGGAAATTTTTGCATCATATTTAATAAGCTATGTGCGTTGAGATAACTTTTTAATGAAGTCTATGTACATCAATCACCTGCACACACTTTTTATAACCATTGATTAAGATAACATAGAAGTAGATTACTCTGAAAAGAATTTATTAAATACCATTACCAGGTAATAGTATAAAACGCTTGTCATCGTAGGATAAAAAAGCGTTTTATACTATTGAACATATAAAATAAAAAGAATATTTTTTTAAAACACATGTAATATTGATTATTCGAATGTTGGAAAATATAATAAATCCAAGATAAGAACCTGTGTTCCTATTCAATCTAATAATCCACTTTCTCAACACTTATGCATTAACTAACCAAGTGTCCTTGCTATCATCAACATCGGCAAATAGAATCTTCTCCATCTCTGCGAAATACGGTTAGTATGGGATGGGTAAGATAACGCTAAAAGGATGATCATGCGAATTAAGAGATCGATATCTTCGGAAAAGTATAAGAAAAGATCGGTTATGTGTACAATTTAGCATGGGGTATTTGTGGATCATACTACTAACCATGTATATATAACCTTAAAATTCATCGTGAAACGCAATAAATTAAGGGTTATTTCTTGTAGAGGTTTATAATATTACAATGACAATTATGTCCAACACATTTTTCTTTATTCACGGTGGCAAGCCTTTGTGTGAGGTTGAATTAGTGTGGACAACTATAATATAATCTTACACGGGGAAGGACAAAGGCAAAAAAAATGCAACTAAACATTAATTGAAGACATGTATTATGTCAAATTGTGAGTTAAAAACGGACAGCGTATCTATAATCTACTGCAAGGTAATATATTTATTAATTACATGATTTCAAATTCAATATTGATGACTGTTTGGTGATAACTCGTCGGGATAACCGATAGACTTCAAGTGAATTAATGATTACAATACGTTGAAAATAGGTTTAGGGTTAGCGTTTGCAACCTGTCAACTGAAGTTAGAGGGAAATAGTGATTGTGTTTGCATAGCTGTTATGATAAATATATCAGTACAAAAATGCGAGTGAACCTCTGAAACGCAGCAACACAAAGACCAATAAGAAGTCGCACATTAAAGGCTATAAGGAAACAAACCAAGTCAGAATTCAACTCACGCTATGAACTCTTTGAAACTACAAATAATGATGATGACAAACGCTTCCATCCGTATGATATGATCTTTAATTTCTATTAGCATATCGGAAATGCTAAACATAATAAACGTGAAGTAAATATTCAATGACAATTAAATAACAGGCTAGTATGTAACTGATTAAGAAGATAACAGATGACAACAGCAGCTTTAATGGTTTTTATTGTTAAGCCTCGTGGCAACATATACATTGAAGAAAATAAAATACTAAACGTTTCAACTGATATAAGTTAACTATCGTGCATTATAGGGCAAATCCAAAAACGCCTGCGCAAAATAAACATAATAAAACAGACTTTAAAATAAGAAAAACACTGATCAAGCCCCACACACTTTAAGCTTAGCTTCAGCAACCTCTGGAAAATCAGGATCAACAAAAACATGAGTAGCACCAAGAACAGTCGCCAATGCCTATATAGTACAACAAATTTGTAAATGGTAATGCTTGTTGTAACTGTAAATGCATTCAAATTAAAAATCCGTTATCAAGCAAACCTCTCTGAATTCTTCGTCTAATAATCTGCGAATCTTCGCACTACAACAAATGGTGCGGCACCATTGGTTAGATTGTCCAACAAACACCCGTACTTGCAATAGCACGTCGTGCGAATACATCTCATTCGAAACTTCCTCTTGAAATTTCGATGCGATTCTGAAAATATGATAATGTATGACAAATAGTTTGATCTAAAAATATTAAGGACGATGAAATCAATACAGACCGTTTATCCTCCAATTCCAAAATCAACGTCATGGAATAAACGCCCCTACACTTGTAATTAGAAGAACGATGGAACGAACGCAGAATGCCACATACATCGAAACATGTTGAAAGGACAGAAAATGATACCATACGACTTGGCAAGAATTGAAGTTGTGTGAGATTAACCTTTCAATTTAAAACAAACAAACACTTTAACTAAACTATTTAAAAAAACAGAAAAACAATCGAAAGCCCTCACATTAAAGCAAAACACGTAGGAAGATATCGAAACTTGTAATTCTTGAAGCAATCTGAAACTTTGAAGTCTTCATATTAAATTGACGGAGAATCGCTCCATCACCAAACTCCTCGGCGAGTCATAAGGTTGAGATAAGTCACGGTGGCTGAAAAATAGAATATTGCCATCTACAAAAATAAACGAAAGAAGGGTCTAGCGATACGCATGAACACCAAAACAATTTCCAAAAAATGCACCACCTGTTTTCATGGCCGAACGGGGCATGTAGCGAGACACGTGAAAACCAAACCGTTTCCAAGAAGTGCACTATTTACGACTCGTGAAAAAGTAACGTCTTTTCATCGTGTTTGCCATTGTTTTTCTTGGGAACGTTATTCACAAAATAGTCGCGGGAGACACAGAGAAAGTGGAATAAATATACACCCACAAATATTTATTCCTTGTGGGTTCTAAAACAATGGCAAAGATGACAATGATTATGGACGGGAGAGAGGGATGGAAGAAGGAACTGTGAGAGATGAGAGATGCGAGTTGGAGTAATATAATAAATTACTATGGAAAGAGAACGAATATGGACGGGAGAGAGAGGGATGGAAGAAGGCACTATTTTTTTTTTTTTTTTGTCGAAGATAAGGCACGTTAACATTAAGTGGTCCATGCCTGACAATCTTCAAAAGAATAAATAATTACACACTCACGCATGTAGCTTTTTGCATTTGGAGGAGCTGAAGCCTCTGCGGAGAAGAGAGATGAAGAGCTTCATGAGCTTATTAGCAAACTTCATAAAATGGAGTTATTCAACTGAGAACCGATGACGACCTTCAAACTACATAAATAGAGTGAAAATTGTTGAACCAAGAGACGAAATTGATAACAGTGAAGTAAATGCCATTAACTACTGTGACCGAAAGAATCATCCAATACGCTTTAGAATAGAAAGAGCTTTAAAAGTGAAGTCCACAATAACACATGGGAAATTTAAAATAGTCATCGGAAGTCGTAGTGAATTAAATGGGTATAAAACTGTTTTAAAACTTGGCCCAATAGGATAAGCATCAGATTTGAATTTTCCTTCACTATGAGTAACACGTATTACTGGGAATTAATAGACATGGGGAAAGTTGTTGAGAGCATGGGTGGCCCAATAAGCACGTCAGTTTTATCCAATTGGGATGACACTGTGGACCAATTAGCTTTGAGATACAAGGTTTAGTAGTATATATTTAAGAAAATAGCCCAATACGATAACTATGGCATTTGGTTTTTTGTGCCCTCTTGTATCCACGTCAGACAAATAATAAAGTAGTATGTGGAAATTGTTGGTGAGAATGAAAGACCCAGTAATATGATCAGATTTTGCCAATTGGGATGACACTGTGTACCAATAAGCTTAGTGCCACAAGGTTTAGTGATATATATTTGATAATGGTTTTGCTATATATACATATATGTATATACATGTATACATATAGATACACACACACACATACATACATATATCTACACATACACGCACACACACACAAACACAAACATACTAACACACACACACACATACATGTTGACGCGCGCGGGGGTGTGTGTGTGTGTGTGTGTGTGTATGAAATAATGGTTTTGCTATATATACATATATGTATGTAAATGTATACATATAGACACACACACACACACACACATATTTACACATATATGCACACGCACATGTACACGCACACAAACATACTAACACACACACACACACACACACTGACAGACACACGCACGCACGCGTGAGTGCGTGCGTGGGTGTGCGCGCGCGCGCGTGCGCGTGGGCGTGCGTGCGTGTGTGTGTGTGTGTCTCTCTCTCTGTGTGTGTGTGTGTGTGTGTGTGTATGTGCGTGCCTGTGTGTGTGTCTGTGTCTGTGTGTCTGTGTGTGTGTGTCTCTGTGTGTGTGTGTGTGGGTGTGTGTGTGCGTGCGTGCGTGTCTGTGTCTGTGTGTGTGTGTGTGTGCGCATGTGGGCGTGGCGTGCGCGCGCGTGTGTGTGTGTGCCTCTGTCTCTATGTCTGTATATTTGTGTGGACACACACACACACACATCTATGTATGTGTTGGCAAATTAACAACAGTTGATCGATAAATACATTAAAATCTAAAAATTTAAAAGTTTTACTGACTGAAAAAGTCTACACACCTACATACATATAATTATCAAAAACCAAACACACGTTAGAGAATAAAATAAGGGTATTTTAGTATGTGTTATATCTACATACATATATATATATATATATATATAATGTATTTATGTCTATGTATATATGTATGTATATTTGTGTGGAAACACACACACATCTATGTATGTGTTGGCAAATTAACAACATTTGATCGATAAATACATTAAAATCTAAAAATTTAAAATTTTTACTGACTGGAAAAGTCTACACACCTACATACATATAATTATAAAAAACCAAACACACTTTAGAGAATAAATTAAGGGTATTTTGGGAAGAAATTGACAAAAATTAAAATGTTGTCCTATAATTATGACTAAAACTAACTCCTAAATGTTATCCTATTTTTAGAATCAAAGGGAGTATCATTTTATTTCTGAAATGATAATTTATTGATGATGACAAGAATCAATTACATTATACATAAATTTGAAATTTCAAGTCCATTATGCTCCTTTACAGTCTATGTTATCGTTAGGGTTGAGCATGGACCAGACCAGATCGGGTTTGACCTCAACCCGAGGTCTAGTTTGGATAGTACCTCGGGCTGTACAAGCCAGCCCGAGGTCTAGTCTGGTCCAACACCAGCCTAAGCTCGGGTTGGACTAGACCTGGTCCAATGGACTGCTTGGACCAGTCCAGGCAGTCCAGAACCGATTTTTTTCCCTTCTTTGAAAAAAAAAGTCAAGACTTGTCTGCCGTTTGAAAACATAGGACTTTGCTTTCTCCAGAAGCTATATTCAAATGGTAAAGAGTGAGATGAGTTTGAGGTAAGTAAAACTATCATAAGCTTCCTATAATTTATGCAACAAAATCTTGGATAACATCGAGATTAAATTTAGGAAACCCAAAGCAGAGATGGAACAAAAGCACCACATTTTGCTACCGGGAGTGGGATGAAACTGATGGACCAGAAGAAGGCTAGTATGCATAAGTCTGATAGTGGACTCAATCTCCGAAACAATCGTTCTAATTCGATCACATAGAACCTTAGACTCCACTAGTTGGAACAAAAAGTCCTCAAATTGCTTCTCAGAGGAATGGGACGAAGGAGGAGCTTATTTGTCGCCACCACCTGCCATTGAAGAAGTGAAGTAGTGAGGAGGTGATGCGCGATGAATAGAGAGCTCCGAGAGATAGTGATATTAGAATAATAGAATATACCAAAAACGTTTTTGGCATATACCAGCTAAGTGAGGAAACACCATTTTTTTTATTTGAGGTTTAATGGATTATGGGAAAGAAAGGAGAAAAGAAAAGGTACTTTTTTATTATTATTTGAGGTTTAATGGATTATGGGAAAGAGAGGAGAAAAGAAAAGGTAGCTGCTCAATCTGTGCAGTGATGGGACAAATTAGCAAGGTCACGTGATGCTAGAATGTAGGGGTCTAAGGGATTTATTTTTTTTAAAAAAGCAATAATCGGGCCAAACCAGACCAAACCAAAGGGTCTAAAACCCTGGTCCAAAGTCCAGTCCAGCCCGAGAAGATTGGTCTAGTTTGGTCTGGTCCAGTCTGGCTTTAGGCCAAAATTTTGCCACTAGATAGGACTGGGTCGGACCCCGGTTACCTAGACCACTAGGTTTTTTGCCCATCCCTAGTTGTCGTTATTCCAACAGTTGAATGCAAAAATAAAGGAAGGCCTCTTATAACTTTGCTATAGGGCAGTCTATGTTTCATCTAATTCTAGATAATTGACTTGTGACAATCTTCTAGTAGATACAATTAAACTTTTTTTTGGATGAAATATATATATATATGTATGTATGTATATTTTGATACATAGCTGATAGGGGAAGTGGGCCTCGAACCCAAGACAGGGGGTGAAGAGACTACTCCCAATACCACTGCACTACTAGTAGTGCTGGTTTTTTGATGAAATATATAAAACTGAACGTCATTACTATATTTTTAGTCTAAAATGGAGTCAGCGTACTTCTTTACCGCGTAGTAGTTTGAGTTAAAATTCTCTTCATTTTGGCATGGTGTTATGTGATCTCCAATCAAATTAGGCCAACGAACTATTACTTCAGGAGAGCTCAGTACAAATAACTGTTAAGTAAACCAAAAATAGCAAAAAACTTCTAAAAATGTGCAGTTAGCATAAAAAATGGAGTAAATTTTTTTTGTTCTAGGCACTCCTGGAGTAAAATTTTTGTGTGTTGATTGCACATTTTAAAGGTTTTTTGGTATTTTGGGTCCACTTAAAAGGTATTTGTACGAGGCGCTTTAGAGATAATAGTTCATTGACCAAACTACTAATTAACCCATCAAATATTCCAGAATCAATTCTCATTGGAGTCAAAACTCACATGGAAGCTTGCGCCATACAGATGCCAAATGTTTGCATTTGTGTTGCCCAAAAAAAAAAAAAATTATATCTGGTATTTAGTAGGAGAATTGAGTAGAAGAAACTAAAGCTATTGGAATGAGTATTGATGTTGTGTGATTCAAGATGAGGATATAAAAAGAAATAAAGTATCAAATGAGTTTTTAATTTGCAACAAACATTATTTCTTTTCATATTAAAGAATAACTGACAATTAAATTTCAGTAAAGAATTTGTGGCGAATTTAGATACGAGCCGTGCATTTGTATCGAGTTATCAACAATATGTCCTCTGCGTTCAAGAGATAAGCATAGAGTCTTTCTTTTTTTTAATATTTCAGGGACACTGAGGTAAATTGACAAAATTTGTTTATCCAATTTTGAGTCATATAACCTGATTAATAATTTCTTAAATTTAGCAACCTATATTAGAATTTGGGTATTTCAAAGGACTTTCAAAGGAATTTTTCCTTAATTTTAAATTATAAATAATTTATCCTTTCTTTATCATAAATGATCTAGGAACTTTAACTGATATAAGGGTGTTTCCAATTTTTACATTCATAATAATGTAAAAATAATATTATAGAAGTGTTAATCATGATTTATCCTAATTAATATCCTCTAAGGTGACCGATGACATACTTTGACATACTTTTCAGTGTCAGAGCTTTGATGGGAATAATTATTAGTAATTGAGAGTTGTCAAAATCTAATGAAATATATATTGTCTCAAAAAAAGTTCTGAATGAATTAAACATTTGTATTTGTTATTATTTAATAAACGAAAGTTATTAAAATTTAAAATGCGGTGAATTCCTAACTAAACTTGTGAATGACAAGTGTAGATTTGTTATTTGATAAACAAAATTTTTTAAAACCTAGTGGACTGTCGTGAATTTCTTAGCAAAAGTTGTGAATAAACTGAAATATTATTTAGTAAATAAAAGTTGTTAAAATTTAAAACTTATGAATAATCCAATGGTGAAGATTTATATATATATTTTTTCTTCTAATTTTAAACTTATTTGTCCGTATTAAACTACTCCATCTGGTTTTTATTATAAGGAACCAACTAATAAGTACATTTAGTCTTTTTTATAAGACACTGGCTTGTTCTCAAGAAACATTAATGATTTTTTTTTTCTATGTATGACCATAATTAATAAGAGTAGTGTGTTAGAGTAATAATTAATATGATATTAGAGTTTAATGCAATTAGTATGTGTAATATTTGAAATTACTTAAATTTTAAGAAAACTTTATTGACTTTAACTGTTTTTATTAGTTTATGTGTTTAGTTAGTATGTGCTTATAATAAGGACGAGAGGACTATCCATTAAAACGTTATAAGTCAACAACTCACCTAAATTTTCCACTCATTACTCATTCACGATTCATATAAGTGCCACGTCAGATCTCAGTCCCTATAGGCGCTACATCAAGCAGTGAGTCAGCATAAGAAAAAGGGAAGGCTATTTTCTTTTTCCTTTTTTTGGGTAACAAACTCCATCGCGATTCTCCATCGTCTCCCTAGATTTTGTAGTTTCAGGAAAAAGTGATTTCATAATAGATTTTTTTTTTTTTTTTTTTTTTTTTGGGGGGCCGGGGGGGGGGGGGGGGGGTTCTGGAAAAATTATGGTTCTGGACCACCAAATCATGATTTTTAGTCAAAATTATGATTCTGCAAAATTTGATTTAGGTAATTTAACTTAAACCATAGTTTTAGTATAAAAAAATGCTTATGCCTTTTTCTCAAATGTTTTTTGAGTAATTATTTTCTAAACAACTCCATTTTTTTTTCAATTGTTATCTTAACACAAACCAGGCGCAAACCAAACCACCTGCTTCTCCGGTGCTGATTTCGTCACGGCCTCACCACACCAGTGCAATAGTTCTCCCAAGCAAAGTTTTGACGGAGATAAAGTCTAACTCCGACATTCATGATTCTCTTGCTCAAGCATTGCCGTCTTACGTGGAAACCCGGTACTCCTAAGGCAACATTGCTATGTTTTCTCGACGGTCAACGTTGGCAACATTGCTACGTTTTAAAACATTCGAGGCAACATTGAGTTAAAAATTTTTTTTTGGCCAACATTGTTTCTAAGCTTATATTTCTGGGATGAATTTGCTACTTAATCCAAAAATTTTCCCTTTTTATTTATTTATTTATTTATAGAATGTCAAAATGCTATATATAAAAAGATTAGTACTAAGTTCAAATATTACAAACTAAAATAAGAAGGACGACATGAATTCAGAAACTAAAAACCCAGAAGATAAAGAAGAAGCAATCTGAAGCGTAGAAAAATTAAAGTCATTTAAGGAAGACCAAATATCTTGATGAAGGATATTGATCGATTCTTTAAAAGTTCTAATAGGAGGTAGAAAAAGTCTTTTTAAAGAAAAAACTTCCTAAGCGTCTTTCTTTGAACTTGAGAAGAAAGCAGAATTTCCGATCCAACATAAACAAACCCAAAAACAGACGATAAAGAAGAAGCTATATGACATGTGGAAAAACGGGATTTTTTTTTTTTTTTAAAAAAAGTTTTTAAGAAAGACCAACTATCTCATGTACATGTCTATGATTGCTGACTTGCTGACTACTGCACTAGAAGTAGAAGTCTGGTAACTTAAGGCAATTAAATGAACAATGACGTAACACAAAATAAGAAAACTATCCAAGGTGATACTTGCGTTTTTGTTTATCTGATAGAGAATTTCTTGCAAGGAAAAAAAGACGTATATGTAGTTTCAATCTTTTTTAAAGCATTTAGATGACATCCTTCAACCTCTAAAAACTAATCCTTCCAAATTTTAAAGATCACCAAAGTGGGTTCTATCTCTCCCAATAAAAACCTTTTGTATGCACACGACATTAGTTCAAGACTAGAACATCATGTTTAAGGGAATTATACCAAGCTTTGTTGGTTTCAACCTGATGTACCGTATATATTTTTTTTTTTCTTTTGAAAAAAAAAAAAAGAAAAACAAAAGAGAGAGAGTACAGTATAACAATGAATGTCACAAGTTTGCAAAAGTGTAAAAAAATGATTTTGGTAAGCACAATGGCATGAGAACTGATGAACAAAGACAAAACGATAATAAATCTTTACACATATATTCTACACATAGATTGATAAATAGGTTAAAGACAAAATATCTATATTTGAAAGAAAACATAGAAACCAAAGATTATAAATAGGACAAACAGTGAATAAATATCTGCTATCACATACATGCTTTCATCATATACTTTAGATAAAATCCCCAAAAAATGTTAACGGTACATAAACAAAAGTATCTAAACAAATACTACATATAAATCCATTTCCACCACATGCGCAATATAATAACACTAGGATTTAGGATCAAGACGCTTCATTTGTCGCGAACCGACACAAGGACACAAGGCTTTCTGCATAATTCCAAATCAGGTTTCCAATGGAATATTTGCCCCTGGCCAACATCTTAAATTCATTAGTCTGGTAAGTCTGGAGATTACAATAAAGTCCTATTTTTGCTTCGGTTGCAGTAACTCCAACAATTTCATTTCTCCAAATAGTCAGTGGCCTTAAAAAGTGTGTACGATCGGGAATTGTATATATTTTAGTCCAAATCCCACCCTTTCCCATCAACCATAAGTTAATGGAAAATGATTCGATGCTTTCAATCTCACTCTTGCATACAACCCCATTTTTAGAAAGCATAGCCAGTTTGTTCTCATACGTAGTAAGCCTACTCTCAATTGCTAGATGGGCAGATCTAGGAATTGGTATCGATGCCAATGATTCCGTTGCTATGTCAAATGAAATCAGACAACTTCCAACCCCCCCACCCCTAAATCTATTGCCAAACAAAAAGATTGCTCCATCAAGAGTGAAACCAGCAATGCCATAAGGCGTTATACCAGGCAATATATCCTTTAATTCCCCAACTTCTTTCCATGACCATGTGCTTACTGAAAACACTTGCACCCGAAAACCATGAGCGATTCTCACTATCTTATAATCATTAACAATTGGACTGAAACCAAATCCTACATAGCAAGTCTCATTACGATCAAGCTTAGGAACATCGGGCAGCTGGAGGACCTCTCTAGTTGCTGGATTCCACAAAATAAAAGAAGATTTATACACGAGACAGAGCACGCCATTACTAGAACCGATGATATCGAAGCGAGGACATAATACGGAAGTTTGTGGAGTCTGATATTCAAAGACTTGCATGTCACGATTGATCAAACATAAACAGCCCCCGCTCTTAAAAAGAAGAACGGAGTTTTGCTGGGTGGAATGGCGCTGGTGTTCTGCGATAAAAGATGGGGTTTTGAAGAGATTCTTCCAATCTTTACATACACATTGAAATCGGATTAGGGATTTCACGGGAAGTCCCTTGAGAATATTTGTGAAAATTTCTTCAGGAAAATATGGTGCGACAATATCCATTACCGTCGACTGATAAAAAGAAGAATTTCACAGATGAAAGGTTTCGCAATCAACGGGGAATAATAAATTTATATAAACAAAAGGGATCGTAAGACACAGACCTGTTCAAGAGAAACAGCCGAGCTCGTTCGCAGTGCTCGTCCTCCGCCGTGCTCGTCTTTCTCCGGGGTCGTTCGCCTCCGTCTCCCTCCGCCGTTCCTCCGCTTGCGTGACCGCCGATGAATGGATGGCGCCATAGGGTTTGCGGCAGATGGTCGAAGAGGCGTATGAGGAATCGAGGGGAGGCAGGCTCTCTGAATTAGTTTTGACGTTGATGTAAAATTAAAATGGTCGTTTTATTTTAGTAAAAAGATATTTAAATACTACATTAATTTCTAAAATCTAAAAAAGATAATTAAAACTTATAAAGAGGGGGAAATCTGAGTTTTTATGTTTTGGGTTAATGACTAAAATGCCTTTATTACACATTTTTTCAGTATATAATGATTTTGTCAAAACTATTACTCCTCCAGTCCTAATTATAGGAACACTTTTGTAATGTAATTTGCACTAAAAAAGTGATCTTATAATTAGACCGAGGAAGTAGTACTATTTTTGTGAGCTGTGACCAAATGAATAATGAGATTGGCTAAAAGGATAATGATTTTAACAAAAATTGTACTCCTCGATCCTATTTATAGGTCATATTTAACTAATTTTGGGGAGATTAAAGAAAGGAGTTAAATTAGTTAATTTTACTCATTTTCCTAAAATACCCTTATATAAATTTTAAAACGAGACCCACACATTTGTGCATTTCATTCATTCCAAAAAGAAAAAAAATGTACGGGTGACCTTGGAAAATATTTAGGGGTGCCAATCATTCATAAAAAGAGTTTCTCAGGCCACTTACAGCCCTCTTGTGCAAAGAACCAGGAAAAAGCTATCCATATGGAAGAGCAAATTTTTGACTATTGCAAGTCGTTCGGTGCTTATCAAGTCTGTCCTTTCTTCATTGCCCAATCATTGCATGCAATCTACTCTTCTTCCAATATGCACAATTAGAGAAATTGAAAGGATTTCTAGGAATTTCTTATGGTCTCAGGAAGAAGACACGAGGAAAATGCATCTTATTGCTTGAGATAAAATTACTCAAGCCAAGAAGCAAGGAGGCCTAGGGTTCAAAAATCTTTGTCGCCAGAACAAAGTTTTCATTATGAAATTATGCTGGAGTCTCTTAACAAAGAAAGATTCACTCTGGGTTCAATGTCTGAGGTCTAAATACAATTGTGATGACCTTCTCACGCCTAATATCTTCAGAAAGAGAATCTCTTCCCCTGCTTGGAAAGCGATTGTTGAAGTTTGGGATAAATTTCTCTGTGATGTTGGTAAAAAGATCAACAACGGAGTGGGAACCAAATTCTGGACTGACATCTGGCTCCCTCTTAATCAACCTATCATCTCTCTTATTCAGTGCACCTCTATATTAACAAAGATGAGACGGTTAGAGACCATCTCCTGTCTAGTGGACGCTGGGACTTTCAAAGATGGCTTGGAATCCTCCCCCCGGATATTATAAACATAATCTTAAAAATGAATCCTCCCTCCAACGATTCCCCAGATTGTTTTACTTGGAGAGCAGCAAAGGATGGGGTTTCTCTCTATCTCTACGCTTGCGAAGAAACTAGCACCAATGACTTGTGGTCCCAACTGTGGAGATAGCAACTTCCGGAAAAAGGTAAATATTTTATGTGGCAAGTCGGCCACAAGAGACTTGTTACTCATTCTCTTCGTGCCAGAAGGGGCCTTACCAATGATAGTGGTTGTCCTTTCCTATGTAATTGTGAGGAAAGCGCGATTCACATAATTTGAGATTGTGAGCCAACTAGAAACTTGTGGAAATTAATTTTAAAACCTAACTATTTCTCTCAATTTTTTTTGGTAGCTTGCAGGTTTGGCTTAATTGGAACATCAGTCACAAACCGGGAAAAAGGGAGATTCTAGAACTTCACATGGGCAAGAATCTTCAGCCTAGTATGTTGGATCCTTTGGACAACTAGATGCAAATTTCTATTTCGGGATAGAGCATAGAAACTAGGGAGATGCTTCACATCGGTGCAACTACCTTCTCATGGAAAATGGAGCAAACCATAGGCTAAATCACCATATTTTCCAACTGGACAAGATTGAGGAGACATCTTGGACCTCACCTCCTGTTAACACGGTACGCATTGATATGGATGGTTCGGTGTGTCAACAACACCAAGCAGCTTGCGGTGGAGTGCTAAGGAATTCCCAGGGAGAATGGTTAATGAGTTTCTACAAATCCCTTGGCCTCCTTTCTATCATAGAGGCCGAAATCTATGCTATCATGCTCGGGTTACATGATTGGTTTCCGGATGAAATTACGTAAAATTGTCATCTACTTCGATTCTCTGGATGCCGTCAATATCCTCATAAGAGACTACACTACCGATCATCCCTTTAAAAACATTATTGGGGAGACTAAAGACCTTCTGTTCTGGGACTGGAACGTGGAACTTCATCATACTCTAAGAGAAAATATCTCTTGTGTTGATTACATGGATAAGGAGGGCCACAGTGTTGCCTTGGGTGCTGGGGCGGTTATGCTTCCAACTATCCCCAGAGAATGCCTTGATATGGTTTTAAAGGATCAGCGATCCTGTTCCTCCTAGCTTTTTCTTCTTATTGTATTTGGGCTAGAATATTATGATCTAGCCCCCAACTCTTTTCAAGCTTCGACTTGTCTTTCAATGAAAAAAAACTGTATTAACATTGCATTGCAAAATCCTAACAAATTCATAGGAATACGAAATCATCATATGTGTAGCCTAAAACCTACATTTTATATCAATCACTTTGCACCGATAGTTACAAGAAAATATTTTTAAAAAAATATTAAAATTATTTTATTTAAAAAAAAATCTCTCACTTAATAGAGTATAAGTGTGTTATTAAATTAATTATAGCGGAGAAAGTATTAATAGGGGTGATATGGGAAAAATATGACAAATTGCTCAAAATTATTTTTATTAAAAAAAAAAAAAAAGGTAGAATTAAGTTGTATATGACATTAATGAGTTGTAATTATTACTTATTTTATAGAGCATATAGGTGCACTATTAAATTATTATTATATTTAATTATTATTGAGAATGTATTAATAATGGTATTTTAGGAAGAAATAGATAAAAGTTAGAATGTTGTCAATAATTAGGACCAAAACTAACTCCTAAATGTTATCCTATAATTAGGACCGGAGGGAGTAATAGTTTAGACAAAATCGTTAAGTACTAAAAAATGTATGAAAACAACATTTTGGTCTATAAGTCAAAACATGAAAAACTCATATTCTCACCCATCTTTTTCGAGTTTTGGAAGTTGAAGTAGTATTTAAATGTCTTTTGCCTTTATTCTATCCATTAATTTTAAATTATAAATAATCGAGAAAAAATCCGTACAATATAACTGTTAAAGATGTTAAAGGACAAAAAGTGTTTCCTATTATGTAAGAGCATGATTTGTCAATTTTACAATTAAATGGAAATGACAGAAATGTTCCTTTGAATTTAAAAAACCTTTTTGTCCTTTAGCTTTTTGAAAAGTTCTTTTTCAAGAATTTTCCCTATAATCTATCGTTTCTTTATCATAAATAATTTAGGGAAAAATGACAGATAAAGAACTTTAAGAAAAGAAATGATTGAAAGGTGTTTCCAATATTCATAATACTAGAGAAGTGTTAGATTTAATTTGTCTTTTAATTAATACACTCACACCTTTTTTTTTTAAAAGTAATCCTCACCCTTGCGGGTAGCCCGACATGCTTTTCATGCGGAAATGTAACGAGAATATTTATTGGTAAAACAAAAGTTGTTAAAACATAAAGAAATGTGGTGAATTCTGTAACAAAACTTGTGAATCACCTAATAATGTAGATTTATTACTTGGTAAACAAAAGTTTTTAAAATGAAATGTGGTAAATTCTTTAGCAAGAGTTGTGAATAAACTGAATGTGTGCATTTGTTATTATTTGATAAATGAAAGTTGTTAAAATCTAATGAAATGTAGTACATTCCTTAACAAAACTTGTGAAATGTGAATATCCTGATAGTGTAGATTTTTTTATATATTTCTATTTTTAAAGTTCTTTATATCTATTAAAATCGAAAGTAGAGATGTAAAAAAAAAAAAGTTAGTATATTAAAAAAAGAGAGGCTAAAGTATACTTTGGTACCTTAATTTGTTACTTATAAACGAAAATTGCCAATTCCAAATAAAATAAGTGGGTCCTTGACCATATAAAAGATATATATAAAAAAAAGTGTACTTTTATTGGCATGTAAATGCTGGCACATTAATCTTTAATTTAAAATAGGGTTAATACAAATTTTGGTCCTCTAAATTTGACCCAATTTTGATTTTGGTCCCCCATTACTCTGTTTATAACCATTGGTCCCGAAAGTTTGAAAAGGACTTGATCCTGCCTTTGATGATGTTAATCCATCTTATGTGGTACTAACACTGTTAAAGTAGCTTATGTGGCATGCTTATTAGGACAACTAACATGGCAAATGATATTCTTAGTTAATTATAGGCTGAGGTAGTAGAGGGAAATGGATGTCATTTTCCATGTCAGTTGTCCTAATAAGCATGCCATAACAGCTAGTGCCACGAGGGTGAATTAACACCGTCAAAGGCAGGAACAAGTCCTTTTCAAACTTCAAGGACCAATGGTTATACATGAAGTGAACTTGATGGACCAAAACGATCAATTTCAAATTTGAGAGACCAAAATCAAAATTGGGTCAAACGTCAAGGTCAAAATTTGTATCAACCCTTTAAAATATATATATTTAAAAATATTTAAAATTAAACCTAATCAAAACATGAAGAAGTCGTAAATTTTCGGTGAATATCCACGGTCCTCTCTCGGCTCCTCCAACGACGCTTGGTTAATACAATCTAGCAAGAAGAAGACGAATTGATCCACGACCACCTTTAGATGCAATTGTCGGAAGTCATTTGGACATCGGCTCATTGGCAACAGACCGAAGCCGGAGAGGAGTGGTGCCAACAACAAATCTGGATTTGTTGGTTGTGTTGATTTTCAAGATGTTTGGTGTGCTATCATTGACAAAACTACAGGCATGGTCGTCTATTTTATTTTTTAAATACTAATATTTAATAAAGAAACATATGACTTGTGGAATACTAAGGGTGTGCATGGCAACCATTACATTTGCCAAGATCTTGTTTACGAGATGAAATAATTTTTTTGATTCTGTGTTTTGGAAGAGTTACGAGAATCGAATTACGTTTGTTAACCCATTTTATTTTTACTCCGAGAATCGAAATTACGTTTGGTAACACATTTTTTTCATTCCTAAAAAAATTTCCTAAAAAAATTATTTATGTAATTTTTATATTCAAAAAATTATTTATGTGGCGGCGGTGGCGATGGTGGCGGCGGCGGCAATGGTGGTGGTGGTGGCGGCAACGGCGGTGGTGGTGGTGGCGGCGGTGGTGGGGTGGCGGCGGCGGCGCGGTGGTGATGGCGGCGATGGTGGTGGTGGTGGTGGTGGCGGCGCCGGTGGTGGTGGGGTGGTGGTGAACGAGGGTAAATTTCTACTTCGAAGAGGAAGGAGTCTTTTTTTTTTTTTTTTGAGAAAAATGATTCTCATTTTGTGCCCTGGAACAGAGAAGCGAAATTTTTAGCTTATTTTTTTTATTCCCGGCAAAGACAAAAATAAACCGGTTCATCCCGGGAGCAAAAAAAAAAAAAAAAAACGGATTTATCAAACACGTTTCCTATCCATTTTTGTTCGGGGCATAGAAATTAAGAAAAAACTCATTCGGGAACGTTACCATGTACACCCTAACTCCCTCCTAATCAACACATCATGTAGAAAGAAGCCGATATTCACAAAAAAATTGATCAAAGTTGAGGACACCCTTGGTTTGAGTAAGTACCAAATTCTTAATTAAGGTTATCTTACCAATGTTTTGATTTCATTCTCTGAATGCCCAATTTTTGAGGTTAATTTATTGATTACTCTTATCAACATTGCTTATCACTTTTTAAGGTTAATTTATTGAAATAAATAGATGTAGAGAATGCCATGCATTATTTTCTATTTTGTGTGTGTGTGTTTTTTTTCCCTCACTTCTTTCTTATTCATATATATTCATCACTCTTGAAATTTGTCTTTGCTTTATTGTCACTTGACTTTTGAGGTATAATACTTCTAAGTTGCTATCGGCAAAGATATGTCTTATGCAAGCCTCTTTTGGTGCAACACAGGGAAGTTTCAAGTGTTATATGGGGATACGTAGATAGAATATTGGGGCAGCTATCATTGATTTGAGAATCCTCTAGAGGAAAATACCCCTGGTCAGACATTTTTCCTCATTTCAGGAGTACCCTAACTCATTCATTTTATATTGATTTTAATTAATTAGAAATGAGAATTGAATATATTTTCTATTTTTTTTTAAGAAATCCACGATTTGATTTTACAAGATTCTATAAAAAAATAGAGTAGATGGTCAAGATATAAATTGTGTATAACTTATGTAAATAAATTAACTTATTACGCAAAAAAATTACTCTAAAAGTGAATAGAATAGATCTAATAAAAAAAAATGGGGCATGAAAAGTATTAACTGCTAAGCCGTATGAGGCAGGAAACTCTCAAGTACGGTTGTGCGGTCTGATCCGGTTTAAAAAAGGAGATGGATTTGGTGATGCGGTTTAGCATCCCGCTCTTCTTTTTTGTTTTTTTTTTTTTTTGCTACCGAGCATCCCGCTCTTAAGAATTGAGCAATTGTCATCTGCAACTACAAATACAAAAGTTTAGAAACATGCTTTTTTATTAACCTCCGATGCCGAGGAAAATAATAGCTCTAGAGAGTTGGCTCGTACATCTATATGTTATTGTACTTCTCATTTTATTTTTCAGTTATTTTACGCTTGTCACTTTGATAACCAAGTCATTCAAAGTTACCTTACATTTTGAATCGGTGGTCTGTTTTTTAATTTTTTTCTGGGTATAAATTGTGAATTACTAAATCCTAAATGTTCGGGCGGGGACTAGACAATGCATTGATGACTGGAGGAGATGTTATTGGGATCGTAGGTCATTACAAGGATTCATCGGTTGTTTGATTGGGCTAAGAAATCTAAAAGGGTTTGTTACTTTTCATCGATGAAATTGATGCATTTACGTGCCGGTGGAGCAATGTTTCTAACTCATTCATGTAGAATGTGTTTTTGTTAATTGTTTTCTCGAGTTGCTCTTCTCCTAAAATCCACTCGGTTTATCGGTTCAATTGTGAACACATTTTTTGGGCGATATCCTTTAAATTTATTTCCATCAAAGGTCCTGTTCTTCTTGCTTGAATCTTCCTTATAACCAGTGACACCATCAAAATTATTTGCGCGAGTATTGCCTATTGTGCCCAAACAAAGGTGGCGGTTTGGTCAAAGAGATATGCTTCCCATTTCCCTCCGTTTATCTATTCAAAACCATAACTTGGAATCCGTTGGGATCTTCATTCTTTATAGTATTTTCACTCGGTGATATGTTGTGACATCATAAGGAATGCCTGCTTCAAATGTAATTCATGATATATGAGCTAGGAAGTATTGCTCTTATCTATTGCATGCAATGGAATCAAGAAACTTTGAATTAAATTTGGTTAACAACTTAATTTCCCACTTATATTATGTCATTATTATCTGGATTACATTGATGCTACATGATGAAAAGCGAAAGATTTGAGTCTAAATTAGTGCAAGTCATGTAGTCTAAATTGTGAAAATCATATTAGAACTTGTTAAAACCTTATCTGAACTTGTGAAACCCTTAGCAGAATTGGGAATAAACACCTTGTCATTGTAGTAAGTGGTGATTTTTGAATTGAAGTTTATGAAAATCTCATTATAAATTGTTAAACCTAATCCAAATTTGTTTATCCCTCATACAAAACGGAAGCATGTTTGTTAAACTTAGAGGAGCAATTTTGTTATTTGTATTTAATTTTGAAAAAGGATAAATCAGACCCTTACACATCTCTAATATTATAAAACACTTATTTTGTCTCTGTCTGAACTTAAATTTACTGAACATGCATTTTGTTAAAGGTAGACTGGTTAGACCATGAACGTAATATTCTCTTTACCAAACAGTTTTGGCCCCCTTTAAAGTCAGTAACATTTTCTTCTGCATCTTTTATTCAAAGCCCTTATTGGTGGTCTTATACCCCTTTTTGTTTCGTAATCAACATTTTATGTATTGGAGCGCCATATATATGTGAGCTGGGATAGTTGTGTGGAGTGTGGAGATTACTGGAAAAGGATCTCAACTTCTTGTTTTTTTTGTTCGCCAACCTCAGTCTCCATTTCCCAGCAATTAACTTGGGGCTTTGATTGATTGATGAATTGATTATTATTTATTAAATTTTAATCACAAAAATTGTATATGAGGGTTTGTTTTCTCGCTAATGACAAAAAGAAATAAAAAAGAAACTTATCAAATACTCCTATGATCCTTTTTATGAAAGCCGATAATAGTTGTTTGAACATTTAATAAGTTTTTTTTTTGCCCCTTCATTAATTATTTAAATTGCATTGACTAAAAGGTAGGTGATACACTGATATCTAAGGTTATCAAACTCATGACGATGACGTAAACTCGTATCGTGAATTCAAATTATAAACTCATAAGAGTTACTTTTATCATTATATATGTGAGCAGTGGCGGATCTTTGATGAGGCCAGAGGGGGCCATGGCCCCCCCAAAAAAAAATTAATTATGCAAATTGAATGTGGGATTTTTGGTTTAAGCCAGTGGCGGATCTTTGATGATGGCCCCCCCAAAAAAAATAATAATCATGCACATTGAATATGAGAATGTGAGATCTTTTGGTTTAAGTTACTGAATGTGGGAATTGTTCAACCAATTAATTAAATTTAATGGACAATGAGATTAAATGTGATTGATTGATTGATTGATTAATTATTCCAATTATGTCAAAAATCCATCAGCTTCACTCATATCATTTTCACACCCTTTGGCATAAAGTTCAACATGAAAGCTGGATAATCATACTCCTTTGGCCCCAAATTTTTTTAAAACATTTCCCCCTTTATTTTTTCAATTCCCTCCTGCTGTCCTGCTCACAGATGTTAGACATTAGGGCACGCTTCTATTATTCTCCCAATCTCCCTTGATAACTGAATAACGAGAACAAGAACGAGGAACGCGCCTGTTTTACTTCCAATCTCCGTTGATAACTCATTTGTGATTTTTCGGCTCTTGCTCGCTATAGCCTATAGGTAAATTCTCCCATCTTATTTCTTTGCTCGATTCAACTCCATATTTACTTTGTTTGGTCTTGATTCTTTTCTAATATAAGAAATTTCCTAATCGGTAAATCTTGTTGAAATTGCCGAGTTTGATAAATTATTTTCTTGTTTCTTTCTTTATTTCCTTCTTTGCTTTCATTCTTTGATTTTATTTGTTGTCGGTGAGAAATGATAGTAATAGATATCTTTGTTGTCTTCACAACTCCAACTGGATTTGTGTTACTCTCCTGTATTTGCCGGTCTATACCACCGAATATTACGATCTTGGGATAAAGATTTGGCCCCCAAACATTTATCCCAAGATCCGCCACCGTATGTGGTCTCGTGACAATTGTGTGGAGTGTGGAGATTACCAGAAAAAGATCTCAACTTCTTATTTTTTTTGTTTGCCAACCTCACTCTCCATTTCCCCGCAATTAACTCGGCGCTTTGATTGATTGATGAACTGTTTATTATTTATTAAATATTAATCGGAAAAAAAATTGTATATGAGGGTTCGTTTTCTGCTGTTAAAGACAAAAAGAATTAAAAAAGGAATTCATCAAATACTCCCTATGATCCTTTTTATGAAGGCCGGATAACAGATGTTCGAACATTTAATAAGTTTTTTTTTGCCCCTTCATTAATTATTTAAATTGCATTAACTAAAAGGTAGGTGATACACGATATCTAAGGTTATCAAACTCATGACAAGACAGTTATCAAAGTCATGACGGTAACGTAAACTCGTATCATGAATTCAAATTATAAACTTATAAGAGTTACTTTTATCATTATATATATATATATATATATATAGTGCAAAGTTAAATAATTAAAATAAAAGAAAATAACAAAAAATTGATTTTAAATCCAAATAATTGAAATTTAATCCCACACCCACCGAAGTTTCTATAAAATGTATATATAAAGTCACTGAGCATGATTGATAAATCCCAATTTTCATATATTTTATCTCACCTTATTCATTTATTTTGTTGACTATTTTAGGCTAATTTGGAATTAATAGATAATATTTGGATTGTTAGCCTATTTTAGGAAATAATATAAATCAAAATTAATTATGAGATTATTGGACTTAAATTATTAATATTCTGATTGATATCTTGTGATTTTATAATAATTCTGAATATATGATAGATCACGATTTTATTTTATTCTTGTAGGACAAGGAAAGACATATCGAAAAATCCTACGATGCGAATTAACCTTGGATGCTTTGCAAGGAAATCTAATGGTAGAATTGTATTGAGCTTCCTAAATTTTAATGGGCTCGAGTTGGTACCCAAAAGCCCTCTCTTCCTCTCATTAATTGACCTAGATGCTGCCTATAAAAAAGACGCACGACGCTCTCTTGGAGGACACACATGACACGACGCACACGGAGATTTTCATGGAAGCTTAAGCTCTTTAGGGAGGCAACTTGGGAGGAGCATGGAGGAAGCTAAAGCCTAGGGACTTACGCTTGAAGACCACAAGGGAGTGTTGTTCTTTTTATCATCTTAATTCAAACTTGAGGTTCTTTAGTTTTAAAGGGTTTCAAGTTGTGTTAATTGAGAACAATCTAGTTTTAGATTGTAAACATATTTCTTTTGGATTGAATTGATAATTTGACGTTTTTATGTTTGAGACAATTGCTGGATTTTTTGTTTGCAACCTTTGGATTGTCAATTGAATTATTAATTGAATTTTCGTTATTAATTTAATTGACAATTTGGTTTATCATCTTAATCGTTTGATCGGGTTGATAAATTGTCTAGTTGTTCAATTGGATAATTGTAAACAAGATTTCCAAGATTATTTTGTGATTGGTTTTTAATGAGTTTAATTAGCCACTTTGCTTATTTCATTATGAATTTTCTAGTATAATATGTGTTATTGAGCTAGAGGGTTTCCCATGTTCAATTAGGTAATTAAATTCATTAATCTCCTTTTGGTCTAATTAATTGGTTTGGGCTAAGAAAGTTAACTCCATGCAATTCCTAAGTTGTCCCCTTTACCATCATAACTGAACTAGATCTTTGTTATTTAATTTGATTTTAATCAATATTTTTCTTAGGATTTTAATTCTTCTCTCATAACCAACCCCCCACCCCAAAAAAATTGCATTCAAATCCATATAGATTAGTTTCATTCTCATATAGGTTTTAGAGTCAATTGCATCTTGCATCTAGTTAGTTTAGTTTCAAAAGTAAGAACAAAATCCCTCCCCCACACTTAAATCATGCATTGTCCTCAATGCAAAATATAAGTCTAACCAATAACAATCAACAATGCAAGTGAAAGAGTAAGGAAGAAATATGACCGAGACTATTAAAAGCTTGGAGGCTCAAATGAAGTATCATAATTGGCTTCTCTCCCTTGTCTGGTTGTAAGTCACATGAAAGCACTAGTGATGTCTTCTTTTGATGTTCAGCAAACATCTCCTTTTTTAAGGTCCGTAGATAACATTTCAGCTCAAGTATAGAAGGTATTTAGATAGGAGGAATCAATCCATGTACCTGCATAAAATCATAACACCAAGCAGTATCTCGTCCCACATATATATAATCAATAAAACTCAATTGATCAAGAATAAAGGAAAATCCCAAAAGAAATTGCCCAACAGAAAGTATTGGAACTTCCAGATATTTTGAACAACCTGCAAAATCAATATGACTCTCCTCAGTAAGAGTCAAATTCTCTAAAGAATGAACCAAGTGATCACTCAAAATGGTCTCACCATGCTTGCTCAAATCATCACTCAAGACAAATTCTTCCTGTGAAACATCATGATTCAATATGGTTTTACCCTTTAAATGCATATCTAAATCAAGGCTTCCCCCCACACTTATCTTTAATAGTATCCCTACTAACAATAGTCATGCAAATATCATGAGTAGTATCAATAAAATCAATAGAGATATTACTTCCTTCATTCAAAGCATAATCATGATTAGTGTTAAGTCAAGGTGTCTTTGAAATCAATAGTGTCAAGGGAGTCAACAACAATTTCTTCATCAACTTCCTCATCAGAATCAATAGAATTCATAGGATTGGAGGCATGAGAAGAAATGTCAATGCATGCACTACAAGATTTAGTATAATTTAAGTCAACAGAACTAGTCAATTCAGAACAGAGCATCAGTGCATGCATACTCAGCTAATGTACCAATCATCCCATCATTTGAAGTGGTAGAAGAAAAAAGGGATGAATCATTAGAGGGTGAAAGTATATTACCACATGGAAATTCACCTTGAACTTCTAAATCTTCACTCTGGCGATTGTTGCATTTGACCACTCCCTTATTTGAGTGCCTCGAGCTTCAAGCTGCTCTCCCTTGCCTTGAAGGAGTTTCATCATAACATCCAACTTGTTTGATGATCTTGAATACTCGTCATGAACTGGAACAGTTTGATTGACATATCCAAAATTTGAGTGATCATGCCATCCAAGATTATATGCTCTTGAATATGGATCATATATTTGGCCACCTTGAGTCATGGCTCTAGAAGGATATATTGCATTGCAAGATTCAGCTCCATCATTCAAGTAGGGGCAAGAGTCAGTAGTATGAGTGGTTAGAGAGCAAATAGGACAAAGTGGCCCTATTAAAGCAGAAGACATAGGCTGTGGGGTAAAAGAAGTAGAGGGCCCCATAGGATTGATCATATTAGAAGAATTTGGCATATAGGACATAGCCATTTTTGACATAGCCATTTTTTCCATAGCAGACGCAAGCCTATCAATTTTGCTCTCCAGGGGAGACTCATAATTAGAAGAAGGCAATCCCACCTCATATACCTGCTCAACACCATAGTCATAATGATAAGGCATAGAAGTATAATAGTTATTTCCATAAACTGAAGCATGCCAAGCCATAATAGGTGAGATCAAGTTAAATTTTCCAAGAGTGGATTGGATCCAATAAACAATTACCAAACAAATCACCTAGAACTCAAACCTAAAGCCTAACCAATATTCCCTGGCAATGGCGCGAAAATTGATGAGCTACTTTTTGTCGCTAAAGCAATCAATTAAACTAGGTCATAATTAATTATGCAATATAGGGTCAACCTAGGTCATTCTCCCAAGGAGCAATTAGGGATTTTATTCTTACTTTTGGTTTTTGTTTTTTGTTTTCAAAATGAGAAAAATAAAAATATTTTGGTTTTTACTTTGGTTTTTGTTCCTTGTTTTCAAGAAAAGAAAGAAAAAAAGATTAATGTTGAAACTACAAGTTTTAAGTGACTTTAGTATGATGCATTCTTGATTTGAAAAGTGATTGATCATGTTTTGAGTTGGTGAACCTCTTGGCAATGAATTTGATTTGGTGAATTTAGGCTAGTGATTATATTCCTGGTGAGATTTTGAGCCTAATGCATATATTATTTAGTGTGTACCCCTATCTCTTTACTTGATCTAGAACTTGACTTGAATCTTATTTGAGACCACATTCTATGCAGTGCATTCATAAAGATGATAAAGGCATTCATTTCATTTTAGCCAAAAGGCCTGCCGTTTTCATGCATAAATCCTTTGTTTAGCCCTTTGAGCCTATATATTAATTTTTTTTTTTCCGGTTTGTCTACAACCATAGCAAAAAAAAAAAAAAAAAAAAAAAAAAAAAAAAAAAAAATCTACCCTTTTGAAGGTCTTGGGAGTTGAAGAGCATTGCATTATCTCTTTTGGATGGAAGAACATGTATAAAGTTAGGAATTGGGTCATTGTGAAAAATATGGTAGGTTATCTTGAAAAAGAAAAAAAGGAAAAAAAAAGAGAGAAAAAATTGAGAAAAAGGAAAAAAGAAGAGAAGAAACTAGAAAAAGAAAAAAATCAAAAAAATCAAAAAAGGAAAAAAAGAATGATGACTCGGTTCAGGTTTGGTTTGGTTTCTTGCATCCCATATTCTCTATTGTATCATTTTCTTCATCTTTTAAGATATTCAACTTTGTTTTTCCAAACCTTGTACCCTTCTTTCCCTAACATTAGCTCTATTACAACCTAATAAAAGCCCTTTGGATTTATGCGTGCACTTACTTTATTAGTGGTGGAGAATTTAGATTCTTGTTAAGCCTATGGAAAGAGTATTGGATAGGGATGAATTTGAGTGTAAACACAAGCCTATACACTTTTAAGTGAAGAGTGACATACACATTATCCTTGGAGAGGAATTTCTAGCTTAGGTTTCCCTTTGTCAAGTAAATTGCCATGATGTTTGTTTTCTTGATTCATGAGAAGATCACTTGGACATGAGAGGTGTTGAAATGCTTTTGTTTACTTTTTGCTTGTGATTGGAACATTGTTTTTGAAGCTTTAGTTTGGTTTTGTTTTTTTTTTCTTTTATTCCCCCTTGGTCTTGATTTGTTTTGCCGGGAGTGCAAATGATAAGTGTGGGGGAGTTGATAAATCCCAATTTTCATATATTTTATCCCACCTTATTCATTTATTTTGTGGACTATTTTAGGCTAATTTGGAATTAATAGATAATATTTGGATTGTTAGCCTATTTTAGGAATTAATATAAATCAGAATTAATTATGAGATTATTGGACTTAAATTATTAATATTCTGATTGATATCTTGTGATTTTATAATAATTCTGAATATATGATAGATCACGATTTTATTTTATTCTTGTAGGACAAAGAAAGACATATTAGAAAATCCTACGATGCAGAATTAACCTTGGGTGTTGAAAGGAAATCTAATGGTAGAATTGTATTGAGCTTCCTAAATTTTAATGGGCTCGAGTTGGTACCTAAAAGCCCTCTCTTCCTCTCATTAATTGACCTAGCTGCTGCCTATAAAAAGACGCACGACGCTCTCTTGGAGGACACACATAGACACATACGCACACGGAGATTTTCATGGAAGCTTAAGCTCTTTAGGGAGGCAACTTGGGAGGAGCGTGGAGGAAGCTAAAGCCTAGGGACTTATACTTGAAGACCACAAGGGAGTGTTGTTCTTTTCATCACCTAAATTCAACCTAAAGAAAAACCCACCATTGCTCCTTGGGAGAATGACCTAGGTTGACCCTATATTGCATAATTAATTAGGACCTAGTTTAATTGATTGCTTTAGCGACAAAAAGTAGCTCATCAATGATCAAATCGAAAAAATTAACACAATTTTATAAATAAGAAATGTAACAACGGTAAACTCAGTGTATAAACTAGCAAGTTTAATCAAGTTTACAATTGACACAAATTTACCTACGACTCGACTCAATTTTGTAAGCTAGAAATGTAACAACGGTAAACTTAAAGATCTAACTCGTGAGTTTGACAACGATATGGATACTTATATTTACTCTATTCACACACACGCACATAATAAATAAGTTTCTATAAAATTCATATATAAAGTAACTGAGTATGATCAAATTAAAAAAGTTAACATGGTTTTATAAATAAGAAATGCAACAACGGTACACTTTGTATATAAACTTACAAGTTTAACCGAGTTTACAATTGAAACGACTTTACCTATGACTCGATTTGATTATATAAGCTAGAAACATAATAACGGTAAACTCTAAGAGTCAACTCGTGAGTTTGACAATAGTGTTAATACCTATATTACTCTATTTCTCTTTCTCTTACTTGCCCTCATAAATAAAAAAAGTTGTAGATACACTAATTGTTTTTAACTAATTTTAAATTGTATAATTTGGCTATCATCCTTTTACAAATAGGACCTAAGGCAGAATCCACCAAAGAGTGGGCATATGAGTGATTTGTCATGAGATATTTATATTGTCCTTCCTCTATGAATTTAACACATAGTTGGCATTTTAAGTAAGAATAAGCATAATTAATTCACAAACGAAAAATCCCAATCTCCATTTTTTCTTTTTTCTTTTTTTGCTAAAAAAATTTTAGGAAAGGGGTTGGGTTCACCACGATCCAAAGGCAGGATGAAATCTTCTTTCCTCCTAGGTGATGCCGATGTTGGGTAGGGCGAGCCGTCTATTACCCTCAGGCATTAACCTAGGCACCTAGAAACTAGAATGCCTCCTCTAGCGCTTTGACCAACTCCAGGATTGAACCCCCTCCCTTTGGTGAGAGTGTTCGACCCCTTTGCCGATTGAGTTCAATAATGATGGGTTCCATTTTTTCAATTGATTTGATTATCACATGATACCTAAAATGACAGATACGACCCTGAATTGTGGAAGGGCCTCTTATCACGATTGATCAGGATTCAAAATTTAAATGTTTATAATAGTAGATACTAAAAAGGGGCCATTATTGTAATTATCTTGTTATTATTGGTGTGTTGAAGTTGCCTATTATCATTATTCTATTTTGGATAGGAAAAAAAAGTATCATTAAAGGGAATTTTTATTTTATTTTAACAACTTAGTTGAGGGGGAGGCTTTAGCATTTCACCAAGCTTTATTGGGCCTGTTTGGGTTGGAGGTAGGAATGGTGGCTTAAAAGCCATCGACTTAAAAAAGTTCGGTAGGAAAAAAGTCGGGTTATAGATAATGATTTGTGTTTGGATTGTCCATTTGGCTTTTACGAAGTGGCTTTTTCTAAACTGGGAGTGTTTGGATTATTATTTCAAAAGTCGATTGATATAAAAAATGACTAAAAAGGGTATGAATTTTATAAAATACTCCCACTGAACCTAAATATAAGATAGAATTAATATTTTTTTTAAGAGATTGAAGAAACTAATTAAATTACTCAAGCTAATTAAAAATGACAGAAAAGGGCATGAATCAAATTCATATATATATATATATATATATAATATATGGTGTACAAAATGTGATAATTTGAGATAAAAATTAAAAATAAATATAAATTTACGAAATAAAATAGTAACATTACCATTACAAAATTTACAAATCTAATAATTATGATTATCGAAGAAAAAAAAAAGATATGCTTTTGCATTATTCGGTGCATGCATGTATGATTAACAATAATGCAATTTACTTTTTAAATAAAATAATATTATATCTACAATCAATAATTCATTCATACTTTAATCTCCCTCATCTTTCTTTCTTCTCATCTGTCTGCCACTTCTTTCTCATTCGTCTCACACTCTCACTTCCTTCTCTTCTTCTTCTTCTTCTTCTTCACAGCACCCCAGATGAGAACGGACCGGATCCTTCTTGGCAAAGGACGATGAGATCGGTCAATGACGACGAGATCTAGCGAAGGACGAATGGATCATGCGAGGACGAGGACAGATAAGGTAGGCGAAGGAATTATTGAAGATGAGGACAGGAGGTAGTAATTGCTGAGGAGATGAAGCGGCGAAGGAATTATTGAAGAGGAGAGGATGGGAGAGAGAATTGGCGAGATGAGAGGAGGAAAGAGAAGGCACACGATGCTTTTTCCGGTTGCTTTGCCTCTTGGAAGAAGACGATGAACAGTAGCCTCCACGGTGCGTTATAAGATAAGCTCTATTTTGGAGCGTTCAAAAAGCTCAGCAGCGTTGATGGTTTTGGAAGAAGCCAACGGATCATCCAAACACTCCTCATCTGCGTTTTTTCACTGTTGATCGTTTGCTTTTCCGCCACTGAATATTTTGGCGACAGCGTTTGGTTTTGCTTTGACTTAGAGACATTGCATCAGATCTAGTCCCTATTAATGAAGCTCCATCAGCATCTCTAATATGTGACTTCTTATGTGTCATATAGACATGAATCTTCTACTTCATGTTTCTTGTGGATGTTGTAGGTATTACTTGTGTTTTTCCTTTTGTTCAACAGATTATGTCTACTTTGCCTGGCAGGAAAGACAAAGGATTGTATGTGATGAACAAAAAAGCTTGCTCAATGTCATGAACAAAAAAAATTCCAAATGGCGTGCTACGAAGCTGAATTGGCAAGGAAGAGGATGCATGTATTTTACCTTGTGACTTTGGTTTTAAATTTTCCAATTATATGGAATGATTCTCATTGCTATATCATTATTAGGCAGAAAATGAATATGGGAGAGCCAGGAACCAAGAGCTAGTAAAACTGCAAGAATAATCATCAATAGACAGGAGCAAGCTCAGCGTGCAACAGAGGAACAAATTCAAGCACAATGGAGATAAACAGAACGAGAGAAAGCTGAGATCGTACATGAGACAATCAGAGTAAGGGCTAAGGTAGACGCAGAGGTAAGAGCCCGTGAAACAAAGGTAGCTGAAGAGATTAATAGACAAATGCTATTTGATCGTGCTAATGCAGAGAGAGAGAGAGAGAGATATCGGTTGTTGCAATAAATACACTACTTTTGAACATATTGGAGGCATATCTAACAGATGCACTGTATGCATTATGCAAGTAATTAAATCATTTGGCTTGGAACTGGGGCCCAGCCTTCTATTTCATTGCATATAGATATTTATGGGTTGTTGGCATTTTGCTTTCTTCTTTGAGCTATGTTTTTACTTATTTTATTCTCATGTTGTACTGTATAACGTTCTCTCTAGTGAATGAATTCTTATCAATGTTTTGTAGGAGTTTAAGAGCTATTCTAACAGATCAAAATAAGTTTGTTGTAGCAGTTGGTGGTGTTAGGAAATATATATTTTAGAAAGTATATTATATTAGGAAAGATATTATAGAGACAATCAGGGATTATAGTAATTAGGGAATCAATCTACATAATGAGTCATTATGTCTCATTAACTCTCTTATTCCCTCTCTTGTGTATAAATACCCTATACTATGTACATGAATAGACAAGCAATTCAGATTATATTTTTCCTTTCTCTCTCTAATTCTACATGGCATCAGAGCTATCAAGTTCGACGGCCTGATTTTTTTTCCATGATCCGTGTCTGTTTTTCCGTGTGATGACGAGAGAGGAGGTAGAGTTAGGGTTTTCTTCTCCACTGCTCTTCTTAGTACACGCCCCGTCCCATCGTGTTCCAGAGGGTCCGATCGGCGCAACCCCACCGGCGCCGTCTGTTTCGCTGCGCGTGACCTCCCACGCGCGCCCGAGCTCCACCGTCCGTCTGCACGCGCCGGCACGTGACGCCGCTTCGGTGAATTTTTCGCCGCCGCTTCTGCTCCGTGATCGACTCCTGTTCCCGTCCAGACCCAGGTGGTTTCGTGGACATCTCTTGTCATCTTCCCCTCTGCTTGGTTCTGTTTGCTAGTTCGTTTTCTGCTTGGTTCTGTTTACACGCCCTTTTCCCTGTTTTTTGGTTGGAGGCTTCCTCTTGTGGTCTCTTGTTCTTGGTGGAGTGGTCCTTGTGTGGCCTCTTGTCCCTGTTTGGTCGTTTGAGTGGTTGCTATTCTCTGTTTTCCGGTGGATTTTCGACGTTGGGTTTTCTTCTTGTTGCTATTCCGCAAGTACTTCCTTGTGTGCTTCTTTGGTTATTTCTTATGGCTGAAACTAAACCGAGTGCGATGACGAGATGGTCCCTGTTTCAAACAAGATTACTGATCATAAGTTGAATTGGACAAATTATTCGGACTGGATCAAAACCATCCGTATGCATCTATTGAGTATAGAAAAGGAAGGCCATTTAACTGAGGGGCCTCCTAAGGATGATCCTAAGATGACATGGGCTCGGGCGGATGCCGGCTCTTCTTGCAGATTAAAAATTCCATTGAGGGGATCTTCTTCCTTCTGTTAGTCATTGCAACACTGTTAAAGAACTTATTAATTATCTGGAGTTCCTGTATTCTGGGAAAGGGAACATTACTCGAATTCATGAGGTTTGTAAAGGGTTCTACCGGGCTGAGCAGCAGGGTCGCCCGCTGAAGAATTTCTTCATGGAGTTCAACAAGATGTATGAGGAAATGCGGCAGTTAATGCCACCAACGACTGACCTCCAGGTACAAATTGATAATATGGAGAACCAGGCTATTATCAGTTTCCTTACGACTCTCTCGACCCGGCTTATGAGACCGTACAATCTCGATATTATCTAGTTCCGAGCTTCCTTCGCTCCGATGATGTGTATTCTCGTGTGTTGCGTGCCGACGCTTTAGCCCACCCGGCTTCCAATCCTAATGCTAGTGCCCTAGCTAGTCAAGGTCCAATCGACACTCGGAACCCGAGTTTCCTCGCGCCATGGACATGGTACACCGAATCCTGTTTTTGCTGCTCCGGCTCCTAGGAACTCCGGCCCCCAGATGCCTGCTGTTCTAGGAGTGGGCCCCCAGAGGCCTGGTCACAATCCTCCCAATTTTGGGACTAGTGGGATTATATGCTATTATTGCAAGGAACCTGGTCATACGAAACGCTATTGTCGTAAGTTGCAACAGTTGCACTAGAAGCAACGCAGTGCCGCTCATATGGCTCAATCCTCCGATATCTCGATCCTCGCCTCTCTCCACCAACCGCACTTGCTACGGTAACTCGATTCGTGCCTTGCTACTTCTTCTTCAAATTGGATCATCGATTCGGGCTACTCACCATATGACGGTAACCATCATTTGTTCTCTTCTTATGCACCTTATGCCAACCCTTCTTCGATCACCATTGCCAATGGTTCTTACACCCGTGTTCTTGGATCTGGCAATGTTACACCAACCCCGTCTGTTTCCTTATCATCCGTTCTTAATGTTCCCGATCTTGCTTTTAACCCGTTATCTCCTAGTAAGCTTACTCGTCGGTTAAACTGTTTCATCTCACTTTTTCCCCGACCATTGCTTAATTCGGGATCTTACGACGGCGGATTATTGGTAGGGGTATGAATCGCGGCCATTACTTTCTTGATAATCGGGTGCCGCGTTCCATTGCTTGCTCCGGTGGTCCCTCCTTGTTTGACATTCATTGTCGGTTAGGTCATGTGTCTTTGTCATCTTTAAAGAGGTTTTATCCTCAATTTCAGCATGTGTCTTCTTTAGAGTGTGAGTCGTGTCAGTTTGCTAAACATCACCGTGTTCATCGGCACCTCGCGTCAATAAACGGGCTGCGTCCCCTTTTGATTTAGTTCATTCGGATATTTGGGGTCCGTGTTCGCTTGAGTCCAAGTCCGGTTTTCGGTACTTTGCTACTTTTGTTGATGATTTCTCTCGAACCACCTGGCTTTATCTAATGAAAAATCGTTCGTGGTGTTTTCTCATTTTTGTCATTTTTGTGCTGAAATCAACACTCAATTTGGTGTTTCGTGAAAACTTTACGTAGTGATAACGCTAAAGAATATTTGTCTCGCCCAATTTCAAAACTATATGCTCCAAAATGGCATGATTCATCGGTCCTCGTGTGCGAGATACACCCACTCAAAATGGTGTTGCCGAAAGAAAGAACCGGCACTTATTAGAGGTGGCCCGAGCTCTCATGTTTCAAATGACAGTTCCCAAACCTTTCGGGCTGATCTTTGTGTCCGGTGCTTGTTTTCTCATTAATCGTATGCCTCTCCCTCGTTCTTAGTGGAGCCACTCCCTATACCACCTTGTTTCCTTCTCATCCTATGTTTCCCATTTACCCCAAGATCTTTGGGTGTGTTTGCTTTGTTCGAGATGTTCGTCCTACTACTACCAAACTTGATCCCAAGTCCCTTAAATGTGTCTTCTTGGGGTATTCTAGGGTTCAAAAGGGTTATAGGTGTTATTCTCCCACTCTTCGGCGTTATCTTGTGTCCACAGATGTTACCTTCCATGAGTCAACCCCGTTCTTTCCTGTATCTGCTCCTTCTCCATCCCCTGACATCACCAATAGTCTTGATGATATATTGATCTATACGGTTCGCTTACCACCGGTGCAAGCGTCGGACCGGAACCGGCTAAGCCACCTATCTATCATGTTTATCGGAAGCGTCCCAAGGCAAGTAATGGCATTGAACAGGTTCCGGCCCCACCGAGATATGCGCCGGAGTCCGATCCGCGGTAGTTGCCCCTTCTCCGCCTCTCTACACTGACCCGGTGCACGTGATCGACTCTCCTCACCGAAAAGCCCCGTGCCCGACTCTCCTACTTCTCTTGACTTACCCATTGCCCTCCGTAAAGGTCGGCGATCTTGCACCTACCCTATTTCTTCTTTTGCTTCCTACAATCATCTTTCCCCTACATCTTGTTCTTTCATAGCCTCCTTAGAATCTATTACTCGTCCCTACTAATCTCCACCAAGCCTTAGCCCATCCCGGTTGGTGTCTTTATGAAAGAAGAAATGATGGCCCTTGATAAGGCCGGTACCGGACTCTCGTTGATTTACCTCTTGAAAAGAAGGCTATCGGATGTAAGTGGGTGTTCACAATCAAAACAAAAGCTGATAGCACCTTGGAACGGTTGAAAGCTCGATTTTGCCAAGGGCTATGCTCGGACCTATGGTGTTGATTACTCGGAAACCTTCTCTCCCGTGGCAAAATTGTCCTCTGTTCGTCTCTTCATCTCTATGGCTGCCAATTATGGTTGGGACCTTCATCACCGGATGTTAAGAATGCCTTCTTAAATGGTGATCTTCTTGAGGAAGTTTACATGGAGCAACCACCTGGTTTTGTTGCTCAGGGGGAGCGTGGGAAGGTATGCCACCTTCAACGGTCTTTATATGGCTTGAAGCAGAGTCCTCGTGCTTGGTTTGACAGGTTTAGCTCTGTGGTTAAGAAATTTGGTCTGAGTCAGAGTAAGTGCGACCATTCTATGTTTTATCAGCACACAGATGCTGGGATGATTTTGTTGGTGGTATATGTTGATGATATTGTTGTTACGGGTAGCAATGCTTTAGGAATCTCATCACTTAAGGCCTTCCTCAATTCTCATTTCCAAACAAAGGATTTGGGTCCTTTGAAGTACTTTCTTGGGATAGAAGTTATGAGAAGTAAGAAAGGCATCCTTTTGACACGAGAGAAGTATGTTCTTGATCTGTTAAAAGAAACTGGGAAACTCGGAGCAGCACCGAGTAGCGTTCCCATGATTCCTAATCCCTTCTTGGACATGGATGACCGCATACCGTTTGATGAGCTACCTGAGGATGTACGAAAGAAAGTTGATCCGAAAAAATCAAGCCATTTGCCTATCCCGAGAGATATCGTAGGCTAGTTGGGAAATTGAACTATCTTACGGTAACCCGCCCGATGTGACCTTTCCCGTTAGTGTGCTTAGTCAATTCATGACTGCACCAACCGTTGCTCAAACAGCTTTAGAACATGTCTTATATTATTTGAAGGGCTCACCAGGTCGTGGTATTCTCTATACGAATCATGGCCACAACAAGATTGAGTGTTTACGTGATGCGAGATCATGCGGGTCAAAGGCTACCGAAGATCCACCACAGATATTGTGTGTTTATTGGTGGAAATTTAGTATCGTGGAAGAGTAAGAAGCAAGATGTGGTTTCAAAGTCGAGTGCGGCCGAGTATAGAGCCATGTCTCAATCTACACAAGAGATTGTGTGGCTTCACCGCTTAATGAAGGAGGTTGGTCTTGCCACGTCGTTACCCGCGAAGTTGTGGTGTGATAATAAAGCCGCTCTACACATAGCCTCCAACTCCGTGTTTCATGAACGTACAAAACACATTGAGATTGATTGTCACTTTGTACGCGATAAGATCAAGGAGAACTTTGTGTCCACCGGGCATGTGCGATCTAGTGACCAATTGGGTGACCTTCTAACGAAAGCTTTAAGTGGGACTCGGGTTGAATATCTTTGTAACAAGTTGGGCTTGATTAATATCTATGCTCCAACTTGAGGGGGAGTGTTAGGAAATATATATTTTAGAAAGTATATTATATTAGGAAAGATATTATAGAGACAATCAGGGATTATAGTAATTAGGGAATCAATCTACATAATGAGTCATTATGTCTCATTAACTCTCTTATTCCCTCTCTTGTGTATAAATACCCTATACTATGTACATGAATAGACAAGCAATTCAGATTATATTTCTCCTTTCTCTCTCTAATTCTACAGGTGGATTGAAAGCTCAAAAGGGGTCTTTGGAATCTACATCACTAGGTATAAACTGTTCTGCTAAAAAGAGGCTTTCTGAAAACAACTTCAAAGTTTAGGTTTACCTAATGAAGGTTGTGTTTGATTTGCATTGGACTTGGGAGCATCACATAGTCCAGCTTGCCCTTGCCAATGATGATCATGGTCTTGCATGGGACAATAATGTGGAATCCAAATTCGATATGCATGCGCTCAAGGTTGTTTTACATAGTTTATAAATATATTGGATGAATGAATCATAAATTTCACTAATAAAGTAACATTTCTGGCTACCTAAATGCCCAAACTTAAAATTACTACACTTAATTGGGCCATGGTTTTTGAGTCCATACCTGCACAACTTATGGGTCTAGTATTGACACTAGTATCCTTCAGCTTAAGCAATAATTAGTAATTATTGACCTTTTTCACTGTTCCCCTTTATTTATTGGTATTCTTTAGCTTAGCATGAATCTACCCATATATTCCATGAAATGCTTGACTAATGGGTTTTTCTAGCAAGTTCACTTTGGAGAAGGCATCAGAGTCTGTATTGCTTGATTGATTATGTTTGATCTAGCAGATATAATCCCTTCGTGAACTAAATCCTGAAGTTCATGGGCTATGAAAATGTCAATTCATTGACAATATTCCGACCTTTCTCATGTTGATGGATTTTCAACTTTTAATATTGCACCCCTCTCCCCTCTCTCTTGTTTTTTTACTCGTTTTCTTTACGTGATATATATTCACCACTTATGAATTTTGTCCTCCTTTATGGAAAAGGATTCTCTCATGATCCTACTTTCTCCTTATCCTTCATCATCCCTTCTAAGCCAATCTACACCATTGATTTTACTTCATCTTGGCCGTCCATTTTATATTCTTAAAACTCATTCCCAATCTCTCAAATGCTTCGACTCACTGACTGCTAATATTTTAGTATACTTTATGGTATACTTTAGGACACTGATTGGTACTGAAAAAATACTTCATGATCTTGAAAAATTATTTTATAATCTTGAAAAAATATTTTAGGGTACTGACTGATATACTTTAGGATACTGACTTATGCTAAAAAAATATTTCATGATCTTGAAAAAGGTTTCGTGATCTTGAAAATTATTTTATAATCTTGAAAAAATATTTTAGGGTGCTTACCGACCGATATACTTTAGGATACTTGACTTATGCTAAAAAGATATTTCATGATCTTGAAAAATTATTTTATGATCTTAAAAAAATACTTTAGGATATTGATTGATATGCTTTAGAATACTTGACGGGTACTGAAAAAATACTTAATAATCTTGAAAAATTATTTTAGGTCTTAAAAAAATATTTTAGGGTATTGAATGGTACTAAAAGGTTACTTGAGATCTTCGGGTCGTACTTAAAAAGTGCTTCAAGATCTTAAAAAATTATTTTAGGATTTTGAAAAACATATTTCGGGGTATTGACGGGTATTAAAAATATACTTTAGGATTTTTTTTAAGATAATAAAATATTTTTTCAAGATCCTGAAATATTTTTTTCAATACTTGTCGATATCCTGAAGTATCTTTTTAGTACCAGTCAATACTCAAAAATATTTATATAAAATTGACGGCCAAGATGAAGTAAAATCAATGGTGTAGATTGATTTAGGAGGGATGAGGAGAAAGAATGATCATGAGAGGATCCGGATTCCTTTTTGGTCAAATACAGGGAAGTTGCTCGTGTTTTATGGGGATATGTGGCCAGAATAATGGGGCATCCATCGTTGATCAGAGAATCCTCCAGAATAAAATACCCGTCAGGCCTTTTTTCTTATTTCAGGAGTACCCTAACTCATGCAGATTCTGGATCTGCTTCAAGAAACTGGAAATAGATTTTGTGATATAGTTTTGCATCCTACTCGTAAGAAAAGAATTGAGAAACTGTCATCTGAGACTGCAAATACAAAAGCACATCAAGCACCATTTTAAAACAAGCTTTTCTATGGACCTCCAAGAAATGGGAAAACAATGGCTACTAGAGGGTTGGCTCTTTAATCAGTATGATATTGTACTTCTCTTGCATTTTAAAAACCTTGTATGGCTATGGATTAATTTAGATCATTTATCCTTTGCCAACTAAGGAAGAAATATCATAATTACCCAAGTCTATCTGAGATACAGTAAAACATTATTTTGGAATAGTAACCCAATATACAATTTTTGTTAGATGTTATTTGACTATTGCTAAAATAACCCCAGACAAATTTTATCTTCCAATAAATTTAATAAGATTGGGAACTACCAAGAAACCTATAGAGTATGATCCAAAAGTTAAAGAAGACAATTGAAGAAGATGAAGATTTCCAATATCAAGTATCTTCTATTAAGCCCAAGATTATAATATAATATTCTAGGAGATGAACAAAACAATAACTTCTAAAGAAGCCCAATAGGTCTACTTCACATGCCCAACAACATGTGTATACCCAGTAGGAGGAGTTAGTAGACAAGTAAAGTTTTTCCTCCAATGGTATGATAAAATAAAGATGAACAAGATGGAGAATCCTGAGGACACTAAAAGAAGAATATGTAAGGTGTTATCAGATTATGCCGACCAAAAATGCAATTATTGTGACAACCAATAAAGAACAGATAAAGACTATGAAGAGTCTTCAGTAGATATGAATATCTTAAAGTAACTACCAACTAATATGAGAAGTATATGCCGACAAAGAAGAAGATAAAGAAGACAAGATAAGGTGGAGTGAAAAAAAAAAAGAAAATAAGAAAATAAAAAAGAGAAGAAGAAAATTCTACCGACTTTACCAACAATTCCACAATAATGTAGAATAATCAGAGTTGGGAATGCCCAGCTCTATATAAAGCCATGTAAACTCTCTTGGAAAGCATCAATCGAAATCTAAGCATTTCTCTCTATAATCTCATCATTTTTTAATAAAAAATCTTTATTTTTATATACAGTGTTTTTAAATTTTACACTCTCTTCAAATACTATATAAAATTGAAGTAGCAAACATGTACGGTACGTGTGACTAAACTCTTTATATGTCCAAAAAGTAATGATGTTGTAAAGGAACTACTAGTTATATGTCCATATAGACAGTTATGCCTCCAACAGGAAAAAAAGGAAGGCTGTGCTGAGATGATCTAAAAGGGAAAGGTCTGAGTTCCAATAAGGAAGCTCTATAAAAGTATCTCTGTATGAAAGAGGATAGAGATACTTGTATCACCCGGATCATCATTGGTCAACCACTGATTTACTATCTCTATATGAAAACATAGCCAGTCTGTCACACACACACGTGTATATATATTATGCTAAGCTACAATTGAAACGTGCTTTTGCTTCAAAATTAATAAATCTTAAGGCACAGTAGTTGTGCTTGAATTTACTCTCTCTCTCTCTCTATATATATATATTATGAGGTATGCAAATCTTCACATGGCAGTGTGTTCAATTACTATATTTATTGTATTGTTTTCCATTTCCTTTTCTGTACTTCTTTGGGTATGATGATTTCTCTTAATTAAACCATGTTGTGAAAACTTACATGTTTTCTGACCTTGCCCCTGATGAGAAGGAAACACAAAACAATTCAATAAACAAAGTATAGCTATAAGAAAGTCTGTTACAGGTAATTGGTTGGACCATGTGGGTTGCTTAGACGGACATGCTCAGGTCATGATCAGATGAAGGAAATTTAGATTGTAAAGATGAGCAATGTCAGCGCTATTCTAATTTTAGATTCCTCGTCAAATGTTATTTTGAATTTGTAGCATTTTCAAAATCATTTTAATGATTGTTAAGCATCTTTTTGTGTGTCTTATAGATATTTTTGTGTATACTGCTTTGATTAGCGGCTTATGCAAGGCAGGGGAAATGGACAAAGCTGCACTTATTTTTATTTTGTTATGGACAAACCACCATTTTTCTAATCTGTTATCAATTGTAGATAGTTTTCATATCCTGTTTGTTGTGAACCGCAGGCAAAGGACATGCACATATTGACATGTCAAACTTAAAAATATTAAGACATGAGGTGTTCCCATATAAAGGCTTGAAAGCTAAGCACTTCTTAGGGTATATTAATAGGAACTTTTTAGTTTTATCAATCCAGAACTTACGTTTGACACATAGGAATTCAGATCATTTGGAGAAAGTTTTTTAATTCATGCACAATGCTAAGAGTCCTAACCCAGCCAAAGGAATGTGATTGTACTGGCTGGAATTAGAATACCAAAACACTTATTTTGTCTTTGTGTGAACTTAAATTTATTGAACATGCATTTTGTTAGAGATAGACTGGTTAGACCATGAACTGTAATATTCTCTTTACCAAACAGTTTTGGCCCCCTTTAAAGCTGTAACATTTTCTTCTGCATCTTTTGTTCAAAACCCTTATTGGTGGCCTTATACCCCTTTTTGTTTCGTAATCTCTTCTAGTAGTGGAGTTGTTACTTGTTACAACTGTGTGTCTTTTAAACTCTTGGTCTAAAATTGTTAATTTTGAATTCAAGATCATAGCCCATGGGTGACTTTTCTGAGCTTTCTAAAATTTTACGGCCTAATCAATCTTACACTTGAGGAAGAACTCAGTTTGCTATTTTTGATAGTTTCAACTTCTAGGTTAGTATAGACTCTTGTTTTAATGTGTTAATTTAGATTACTTTTTGAAATCTAAAACATAGCAAGCTGAAGTGAGTCGGTGGTGGGTCTAATGGCTCTTTCCAATAAGGGATGTATTTTTAATGTATACAATTAAATGTTGTGTGCTAGAAGCAACTCAGTTGAGCGGAAGCCATTAGCTTTTTAGCTGAAGTTTTAATGCTGTGAACTTTGGGAACAGGGTTTGGGTTTACTTTGACTTAAGAGTCATTGCATCAGATCTAGTCCCTATTAATGAAGCTCCATCAGGATCTCTAATATGTGACTTCTTAAGTGTCATACATGGATAAAACTTCTACTTCATGTTTCTTGTGGATGTTGTGGGTCTAGCTTGTGTTCTTCCTTCTGACTTACCAATTGTTTCACGGGTTATGTCTACTTTGTCGGGCAGGAAAGACAAAGACTTGTATTTGATGAAAGAAAAAATCTTGCTCAGCATAATGCGCAAAGAAAATCCCAAATGGAGTGCTATGAGGATGAATTGGCAAGAAAGAGGATGCAAGTATTTAACCTTACGACTTTGGTGATTATTTTTGCAATTTTATGGAATGATTCTCATTATTGTATCATCATCAGGCAGAAAATGAATACAGAGAACCAGGAACCAAGAGCTAGTTAAACTTTAAGAAGAATCATCAATGAGACAGGAGCAAGCTTAACGTGCAACAGATAAGAGAGAAATGGGTTGCTGCCATAATACTACTTTTGAACATTTTGGAAGAGGTATATCTTCCAGATGCACTGTATGCAATATGCAAGTAATTAAATCATTAGGATTGGGACTGAGGCCCAGCCTTCCATTTCCTTGCATATGGATATTTATGGGTTGTTGACAATTTGCTTTCTTCTTTGAGCTGTGTTTTAAATCAGTTTATTCAGATGAACTACATAAGGTTCTCTCTAGTGAACGAATTCTTATCTATGATTTGCAGATAGTTTTCTATTATGTTACCAATTGTAGATAGTTTTCGTATCCTGTTTGTTGTGAAGCACAGGCAAGGACATGTACATATTGACATGTATAACTTTAAAAGATTTGAACATGAGGTGTGCCCATATAAATGCTTGAACTATTTGTGTTTTATAGTATATGTGATGTGTATTCAGAACTTATGTGAGGTTGGACAAATTAATTCTATTAATTTAATTGAGAAAGTTATTTAATTCATGCACAATTCTGAGAGTCTTAAAATTGAGACCTAATTTAAATCCTTAAATTTGAAATAAAAGAATGAAATACCACCAGATTTCTTGTTTCAAAATTGAGACCGATAAATGAAATCCCCTTCGTCAATTCCATCAAAGGCAACGAAATCTCTTGGATCAGATATGGATCTGTGTGCTTTTAATTTTTTTTTTCGTACATTTAAAATATATTTTCGGACTTTCTTGAAAAGTTAAACTAAAGGAGTTGCAAGAACCAAAATACCAATTGTGATGAACAGTTAACATATATATATATATATATATATATTATATATAAAAAAAAGAAACATATTGAATCGTTATGCTCTGTTTTTTTTTTCCTTCAGAAAAATATTTTAACAGCGGAGACAGTCGAAAATCGCAGATTGAAGATAAGAAAAATTGAAGAAATTTAAACTTAATCTACAGAAGCAAATTGGAATGTGTGGGAGCGATAAGTGACATGAACAAAATCCACATATTCGATCTGAACATAACCTCATAACAAACACTGCTCTGTTCTCCTTCCTTCCAATTCAATGTATGTTCCACTTTCCCTCTGTTTCAGAGACACTTGCTGAAGAATTAAAGAATCCACAAGAACAGCTGAACAGGCCAGTTTTTATACACAGAAAACTCATTCATCTACAGTCTTATAGAACAAAGACAAATAGCATTGAAGGAAATGATTAGTATTTTGTATACTATTTCTCTACCGTCAGATAACAACACAACAGACACTTTTATGCGGTATCATATCAGACCAAAAAAACAGAGACTTCTATGCAGTATCATACCAAAGACTTTTTTCTAGAAAATCTATACGCTCTGATTTTGTATGCTAAAAGGTACCATGTCCGACAAAAACAGGGACTTTTTTCTTCAACCTTCAGCTCAGCCTCAAACTCTGTACATTCAGATTTTGTATCCTCACAAGAAACTTCAATCCTCATGCTCCATTGTTTTGCAACATCATCAATATTAGCATAGAAGGAAATGATTAGTCACCCTCAACAGCTTTGCAACATCATCAATACCAGCAGGCACATAATTAGTTGACGTCATCATCTGATTCACATCATAACAGATGGGAAATAAACTCCCAAGAATAGTCAAAAAGTCATCTGCTCCAGGACATACATTTCCATTTGCAAACTTTATCAACCGCCCAAAACAAAATGCACCATCAAAAGCAATCCAGCTTTCCATTGTTGAGCAGTTTGTACTGCAAGTCATCCCAGGGTACTCCATGGTGCCAGTTATAGTCGAGATCGACACCACCCTGCTGTAGCCTGGTTAGATGGCTTGAATCATGTGTATCTTGATCGCGGATGTTCTCATCTTTGGGATTAAAACCACTGAAGGTGAATTGCCAAGCACAGTGGAACACCTCCTCTGTTTCTGGATCCATCGGTGTTTGAATACAACATGGTTTTAAAAGCCCACAGGACACAACTGAAAAGAATTAATTGTGTCAAAGACCTGTTCAAATAAATGGGTGGGGAGATATTTTTCAAATCAAGCGTTAATTTGATTTTTTATATAATTATTTTGTATCCTTCCATATTCTCCGGTTAATAAACCTAATTACTTACCTTGTTACACGTTGATTTTTGCATCCAAAAAATTTACTTGAAGTATTCTATTTATTTAAATGAATAAGTCATAGTGTCATATCATTTTAAATTGGTAAATAGACCGAAAAATAACTTGGAAATACTAAAATCCTATGCCAGATAGCTTGTTTGTTGTTAGAGTTTTTTGTTGTACATGATGATCAACATTTTTATGTATTGGAGCTTCATATGTATGTGAGGGTCTATGACAGTTGGGTGGAGTGTGGAGATTACTGGAAAGGATCTCAACTTTTTTTTTTTTTTTTTGCCAACCTCACTCTCCATTTCCCCGCATTTAACTCGGGGCTTTGATTGATTGATGAATTGATTATTATTTATTAAATATTAATCACAAAAAATGTAGATGAGGGTTCGTTTTCTGCTGTTAATGACAAAAAGGATTAAAAAAGAAACTCATCAAATACTCCCTCAAGTCCTTTTATTGAAAGCCAGATAATATATAGTTGTTTAAACATTTAATGAGTTTTTTTCCTTTCATTTTTACCCTTCCTTAATTATATAAATTGCATCAATTACAAGGTAGGTGATACATTAATATCTAAGGTTGTCAAACTCGTAGATTTAAGCAAACTTATGACGGTGATGTAAACTGTATATCATGAACTCAAATTATAAACTCGTAAGAGTTTACTTTTATCTTTAAATATGTTTTAATAATGCAAAGTTAAATAATTAAAATATAAAAAATGACAAAAATTGGTTTTAAATCCAACTAATTGAAATTTAATCTCACACCCACACCCACCTACCCACCGAAGTTTCTATAAAATTTATATATAAAGTCGTTAAGTATGATCAAATCGAAAAAAGTTAACACAATTTTATAAATAAGAAATGTAACAACAGTACACTGGGTGCATAAACTTGCAAGTTTAATCGAGTTTACAATTGACGCGAGTTTACCTACAACTCGACTCAATATTATAACCTAGAAATGTAACAACAGTAAACTCAAAGAGTTAACTCGTGAGTTTGACAACAATGCTGCCTATATTTACTCTATTCACACACATACACAATACATAATAAATAAGTTTCTAAAAATTCATATATAAAGTCACTAAGTATGATTAAATCGAAAAAGTTAACATTGTTTTATAAATAAGAAATGTAACAACGGTACACTTTGTGTATAAACTCACAAGTTTAACTGAGTTTACAATTGAAACGAGTTTACCTATGACTCGACTCGATTACATAAGCTAGAAACATAACAACCAATGTTGTTAAAATCAAGATCCTATATAAGATTGGGAGGAGGTATGCGGATCGTAAATCGTGGGATCGATGCGGATCGTAAGATCTTATTACCTAAGATATAAAGTTATATTCAAATAAATTTTTTTTTTTTTTTTAAAAAAAAAAACCTATTATTGAACCTCTTTCTTTTCATTTTTTCCTTGTGTGTATAATATAATTTGTCCTTTTCCCTATAGTCTCTTTGCCACTTCTCCTTTCCACATCCTTTTAATTACCCTCCTCCTCTCTTTGACGACGTGTCAAGTCAACATCCACAAAACAAAATTAAACCTCTCTCTCTTTTCTGTCTCTCAAGTGTCATTTTCACACATATACTTTTTTTTTTTGGTCAAAAATTTTCACACGTATACTTCGCACAAAAGAAACCCCCCTTCACTTCATCCTTTTGTCATTTCCTTCTTTCTCTCTGCCTCCGCCTCCTCTCATCCTAACTTGTTCTTTCCCTCTCTGTAAAACCAAAACTCGTCAAACACATATATACACACAGTTTTGCAGAAAGATTGCTTATTTTGGAGAAGATAGAGAAGAATATGGAGTTATTTCCTTTGAAAATGATTTAAGTGCAAAGATGAGCCAACGAGAAGCCGAGAATCAAAAGCTGGATCTGAAACGTGCGATACTAGCGATTTTTGTGATTTTTGTGGCCAGCTGAATCGTTTAGTTTCAAGATATCGTAGGATCGTGCGATCTCATGAGTCAAAACGCGATTTTAATAACAGCGATAACAACGATAAACTTTGAGAGTCAACTCGTGAGTTTGACAATAATATTAATACCTATATTTACTCTATTTCCTTTTCTCTTACTTGCCCTCATAAATAAGGCTTATTTAGATTTTTAAAAAAAATTATAAATACACTTATTATTTTTAATTAATTTTAATCACTTTCTTAAATTGCATAATTCAGCTATCATCCTTTTATAAATAGGACTTGAGGCAGAATCCACCAAAGAGTGGGCATATGAGTGATTTGTCATGAGAAATTTATATTGTCCTTCCTCTGTGAATTTAATATTTTAAGTAAGAATATGCATAATTAATTCACAAAGGAAAAATACCCCTACCAATCTCCATTTTTTTAATTGACTTGATTATCACATGATACCTAAAATGAAAGTTACAACCTTGAATTATGGAGGCGTGCCTCTTATCACGATTGATCAGGATTCAAAATTTAAATGTTTATGATAGTAGATACTAAAAAGGGGTCATTATTGTGATTATCTTGTTATTATTGGTTTGTTGAAATTAACTATTATCCTTATTCTATTTTGGATATGAAAAAAAAAATCATTAAAGGGAATTTTTATTTTATTTTAACAACTCAGTTGAGGGGGAGGCATTAGCATTTCAGCTGAAGTTTTACTAAGGGGAACTTTGGGGACAGCGTTTGGTTTTACTTTGAGTTAGAGACATTGCATCAAATCTAAATTAATTTTGATCTTAAGGGTACATTAATTTTCAAAGAATCTCGTTAAAAGTCTTTTAAAATATTCAAATCTTAAATTAGACTTCCAAATTTAATAAATTTGAAATACAACAACCCAATTTAAAATTTTGGAATTAAGAGATTTTACTTATATATCCTCTTCTCCTTCTCTCTCCATTTATGGAATCTCCCTCTTGCAAAGGACCTTGAGTTCTGGGTGTACGGTCGGTAATTACTCTAATAAGTCCAAGAATAGTAAGGAGATTAAGATGCATGGGCTATCTTCTACTTCTCCTTGATGCAGTATGCCTAATGCTTGGCTGAACTTCAATGACAATATTTTTGTAAATAGGCCATATCATTTTATTTCTGGAAGGGTATTTTATTGATGAAGGGAATCAATTACATTATACATAACTTTGAAATTTCAAGTCCATTGTGCTCCTCTACAATCTATGTTGTCGTTATTCCAACAGTTGAATGCAAAAATAGAGGAAGGCCTCCTATAACTTTGCTAGGGTAGTCTATGTTTCACCTAATGCTAGATAATTGATATGTGACAATCTTCTTGTAGATATAATTAAAATTTTCTTGGATGAAATATATAAAACTGAACTTCATTACTACCACTCTTCTGTCATATTTATAAGTCTATTTTGACCAACAAAATTTAGTTATATTTTTAAGTCCATTTTCATGTAATAAATGGATTGTGACAATTTTACCCATATTAATTATACTCATGAAGATAAAGAGAGAAGAAACAGTTGAAAAATACTCAATCATAAATGAGGGTAAAGTTGAAAATTTACCATCATAATCATTGTGCCAACTACCTCTCCTTGATATGTGAGATTTGGTCAAAGTGGACTTATAAATAGGACCATAGTGGTATATTTTTAGTCTAAAATGGAGTTAGTGCATTTTTGTACTGTGTAATAGTTGCAGTTAGAATTCTCTTCATTTTAGCATGGTGTTTTGCGATCTCCAATCAAATATTCCAATATCAAAACTAGGTTTCTCAGTGGAGTCAAAACTCACATGGAAGCTTGCACCATACAGATGCCCAATTTTTTTTTTTTTTTTGTTGATAGAGTAGAGATACCTCAGCTAACACCTACATAGACAGTGTTCCCATTACAATCCTTACATAATAACTTCTCTAGACCCTTCGATGGTTGATAGATTTCATGAAAGCCATGTCCTATTTCCTATCCACACTTGGCTAGATAGTCCGCTGCTCTGTTGCATGCTTTAGACACATAGGTGATCTTCGTATCCCAATCCTTGCCAGCAATTGTTTGACTTGCATGAGGAGCGTAGCATCCCTGTGAGTCCGGCCATGGTCACGGAGAATCAAGTGGAGACACTCTGTGGAGTCCGTTTCAACCCAAACTTTTCTAATCCCCATAGCCCATGCCATGTTGAGGCCAAGGAGACAAGCCCAAATCTCGGAGATAGCTCATCCCCATCTTCCATGTGGTATAAGAATCCTTTCAGGAATCTACCTGTTGAGTCTCGTACTAGACCCCCACAGGCACTGTTATGAGTAATAGTTGAGTATGCACTGTCAACATTCACTTTCACCCAATCCTCCTCTGGTGGTCTCCAATACTCTCGACTAAGGGCCAGGATAGCCCCTTGAATTTTCATCCCTGCTAGACGATCCTTTATGAGTGCCATACTTTCCACCTTATTCGTTGAACTTGGGGATTATTTTAGGCTAATTTGGATATAGTAGATAATATTTGAATTGTTAGCCAATTTTAGGAGATAATATAAATCGAAATTATGAGATATTGTGCTTAAATTATTTATTCGATTGATATCTTATTAAATAATATCTCTTAATATATAATGAATTATGGTTTTATCATAAGATAGTAAATAGTTAAAAGGAAATCCAATGGTGCAATTTTATTGGGTTACTTGAATTTTATTGGGCCTCTTTCTTCATCCCATTAAATTGACCTAGCCGCCAAGAGGAGATTTACGTTCGATTGAGAGAACGCACACGAATGCACCTACGAGTTTTGTTGATTCTTTGATTCATTGATCATTCCCCACATATTAAATCATCAATTCATTCCACTTTTCTCTCAATGACCAAGAGGTTCATATTAATCAATAATTCTCCTTTCTTTCCTGATGGCTTCCACTTTGCTTGCGGCTTGGAAGGGAAAAATTCATGAAAGCTTAAGTTCTTTGGGAGGCAACTTGGGAGGAGCATGGAGAAAGCTAGAGCCTAGGGTTTTACACTTGAAGACCACAAGGGAGTGTCTTTCTTTTTATCTTTTTAATTCAAACTTGAGATTATTTAGTTTTAAAGAATTTCGAGTTGTATTAATTGAGAACAATCTAGTTTTAGATTATTCTCTCATAACAAAAACCCCCCAATTTTGCATTCGAATTCATCTAGATTAGTTTTAGTCTCATATAGGTTTTAGAGTCATTACCATCTTGCATTTAGTTAGCTTAGTTTTATTTTGTTTGCATTTTTTTTAATCACCTAAATTCAACCTAAAGAAAACCCACAGCTTGCTCCTTGGAAGAATGACCTAGGTTGACCCTATATTGCATAATTAATTAGGACCTAGTTTAATTGACTGCTTTAGCGACAAAAGTAGGCTCATCAATTTTGGCGCCGTTGCCGGGGAGCAACGGTTAGACTTAGGTTTGAGTTTTTAGGTGACTTCGTAGGTAATTCTTTATTGCATGACCCAATCCTCTTCTAAAAAATTGCTAGAATTTGATCCTGAGATTGAGATGACAATTCAACAACGAAGAACTATGAGCTAGAACTCTTTTAGGCAATAGTTCCACATAAGCCCATTGTTAAATCCTTTGATTCGAAGGTCAATATGGACGATAATAATAATGATAATGCAATTCCAAATGCTCATATTGTTGTTAATGCTTGATGATAATGCAATTCCAAATGCTCATATTGTTGATCCTATTATGACCATTAATGAATTGGGTTCACACGATCTGCATTTTCAAAATTGGTGCATCAATTATCCTAATATTAATGTGAATTTTGAGTTGAAATCTGGATTGATACACTTACTTCCAAAATTTAAGGGCCTTTCGGGGAGGAAGCATACAATCACTTGAAGATGTTTCACATGGTTTGTACTTGCTATGAAACCGGTTAATGTGACCGAAGATCAAATTAAGATGCGTGCCTTCCCATTCTCTTTGGAAGGATGCGCTAAGAGCTGGTTGCTTCGTTTGCCTCCTGGATTTATTACTTCATGGAATCAACGAAGAAACTATTCTTGGAAAAGTATTTCCCAGCCTCGCACGTCATCTATCGGGAAAGACATAAGTAGATGTCAACAAATTGTTGGGGAGTCCTTATATGAGTATTTGGAGCGTTTAAAGCACCGTGTGTAATTCACCATCAAATTGTAGATACATTATTGATCGAATACTTCCATGAAGGGCTCTTACCTTTAGAGAGAGATTTGTTAGATTCATTCATGGCTTCTTGACTTGTCAATGATGCTTGGGAATTGACTAAAAAGAAAGCTAAGAACAACCAACAATTTGGTTCCAACCGAGTAAAAGTCAATGAGGTGGGATTGCTCTCTTCTATCGAGTCTGCCTAGGTTGATAGACTTGCATCTGGGAAAAAATGGCTATTCCCATATTTCTTCCAATATGGTCAATCCTATGGGGCCCTACCTTTTATCTTGTGCATCCCCATTTGCTCTCTAGCCACTCACTAGTCCCTACTAGAATTCTGTTGAATCTTGCAATGATTTTCTAGAGCCATACGCCATGTATGATCCTTACTCCAATACATATAATCTATGGCGTGACCATCCAAATCTTCAATATGGGAATGGCCAACCTCCACAATTCCTCCTCTCATTGTATCCCAAGTTTTCTTGATTCATAATTAAGCAACATACATTCGAAACTCTTCAAACACAAATTGGTCCAGTCAATATGGGGAATAAGATTCGCTCCACATTTGTACTTATCCCGAACTACCTTGACCCAGAATTCATCCCTTCGTGTTACAAGTCTCCATCCCAGTTTCATTAGTAGTGCTTGGTGTTGAAGACTAGCATGTCTCATCCCCAACCTACCTCATTTTTTATCCTTACACACCTCATCCCAAGCTACTAGATGCATTTTGCGATTCCTCTCTTTATCAAATGCCAATGCCAAGCTACTAGATGCATTTTGCGATTCTCCGCTGTGCTACCCCATAAGAAGGAGCGATTCTATTTATCCAGAGTCTCACAAACATTGCTAGGGAGGTGAAACGTTTGCATAGTATATGTGGGCATGGCTGAAGAGACCGCAGAGATAAGAGTCGACCTCCCTGCAAGCGAGAAAGAGGTTACCTTCCATCTTGACATCCTTTCTTTGACTTTGTCCATCACTTCCTGAAAAGTATCCTTCCCAACCTTCTTATGGTGGAGTTGGACCCCAAGATACTTCCCAAGATCCGCCGTTTGAGTAAAACTGAGGGTAGCGCTGAGATCCGTACACCTGGTGTGATTAACATTCTTGGAAAAGTAAACCCGGTCTTAGCAGAATTTACCTTAAGGCCTGAGCACTACAAAAATGGGACAGACACTCTTGTACCATTTCCGCTTGTTGAAGGGACGCTTTAGTGAACAAGATAATATCATCAGCAAAGAACAAGTGAGAAATCGGTGGGCCCTGCTTCCTGAGTCTAATAGGCTTCCATAATCCTCCTGCCATTCTTTCTTGGATCATATGAGCTAATTTCTCAATACAAATTACAAAAAGATAAGGCGACAGAAGGTCACCCTGTCGTATGCCACGGGAAGATTGAAAACACTCCGCCTTGCTACCACTCCATAATAGTTGCAAGTTAGCAATACTAACACACTGCTCCACCACCTGGATAAGGTTCAGAGGAAGGTTAATTTCATGAAGGAACTTCCAATTCACCCTATCATAAGCCTTCTCTAGATCTATCTTGATAGCCATGTACCCTTTCTTCCCACTGATATATATTTTATAATTAAATAGGTATATATTTTATGATATAAGTGGCTGGATTTATTAATATTTTACCTATTTAATTGTAAGATATATATTTTTATATCCTTTAGTTGATTATAGGATAAAAGAATATTTTGATATAAAATCTATCTATATCCTTTTCTTTTTTTCAGGTGATAATATATTTAAAAAAGGATAAGAAAGTATGAGAAAATATGAGAAAAATAGCCAGGGCAGCAACTATCTATATATGACATTATTGTGAAGGGATAATTACGTGGGGCCCATACAAGGAAAGGATAAAGTGAATGTTGCTAGAGATACGCACAATGAGCTAAAAGAAAAAGGATATGATATATCCTAATTAAAAAAGAAGCAGATCACGCACAGGAGGCCCAACACGCATAGCCCACGCAATATATATTAATTGAGAAAGGAGATCAGGGAGAAGCGCACGGCACGCAGAGAGATCGCGCAAATCGATGGACGAGATGCTTTGGACCACATTCGAAAGACGATACATGACACAAGTTGAGAACGAGAACGAAGGCGCTGAGCAAGAGAGGAGTTTTGGTTATCTTCATCATCTCCATGGAAAGACGGAAGGACCGTGGAGACGAGGGAGAAGCTTTCTTTTCTCTATCTCTTTATTCTTTGAACCTGAATTCTTATTTTTATCTTTTTATTATGGATTTTATTAGAGCCATGTGTGGCTAATTTTTCCTTTCAACCTAAGGGATCTATGAACTTGTTTGAGATTTAGAGATTATTCCTACGAATTATTTTTGATAATTTTATTTCAGTTTATTTAATCTTGTTTTATTTGCTATTGCTTCTTGATTGGCCATCATTGAGCATGTTTTGGGAGTTTAGGGTTGAACTTGGAAGAGGGAATCTTAAATTGATCTTGGGATTAAATAATGTGGAATTAGGTTTTAATCTAATTTGCGTATAGGATAGGCATATACCTAGAAGCTCCACATAATCAAATTAGAGTGAGCCCGATCTAAAAGACATCTTATTTAGTTGTGTGAGGCATTACATAATTAATTAAGGTAGGTATATAAATGGACCGGAAGGCATTTATAGACATTAATACTCTAGGTTAGCTGATTAGGTTAAGTCAAAATTAATTCAGTGGGGATAAAATCTAAGAAACAAATAAGGGATTAGTGACTCTAGGTTGCTCTTTTGATTAGTGGTAGTTTGTTTATTTTAATTTTAGTTTTAATTTCTTTTATCTTAATTAAATTCAATCTGTTTTTCTCAACTTAAACAAAATTGTGAGATTAATGCTTAACTGAAGTTGTGGGTACTAAGTCCTCGTAGAAATGATACTTTTCTTATCACTTTATTATTTGATACGACCCGTATACTTGCGGAGTTTTAGGCTATAAAGTTTTGCCCTATCACCTACCCATAGTCCGCATTGAATGAATCACCTCTTGGGCCACAATAATGTTTTTGAGCTAAGACACCCTGGCACAAAGCTGCACTGGTTAGGAGAGATAACATGGGTCATGAAGCATTTCATTCTATTAGCCACCACCTTAGTAACCACCTTGTATATGACATTACACAAACTAATCGGCCTGAGGTCTCTGAAAGTCTCGGGATGGTCTTTTTTTGGGATCAAACAATATGAGTCCCATTAACTTCCCGAATCAGCTCCGGATGACTAAAAATCTGCTTGACAAATTTAACCACAGCATGTCGTACCACTTCCCATTAATGTTGGAAAAATAACGCATTAAACCCATCCGGCCCAGGGGATTTGAGCTCCCCCATACTAAACAAGGCCTCTTTAATCTCTGCTTCTTCAACTTTCCTTGTACACACCTATGTTGATGCACTTCCAACAGCTTTGGATAGGAGACTCCACATATAATCTTCGTGCGATCGCTGATCTCTTCCTCGAATAGCTTTGAGAAGAATTCCGTCGGTTGAGATTTAATCACCTGCTCTTCAAAACACCAGTTCCCATCATTCATACAAATAGCATCAATTCTATTATTCTTCATTCGTCTGTTTGCTCGAGAGTGAAACCATCTCGTATTGGGATCACCTTCAACAAAATAGTTCACTCTAGCTTTATGTGCCCACAACAGAGCTTCCTGTGTCAAAGTCTCATCCAGCTCAGTACATAACTTTTTCTGAAGTTCCTCTAAATACAAGAGATTACCCCCTCTGGTTAGTGCTTGATTCACTCCATCCAGCCTACGAAGAAGTTGTTGCTTACGCTGTTGAATGTTCCCAAACACTTCCTTATTCCAACATTTGCAAGCAACTGCAAACCTCTCGATATTCTCCCCCACCCTTCAGAGGAGCTCCACTCTTTCTTAACTAAGTCGTTAAAATTCTCATGCAGAACCCTTGAGGCAATAAATCTAAACGGTCGCTGAATCTATTCGTGTGAGGAAGTTCCTTCCATTCTCACCAAGAGAGGTCGATGATCATATTTATAATGTGGCAAGTGAAAGAGTTTGGCATTTAGAAACTTTTCATCCCATGCTGTATTCACAAGAATACGATCCAAACGGGCTTCCGTGCTCCCTCGTTTCCACATAAAATTCGGTCCGTCAAACCCCATATCCATCAAATTCATGTGTTTAAACCACCTGAAAAATTCACTGTCTTTTGAAAGCTTTGAGGATGCATTGGATTGTCTTTCCTTTGCAAACAAGGTGGCATTAAAATCACCCCCAATACACCAAGGCCCTCTCATCGACTCCCTAATTTGAAAGAGCTCAGACCATAGAGTGCGTCAATAAACACGGTTAGGGTTCGCATACACCACTGTTAAGAACCATTTTCCCGTTCTTTGAGATTCAATTTGCAAGTGCATAAACTATTTATGTTGTTTAACAACCACAACCTTAATAGACCCCTCATCCCAAAGACACCATATACCCCCACTATATCCTTCTGCAGCTGTATAGGAATAGTTTTAAAACCCGAGATGACGGATACGTCGGTCGGTCTTGGAATCATTTGAACGTGTTTGAAGAAGGGCTAAAAAATTCAGTTGATAATGCTTTTTGAGTTCTCGTACTAGGCTTGGAAATGACTGCGAGCCTGTACCTCACGAATTCCATATTATGTAGTTCATAAAGACTGGTTAGAGAGTGTGAGGGCCATACCACTGCCTGAATGAACTTCTATATCCATTCTAAGATCCTTAGTAATTTCCTGTGACCCCAGAACCATTTCATCCTCCTGCATCCCATCTGAAAGTGTCTCTCCATTGTGCTTTATTGTTGGCACGTGAACCTGCTCAGTTTGCAAGAGTCCCTTGACGTGCCTACCTTAGACTCAGGCACAGATAACGGCTTATTCACAGTTGTAGCTTCTTTTGGCGTAAGCTCTTGAAGAGGTAGATAATTATTAGTAACATCCACTAAGTAGGCCCCTTCATCCACTAGCTCCTTAGTTCTTGACTTTTGCCTACTACTTATGCGATTTTCCTTTCCAAATGTCTTTTGCTTTTTTTTTTCCTTTTGGACCCCACAACAATCCATTCTGATTTTCCCTTCACGACATCCTTACTATTAGCAATCACAACATCCTTACTATTAACTTTGGACTTTTTCAAATCAAGAACCACTCCTACTTCCTTTTTTTTATCCAATAACGATGCCCCACCATCACATGTGCTCACTGGACCTTTACTAACTCCCTTCAATTTGTCTCCTATCTTTACTCCCCCAATCCCGCTCTTCACGCCCCCGATCCCTCTATGGCATTATTAGCTCGGCGAGATTCACGGCGCAACAGCATTTGAGGACCTAGAAAATTACGCCGTTCGGGACCCGTACAATGAACCTCGGTGTTCTGATTTTCTGTTACACCAGCGTCCACCGCCCCAGTTAAGCCTTGCGTCTGGTAACATTCGCCTTCCTTTCTTGTTAAGCCTTGCATTGCCGTTGAGTGCTCTCGAGTCACCGTGCTTTGTTTTCCATTTGGCCGTACCTCACCGTTCCTAACCTTCCCCACGTGCGTTGTCTTACTATGAACAGCCCCAATCCCAGTAGCATCCTCCTTCATCCTTGCCTCTTCGACCACGTCGCTCCCCATCCTGTCCAGACATACTTTCTGTTCATGCCCATAGAGCCCACACCCAAAACATACTAGATGCAGGCCCTCATACACCAACTGCTTTGTTTCATCGAACACCATGAACGCCGACAAAAGAGGTCGTTGAAGGTCAATTTCTACACATATACGCGCAAAAGCTCCTTTATCATATATGGATGTCGATCGATCTATCTTGATTATTTTCCCTATCATATTCCCTATCAATCCTAGCGACTCTACTGTATAGAACTCCAATGGCAAACCCGGGATCCGTACCCAAACAGCAACCCTTCGTTGACGGTCTGCTTTCCATGGGTTAAAATTCAGCCGCCATCGTTGCACCAGAAGGTAATGATCATCAATCTTCCACGGACCTTGTTGGTCGATTTTCTTGATGGCAAGTGAACCAGTCGAACAAGTAATAAAGTGTAAGTAGAGTATCGTCCCACAGAGACTGAGATACCAAAGAGTGACGCGCGATTGCTATGATAGTTGTATATTGGGATGAGAGGTTGTTATGATTATGCTACTAGCAAAAGTAAACATAATGACTTTAAACGTGAGAAGATATCAGTAGGAGGTTAGGCTGGACTCAGAATCACCCTTAAGTGCATCAATCCCCCAGTTGCTCTACCCAATGCTATAGCATCTATACTGCAAGCTTCCGCAATTGCTACAGCATAGCTACTACTTACAAAGTTATTTGGTTAACCCACCTCTATAGTCTACCGAAGCTTCCGTGTTCGATACATATGATGCTAACTATACTCCTTCCATATTCCTATGACAACTTTCTAGTCAGAGGATTTGCGCTACGCTCAGGGTGATATGGTTATGAGAGGTAGACCCATTCCTGAAGCCTACAATAATAGGTCAAGCCGTCCACGGGCTTCCTAGCAAATACTGTTTCTCAGAGGTCTAACCCCAACTCCTTGCCAGTAAGCTAAGGCCACAAATCTAGCCCTTAACTTCCGTTAACCGACTAGTAATTAAAACACTGATAAGCAAACCAAATTTATTGAATTAAGAACTTGCAACTGGGTTCATTCAACAACTTAAAGACCCATCCTCGTCCAGCCATATGAAAATCAGTTCATGACTGACGAGGGACACACAAAACAGACACTAACAGAATGACCCATGATCGAGAAAACAAAGATAAAAAGGGAAACATAAAGCTTTGATGGAATTTCCAACGGCGTGGTCGAGGTCCTGTCACGTCACCACTCTACTTCTTCTTCGTTCCGTTGTACTGCAGGGAAGGATGCTGGGTTGTCCTGGAAGTCTCATGCTCTTGTGAAATCTCTCACTCTTCTCTTGAGTCTGCCGAAAGATAGAATCTTGTTTTATGGCTCTCCGACTCTCTTAGGGTTGGCTCCGCTGTTTCCTTTTATAATCAGGCTTTTCTTGCATTGTAAGTTATAGTGAGCTGGGCCTTTCCTAATCCATTGGGATTTATTGTGTCTCTAGATCCAAGTAGATTGCTTCTGTTGATTCTACGGGATTCTCCAAATCTGTTAGTTCCGATCCTCCGCATCTTCTATTCCGTTATATCAGCAACCTAACTGTTAGAAGCGCCCTTTTCTTTTATTCCTGAAATCATCTGGGTAAAAAGGTCAGAGAACATACCGCATAGCATTGTGTCCTTTACTTTGCTATAGCATTCGTGATGCCTTGTATTGCACTTCGACTCCCTGTCAGAATGCTATAGCATCGTATCAACTCTACTATACGTTCTTCTTTAAAAAACCTGTAATTTGTTTCATTCTTAGCACATGCAAATGATTTCTACTCTTTAGTCCCTATGTCATGAATGTATGCCTTTTTGCTTAAATTATCTGCAGTTACGCTTGTATTTAACATTCAATTCAGTCAATAAGTATAAGGAAAACATGGTACGATTTGTGCTCATCATACCTTTTATAAAGCATAGTCTCTGTCTTTTTTACTCGAAAATGACACGATATAATACTCATTGCTCAATGGAACTACCTTTAATGGTTGTTGGGGCTTCCACATTCTCCGCACCCGATCAAAAAGCACATGTTTCGGGATCGACATGCCTAATACCTTGATAATGAGGGAGTTCATCCAAGGCTTGCACCGCGCCGTATATTGTTCCTCATCACAGATAGCACCGGGAACTGGCTCATTGCCTCATCTTCCTCGTCTTCCTCCATCAATGATTTATCAGCTCTATCTGTGGTCTCTAGCTCAGCATTCCTCTTAGCAAAGAAACTCTTCCATCCACTCACTATGTCATCTGCTTCTGCGTGATTCACTAGAAAACCCAAGCCTCCCGGAGATAACAGCTTCTCCATGTAGGAGACAGAGATTGGCCGTCGGTGACGGTTTGCATCTCAGTAGCGCCGCTTTTTCCCAGTTCATGTCGTGCACCATAATTGCCTCTTCTATCGTCTTTACATATGGTGTTCCCAACCCATTACCAAAACTAGTATCGGCTCCCTCATCATTTGTTATTTCAGTCTGGAATTTGTAATTTTTTGCATCATGCCCGATCCTTCCACAATCATAGCAGTAGTTCTGGAGCCTCTCGTACCTTACAGTGACCCAAAATGGTTCCCGTTGGGGTCTAGGAACCCAAAAGCCAGGGATAAGAGGTTCAAGGATATTAACGAGGACTCGGGCTCTGATGAAAGTTCTAGAGAGTCTGTCTTGCATCTTTGGGGCTTCATATATTAGAAATTTCCCCACTGCATTGCCCAATGTGATGGCATTTTCACAGTCGAAGGCCACATGTGGAAGGCCATGGAATTGGATCCAAAAGGGGCACCAGTCAAAATTGACTTCCTGGAAGACCATATATTCATCCCAAGGTTGAAGATTCAGTAGAACTCTCTGAATGGACTATGGTCGTCCCTTTAATACTCGGTGATGATCCTCCTGCCTTGTAAAATGGAAGAGGAAGGCGTTCTTATCGGGCATCTCATGGATTTCCATACCTTTATCAAGCCCCCAACCTTTCTTGATCATCGCTATTACGATACCTCTATTGAGGGTCTTGTCAGTCTCCAGACGCCCAACAAGGGCACGTCCCTTTTGAGCATTTCTTGAGTCACTCAGGTTCAAACATACCTCTTTGTTACGCTTGTGTCCACTACTGTTTGAGACTTTTTCCATACTTTGAAATATGGTATTTGCCCAAAGTCGTGAATGGCTGAGAGCAAGCAAGCAGAGCCAGAGACAAAACACGGTAAATAAAGTTTTAGGAGAAAGAGAATGGGGAGTCCCTCCCAAGAGGATAAGGAAATCTCTCACAGTCGGAGAGGGATGACTCTCATTGAAGGAGAGGGAAAATTCTCTCACAGAAGGAGAGGGATTGGATAATTACAATATGTTTAACTTAATAATAATTAAGCATGGGCTCACCTATATATATAAACATCTATAAAAAATAGTTACTTCCTATACCAATTGGGGACTAATTGACGGGAGTGCAGTCCCCATTGACCACTCCTTCGAATTGCAGCCACCACTACTCCCCTGCTGCCATTTTTTAGATATTCCAGCAATTATTCTGGACCATTTTTGAAATTTATCAAATCATGTTAGAAGAAAAGGTTAAAGTTAGTGCACAGATCCAACGGAACAATTGTTGTACAGTGTTGTGGAAAAGGAAAATGGATTAAATAATGGTGTGATGATAAAAAAACAAACATAAAGAATGAAATGAAAGAACAGAAAGCTATCGTATATTAGATTATTAGTGCAGAATAACTATGAGTGCACAATTTTCACAACCTATAAGTGCAGAATATTAATGACCCGATATGGAAAAGAAATAGGGTAATAGTATAGTAGTGTTTGAAATGAATCTTCAAGGCAAGAATTTGAATATAGTTACTCAGAAATGAATGAAGATAAATTTGATGTACTTGAGTAACTAAATAACTATTAGAATTCATGGATAATGAAGCACATACTCATTAGTCCAAATGACTAGAGTTTCAAAATATCATCCTAGTAATGGTTAATGGACTAACATTTAATGCATTAATGAACATTCATAATGCTTGGAATATCTTGGCCAATAAGGATTTATCCAATATGCATAAGATTTTCACAAATTGAATTCTTTTCTGGAGATAAGCTTGAAACTCATATAGATAGTCAACTTGTTAGATATAAGATCTAACTTGATTGAGAATAAAGAGTGAGGAGTTCAAGCATTATATTGAATACCAAAGATCAATATGTGAATGTGAGGGAAAATTCAACTGATCAAATTTGAAGCATATCTGACATTCAGTATACAATATTAACTTCCAATTTTAAAATATCAATTGAATGCAATCAAAATATTTTTCAAAACGTTTGTATGCATTTTCACAAAATAGAGTAAATTGAAATTCAAAACAAATTTTAGAATTGTGCATTTCGAAAACATAAACTCAGAAAGTTATGCACAAATTCACTTACGGTCCATCTAGCAATCTGAAAATATTTTGAAAAACATAAATGATTGATTGCTAATGGAGTGCAATAATGGACAAGTATTCATTACCCAAAAATGAATATACAATCACAGTATGAGGTAAGAATTAGATATCACCATAATTCCTCTTGTCCTTGTAGAAGCTTGTCGGGTTGATGTAGATGTGTCCTTTTTCTCGTTCACCATCAACATCATACATAGCTTGTTTAGCTGCCTCAAGACTTAAATTATTTCTCTATGCAGTTGCTTGCTTGAGAAGCTTTTTCTCATCCTACAAAACCATATAAGACTTTTTCTTTCTTGGTATCCAACCTTGCTTGGATCCAATAATTATTAGCTTGTAGGAATAAAATTCACATGCTCCAAGAGTATAATCGAGATCAAAATAATTGAGCACAATGAATTAAACATGATTTTATGCATAAAAGAAATATTTCCTTTTCAATATGCATAAAGAATTAAACCTATTGAACATTGCAATCTCTTTCAAAAATAGATCGGGATGTGAGAACTCAATTAAAAAAAAATTGTAATGCTTATTCCCAAGGCTACAAGATATAAAACCTCAATGAATATTTCAGATGATAGAATAGGAGGTTTTACTGATGTATACCTTAGCGTTAGATACTTGGAGGATTGACTTTGCTTAACCATTGTCTTTTTATGTCATATTGATTCTTCATATGTCTTCCCATAGGTATCGACAAAGCTCTCTCAGAAGATATAGACTTCAGTTGTCTTCTATTTGATATTTGAGAGATTCTTCTCTTCTTGTTCTCCTCAAGATAGTTGAACGGTACTCTATGGTAATTTGTTCTTGAGGTAGAAGATACTTTTCTTGTATGTATCCATTGCTTCTCACGGTTTGACATTGTAGTTCTAGCAATGGGTGCTCCGAGATTTCTCCTGTTTGATGTTGAAAGTGGAGCTATGTACCCAAGAGGGGGGGTGAATTGGGTATATTAAAACTTTTTAAAATCTACTCTGTTTTTAGACAACAAAAACAGAGATGAACAGAGTAAAGAAGAAGTGCAGCTGGACACAGAGATTTATACTGGTTCGGTCCTAACAACTTGACCTACATCCAGTCCCCAGACTCTCTGGGATTTTCCACTATCACAAAGATTACACACTCTGTACTTAAAGAGTAGTTCTCTCACTAGAACTCACTCCCCCTTACAAGTTGTAATCAATGAACTCCCAAATCACCAAGTCCCCTTGACTTGTGATTCTTTACAATAAATGATTTACAAGTAAAAACTCTCTCCAAGAGTAAATGATGATAAACACTTAAGCTTAAATATCAAAAGACACAATACAAGTGAAAACTGAAGAGTAGTTGAAGAACTTTTAATGCAATGCGTTTTCAGTTGTTGTAGTTGTTGAGAAGACTTGAATGCAGCTCTATTTATACTAAGAGAGCATTAAATGACCGTTGTAATCTTCTTTATAGCCGTTGCCTTCATTAACCAAAGTTCTAGGCAAGTTTAGGTCTTCTTCTCTCACTAATCTTCACTTAATCCAGCTGTCCAGATGTTCAGAGTTGACTCTCTGAAGATTAATCCGTTGGAGTAGCAGCTTCTTGATGTGGTAATCATTCTTTAATGCTTTGCAAACGTGTGCAGGTGGATTGCCCAAAAGAGTGCAAGTTTCTGGGTTTGCATTTAATGTTCTGACATCACCTTTTGCTTTTGCTTCAAACCTTCAATGTACACTCTCTAATCTGTCTGAAACTCAGTAATAAAGTGATTAAACATGTCTAGGAATATTAGAGAATACTCATAGGAAGTATTAAAATCAAACACGAAGGTATAGCAAAATCGTCAGATTTGAATTTCTGAATTCGCTCAGAAACCTGGAGGTTTCTTTTCAAACCTGGAGGTTTTCGAAGTGACAGAGAAGCATTACTCTCTCTGAGTATCAAAACCTCGAGGTTTTCTCTGAAACCTCGAGGTTTTACTTTGAGAGTAAAACCTTGCAAAAACGCGATAAAAACAAACCTGGAGGTTTCTTTGGAAACCTGGAGGTTTCAAAATCAGTGAAAGTTCATTTGCTCTGGAACTCACAAACCTCGAGGTTTGGAGCAATACTCGAGGTTTTGCTAAAATCATTGAAAGTCGAGTTTTGATCCAAAGACAAACCTGGAGGTTTTATTGCAAACCTCGAGGTTTTCATAGATAGGAAACGTTGATTGCTCTCTGGATCCCAGAAACCTGGAGGTTTCTAACAATACTCGAGGTTTTGTATTATTTTCAAAGTTCTCAGTTTTGTGACAAAACAGAAACCTGGAGGTTTCTCTGGAAACCTCGAGGTTTTCAATGTTGTGTAAAACCATTTGCTCTCTGGACGTAGAAACCTGGAGGTTTTCGCAAATACTCGAGGTTTCACCTTGTTTTTCAAAATACTAAGTTTGGCGCCAAAGCATAAACCTGGAGGTTTCAAAAACTAGTGTGAAACTATTTTCTCTGGAAGTCCAAAAACCTCGAGGTTTCTTTACAAACCTCGAGGTTTCACATAAATTTGTGAAACCAAGTTTACGCGAGTTAAAACACAGAACCTTGAGGCTTCCTTTGTAAGGTCAAACCTCGAGGTTTTTGGGCAAACCTCGAGGTTTGCTCTCACTCAGAATTTTCCAATAGCTGAGAGCAAATCCTCATCCTTTGTTTACAATTATTGACAATCATCAAAACCCTTAGAGAACTAACAGATGTGAGTCTCCTTTTAGGCTCATGAGAAACTCTTGGATTTTTCTTCATCTTCTCAGTACCCTTATGTCCATTGATTTTCAAATTATCTTGCACACATAAAGCACTAGATGGACATTTTGGTACCCACTTATACTTGGGTCCTTGATCATTAGTATTGGACCTTACTTATCCTTTAGGAACCCAAACAAATTTATTCCTCACATTAGAATTAGAATTTCTCCTCATATAGCATGTGTGAGAAATATGACCAGACTTTCCACAATAATTACAAATAATATAATGATGCTTTTTATGAGCAGTTTTGCAAGTATTGTGTCGATCATCGAGTGAAAATTGAAATGAATCTCGTTTGAATATTCTTTCTTCCCAATAGATTTTCCATCATTATTATTATTGAAAACATTTTTGCTTTTCAAACTAGAATCAATGATTGGTTGAAAAACAATTTTACGCATACTTTCAAAATCGTTTTTCGTATCTACAGAGGAAGGGTTGAAGTTGTTTACCACATATGCATTTTGAGCTCCAGAGAATGATTTACCATATTTGTGCATGATGAGCTCTTCCTGAGAATCCTCATTCTCTTGTTCTTTCGTGTTGAATGGATCATGGAAGTGTTCTAAGATTTCTCCTTCTTCATCCTCAACTTCCAATTGTTCATCAATCATGGATATACAACTTATAGCTTCAGATGAACTACCAACACTATCAACTTCAACATATTTGTTAAAAGCATATATAGAATCAAGAGTATCCCAGATTTTTTTAGCATTAGAGCATCATTTGATTTTTACAAAATCATTTTCGGTTAAAGCACTATACAAAATTTTCATTGCTCTAATGTTCAACGAAAACATTTTCTTTTCTTTTTCTGTCAAATCCTTTCTTGGTTTGAAATCAAAAACATTTGTAAAAACATTCCACATATCAAAATCAGTTGCTTTGATAAAACTAGTCATTCTAGTTTTCCAAAACCAAAAATCAATATCTTTTAAAAATGGTGGAACAGTGTAATCAAAACCTTCAGAAAGCGAACAACACCCAAAATTAGCCATTGTAACTCTTGAGACGGTTAAGTCCTTTAAACAAGAGCCCCCTCTGATACCAAATGTTAGAACCAGCTGTCACCCAAGAGGGGGGTGAATTAGGTGTAAGATAAAAAAATTAGAAACTTTGAAAATCTTTTCACAACTTAATGAAGGTAATAAATATGAATATAATTATTCATAAATCAATAGTCAAATATTCAAATAAATATATACTGGAAATAATATATGTTGGAATTATAAGAGCTTAGGGAAGAAAATATGCAAACTGTGATTTATCCTGGTTCGGCCCAATCCACGATGACCTACGTCCAGTCCCCAGGCTCCTCCTGAGATTTCAATCCACTATCTCCCTCAAGCTTTAATCGGGTACTTGAGAACCACTACAATCCCACAAGTTTAGCCGGGCACTTGTGCAGCCTTTTACAAATCTCTTACCGAGATACTCCCCCTTACACACCGTAAGGATACAACCTTTGTGATGAATGATTACAAATAATCTTCTCTCTCAGAAGTGATAAGATGAACACTAAAGTGCATTACAAAGAATCTCACTCTCTAATAAATTATATGATCACTAAGAAAATAGAGAGAAAATGAGATAGACATCAGAAGGCATTTGTGACTGAGAAGGAAATTGTTTCGTTGATCGCTTAGTTGTCTTCTCTACCTTGAATGCTTCTCAATTTATAAGCAGCGGATATTAAGATGTTGGAAGAATTCGTCCATTGAAGTTACCGTTGTGAATAGTAAAATGATGAATAGTAACTGATCCGTTGAAGCATTTTCGTCCGTTGCGCTTCGGTCCATTGGTCGTTGAGCTCATTTAATAATATGACCATTGTGAGCATTCGTCCGTTGGAGTAAACCATCCGTTGTTGCTTGTTGGAGAAAAATAACTGTTGAGATATTCATCCGTTTGAGTATTACCGTTGGAGCTTTGAGTGTATATGACAGTTGGAACTTCTTTGTTGTCTCCTTGTTTTGTCTCCCACTTGACTTTGTTAAATCATCATTGTGGCTTTCACGTTTGTCTGCTGGAATATTTTGGTAGTCGATGAAGAACGTTAGACGGTTGAACATATCATCGGTATGAATAGTAACCAAGCCATTTATTTTAGTTTCTTCAAGATCTTCACTGCAATCTTCATATTCTCTATTGTTTATCTGTTTAGAGAGGATTAGAAGTAGTATGAATGATCACGGGGTTCATCTGGACATTCAGCATAAAAATCAAAACTTCCCGACACGGTGATTTTCATGTTTCACGTCATATAAGCGTTTTAGCACATAACTCAACTACCAGTAGCCATATCTCTTCGAATATAACTCCAAAATTAACAAGTTAAATATCTCTGGAAAGCTCTTGATGTCTTCTTTCCAGTGAAAGAAGAATCAACTCAAAAAACTTTGTATTTAGACCGTTATGATCCGATGAACGACGACTGTCTAGAAAACATAGTTCCAGCAATCTTCAACTTTTGAAATTCGAATCTCCTTTGTCTGAAGCTCTTTTTGGTTTCTTCCAAATTCTGTGAAACACTTGTTAAGTCTAGATTCATATGGAATTGGTTTCACTTCATTTCGTTGTGTATAACGTGAGATATAGACAGAAAACCGAAGCTATGCTGAGTTGATTCCAGAATCACATGTGTCAACTTTCGAAGGCCATATCTCCCTGGTATGAACTCCGTTTTGCGTGGGGAAAATTGTGGTTGAACGAATTTTGAGTCTAGTTTCATATACCACTGGTTTCCGCTCAATTGGATGTGTATTTTGTGAGATACACCCAAAATACCGAAGCTTGGTCTGCTATGTGGCATGAATTTCACTGTCAATTTCCACAATTTGTTTCTCTTTCATCTGAACTTCTTTGGACTTGAATTTGATCTCAAAATGACGCATTGGGAGTCTAGTTTCATCCAAAATTGGTTTCACCTCAATCCGACGTCTGGTTTGGGAGATATCATCGAAACACCAAACGTCGCCATTGAAAACAGAAAATAGAGGCAAACAAAGTAGGATGAACAGTAGCATACTCACGCGGGCTTACTCGAGTAATTCATTCCAATACTCGAGTATGAACATTGGCATACTCAAGGATGAACAGTGACATACAGTTACTGTTCATCCATACGGTTACTGTTCATATATACGGTTTGTAGCTCAAAAATTACTCTTCATGATGATGCTCCAAATAGCTTAATTTAGCACTGAATTAAGTCTTTCTGACTTCCGTTTTGATCATCGAGACTTCATGTATGGGCATTATTCATGTATACGGTGTACTATTTACATATATGATACTATTCATGCTGATGCTTCAAATAGCTTAATTTGACTCCGAATTAAAGCTTGATCATAGAGACTTCCAGTATCACAAGAACTTGAGTGTTGATATTCCCATTATGTTGTGCAAGTTCTTCATTCTTTAGTCTCTTCTCTTCTTCTAGATTATTCTTCATGATTCGACTTGGACTAATCTATATTAAACAAGGTAGTTAGTCAATGTATATGATACAAACTTTTTACTATGGATAATGGCATCAATACAAGACATCATCAAAACTAATCATATCCAACACATTTTCATTTTGTTTTTCATTAATCCTATCAGTTTGGTTTGAAATGAATCCCAATATCAACTTCCCGTTATGTGGAAAGAAGTAGGAATTATTTTGGGAATTACTTAGAATATCAAGCTGCATAAGTTTTGATCGATTGGCATATGGGTTGGTATTTTGTTTGAGTAAATATATAACGGGGTTTACTTTCTTGTAGGTCGCCAACGATTAGGGGTTTGAGCTTCTGCCACCAAGACAATAAGTCGTTGGCATGTTTTTCTTGCCCACATCGAGAAAGTTGCGAGAAAGAAAGCAAAAAGCTTTTACAAAGGTAATCCTTCATAGCAATGCAAAGCAAATCTTTATCTAGTTTTGATGCTAATAGGTTGATCCCTAAGCCTCTGTTCTAGATGGTATGAACTATGAAGCAATCCTTTTTGTGCCTTCTCTTGTTAATAATTATTTCTTTATTTGAATGTTCATTTTTTTGTTTTAATGATTTTCGGCAAGCAGATTTCTATGCAACTGCAGACTTGCCCTACTGAGAACGTTGGTGAATGTGGCGATTCAGATGGGTGGGAAGGGGAATTGTTCCCTGGCATTCTCACAATTAATATTTTGTAGTAGTAGTTGTCTAATTTATTTCTAGAATTTTTTAGTATGAAGTTGACCTTAAAGTTTGCTTGATTATGCAGAGATGTATTTTGACAGAGGAAACTTTTTTGACTTTACTTCCTTTGGTGAGTAATTGAGTATTCTTTATTTTTGGATGAAAACCTAGTACATGGATTTGTGTAGCTAGTTATTCATACAATAGCAGTATGGTACAAGGAATTACTTCTATGCTGGGAAGATATAACATGTTGTAGTTTCAATTAGGAAAGAGGACTTTATTCTTTAGTTCATCTTGAAGGTGAATGACTCGAGCGAACTATCTTATAAATATGCCTCCAATCATTTATTATTGCACAATTGTAAGAAACTGTGTTAAGACCACTGATTCATAATTTCTTAACAAAGTTTTGTTAAGCCTCTGTACATACTTCTGCTTTTATTTGAACGTTTAATATTTAGGTTATCACTGTGCAGTTTGGAGGAATGTCTATTCTAGCAGGTCATATTACAACAGAGAAACTTACTAAATTTATACTATACAGTGAATGGCTTATTTATTCAACCTGGTGGGTGGGAGACAGTATATCATCGTGTCAAGTTCTTCACATGTTCACAACGTTGAACAAGTCTTTTGCTTTTCTCCTTTTATTTGGTGGCCACCTTTAATAAGAAGATTACCTTTCATTAGATAAGTAATAGGAAACATAAAAAGAACTCATAGGGCTGAAGGTGCAATTTTCTTCGGATTTTCATAATTAGTTAAAATTGATATTGAAATTTGGATGTGGCTTTGTTACAGGAATGAAGCTGCAGAGGTTAACTGGGAATATTGAATTTATAAATGTATCTTTTCACTATCCTTCAAGACCAACGGTAGATCTGTCCTTTCCTAAATTCTTCATTTGGCTTCTAAAAAATATTTGATACTCTTTTTGGCGCTAAACACAATTGCTTCAATGCATTATGAATAGTGCTGGAATAATTTGTGCATGGATAATCAATAAAGTTGTAAATTATCTTGTTTACTTTAGTACTCATTTAAATAGCTTTTGCTGAGAAGAAAAGATCCAGTCACTTTACTTTTTCGTTTTTTTGGATGTTGGTTAATGTTAATGGGGAGAACTAGTAATTTGAGTTGGGCATAATGTGGTGGAGAGAAAGAATTGGATTTGTTGGACAGGTTATTGATTTGACTTTTAGAATTGGATTTCTAAAAGTTTTCTTTGTGCAGGAACCTAAGCTCTTCAGAATGGATATTAGTTCAAACATAAGATATGGATGCACTGGAGAGATTATGTAAAAGGATGTTGAATGGGCTGCAAAACAAGCTTATGCCCATGACTTGATCTCAGCACTTCCTAATGGCTATGAAACACTCGTTGATGACCCATGACTTCATCTACTGCTGACCTATGTGTTCATAGCATTAAAGAACAATTATACATCTTGCTGCTGCTGCTGATGTTTTTGGATCAAAGAATTTGACTGAAGCAGGTTCTCAAAGGCCTAAAGGGGTAATATCATTGTGAGAGCCAAGCTTTGATTGATAGCCAGGAGGAGCCAAGTTTTGGATCAAAGAATAATTTTGTTTATGTATAATTCTTTAGGATTGCTACTGTATATATTTTTTTAAAATTTGAAGAGTTAAAAAAAAATTGATTTTTTCATTCTATAGCTACTTGGTGTATAACTTATTTAAGATTTTTGTGCTTTTTAGTTTATTTTGTTGGTAACATTGGTGTTTATATTTCATTTTGTTTATTTATAATTTTTTAGGATTGCTATTGTACATATTTCTACATATACTTTTTTAATACAATATTCAGTATTATTTATATACATTTTCTTATTTCGTAATTTTTCATATAATTTTTGTATTTTTTTAATTTGGTAATTATTTGTATTTATTTTTATCATTTTTTTTTTTGAATTGAGATTTGCGACGGAAAACGAGTTCCATTGCAAAAAATGGAATGTTGCGACAAAATCAAATTCCGTAATTTTTTATGTAATTTTTATATTTTTTAATAATTTTTATAATTTTTTTAATAAAATGAATTTTACGACGGAATTCAATTCCATCGCAAATTTTAGGAATTTGCGACGGAAAATAATTCCGTCGCATATTTGGAAATTTGTGACAAAATTCCTGAAATTTGCGACGGAATTTATTTTCCGTCGAAAATTCAAAATTTGCGACGGATTTTTGATTTTATGTCACAATTGCGATGAGGTTTTTTGCGAACTCCGGAGTTCATTTTGCAACGGAAAAAACTGATTTTTTTTGTAGTGTATATTGGAGGAATGAATCATAAATTTCACTAATAAAGTAACATTTCTGGCTACCTAAGTTGCCCGAACTTAAAATTGATACACTTGATGGGCCATGGTTTTTGAGTCCATACCTACACAACTTATGGGTTCACGATTAACACTATAATCCTTCAGCTTAAGCAATAATTGGTAACTATTGACCTTTTTCACTGTTCCCCTTTGTTTTATTGGTATTCTCTAGCTTAGCATGAATCTACCCATATATTCCACGAAATTCTTGACTAATGGGTTTTTCTAGCAAGTTCACTTTGGAGAAGGCATCAGAGTCTGTATTGCTTGATTGATTGTGTTTGATCTAGCAGATATAGTCTCTTTGTGTTGAAGTTCATGGGATATTAAAATGTCAATTCAATGACAATATTCCGCAGCCTTTCTCATGTTGATGGATTTTCAAAATATTGCCCCCTCCCCCTCTGTTTTTTTACTCGTTTTCTTTCTGTGATATATATTCACCACTTATGAATTTTGTGCTGCTTCATAGTCAGTTGACTTTTGAGATACAATGCTTTTAAGTTGCTATCAGCAAGGATATGTCTTATACAAGTCTCTTTTTGGTCCAATACAGGGAAGTTGCTCGTGTTATATGGGGATATGTGGACAGAATAATGGGGCAGCCGGGCAACCATCGTTGATCAGAGAATCCTCCAGAATAAAATACCCGTCAGGCCTTTTTTTCTTGTTTTAGGAGTACCCTAACTCGTGCAGATTCTGGATCTGCTTCAAGAAACTGGAAATGGATTTTGTGATGTAGTTTTGCATCCTACTCGTAAGAAAAGAATTGAGAAACTGTCATCTGCGACTGCAAACACAAAAGCACATCAAGCACCATTTTAAAACATGCTTTTCTATGGACCTCCAAGAACTAGGAAAACAATGGCTACTAGAGAGTTGGCTCTTTAATCTCTATATGATATTGTACTTCTCTTGTCATTTTAGTTTTCAATTATTTCACGCTATTCTCTTGAATGTAATACTTGACAGGGCATGTTAAATTTTTGTGGTTTATATTATAGTAATAATTGGAAATATTAACTGATGCTATTATAAAATATAAGCAATTTCTTCCTTATTTTTTGAAATTTATATGTTCTATTTGTCAATAGTGTACACCCTATTCTAGGGTTACAACAAAGTCAATCAAAGTTAGGTTGTCTTTTTAATCTTTTTTTCCCCAATGTTTTCATCCAGGGACTAGACAATGCATAGATTACTAAAGGAGATGTTGCTCCCCTGGGATCACAGGATGTTAGAAATATTCATCGATTGTTTGATTTGATTGGGCTAAGAATTCTAAAAAGGGATTGTTACTTTTCATCTAATATCCATTGGGATCTTCATTCCTTATAGTAGTCCTTTCCCTTGCCACAAACCTTCTCGGTGCCCTTGATTCAGCTATGGCAAATTGTATTGATGAGTTTCTCCTTTCTTCCATTAAGTTAGTGCATGGGGATATTTGTAGGTAGGTTCAACCAAATAATTTTTATCTGTAGTGACATGTCACATTTTATCGTGGCCATGCTGTTATTCATTATTTGTCCCTGATTGATAGGGGGATTTTGGAGTCTGACATGGTCAACAAATTTTTGAAAATATAGAATATCTTTTTTTTTTTTTTTGAAGTTTTTAAGAAAAAACATCTAATGTCCATTTCTATGATTGCCGACTACTACACTAGAAGTAAAAGGTGGGTAACTCCGTTAAGATACTTCTTACAAGTTAACCTAAGGCAATTGAACTAACACCGATGTAACACAATACAAGAAAACTAACCAAGGTGATATTTGCATTTTTGTTTATCTGATAAAGAATTTTTTACAAGGAAAAAAAGGCATATATGTAGTTTCAATATCTCTTTAAAGCATTAAGACGACATCCTTCAACCCCTAAAGACTAATTATCCCTAGGAGTAAAGACCATCAAAGTGGGTTTTGCCACTCCCAATAAAAGCTTTTTTATGCACACGACTTAGTTCAAGACCAGAACATCACGTTTAAAAGAATTATGTCAAGCTTTGTTGGTTTCAACTTGACACATATTTTTTTTTCTTTAGAAAAATAAGTGTAATGTATAACAACGAATGCCACAAGTTTGCGAAAGCGTGAAAAAATATTTCGGTAAGCAAAATGGCACGTGAACTGATGAAAAGTGACAATATGATAATAAATCTTTACACATATATTCTACACATAGATTGAAATTTGATAAATAGGTCAAAGACTATATATCTATCTTTGAAAGAAAACTTGGAAACTAAAGATTATAAATAGGACACACATTGAATAAATATATGGTATCACATGCATGCTTTCACCATATACTTTAGATAACATCCCTAAAGGACATTAGCTGTGCATAAACAAAAGTATCTAAACAAATAATATATAACTAAGATTTAGGATGAAGAAGCTTCAATGTGAATGTCGCGAACCGACACAAGGCTTCCTACATAGTTCCAAATAATAGTTCCAATGGAATATTTGCCCATGGTCAACATCTTAAATTCATTAGTATGGATATTGTAGAAAAAAAGTACTGTTTCGCCTTCACTAACTCCAACAATAACAATTTCATTTGTCCAAATAGTCAGTGGTCTTAAAAAGTAAGTACGATCGGGATCAGGATCGGGAAAGTGGTTGCTGGTATATATTTTAGTCCAAATCCATCTCTCTCCTGATGTATCTACACACTTCTCCACCACCCATAAGTCAATGGAAAATGATTGGGTGCTTTCAATCCCACTCTTGTATTCATCCCTAGTGTAAGAAAGCATAGCTAGTTTGTTATCATACGTAGAAAGCCTACTCTCCTTTGTTACACGGGCACGGGCAGATTTAGAAATTGGTATCAATGTGAATGATTCCGTTGCTATGTCAAATGAAATTAGACAACGTTTAATCCCCCTATCCACAGGTTTGTAGGGGAAGCCAAACCAAAAGATTGCTCCATCAAAACTGAAACCAGGAATAACAAAAGGCATTATACCCTTTAATTTCCCAACTTCAACTTCTTTCCATGACCACGTGCTTACTGAAAACACTTGCACTAAATAAACCCAATCATCCAGCCTAGAAAGACAGAGTCTCACTATCTTATAATCATTAACAATTGGACTGAAACCAAATCCTACATCGCAAATCCCATGATGATGATTAAGATTAGAAACTTTGGGCACCCGGAGGACCTCTCTGGTTGCTGGATTCCACAAAATAAAAGAAGATTTATACATGAGAATGAGACAGACCAAGCCATTACTGTAACCGACGATATCGCATCCACACACTGAGGAAGTTGGAGTCTGATATTCAAGGACTTGCATATCACGATTGATCAAACGTAAGTACTCATAGCATGGGCTCTTCAAAAGAAGAAGAGAGTCTTGCTGAGTGGAATGGAGGACGTGTTCTGCGATAAAATATGGGGTTTTGAAGAGATTCTTCCAATCTTTGCATACAGATTGAAATCGGATTAGGGATTTCACGGGAAGTCGTTTCAGAATATTTGTGAAAATTTCTTGAGGAAGATATGGTGCGTCGCTCTCCATTACCGTCGACTGATAAAAAGAATTTCACAGATGAAAAGTTTTGCAATCAACGGGGAACAAGAAATTTATATAAACAATAGGGATCGTAAGACACAGACCTATTCAAGAGAAACAGCTGTGCTCGTTCGCCGCCTTCGTCCTCCGCCGTGCTCGTTCGATGTGGTGTATTCCGCTTGCGTGAGCGCCGAGCAATGGATGGCGCAATAGGGTTTGAGGCAGATGGTCGAATCAACGTTTGAGGAATTGAGGGTGGAGGCAGGCTCCCTGAATTAATTTTGATCTTAAGGGTACGTTAATTTTGTGGTTTATATTGTAGTAATATTATAGAATAAAATATATAAAATAATATTAGCAAAAGATTTTCCACAGCAAGTAAAAGCGTATAGAATACGATAGGACAAAATAATATTCAACATCAATGATCAAACAATAGTAATTCCAAAAATTAAATGAGGCCATTATACTATATATATTAGTCAAATTCAATTATCATAAATATATATCTCGAAAAATTACCAAAAATTATTCTTCTATTTGTTGGATAGCGACACACCATATCTTCCTCCAAAAATCATCAGTTATATTCTCAAATGCCTTCCCGTGAAAATCAGATTTTCCAAATTCATATAAAAATACAAAACATGCCCCCATATTAAAACGTTTATTGGGCTTTTTTTTTTGTTCATTAATTAAATGATTAAAATAAGTGGGGAAATTTTCCCTTTTGAATTAATATGAGAAGTTAGACAAAATCTATTTTGATCTTTTTTAAAAAAAAAAAATTTATTGTTGTGTTGAAATTAAGTGTTGTAATTATCCTATTTTGTTAGATTAGATTAGATATCATTGATGAAGGAAAAAAGATTTCATAGATAGAGGGATATATTTTCTGATTAGCTAAAAATTATATAAAACAAATATTTTCTGATTAGCCGTCACAATTGATTTTTCAACTTTATGGTAATAATTGATGGGATAGGATATTGTCACTACCAATTTTATGTCACTACCAAGTCACTACCGCTTTTTCACCGTTAGATCAGAATCTCATCTATCTTTATCATTTCTCTCTCCTATTAAGATTCTGATCTAACGGTGAAAAAGCGGTAGTAACATAAAATTGATAGTGATAATATTCTATCTCATAATTGATTGTATTGGCTGGAATTAGAATACCAAAATGCATATTTTGTCTCTGTATGAACTTAAAATTTACTGAACATGCATTTTGTTAGACATTTGCTGGCGAGACCATATACTGTACTGTAATGTTCTCTTTACCAAACAGTTTTGGATCTTTTTTTTTTTTTTTTTTTTTTTTTTTTTGTGGGTTGCCCTTCAAATATTATTGCACCAGAATGATACGTGGGTAACAAACACCCATTGCATCCCTGTGTAACAACCTATTTACATCAGCTGGAGGACTTACAAACTGAACGTACGACTCCTCCTGGCCGAGACTATGGTCAGTTTTGGATCCTTTTAAAGCTGTAATATTCTCTTATGTTTTTTTTTTTTTTTTTTTGTTTAAAACCCTAGCCCTTTTTGTTTCCTAATCTCTTCTAGTAGTGTTGTTACTTGTTACTATTGAAACTCGTAGTCTAAAATTGTTAATTTTGAATTCAAGATCATAGTGTATGTGTGACTTTTGTGGGCTTTCTAAAATTTAACAGCTTTATCAAGCTTACACTTGAGGAAGAACACAATTTACTGTTTCAACTTTTATATGTTAGCATAGACTCTTGTTTTAATGTGTTAACTTTAGATTACTTTTTGGAAATCTAAAATATAGCTAGCTGAACTTAGTCAATGGTGTCCAATAAGGGATGTATTATACACTTAGATATCTTGTATTCTAGGAGGGGGGAGCATTAGCATTCCAATAGTGTCTAAAATTGTTTTTGCTTTGGGAACAAACTGAATCATCGTCTCCCTAGTACGCAGGTCCAAATCCAGCTTCTCCGGCGCTGATTTCGTCACGGACTCACCCCACCAGTGCAATAGTTCTCTCCAGCAAAGTTTCTACAGAGATAAACTCTAACTCTGACACTCAGGATTCTCTTGTTCAAGCATTGTCGTCTTCCGTGGAAACCCAGCGCATTCACTCTAAAGAGTATTGTTTTTCTTTTCCCCTCGTTTTTCGTCTTAGTTAACTTTTGAACTATTACATTTGGTCATTGATAAAGCTTTATATATGTGTGTTTTTTTTTTTATTGTAGGTCATAAGAAGCTATGGTTTGGAGTATTAGTTTCTGGTTGTCATAAATATTGGATTGAAGTTTCAACTATGAGTTGGTTTCGTTTTTACATTGAATGAAACCCTTTTTTAAAATCGGCTGGTTTATTGAATTGCTGTCAAGTTGCAGAGTTTAAACAAAGGCAAGCACAACATGAAATTGTAACTAGATCCCGAATTCAGATAACTATAGCCTGATTAGCTTCTACTTGAATTTGTGGCTCAGTAAAGAGCTATGCCATCACTGCTGATTTTTCAACTTTATGGTCTGCATCATACACAGCACAATGTGATTGTACTGGGTGGAATTAGAATACCAAAGTGCATATTTTGTCTTTGTATGAACCTTAAATTTACTGAACATGCATTTTGTTAGAGCTTTACGGCTTAGACCATAAACTCTAATATTCTCTTTGCTGAACAGTTTTGGCCCCCTTTAGAGCTATAACATTCTATTCTGTGTCTTTTGTTAAAACCCTTATTGGTGGTCTTTTACCCCTTTTTGTTTCCTAATCTCTTCTAGCAGTGGAGTTGTTACTTGTTACTGTTGTGCGTCTTTTGAACTCCTGGTCTAAAATTGTTAATTTTGAATTCAAGATCTTAACCCATGAGTGACTTTTCTGAGCTTTCTAAAATTTTACAGCTTAATGAAGCTTACAACTGATGAAGAACTCAATTTCTTATTTTTGATAGTTTCAACTTCAAGGTTAATACAGACTCTTGGTTTAACGTGTTGAAATTAGATTACTTTTTGAAAATCTAAAACATAGCTAGCTGAAGTTAGTCAGTGGTGGGCCTCATGACTCTTCTCTTCTTAATAAGGGATGTATTTTTAATGTATACATTTAAATATTTTTTTCTGCTAGGAACAGCTCAGTTGATGGGGAGCGCATCAGCCTTTTAGCTGAAGTTTTATTACTGTGAAGTTTGTGAACAGGGTTTGGCTTTACTTGGACTTAGAGACATTGTATCAGATCTAGTCCCTAACTCCCTATTAATGAAGCTCCATCAGGATCTCTAATATGTGACTTCTTAAGTGTCATACACGCATGAAACTTCTACTTCATGTTTCTTGAGGATGTTGAGGGTATTACTTGTGTTCTTACTTCTGACTTACCAATTGTTTCACAGATTATGTCTACTTTGCCTGGCTGGAAAGTCAAACGATTGTAGATGATGAACAAAAAAGGCTTGCTCAGCATCAAGCACAAACAAAATCCCAAATGGCGCACTATGAGGATTAATTGGAAAGGAAGAGGATGCAGGTATTTTACCTTATGACATTGGTGTTTAATTTTGTAATTTTATGGAATGATTCTCATTGCTGTATCGTCACTACTACAAAATACCTAAAAGACGACCTAAAAAAGACCCAATTAACGTCCTTATTCTACGGGACATCGGGGAGAGCGAAGTCGTTTGGTGTATATGAGGCGACCTGAAAAGAGTTCAGGTCGCCCCATATGAGGCGACCTTAACACAAATGAGGCGACTGAACCCAAATCAGTCGCCTCTTTTTAGACGACTCGAACTCTATTTAGGTCGCCTCATATGGGGTGACCTGAGCCAGGTTGTTATTTTCTGCCATTTTAGGTGACCTGATTATCTATTCCGGTCGTCTCTTATGATCCAAAGACGCCCTGAATTGATTTTCAGGTCGCCTTAAATTATTTTTTTTTTAAAAAAATGTGCTTGCTGTTTTGTTTGGCCAATTTGCTGCAAATACTTCACAAAATAATTAAGCGCATATGCAGTAATGACAATAGATAATATATTATGACTGTATGAATTATATGTATGTGCATTCCATCAAAAGAAGGTGAAATAACAATGAATACAAGACAAGGTTCAATAAGAAAATTGTAAAAGTGACTTCAACAAAAGAATTGGCTACACATACAAGATCATACAAGAGAATGACAATATAGATGTTCGATCGGTTCAACAAAATCAATCAAATTCACAACTTAGCTTCCAACATAACCATGAGGATGCAAGAATATCAACAACTCCAAAGAGAAAACTTCAACCTGCGAGCCTAAGAAGACAAGTTCGGAAAGTCACCCGATAATGAATTAAAGTGTAGCGATCGAAACTTTCAAAGCAAATTCAACAACGAAAAGAAAGAAGGTATGACCTAGATTTAGGTTACTAAAACTAGACCAAAACAACAAACAAAGCACCACTATGACAACAAATTTTTCTCACATTTGGAGGCAATTAATCTCCAAAATTTCACAACAAACTTTCACAATTTAATGCGCAATTAGATAGCATCAACATTCCCTTCAATTGGCAATAACACCGATATGCGACAAGAGGCAAATATATATAGCGAAATGACTTTTGAACACAAAGCTTAACGAAATTTCAAGGTTTCATCATACAGAATTTAGCTCAACTCTAATGCTAAAGTGAATGAGAGCCACCTAGTAATAATCACGGTACCACACAAGCAAATCAAACACCTCCCAAGCAAGAAGCACACATAAAACTTTCAAGCAAATCGGTTATGATGGTATGATTCAACAAAATTCTCAAGTCTTGGTTATTGGAAAATCAAATGCAGTAAGGTATAATGGCAAAATCAAACCTCATATGACAGTGATCTATTTCCCGAGAATTAAACAAGTGATCTAACCTCATATTCACAAGCAATTAAAGTGGCAAATTCAAGAGCAAAGACCAATAATTTACGAAACCGAAATCAGCACACAGCTTAATAAGTTTCACAATGACAATCACCCTAACAAGTAATGACTTGCCTATATATTCACATTGAGCCATGTTCAAGAAGATATCTAACACATCTATCCCTTCCTCCCACAACTTCTTCAAATCCTCAACCAAAGGCGCCAAGTACACATCGATATTGTTACCGAGTTTGTTTTGGTCCGAAGTCATCATAGAAAGCATCACATACTTGCGTTTCATACATAGCCGGGGAGGTAAGTTGTATATTACAAGGAGAACCGGCCATGCACTATGGGTACCGCTAAGAGTTCGATACGGATTGAAGCCATCTCGTACAAAGCCCCAAAAAGGTTTCTTGGCTCAATGCCAAATTGCGGGAACATTTCGTCTATTTTCTTCCATTGGAGAGAGAGTCACCGGTGCCGTAGATATTTTCCATCGGATATTCTCTCATCGAATGCCATCTCAACTTCTTTCTTTGTTGCTTCACTAGTAAAATGAGACGCTTAAACCGAGGAATTATGGGAAGATACCACAAGGCCTTCAAAGGTTACCTTTTTTTGTGTGATCTCGGAACCACCACCTTTCTTCACTTTGTATCGTGAAGTTTTACACTTCGGACAATTACTAAGGCCTTCATACTCATTTCTGTACATTATGCGGTCATTAGGGCAACTTGTGTATCTTTTTATACTCCATACCCATCGTAGCTAAGATTTTCTTGGCCTCATACATACGATTTGGAAGTACATTATTATCGGCAACATATCACACAACAATTCAAGCAACGACGTGAAACCGCTATCAGTCCACCCACATGTTGCCTTTAAGTTGACCAAATGTAAGGTCCCGTCAACCGTGTATACTTAGTACACCCAGGGAACAAAGGTGTCTCGCATCACTCCGCACGCTATCATATTCATGCGGTTGTGAAAGGATTCGACCTCAACATCATGAATCATTCTCTCCATTCCATCATCATCTACCTCAACTTCATTTTCGTAGGATGCACTTTGGGAGTTACCTCCTCACCATGCCATATCCACGTTGTGTATCGAAGGTTTATTCCATCACAAATTAGGTAGTCCCTTATATCGCAATATCCCTTCGAACCCCATTTAAACAATTAACACATGGACAATAGTACATCCCATTTTTTGTAGCCACATTCCTTCTAGCAAATTCAATAAACTCTTTCACCCCATTCTCATATTCTTCACTAGTTCTCAAAGCATTCATCCAACTATGACCCATTTTCTTATCACCTAAGACATTTCCAACAACGAGTCAAGTTCATAACAATTTCAAGAACGACATGGTTTCTTTTAAGAAAATTTCGGAAGATTTCCCCTTAAAAGTAAGACATCCCAAAATTTTAATAACAACCAATTTCAGCTTAATTCAACAAAACTTACTAACTAAAGCAATTCGAACAATATCGGCTATTAAATCCAACAATTTCATCAACTAACAGAACATTGGAATTATTCCTACCGACATATACTTCAATGGTAATGGAAATGGTAAACCATGAAGCCATCACTTTTTTAATCAAGTTCACGTAGTTCATATGGCTAATAATATAGGAAAGACAAAAAAAAAAACACAGATGGATTAAAAACACTTAAACTAATAATGGTAAACCATGAAGCCATAAGACAAAAGTGTTGTTCTCTCTCAAGAAGGTATCATATAAGGACAATATATATGTGTGTGTATAAAATGAAAACAACCGACCTAATTTGGGAGCGCAACCGTTTGCTTCAAACCTTTGACCAAGATTTCTCGGCAGGTAGTCAAAAAAGACAAAGATGACTTGTCCTTTGATCTCTTCTCGTCTATATCGCATTATAACAATACAAAATTATAACATACGAAATCACATAATTAATCTCAAAATCAACAATATTCCACAAACATAAGGGCCCTTGCTCCAAAGATGTTATATAATATATCAAAATATTAAAAGTTAACAATGTAATTTATAATACAAAATTAATAAAACACTATACTAAATGAAACAATTAAAAATTACCTCCAATTAAAAATCAATGTAGTGCGAGAGAAATCATTAATACTCAATTCAATTCTTAAAAAGAAGAATTCATGGAAAGATATGGGAATAAGATAACTCACATCGATGAAACTAATACACAATTTAAAAGCAACCAATCAATGGTACTAGAAATTGAAGATAAAAAACAAAGAGCAAAGGCCAAAAATTATCCGTTTTCTATTGCTTGTATGGTTCTCAAAAAAGTAATACTTGTATCAGATTAGTCACTGTATGATTACTTTCAAAACTAAAATCTTATGATATAAACAAAGGCATTAGGCTGGATTCTTAATTGGCATACGTATGACACCATTGTATGCCTTGTTTATATGAAGGAACAATATGATTATGCATGATTAACGGTACAAATAGAATTATTGTTTAATCTTACGGAAGGGAGGGGTATATCGGGTGACGGTGTTTGTCTACACAAGTCTTGCTTATGCTTATTGGAAATCGGGGAATGTAAAGTTTGAATCAAATATATTAGAAGAGATGACAAGAAAGAGATTGATGATAATAAGTAAAATCTATAAATGTTTTGATAATCCTCTTGGTAGTGAAAACAACACTTAATGTTCATTATGGAATCATGTAGAGTCCTAACCGAAAAATTTAACTTTGGAAGAATCTCTAGAATTTAACCGAGACTACCATAAATTTGTAATCACACATCTTTGCATGCAACATTGCTGGTTTTTTCAAAGAAATGCTTACTTGTAAAGGACACTAGCAAATCCACCACAAACTTGGAGGTACTTTATTTCATTCTTACTATGATTCTAAAACACAGCTCCTTTTTTTTTTATTATAATAGTTTTGTCTCATATAACCACATATCCCGATTTCATATAGCTAATAGCTCACCTATATCAATCAAAGAACATGGTCTTCAATGTGCAACACAAATCAAACAAGCTTCTCCAATACGAAGCCTCAAGTTACTACTCCATAAAGCGATAAAGAATTCATTGACCTATAATACAATATCTAAAGCATTCAGGATATAAAAGTAAATGCATGTACTAATGTTAACAAATAAAAAAGGGGAAAACTCTGTTTCCAAACTTCACTCGGATTTTTCCATCCAAAAAGGAAGAATTAGACACATCTATATTGTATCCTGGTGGTGCATAGACAAAGTCCGATCAATGACCATCCATTAGATGCCCTATCTTCCCCATCACTGCCGATACCGTTCGTGTTATGCTATCCCAAAAGATAAATCCATCACAAATGAAAATGAAATTGAAAATATACAATTGAAAATCAAAATAACGAAGATGAAAACGAAAATGTGCCAAAGTGCTAGTGAAAGTGAAAACAAAAATATGAAAACTATGACACCCCTCTGATATACACGATAATTATCATAGTAGTAGGGCGCATCACAAATGGGTTATCAGAGTGTTACAGAAATAACAGCTACCTGGAGCACGAAGAAGAAGGAGGACTGGAGGAGAGTTGACGGTCTCAATCGGCGAGCGAGGAAGAAAGCGAGTTGAGAGCCTGGGAGGTGTAATACCCTAAAAATCGCGTTTAGTATAACCACTATATTTTGATAGATAAACCCTATTTAAAATAGGTGAATTTGTGGTCTCAAATTTTGTGATAAGTTTATCCTATTTTCTAGATAATTTTTCTTTAGGATTAAGGTGACCAATAATTTAATCTTCTAAATTTTGTTAGGCATCATAAGATATCATAAAATATAATAAATACCATATTAAACCATGGTTCATGTGGAATTTAAAAGAGCAAGAAAGTGTTATGAAAATACTTAAGTAAATTTAGAGAAACCAATGGCAATTAAAGACCAACTAAATCTTCACCAAATTAGATAAATTGTGCAAGACTTCACAATTAATCAAAGGGGGCTTAAACACCAATTTTTATAATTGTCAAGAGATTAAATTAATACCAAGTTCATATTTAAGTCATAAAAGCCAAAAAGAATTATCAAAACACTTGAAACAATTAAGGGGCAATTACCAACAATTAATGAGCAATTAAAATTACACCGATGGAATATTTAGGTAATTCTTTACAATTAATGTTAATAGTCACCAATTAAAGATACATTAGGATAATTAAAGGTCAAGGACCAATGAGGGGTTAGGATTAGCATAAAGATGATTATTAATCATGATTAGCAACCAATCAAATAAATTTAATAACACCTAAAACACCATTTTAGGATTTATGACCAAAGATTAAGCTAATTAAAGACTAAACCCTAAGAGTATTTTGTTTAATTGCTAACCAATCACCAAAGTCATCTAGTTACAAGTATACTTAGAGTAACTAGGAAATTAGAACACCAAGTTGGGAAATGCATGAAGATGGAGATGCCACCAATGCATGCTTGGAGAGTGCATGAAGGAGAAAGAGCCACCAAAGCACTCTTGGGGCCAAAAGCTTTACACATGGGGACAATTTTGACACCAAGGCAAGAGGCTTTGGTGAAAAATCAAAGGAGGAAGTATGGGGGGAGGTAGGCCACGTTTTTGGCTCAGCTGGAAGGAGAATTCAGATTCAAACCCATGGCCAAAAATGAAAGATGTGTAAGTTAGAGGATTACAAGATTGCCATAGCTTTTTCCTATAAATAGAGCACCAACCTCTTCACAAATTTCACACCAAAGCAAGCTTAGTTAATCTGATATAGAGAGTGAAAGTGAGAGTGAGGAGTCTTGAAGAAGGAGGAGCAATGTTCTTGGTGAGTTCTCTAGCTCTAGCTTTAAGTTCTTTAAGTTCTAGTTCTTAAATTCTTAGATAGAAGTAGCTTAGATCTTAAATATGCTAGGATAATTTTATTTACATTTTTTTATAGTCAAAATTATCTTTATTTCGAAAAAATGATGAGGGAGGTCATATAGCAAAATTTCTGGAAGAAAATCATCAAAGTAACGAAGTTCGCGAAATTTCATCGGTTTCGAATTTCTGGAGGCAGTGATGAAAACGCCAGAATTTCATATTGAAAATATGGTCATAAAATTCTGAGAAAATTCATGGTTAAAATAGACATATAGGGATTTTTAAATATGTCAAGAAAATGTCAAAATGATTTATGTACAGAGAGATAAAAATCTTCAAAGTTAGGCTACGAATTTCTGGAAAAATGCTGGGCAGAGGTTCAAAAATTAAAACCTGGGAGTGATTCGTGTAATCTGGGAAAATGTGATTATTTTTACTTGAAAATAGACATCCTAAGGATTTCATGGAATTTTACAGATCCTCGTTTCGATTTTTCTAGAATTAATTATGATTTTTCAAATTTAGACGAAATGCTGCCCAGATTTGTACCAGCGTTGTTCTACGAATTTTAAAGGAATAAAGTGAAAAATAAATGTTGCAAGGGCAAAATAGTCATTAGTGGCCAAAATATCTCTTAGGATATTAATTATAAATTAATAAATACGATATTACCATTATAGGATACGCATGATCACCGTCCGACCATCAACGTACCGACAACACCGACGAAGGTACGGACGCGTACTGTAACACTAACTTTGATGTTTACTGTATACCTATATGTGATGGTTGTATTCATAGATTGAGAAATCTGTTTTAAAAAGTTATTGAGTATACATATACAGCTGTACACGGGTTATGGTATTGATAACGCCGTTGAGTTTTCCTAGCTCTGAGGACACGATAGGCCATCGTGGCACTGGTGAATAGTGCAAACTGTAATAACGTTCATATGCAGTGGCTGTGTTCTGTTATTATCTTTTATATGTGAATATTGCTATGGAACCATGAGATAACTGTCATACATAACTGTACATGAACATGAGGTTAACAGTTACGAGGTTCAATGGGCATTGAACCTCGGCTCTTACCTTAGCTTCGGATCCGGAGTAAACGGATCAAAGACAAGGGTAAGCGACGATGTAGGAACCGGCCGGAGAAATTCCTATTGACATGTACTTTACGATATCGACATTTGAAAAAAAAAAAAAAATTGTAACGCTTTTTAAAAGCACATACATTACGGTGGATATTTATCGCTTACTTTTCAAATATTATTTACTTCCGATGCTCTACTCGATCAAGATACGTGAAAACGCTTTCGAAAATTGGGATGTTACGGGAGGAGGGTCGGAATGAGAGATGAGAGCGCGCGGAGGGACGAGAGAGTTGCGGGTTTGGGAGGGCTGAAATGAACTGATCGAATAGGGTTTTTGCGGTTTTTATTCTTGAAAAGCGACACGAAAACCAAATCAGTCGCCATTTGTGTATTTTAGGCGACGATTGGCTTTCAGTCGCCTTTATTTTAAATTGAGGCGACACAAAGCCAATCGGGTGGCCTAAAATACACAAATGGCGACTGTTAAGTTTTCAGTCGCCAATAATTATATTAAAAAAAATATGTGGTAAAGAAATAAGTTTGGGACCCAAAAAAAAAAAAAAAAAAAAATTTGGGCGACTGAATAATATTCGAGTCGCCTCAATTTAAAAATAAGCGACCTGATTCTCTTTTCAGGTCGCCAATAATTATATTTTAAAAAAAAAACACATGTGGCCAAAGAAATAAGTTTGTGACCCAGAAAAAAAGAATTCGGGCGACCTGATTTTTTTTCAGGTCACCAATAATTATATTAAAAAAAACCCATGGCGCCAAAGAAATAAGTTTAGACCAAAAAAAGGGGCCAAAGGAAATAAGTTTCGAGACCAAAAAAAGGCGCCAATGAAATAAGTTTCGGACCAAAAAAGGCGCCAATGAATAAGTTTCGAGACAAAAAAAAAAAAACTTTATTCCAATAGGCGACCTGAATAGTTTTCGGTCGCCAATATGAAAAAAAAAAAAAAAAAAAATGGCGCCAAAGAAGTTTTAGACCAATAAACAAAACCCATGGCGCCAAAATTAGTCAATTTGGGCGACTCGAATATAATTCGAGTCGCCTGAATTAAAGATAAGGCGACCTGAATATTTTTCAGGTCGCCAATATTAATAAAATTACAACAAAAAACCAGTCGGCGCCAAAAGAAATAAATTTTATACCAAAGAAAATTGTATGGCGCCAAAATTTGCTCCAATTTGGGCGACCTGAATTAAATTCAGGTCGCCTAAAATCAAAAATCTAGCAAAAAACACATGGCGCCAAACAACAACAAAATTTTATTGGCTATTAGGCGCCCTGAAACAAATGTAGGACGACAAAATCCAATTTTATAAGTCCTAAACTCTAATTCGGACGACGCGAAGGCTAATTTTCCTTCAATATATTTACAAGATTGCCACTACCATCATTTTTTACTTCTGTTTTGAAATAAGGACGTTTTTTAGGGTAGTGATATCCAATATTTGTAGTAGTGCGTTATCAGGCAGAAAATGAATACCAGAGAGCCAAGGACCAAGAGCTAGTAAAACTGCAAGAAGAATGATCAATGAGACAAGAGCAAGCTTAGCATGCAATTTGATCGTGCTAATGCAGAGAGAAACAGAATGAGAGAAAGCTTAGATTGAATGTTAAACAATTAGAGTAAGGGCTATGGAAGAAGCAGAGGGAGGAGCCCCTGAAGCAAAGCTAGCTCAAAAGGTTAATAGACGAATGCAATTTGATCGTGCTAATGCAGAAAGAAGAGAGAAAGGGTTGCTGCCATAAATACTACATTTGAACATATTAGAGGTATATCTACCAGTTCACTGTATGCAATATGCAAGTAATTAAATCATTAAGCTTGGGACTGAGGCCGAGCCTTCTATTTCCTTGCATATAGATATTTATGGGTTGTTGACATTTTGCCTTCTGCTCTGAGCTGTGTTTTTTATTACTTTGTTCAGATGAACTGCATAAGGTTCTCTCTAATAAACGAATTCTTATCTATGTTTTTCAAGGGGTTTAAGAGCCATTCTAACAAATCAAAATAAGTTGATTGTAGCAGTTGGTGGAGTGACAGCTCTGACTGCAGGAATCTACACCACTAGGTATAAATTGTTCAGTTGAGAAAAGGCTTGCTGAAAACAACTTTTGAGTTTAGGTTTACCTTTTTAAGGTCAAGTTTGACATGCATTGCTTTAGGACCACTAGGCAGGCCAGCTTGCCCTTGCCAATGATGATCATGGTCTTGCATGGGCCAAGAATGTGAAATCCAAATTCGATCTGCATGCGCTCAAGGTTCTTTTACATAGTTTATAAATATATTGAAGGAATGAATAATAGATTTCCCTAATAAACTGAAATTGCTGGCTAGCTAAACAGCCTGACCTTAAAATTACTACACTTAATTGGGCCATGGTTTTTGGGTCCATACCTACACAACTTATGGGTCCATTATTTACACCAGTATCCTTCAGCTTAAGCAATAATTGGTAAGCATAGAAATTTTTCACTGTTCCCTTTTGTTTTATTGGTATTCTCTAGCTTAGCATGAATCCACCACCCTTATACTCCACTAAATGCTTGACTAATGGGCTTTCCTAGCCAGTTCACTTTGGAGAAGGCATCAGAGTCACTTTTGCTTGACTGATTTTGTTTGAAATGTGTAACCTGTGTTCTTATGCCTTTGTTATTTTCAAAATATACTTTGGTCATTGGTGATTTACAAGAGGATGATTTTCCACTGCCAAAAAGCTTTCCTTGACTAATGCCAAATGCAGTAAGGAAAAGTGAAACTAGTCATTTTTGGTTACCGCCCACTGGAATACTTGACTTCCTCTGGAATTAATGTGGTTCAGCTTGCTGGTATCTAGCATATATAATCTTTTCATGAACTAAATCCTGACATTTATGGGTCCCAACAATGTTAGGACAATAGTCTGCAGCCTTTCTCATGTTTAGGGATTTTCATCTTATAGTATTGCCATTGTGTGTGTGTGTGTGTGTGTGTGTGTGTTTTTCCCCCTCCTTTCTTATTCATATATATTCATCACTCTTGAAATTTGTGCTGCTTTATTGTCACTTGACTTTTGAGGTATAATACTTCTAAGTTGCTATCGGCAAAGATATGTCTTATGCAAGCCTCTTTTGGTCCAACACAGGGAAGTTTCACGTGTTATATGGGGATACGTAGATAGAATATTGGGGCAGCCATTGTTGATTTGAGAATCCTCCAGAGGAAAATACCCATAGTCAGGCATTTTTCCTCGTTTCAGGAGTGTTCTAACTCATTTATTTTATATTGATTTTAATTATTTAGAAATGAGAATTGAATATATTTTCTATTTTTTTTAAAGAAATCCACGATTTGATTTTATAAGATTCTATAAAAAATAGAGTAGAGGGTCAAGATATAAATTGTGTATAACTTATGTAAATAATTTAAGTTATTACGCAAAAAATTACTCTAAAAGTGAATAGAATAGATCTAACAAAAAAAATGGGGCATGAAAAGTAACTGCTAAGCCTTATGAGGCAGGAAACTCTCAAGTACGGTTGTGCAGATTCTGGATCTGGTTCAAAAAAAGGAGATAGATTTGGTGATGTAGTTTAGCATCCCGCTCTTAAGAATTGAGCAACTGTCATCTGTAACTGCAAATACAAAAGCCCATCAGGCACCATTTAGAAACATGCTTTTTTATTGACCTCTAGTAACAGGGAAAACAATAGCTGCTAGAGAGTTGGCTCGTACATCTGTATGTTATTGTACTTCTCTTCTCATTTTATTTTTCAGTTATTTTACGCTTTTCACTTTGATAACCAAGTCATTCAAAGTTACCTTACATTTTGAATCTGTTGTCTGTTTTAATTTTTCTGGGTATAAATTGTGAATTACTGAATTCTAAATGTTCAGGCAGGGACTAGACAATGCATTGATGACTGGAGGAGATGTTACTCCCCTGGGATCGTAGGCTGTTACAAGGATTCATCGGTTGTTTGATTGGGCTAAGAAATCTAAAAAGGGTTTGTTACTTTTCATCGATGAAGTTGATGCATTTCTGTGCCAGTGGAGCAATGTTTCCAACTCATTCATGTAGAATGTGTTTTTGTTAATTGTTTTCTGAGTTGCTCCTCCTAAAATCCACTCAGTTTTATCAGTGTCAATTGTGAACACATTTTTTGGGTCCAAATATCCTTTAAATTTATTTCCATCAAAGGTCCTGTTGTTCTTGCTTGAATCTTCCTTATAACCAGTGACACCATCAAAATTATTTGCGCAGGTATTGCCTATTGTGCCCAAACAGTGGCTGGTTTGGTCCAAAGAGCTATGCTTCCCATTTCCCTCCGTTTATCTATTCAAAACCATAACTTGGAATCCGTTGGGATCTTCATTCTTTATAGTATTTGCACTCGGTGATATGTTGTGACATCATAAGGAATGCCTGCTTCAAATGTAATTCATGATATATGAGCTAGGAAGTATTGCTCTTATCTATTGCATGCAATGGAATCAAGAAACTTTGAATTAAATTTGGTTAACAACTTAATTTCCCAGCATATATTTTGTCTTTGTTGTCTGGATTACATTGACGCTACATGATGAAAAGCGAAAGATTTGAGTCTAAATTAGTGCAAGTCTTGTTGCTGATCGCATTGGATGAACTTTGCAGGCAGAAGACTAGTATGAGTGAAGCTCAGAGAAGTGCATTGAATGTGCTACTCTTTGAGTGACCAGTCCTTTCTCTTACCACAAACCGTCCTGGTGATCTTGATTCAGCTGTGGCAGAACATATTGACGAGGTTCTTTAATTCCCCTCTCCGGGGAAAGATGAGCGCTTCAAACTCCTTAAACTCTATCTATTTAAGTACACAGTGTAGGTTGGATTAGAAAAATCTGGGTTGAAAAATTAGTTTAAAAGGAAACAACAACAGATAGAGATCAAGGGATTGACCGATGACATCATAAGATAAGCAGAAGCGAAGACGAAGGATTTTCCAGAAGGCAAAAAGCAAAAATCATGGCAAGTGTCCAAGCCGCAGTATAGGAGCGAGAACTGTGTGCTTGATTCTTCTCTTTTCCATGAAGTGGCGGATTATAAAGTTGCAGAACAGCATAAACAGAGAAGAAAATTGGCTGCTGCATATAAAGTTGGAGCATGAGGATTTTTGTAGGTAGGTACAACCAGAGAATTTGTGTGTTTCTGTTTGATAAGCGACAAGACTGGCATGTTACATTTTATCCTCGGCATGATGTTATTCATTGTTTGTCCCGGATTGATGGGCGATTTTGGAATCTGACTTGCTAAAAAAAAAAAAAAAATTGTTAATAATACGTTGGTCAACAAATTTTTGAAAATACAGAATTTTTTTGGGAAAAGAAGGGCTTGACGTTAGTTTTTAAGAAAAAAACAACAATCTATGACGATTCCCATGATTGTTGACTACTACACCAGAAGTCAAGTCCAAAAGGGACGTAAAAAGTTGTGTAACTCACTAAGATATACTTTCGTAGATGTTAACTTCACGCAATTGAACTTAAGACCCACCTGACGCCAAACAAGAAAATTGCCTAAGGTGATACCAAGTAGTAGTCAATATCTTACTTTTTGCTTTGTCAGATAAAGAATTTTATTTTTGGAAAAAGAATTGTCACTTTTTATTTTGAGTACAAAGAGCCATGTATGTGATTTTAAGGGAAAATCTAAAAAAAAAAAAAAAAAAAATTTAAATAGGCAAAAGACAAATAAATGCTGCCAATATATGAAATCTCATGTCAATTGATGGAGGAATTTTGGATTTTTGAATCTTACCAAATGATCAGATTTGTCCGAGTTATGTGGCAAATGAAAACAACATAGAAAAGCCCGAGTGAAGTGGTTAATCTAAATTATTATGTTTTAAATCCTTTATATAGATGTTATTATTGATCTCTAAAACTTGTACTTTAAAAATTATACTAGAGTATATTGGTTTTTGTGATATAAAGTTGTGAAATATGATACTGAATTTATTAATCTAAATTATTATTTTTTAATCTCTATACAGAAGTTATTATTGACTCCTAAAATTTGTGCCCTAAAAATTATACCTAAATATGAGTGTTGATTTTTCAAATATAAAGTTATAAACCATGATATTATAAAGTAGTTGATCTAAATTCTCATATTCATCAAATAGCCCAAACAAGACAACATGAAGACAAAGGGATATTCTCTGAGTCAAATCCTCGAACATATACGACGAAACCCCAACAATGAATGTGGCATGAATCAAACACCAAATTTTAGCCCAAATCAATGTCGTGATCGCAGATCGTAATGGTCTTCTCCAGATCCGCTGGCATGGTCATCGTCTTCACCGCCGTCTACGTTGTTGTCGTGGTGGCTGCTGTGGGCGGAAACAGAGAGGAGGAGGAGGAGGAAGAACAGAGAGAAGAGCAAGAAGCGGGGAAAACGAGACATTGCGAAAAGCCCAAAGGAAAAAACAGCAGTGACAAAGGCAGAGATAAGATTTCCATGGAGGAATTAGATAATTTATATGGGAATCTGGGTTAAGGTGTTTTGGAGGTTTGTGTAATGCTGGCATGTATAATTTTGTATTGCAGAAATGAAAATGGAGAGAGGTTGTACTACCAGGAAGACCAACATTATCGGCAAGACGAACATAAGCTTTGTTAAACACAAATATGAGAAGAGAAGCTTTGTGTGGAGCTATGGAGGCCGATGGTGAGAATGAGGGGAGAGAGGAGAGATGAAAAGTGAAAAGGGTATAAAGGTCTTTTGCTAAAATTTGGAAATGTCATCTTCCTCCTTGCGGTCTACTCAACATTTCATATATTGGACCCCTTTATTTGTTTTTTCCCCCCTAGTTTTAATCGTTTTTCTTTTGAAAGAAAAGTAGCAGTAATATCTAATGGATGCCACACGTTTGCAAAAGCCTAAAAAAATTATTTTGGTGAGCACAAATGGCATGTGAACGGATGAAAAATTACATATTGATAACAAATCATTGCAGAAATATTGAAATTTGACAAGGGATATGACAAGAAAAATTGAAAATGCCATGAAAAATGATATCTAAACAGATTGGTGAAAAATAGAGACTCCAGAAAGTAAGCTCCTAGCATATTATATCAAAAGAACACAACCTTGCAAGATGCCAAACTACTCACATAAAACAATATATTTAAAATCATGGTATATTAGGCTTAGATTTTTCTACTTGGATTTCTCTCATTTTCCTCTTTCTTATTTTCTTCTCATAATCTCATATCCACTGTTAGATAAAATAAATAAATGGTTGAGCTTCCAAATTTTATATAATTATTACTATAAACATAAATAAATAAATTTAAATTTTTAAAATCCGATCTATACCGCTCATAATTACAATATAGAAAAAATAATAAATAAGTTTAAGGTTATTAAATATTATAATAATAATTTTATAAAATATTAAATATAAACCATTCGTTTCATGATCCAAGGGCGTAGATGAAATTATAAGAAGAAAATGAGATTAACATTAAAAGGTTGGAGTAGGGAGCATTAAATTCATTAATTAGAATTATAGGGTAAAGTTTGTGATATAGGTTGTGTGACTCCTAAGGATATTTTAATTATGAAAATGATAATAATTTATGGAAAACAACAATTATGAACATATTAGAAACAAGAGTAGTGTAGCAGAAACGTAACATGAAAGCATGTAAGTTTTAAATTGATTTATGTAGTTTATGTTGAAGTGAAATTCATAGATAGTAAAAGGAAGGACAAAAGGAAAAGAAAATTAGGAAGCTAATTTTAAGTTTGAGGACAACATTCTTGAAAGGACGAGAGAATGTAACATCCTAATTTTTATTCTTAATATTTAAATAATAATAATAATAGGATGCCATTTATTAAGTAATTTGAGGTTTAGGGTGGATCAAATGCATTACTTGAGATGTAGAAACACAAAATTAAGAAAATAATAGAACATGATTGAAAATTTAATGTAGTATATTGATATTGAGTTTAATTTAATGAAATTTTTGTGTGGTAACTGGGAATTACGGAATAATTATTTGAGCATAGAGAATCTACTCAAACAAAAAGAAGTTAAATTTTAAGAGGCATAATCCCAAATTATATAAAACTAATCTTCCCTGGGAGTAAAGACGAGCAAAGTGGGTTTTACCTCTTCCAATAAAAACTTTTTTTATGCACACAACTTAGTTCAAGACCAACATCATGTTTACGGGAATTATATCAAGCTTCATTGGTTTTAGCTTGATGCACCGTATATTTTTTTTCTTTTGAAAGAAAAATGAGTAATGTATGACAATAAATGTCACAAGTTTGTAAAAGCATGAAAAAATGATTTTGGTAAGCAAAATGGTATATGAACTGATGAACAAAGAAAATACGATAATAAATATTTACACATATATATTCTACACATATATTGAAATTTGATAAATAGGTCAAAGACTATATATCTATCTTTGAAAAAAAAAAAAAAACTTAGAAACCAAAGATTATAAATAGGACAAACATTGAATAAATATCTGATATCACATACATGCTTTCATCAAATACTTTAGATAACATCCCTAAAGAATGTTAACGGTGCATAAACAAAAGTATCTAAACAAATAATATATAAATCCATTTCCACCACATATGCAATATAATAGTAACATGGATTTAGGATGAAGAAGCTTCAATGTGAATGTCGCGAACCGACACAAGGCTTTCTGCATAATTCCAGATCACAGGTCCAACGGAATATTTGCCCATGGCCAACATCTTAAATTCATTAGTATGGAGATTGCACAAAACACTTACTTTTTCGCCTATAGTAACTCCATCAATAACAATTTCATTTCTCCAAAGAGTCAGTGGACTTAAAAAGTAAGGATGACCAGGATGGGGAAAGGGGTTGCTGGTATATATTTTAGTCCAAATCCATCTCTCTCGTGATGTATCTACACACTTCTCCATCACCCATAAGTTAAAGGAAAATGATTTGGTGCTTTCAACCCTAGTTTTAGAAAGCATAGCCAATTTGTTACCATACGTAGTAAGCCTACTCTCAATTGTTACATGGGCAGATAAAACCTAGTGAAATGTGGTGAATTCCTTAGCAAAAGTTGTGAATAAACTGAATGTGAGCGTTTGTTATTATTTGGTAAATGAAAGTTGTTAAAACCTAATGAAATGTAGTACATTCTTTAACAAAACTTGTGGATATCCTAATAGTGTAGATTTCTATATATTTCTATTTTAAAGTTCTTTATATCTATTAAAATATAAAAGTAGAGATGTAAAAAAAAAAAAAAAAAAAAAGTTAGTATATTAAAAAGGGAAAAACACCAATATAGGAACTTTTTGCAAAAATTATACCCACTTAGAGCAGTTGGGAAAAGTTTTACTAAAGTAATGCAGTCAAAGATGCCATTTGACTGACGCCACTAGTGTACCGCGTAATAGTATTAAATTATTCAGATCTGTATAACAACAGTATTGTTACGCGGTACACTTTTTTATACAGATATCAAAATCAATACTATTGTTATACAAATATTTGGTGTATAACAAATATATAGATCCCCCGTTTTGGGATCTATTGTTATAATCAAATTGTACCGCGTAATCTTTTAAAGGGCGTTCTTAGTGAGTTATTTAAGCCTCATGCTTTCTTTCTTTTGATTCCAAATTAAATGAAGTAGAGTTTTAAATTATTCCACTTTTTTATCATTTATTATTATATATTATTATATTTAATATTAATTTTTTTAATGGAATGACACGCCACTCAAATTGAGTGGCATGTCAGCCACTCAAATTGCAAATACTGAGACGCCACTCAATATTTTTTTTAAATGGACTGACGTGTCAGCACAGTGTTGACGCCACTCTTCTTAGTGGCGTCAGTGGTGTTAGGAGTCCGGATGCTACTAGTGGCGTCAGTCAAATGACATCTTTGACTGCATTACTTTGATAAAACTTTTCCCAACTGCTCTAATTGGGTACAATTTTTGCAAAAAGTTCCTATATTGGTGTTTTCCCCATATTAAAAAAAGAGGCTAAAGTATACTTTGGTTTCTTAATTTGTTACTTGTAAACGAAAATTGTTAATACCTAATAAAATAAGCGAGTCCTTGACCAAATAAAAGGTTAAGAAAAAAATTGTACTTTTACTGGCACATAAATGCTAACACATTAATCTTTAATTTAAAATAGGGTTAATATAAATTTTGGTCCTTGAAGTTTGACCCAATTTTGATTTTGGTCCCTTATTACTCCGTTTATAACCATTGGTCTCTGAAGTTTGAAAAGGACTTGATCCTGCCTTTGACGATGTTAATTCATCTTATGTGGCATTAACACTATTAAAGTAACTTATGTGGCATGCTTATTAGGACTGTTAGTTTTAATTAGTTTTGATGATGTCTTATATTGATGTCATTATCCAGAGCAAAAAGTTTACATATTACATTTATCTTATACTTTAACTAATTCTTATATTTAATGTAGATACAAAGTTTAATACAATGAAGAATGATCAAGAATGGAGCTTGAAGAAAGAAGAACCTGTTAATTATCATGAGAATATCAATATTCAAGTCTCGTGCTCAATTCGGAGTTAAAATAAGCAAGTTCAAGCTTCCGAAGGAATACTAGTTTGTTTGGGGGCTTTAATGCAATTTCAGCATTTGTTTCTCGCCCAAACAGTGCCTTGCTCGAGCACAACTAATTCCATGCTCGAGCAATGTATTCCAGCTCTTATTCTCACCCAAATAGTGCCTTGCTCGAGCAAAAGCAAAGGCTTGCTCGAGCAAAAACGTCCTTCAGCACACTCTGTTCAGCTCTGTTTCTGGCGACCTTCAGTAATTCGATGATATCTCCCAAACCAGGAATCAGATTGACATGAAACCAATGGCATATGAAACTAGACTCCCAATGCATCATTATAAAATTCATGCCCAAAGGAGTTCAGATGAGAGAGCTATGATTTTTTGAAGTTGCAATAAAAATCATCGTCATATTCCAAACCAAGCTTCGGTAATTTGAGTGTATCTCACAAATGACAAATCCAATTGAGCTGAAACTGGTGCCATTGAAACTAGACTCAAATACCGTTCCAAAAACATCAAAAACATGAAAAACAAAGATCAATTGAAGGAGATATGATGTTTTGAAGTTGACAGTATGTTTAGAATGCTGCAAAAAACGCTGATCAAGAACAACCTCCAATCATCTGATGTTAATAGATGAAATACAACTAGTTTGGAGTTGATTCTTATTGAAATAGAAGGAATATTTGAAGAGCTTTCTGAGATGGGGTGACTTGCTAAATTTGGATTTTTACCGAAGACGTTATGCTCACTGGAAATTGTTATCAATGTGATTGCTTCTTGAAAGTCTCTATACTCTGGAAGTTGAAGATTTGTACTGAAGAGTATTATGCTTATTCACATATGATTAGAAACTTCAAAGAACATGATACCCAAGCATAATCTCACAATTATCCAGCCATGCTCGAGCAGAACAATTGTAATGCCCGAGCATCATCGTGGAAATGGCAAAATTGCAAGTTGAAGAGTCATGCCCAAGCAATGGTAAAAGCATGCTCAAGCAACATCATTATAACTAGAATCATGCTTGAGAAAGGTATTTGTAATGCCCGAGCATCATTGAGCTCACAGCAGAAAAATGCAAGATGGACAGTCACGCTCGAGTAGAGAATGGAGCTTGCTCGAGCAACAGCGTGGGCAGCAACATTTTCACTAAGTTGGGAAGTCTTGCTCGAGTAGAAACAAAGGCTTGCTTGAGCAGCATGCTCGAGCAAAGGTAAATGCATGCTCGAGCAACATCAATCGTATTCTAATTCTTAGCCTCTGGAAAACTCTTGCCCGAGCAGCATCGAGTGTCAGTAAGAATTCCAACTATGAAGAGTCTTGCCTGAGCAGAGAAGAAGTCTTCCTCGAGCACCATGCTCGCAGATCATTTATGATGCCCGAGCATCATCGGGCCTAGAGAAAAAGTTCACAAGTTGGAAGGATGTTGCCCGAGCAGATGGTTGGATGTGCCCAAGCAACATCATACTTTGAAAGAAGTAAAGAACTTGCCCGAGCAGGGAAAACGGCTTGCTCGAGCACCATGCTCGAGCATAGGTAAAAGGTTGCCCGACCAACACCAACTCTTCTTTCATCTTTACTCTCTAGATGACCTGTGCCCGAGTAGGAATTAGCCATGCTCGAGCACCATGCTTGAGCAGAGCAAAAAGCTTGCTTGAGCAGTAGCGTGATATCTGAATGCTTTTGCCTATGTCTGTGACTTGTTCGAGCAACAAGCAAGACTTGCTCGAGCAACAACGAAAATCCACAGCTTTTAACTTAGACGCTAAGTGAAGCTTGCCCAAGCAAGCTTAGGATCTTGCTCGAGCATGAGCGTGATCTGACATAAAACATGTTGCTTTTCAAACTGATGCCCGAGCATAACATTAATCATGCTTGAGCAAAGTCATCTCTGTTCTTAAATCTCCGACTCCGGAAATCATAAATCTTGCTATATCAGTTCATTACTTCGGATTATTATTCATTACAATTACCAAATGCTATTAACATGTTTGCTTGTAAGTTTCAGATTATTTAAACGTGGATTAAAAACAAATTTGAATAAAGCAAGTCGTGTGTCAGAAGCATTAAATGCAACTACCTAAACCGGTGAAAATATCAGAAACCAGTACTCTGAACGAAGTAAAGCCACCACTGCTATTTCGGCTGCGCATTAAATGCTATCTCTCAACGGACAAAAGAGAAGGAACAAAGAGAATGTCGTCACTATCGTACCACTGAGATTATTCAAATGACGAAAGCCTTGACAAAAATCCCATCTGCCTAATGGACACATCTAAGTCTCTCAACGGCTATAATCATAAGTCACAATGATTATTCGTCATGCTTCATCAACAGACATATTCAAACATTCAAACGGAGAGAATCAAATCCTTCAACGGTCCTCAAGCTTCAACTAGTATAAATGCCCAAAGGTTTGAATTCATCAGTTGGGAACCAACGCATACACAGACAAAGCATACATAGAGTTCAACTTCTATTTTGTATATCTTAGGATATTATTGAGCTTAGTGTTTATCATTTATCTACTCTGTGAGAGAGTCTTTTCATTTGTATTACAATTCATTCAAATCTCAAGATAGAGGTATCTTAAGTGTGGGTGTATCAATTACAACTTGTAAGGGGAAGCGAGTCTGAGAGTGAAAAGATCATCCTTCGTTTACAGAGTGTGTAATTGTGTCTACGGTTATTTGGTTACAGCTTGTAAAGAGAAGTAAGTCCTAGTGAGAGGATTACTCAAGAGTTACAGAGTCTGTAATCAAGTTTGGAGATAATGAAATCCCAGTGTTTCTAGGACGGACATAGGTCAAGAGTTGGACCGAACCAAGATAATCTCTTGTGTTCATTGCTCTCCTCTCTGTCTCTGTTTTTAAGTATTCTTGAGCAATTAGCGAAAAATTTAATAATCACCTAGGTGATATTCCATCTTCAAGGACAACTAACATGGCAAATGATATTCTTTTAGTTAATTATAGGCTGAGGTAGTAGAGGGAAATGGATGTCATTTGCCATGTCGGTTGTCCTAATAAGCATGCTGTATAAGCTACTTTAATGATGTTAGTGCCATGTAGGATGAATTAATACCATCAAAGGTAGGATCAGGGGCGGACCCAGAAAATTACAGAAAGGAGGGCATAGTTGGTTGGGGGGGGGATCCCGAATTTTTTTTTTTTTTTTTTTTTTTTTTTTTTTAGGAAATTTTTAAATGCATTAAAAAATAAAAGAATATAAACAAGAAAAAATATATCAAAAAATATTTATGAAATCAAGTGAATACTTGATGATGTAATGAGAGAAACAATTATTTTACAAACCCGTCATTTAGAAAAGTAAGGCTAAGTACGGTTAGAAATAAATGCAGCTACATAAATTACAATGAAAGGTGGGTACTCAATAAATTCAAGTACATATATTTTAATAAAAATAATATATTACAATAAAAATAATTATAATGTCATCCTTCTAGACCTTTTTTTTTAAAAAAATTCTATCATAATTGACTTATTATCAATACTACCTGTTACGGACCTACATAAGGCCCAATAGCGTAAGGCCCAGCAGTAAATACCATATCCTAACGGATATGCCGGATCTATCTACAAGAGGTGAATATCCTAACTCCCCCATAATCCAGGGTTATCTTCATGATATAGCGGCCTAGATACTCGCACCAAGGATCACGCAGGTCCGAAATATCCTACCTAAGGTAAACTCTATAAATACCGGGTCAAGCCTTAAGGTACACACGTTCTAACTCAATACTATTTACATTCCGCCACACTGTGCACACACACCACCCCCTTTGGCGAGAGCCTAGTCTGTGCACAGTGATCCCACGCTATCCTAGGTATCTCCTCTATAGATACTCAGGCAGAGCATATCGATCCAAGATCAAACACCAGCCCAAGGCTGGACATCTGTGTTCTACACCAGAACACTACCAAATACATCTTTTTTCAATATAAGGCACTAAACCATCATTCAACCATTCATCCCTCATCCCATTACGAAGCGCAGTCTTGACGTATTAAGGGTGGTCACTTAATTTAAGAGTGGACAATCATTCAAACATGTATTAATTTTACCACACAAAAAAATCCCAAATTCAAGTGCCCCCTTCTCTACAACATGGGTCCGCCCCTGAGTGTCGTTAGGCCCTTTAACTGCGTTGGTTCAAGATAAGGTCTTCTTTGATAGCTGGTTAGTACGTCTTTTTTCTTAACCCTTCGCTCTACTCTTATTATAGGAAAATATGTATTAATTTATTTTTTTTAAAAAAAATCCCAAATTCAAGGGGGGCACTTGCCCCCCAATCATAAATGTAGGTCCGCCATTGGGTAGGATCAAGTCTTTTTCAAACTTTAGGAACCAATGATTATAAATGAATTAAATTTGAGGGACCAAAACCACCAATTTTAAATTTGAGAGACCAAAATTAAAATTGGGTCAATACATGCTAGCAAGAAGAAGACGAATTGCTCCACGGCCACCTTTAGATGCTTTGTCGGCGGACATTCGGACATCGACTCATTGGCAATAGACTGAATCCAAAAAGAAATGGTTCCAACAACAAATCTGGATTCGTTGGTAGTGTTGATTTTCAAGATGTTTGGTGTCTTATCGAACAAAACAACCTGACATGGCTATCTATTTTATTTTTTGCATACTAGTCTTTAATAAAGAAACATTAACTTGTGGAATACTAACTCCCTCCTAATCAACACATCATGTAGAAAGAAGCCGATATTCACAACAACAACAAAAAAATCGATCAAAGTTGAGGACACCCATGGTTTGAGTAAGTACCAAATTCTTTATTCAGGTTATCTTACCAAATACCAATGTTTTGGTTTTATTCTCTGAATGCCCAATTTTTCAGGTTAATTTATTGATTACTCTTATCAACATTGCTTATCCAAAGGCACAACAGAGGCATATCCAAACATCAAAGACATCACCATAACAACGAGAGAGAGAACCAATCGCGTAGTCAAATTCTCAGTCACAGTAGCATCAATCACGGTGAAGCAATCCACGCAACCAGCAGTTCTCACTCCTCCATCCTCCTCATGCTCCAAACCCACTTCCTATATGTCTCAATCTTATCGACTCTAATCGTTGGACACTCTTCTTCCTTGGTCTAGCATGTTCTTTCTCGAATCGGACCCTTGGGTCCCTATATATATATGAATCTATGCTCCTTACTCATTCTCCTTCATCCAATTCGAGAGCGTGAGAGATCGAGAGAACACAACTACTGCTATTTCTCTGTTTTTAAATACCAAAAGCAGAGGTGATAGAGAGGCATGGAAGTGAGAGAAAGGAAGGAAAGGGAGAGTTGGAACGACGTTGCTGCGCAAGGCCAAGAAAGAATGAGAGACAGAAATGGAAAACGCAGAGAGTGAGAGACCAACAGTAAGAGCATGAGACGAAGTGTGGGATTCGGTGTTGTCACAGTTAGACTGAAAGCAGGAGAGTTGGAGGAGCTGAAGAACACTTCCTCCTTTCTCCAACTATCATTTCAGTTAACTCCCATTTCTGGGTCAAAACAAAAAAGAAAGACATGGAGAGACAAGGAAGCCGAGATCAGAGACGGTGAAAGCGGGAAAGTGTTCTATAACATCCCAAATTTTGGACCCCGAGCATTGAGAATAAGCCTAAAGTAGGCGAACAACTAAGCCCAGTTTGGGAGGAGTCCCAAGAGTGTCGAGAGTTAGAAGCCTCTGTGGGACTAAGTAACTCGGCTTTACGGGTTAGTGGACCAAGTATGTATAAGCCGTGGAATTAAAGTGCCAATGAAAAAGGGGCACAAAAGACCTATACGGTGTAAATCCGGTGGAAAAGATGCCACCTAACTATGTCCTAATGTATAGGACAATTAGTTGAGTGAAAATATGTCGGTATATGAAGTATATGGCATTTTCAGGGCAGTCATAGATATCTTGCGTTTTTGGAGGAAATAAGAAAGGAAGAGAGAGATAATGTGTATATGGACCATATGTAGAAGGAAAAGTCAGTAGTAGTGTTGATTCATCGGACACGTGGCGTTTCAGGGTCAGAAGTTGGATTTTCGGATAGCACGTGGTACAAGGTAGTTATGAGATACTAAAATATGGGTTTCTTGCTCCCCAAGGCATTGTATTTTGATCACTTGTGGTCAGGGAGAAGAGACTGTTGATTCGGGCCCACACAAGTCCAACTAAGTAGCACAAATCCCGAGGAAAATTGTAACCGGCAAAAAATAGCTGAGCGGGACCGGTTAGGGTCTTCCGGAGCCGGGCCCAGACCCCTGGATACAGGGAGAGGGAAAAATTTAGTGGGCCAGAGGAGAGACAAAAGTAACTTGAAGAGCAAGCAAAAGGTCACATCAAGTAATTATGAGGAGAGAGAAAATAAAATAATCTGGATTAATCTGGACCACACAATTTGAACCTGATATGATAGTTGAATGACAAGCAATTATGACTTCATGTGGATCATTAATGGTTCAATTTTGGGCAGATTTTGTGGGTCCCATTGGCTTGAAGAAAAAACATAGCAAAATGACCATTTTACCCCTGAGATGTTATTTTAATTATTGGATAGTAACTCCGAAAACCAACATCAAGGGAAATCTGGGAATCTAATTTTTAGGGGCATAAATGGCGACACACATCTGCCCAAGAAGGATCTAGAATGACTTGGAGGGCAAGCCAAAGAGTTATATAAAAATCTGAATCATCCTTCTGACCAATGGAATAACCAAATTTGGACAATAGCCCTAACCCTTGGAGTCTATTTAAGCAAACTTCCCTACCCATTTTCTGCTACCAAGGATGAGCTCAAGGTGTTGGAGGAAGGTGCTCAGCTGAAGGTTTTGATTCAAGAAGAAGAGAAGGTCATACGCAACCGAAAATCTAAGGTAAGTCCCTAACCGACAACCTAGCAATTCTTGCTTCGCCTTTGAGATGTTTTTCATGTATTTGCAGTAGGATTCTCATATTTTTGAGGTTTCCATTGAGTCCAAAATTTGATTTTGAGTGGGGAAAAATAGGATCACCTTTTTCCAAACCCAAAAAGCCTAAGTATTCAAACTACGTAAATCTACCAACTTTTGCGGTTTTTGGGCAGTGAATGGAAACCGATGGTTTTAAAATAGTAAATGAAGTCTGAATGCTTTGAAATTTTACATGGGGAAGTAGACATCTTGAGGATGATTTTTATATAAGATTTCGTGTCTTTTTGGTTTTCCTACCAAGAGTTATTCATTCTTGAAAATGACCTTAAAACTTGAATTTTATCTCAGACCAGCGACTAATGTTTGGAAATAAGGGAAGGAATCGAACCCAGATGACTAGCTAGACATCCTAAGGGTTTAATGGCCACTGATTTCATGTCAATATGATTTTTCTAGAATTTATTAAAAATCGGTAAAGCAATTCTGGAAAATTCTGGTATTAGGCGAAATTTATGGAACTTGAAGTAAAGTTTGTATATGTGATTGAAAGTGTAACGTTTTTCTGCAATCTAGGGTTGTAACATATGTGGAACATATCTCAAACACCAGGGAAGAGTTTACTATTTTCAAGGAGTACCAAGTAGTAACTATTGACTTACATACTCTATATTGCTTTTGGATGTGTGTATTATCATGATGTAGAAGTTGTACTATAGCACCTAGTGGACTGTGTGTCCTTGGGTTGCTGCTGAAGTCCAAGGAATACATATCGGGCTGTGGTGCCTATTGGACTGTGTGTCCTTAGGTTTCCGTTACAGTACTGAGGGCATGTAAATCAGTATATGAGGTAGATAGGACCTATGTGATTGTGTGTTCATAGGTGGCTATTGAGACCTCAGGAGGGGACGGTAGGGGACTGTAGCCTTAACTACCGAGGCCCTTAGCACTATGGTACCGAGGGCTTGTCTTGACTTGGCGATCCTGCTGTTTATTGTGCCAAAGGCAGAACTATTTTTATTATGCCAGAGGCAGATCTATTCTTATTGTGCCAGAGGCAGATGTATACATGCCAGTGTTGTGCCTGAGGCAGATTTATTTCCTGATTATGATTTGCATTACATGCATTGCATACATATTGTATATGAGTTTAACAGTTACTCTAGTTCAACTTTTAACTCCAGAATGGTTTGAAAGATACAGGTGATTTACACTAAGTGGTTTAGGAAGATGAGGGTAAGAGCAATGAAGCTGATAATTGAAGACGTATGGAATGTCCTATCTCATATTGTATGTTTATTTTTGGATGATTGTATTAACTTACTTGTTGCCCAGCAGTTACGTTGGATTATTGTACTCTTAACCCTACCGGGATTACTTTATGTTTTGTTTATACCTTTACTCGTATATTGTAGTTGTCCAAACTGATCATATGCTCTACCGTGCACACTTTGATGTTTATTAAAGTGACTAGTTAACAAATGAAAGGTAATAAGTGAAAAAGGACCCCTCTAACCCGCCAACTAAAAGAGCGAGGTCGGTAGGGGTGTAACATGTTCGATTGTTTAGAAGAAGGAGTTTGAACGTTGCATGAAAGAATTCTGAACAACGTAGATTTCTATCTGCTGTTACTACATGATTGGTTTTGAAGTTAGAAGCTTACGGATATGTTTTGGTTCTGCATGTTGCTTCGTTGTTGGGAGCTAAAGCAAAGATTGTTTTAGCATGTTTCTCTCGTATGAAAGGTATAGATAGCAACAAAAACCATTAAAGAGTAAAAGAGGAAGCTTAAATGGTGAATATGCATGTGTGAGTATGAGTCATATGCATGAAATCATAAACTGACGTGAATATAGGGGGGGACTGTAACATGCAGCTGGAACAGTGACCTTTGAGGAAGGTGAAACCTGGTCAAATAAACTCTTTTGAACATGAAAATTTTGTGGACACATAGTATACATAATAATATTTAAAACGAGCTTTGGATCACGTTAAACGGAGGTCTATAACCCCAGTTATGATTTTTGTAAATTGAGCTAAAAATCTGAAAATTTCTGGTATGATTTTGGAGACCTTTGAGTTTTTACATGAAATTTTTCAGATAAATAGTAGACACATAGAGGTTTAATTTGATAGGTAATTTGTTGAATTCCGATAAGTATTGAAGGAGTTATGGTACCTCAAAGATTGGTTAAGAAATTTGGGAAATTCTGGACATTGTTTATGTTTTTCGAAAGTTGAGAATTTTCTCAGTCATAAATCAACTTGATGACTTTAATTTATGAAAATAAACTTATCAAGGTTTAAGTAGAAATTGGAATCACTCCATTTGGAGTTGTGTGGGTCCAATTATGAATTTTCTAAATTCTCAAAAAAGTTAAAGGCTGAATTTTTTATAAGTCTTAAAATAGTCATTCAAGTTGTTAACTTGTGTATAACCTTCAAAGTAAATGTTTGTTTTGGATAACTTGTCTATTAAGTGTTATAAAGACTCTAAAGTGACAAGGACAACTCTTCTTAACATTTTTAAAGGACATGACACTTAATAAAATAGATAAATAAATAATAATAAATAATATTATTATTTATTAAGAAGGGAAATTAATAATTCTGATGATCTTACTTTAGGACATTGAAGAAGATCGAATTTCTAACATCGGAGATTGTAGTTATACTCGCAATGTTGAGATTAATTTTTTGTGTGTGTTTGAGCTCTTAGATTAGGAGCGAGTGTGATAATAGTTAGCTTCGGCGAGAGGTAACCGCTTTCCACTTGTTATGTATATTGATATGTTATTTGTGAGTACGTTGCGAAATAATTATGAACATTTTAATAGAAATTTTCCTTGTGGAACCTTATGATTTGAATTGTGAAATATTTGCATATATTTATATATGTATAAGAAATTGGGAATTGAGCTATTATGACATGTATATGAGAATTTTTTTGATATGAACATGAAAATCTTGGAAAATTCATGTTGAGTTATTTATTGTGATAATTATGATAATGGTTGAATTGGGAATAGATGGAGTAATTTATTTCACCACGTGGTGTAGCCTCCATTGGTGCACAATGGTTGGCTTCCCATTGTCCCACTTATTTAATGAGGGACTGCCCATTATTTCAATGAGGTCTTTTGACACCCCACTAGTTCAATGAGGGGAAAAATCCATGGTTTGGGACATGTGCTTTGGGGATTTTGGCCGGTCCTCATCACCTGACCAGTGAGCTTTTGAGTAGCCAGTAACATGGACGTAACTTAACCTATGGGTCTTGTTGGCGGAAATAAGGCGGTTTGGTTGGATTGATGGGAGGCATATTGGAAATTGTGTTAGTAAATTTTGATATAGAATTCATGACATGAAATTTGTGATGTGTATATTAGTGAATTAATTTTTTAATACCATAGTTATATAAATTGTTCCACTTGACACCTCACTAGCACATATTAATATTCTTAATAAGTTGGATTGATGGTTACAAAATTTTTCATGTGATAGTTCCCATGCGGGTCCATCAAGGAAGATTTCGGAAGATTAGGCTACTTCTTCTGACAGTAGTGATTCCGTCTTTTGGTATATGTTGAATGATTGTATATTGCCATGTTAGGGCTCATTTTGCATACTCTGGTTTTTTTTTTTTTTTTTTTGATATTTTGATTAATGATGAAGCATTATTGAGTTATGTTGGTTTTGATTAGTTTTGATGATGTCTTATATAGATGTCATTAAGAGCAAAAAAAATTGTATATCATACTTATCTTGTATATTGACTAATTACAATATATTTGATGTAGATTAGTCCAAAATGAATTATAGAGATTAATCAAGATGAGAGATTGAAGAAGGAAGAACTTGCTCTATAGAATGAGAAAATCATCATACAAGTTCCTAGATTGATTCTAGAAGTCCCCACGATGATATGGAAGTTGGAACGGCTCAAATCGGAGTGAAAATAAGCAATTTCAATGAGCTAACTCGAGCCGGGCAATTTACCTCGAGTTAGAATATCTAGCTACGATGTTTTGGGCATCTAGGATGTTTACCTCGAGTCACACAACTCACCACCTCGAGTCGGGGTGATTTTTGAGTGATTTTCGCATCGGAACAACTTAACTCGAGGCAACCAACTTACTACCTCGAGTCGGGGCCTACCTCGAGTCGAATTTCTTCTGCCTCGAGTTAAAGTGCATTTTCAGCAACTCCGGTGCACTCTGTTCCACGTTCAGCTCGGGTGACCTTTGGTAATTTGATGATATCTCTCAAACCAGGTATCGGATTGATACAAAACCAGTGGCATAAGAAACTAGACATCCAACACGTCATTTTGATATATAATATAAGTCAAAATGATCTCAGATAAGAGAGATATGAGTTTTACAAGTTGACACAAACATCACCATCACAGTCAGAACCAAGCTTCAATGTTTTGAGTGTATCTCACAAACTACAAATCCAATTGAGCTAAAATCGGTGCCATTGGAAAGCTGACACACAGATATTTCCATAAAGAGTTGAATCAACCAAAAAGGATCTCAGAACAGGAAGATATGGTCCTCAAAAGTTGACACACGTGATTCTAGAGTCAATTCAGCATAGCCTCGGGTTTCTTCTATATCTCACTTTAGAGAGCACTTTTTACCTCGAGTTAAAGAGTCTACCTCAAGTTTTTAGAGCAGATAGAAAGATTGAACAATGGAGAAAGGTTTTACCTCGAGTCGAAGCTCCACCTCGAGTCAAATGGCCTTCCCGAGAGTTTGAACAATGAAGAACAGTTTTTAACTCGAGTCAGAAGTGTTGCCTCAAGTCAGATAATGTAGAAATCAATTTCAACGATGGATTAACTCGAGTCAAGTTCCCCAACCTCGAGTCTCAATCACTTACAACCAACTCCAAATGGATTCTCGTTACAAAGCAACTGGAGTTAATATTTTTGCCTCGAGTGTCCAGGTTTAACTCAAGTCTCCATATTGTCACCTCGAGTCATGATCCCTGCAGCCTCGAGTCTGGGTCTTCTGATTTCATCACCAAATACTTCTTCACCTCGAGTCATCCATATGGTAGCCTCGAGTCACGATCACCTCGAGTCTCAAGTCTCTGCACCTCGAGTCCATGCTCTTGAATTTCAAGTCAATATTCATTCTCCACCTCGAGTCTCTCAGTCTCCTGCCTCAAGTCACAGACAAACCTCGAGTCATCACTCCTTCTACCTCGAGTCTCGAGTCATTTACGAAATACATTTTCATTACGAAACTTGAGTCAAGTCGGTCCGCACTCCAAATCAAAAGCCTACCTCGAGTTTCCATAAGTTCACCTCGAGTTAAAAAGCCTCCTCGTTTGTGCATTTTGGATATTAAAGATTCATTAACTCGAGTCTCGTTAGTATGCTACCTCGAGTTATCTCTTCCTCTATTTTAAAGAATTCATATTTGCAATTATGATTCTCTTGAAGAACATCCAAATGAATCCCAAAAGATCTTATACTACTTCTAAACATCATTCAACATTTATTGTGATATCATTAATCATAATGTTGAGTGATTTTCAGATGATTTAGCAACGGTCAGCAATAGCTCCATAAAACAGAGACGACCAGAGACAACGGATTGAATTCAATTAAGGTGAGATTGGCGCGAATGGTTAATTGCTAACAACGGTCATATTCAAACAAACAAATTCAGATCCTACAAACGGCTCTTTCTCTCCAACTACTATAAATACACGAAGGACTGAATTCATCGGTACGAATCGAATCGCATACACAAAGAAAAGTGCTCAAAGCGATCAATCTCTAGTCGATCATATCTTCGAATACCTCGAGCTTCGTTATTCATTATTTTACTCTATAAGAGAGGTTCATCATTTGTATTTACATTTGTTCAAATCTCAAGGTAGTGGTATCTTGAGTGTGGGTATGCGATTACAACTTGTAAGGGGAGTGAGTCCTAGTGAGAAAGGATCATTCTAAGTTGCGAGTGTGTAATTGTATTTGTGAGATAGTGAAAATCCCGAGTGTCCGGAGTGCGGACGTAGGTCAAGAGTTCGACCGAACCAGTATAATTCCTCTGTGTCATTTCTCTTTTCCTTCTTACTGCTTTCATCGTTTATCCATCATACGTCAAAAGAATTTTTGAGATCACCTATTCACCCCCCCTCTAGGTGATATTCCACCTTCATTTATTGATCTAACTATTATATAGTTATTATGTTAAGTAAAATGGAGGAAGTTACAATTTGGAATCAAAGCATATGGTTCTGCTAATAGACTTGCATACATTACATATAGTGGCAATATACAATATTCACACATACCTTCCCTATTTAGTTGTTCTATTGTGTTGCTTTGTCATTCACTTATTAGGGTAGGTTTCATCCTTAGGTGTGAGAATGGTGGACACACGAAGGACTCACTTCACCGTTAATCCACCTCCTAATGCTCCTGAGACACTGATGTCTCAAAGAATGAGGCTCTTTTACATCGATTTAAACATATGTTAATGACTATCATGGATGTAAGGTTTCGACAGTTTGAAGAGGATTTTCGAAAGAAGATAAGAGAGGAAGGAGGTATCCCTGCGCCAAAAAACCATCATGACGTACGTGAGCCTAGGATAGAGGTATCACAAAGAGCTTAGCCAAGTGGCTCAACTAATCATGAAGAAACTGTGAAGACTAATGGGGGTGAAGTATCATCACAACCCAACCCTATAGATCTAGCTATCAACAAGGTTTGGAACGATGTCCATCGTCATAATCCTGAGAAATTTTATGGAGATTTGAATCCACTAAAAGCTGAGGCTTTAGAGATAGATAAAGTGGCAGAATAATGATTTTAATGTTAATTCTAGGGCTTCTGATATGGAAATAGGATATAATTAAATCCCCACTTTGTGTTATGGGAATATATAGGGTAGTTGTACCAAGAAGTTGGTCTCGTATGGCATAGATCCTATCAGAACTTGGAGGTTAAGCATGCTTAGGTAAGAGAAATCTTGAAATGGCTGACCTCCTAGGAAGTGTCGTAGGAATTTGTAATTACTTGATTTAAAAGCCTGAATAGCTTGAGTTATAAAATATTGTGATTCTTAGGAATGCTGGAATGATTATGGATAGACTTGAATTTGAACTAAGTTGAATTAGAGCTTAGGTCGAAATAAGGATTGCATTAATGTTCAAACACCTAAGAGTTTTAATCCCCCTTAATGTGATTGATACTGCACTATCAACAATGTTTTGGGTATGATTGATGGTTACCTTGGGATGAACAAATGATGTTTAGGATATTCCCCGTGATATTGAGGATTGAGGTAGAATTATAACCTTGTCAATAATACTAATGTGGTGAGGATATTATTTGATGTTTTGAGGATTAGACTTAGGATTGTGAATCACGATCCTAGTATGTATTATGGGTGTTATTGAGGAAATATGATTTCTTAGCCTAGTTGATATTGAGGTTCTAAGAGTCATTGTTTTGCTAATAATAAAGGATAGTGTTTGAATGTTAGAGTCTATGAATCATGATTATAGCATGTTATTTGTGTATGATCAAGGTTTCAGGATTAGTTTAATGAACCCAAGAATCTTTTGGGCATCTAGAGGGATTTCCACTAACTAAATTATGATCTAAGGATCCAACTTGATAGTTAAGTGATTTTTAGGTGTGTGAATCGACCCAAATGAATTGAGGTGCTAGCATATGGTGTGGAGTGAATTGAATGACTTAAGGTAGTAGAATGTGGTACCAACATATATGAGGTATCTGGAGGTTGCTAGCTACTGATCTAGCATAGGGAAAGATCTTAATCCTAGAATATTCTCTTAGAAATACTAATTTAGAGTTTGTTCCTCGATGGAACCGGGTGGTAACTAGAACCTCAAAAGCCATGGGTTATTATCTCATGACTAAGACAGATAATAGTGGATATATCAATAGCTAATAGACTCCCAGAAATGTGGGATGAGTACTCCGATAGGGAAAATTGAATTATGATTATGCCCGTAGATGGACTAATGCCAAAAATCCAAATAGAATGCCCTCATATGAGATGGCGGAATTAATGAAAGCGGACAAAAGAGTTAAATGCCAAGTAAAGAATCGTAGAGTGAAGCCATCGTAATGACAAACCGTAAAGTAGAGCTACCAAGACTCCAACTTTCAAGGCAAATGCATTGTAATGAGTACCATATCATATGGGTGTCTTAGAAAGGAAGTTTATACGTTTCTGTGTATTGTCATGGGGTACTCCAAAACTGTTAGTTTATCATTGAGTATAGCTATGATATGAACATACGATGGGCAGTAAGACCTATTGAGGCTGTATGTCCTTAGGTTATCAAACCTGATATGTGTTCAATGAGAAACCTAAGTCCTTTTAGACTAGTATGTCTATAGGCTGGTAGAATCCCACGGTTATTAGACCATGAATATCAGGCAAAGTCTAGCTAGAAGAGATTGTAAAGCCCGAGAATCACAGGCAGTGTCCTGAAACAATTAGAAGGCTAGAATAGAAGGGACAGGGAATCCTATGAATAGCTTGAGTAGCCAAGGACAGAGCTTGAAACGCATTTAGCAATGATGACCTTCTAAGAACAGTTTTCTGGTTCCTAGACATATTTAAAATTTTGATTTTGAACGTACCAATGCACCTGCCAAGTTTGTGAAAATTTTTTAATGGAGTTTTCGAACAAAATGATTTCAACAGAATTTGAGACCAAGGTAGTGGTCATTTTTTAAATGGTGTTGTCTCATAGAAAGGGGTTTGGTAGAACCTAGGTTTGAAATTGAGTTTTGGAACTATGTGGTGTAAGGTAGTACAAAAACTGGAAGAGGTCAGAAACTGTAGTAGACGTACTCAATTTGCTGGGTCTTGCCAGATGTTTTAGAATGTTTAAAATCACTGGCCATCATTAATTAAAGGTTCTTTGAAATAAAGATATTTGAAAAATGAAGGGATTTGTTTTGAGAGGAAAAAAAAAAAAAAATAAAAAAACTCGTGAAAGCTGTATACTCGGTTAAACTCATGATTTTCACACACTAAATTTATAGTTTTTATGTTTCTAACTTACAAAAATCGTGTTAACGCACTCTTAACTCGTGTTAAATTTTTTGATTTGGTTATACTCGGTGGCTTTATATATGAATTTTATATAAATTTCTTTGTTAAATATAATAAATTATAAATGTCGATATATTTAATTTCAATTGTTTGGATTTAAAATATATCTAAATCAAATTGTTTTCATTTTTTATATTTTAATTATTTAATTATATACTATTAATACCTATTTAATGATTAAAAAAAACTCTTACGAATTTATGATTCAAATTTACCATACGAGTTTACATCGCTGTAATAAGTTTGCTTCAACTCACGAGTTTGACAACCTTACCTATATATCATCTTCTCCTTCTCTCTCCATATATAGAATCTCCCTCTTGCTAAGGACCTCGAGTTCTAGGTCGCTAATTAGTCATTACTCTAATAAGCCCAAGAACAGTGAACAGATTAAGATGCACCGGCTATCTTCCATTTCTCCTTGGTGTGCAGTTTGCCTAATGCTTTTTTTTTTTTTTTTTTTTTTTTTTTTTGTAATGCTTGGCTGAATATCAATAATAACAATTTTGTAAATAGGCAATATGTTTTATTTCTGAAATGATATTTTATTGATGACGGGAATCAATTACATTATACATAAATTTGAAATTTCAAGTCCATCGTGCTGCTCTACAATCTATAGGGCAGTCCATGTTTCTCGTAATTCCAGATAATTGATGTGACAATCTTCTAGTAGATACAATTAAACTTTTTTTTGGATGAAATATATAAAACTGCACTTCATTACCCATATTTTTAGTCTAAAATGGAGTCTGTTTACTTCTTCACTACGTAATAGTTCCAGTTAGAATTATCTTCATTTTGGCATGGTGTTATGATCTTCAATCAAATATTCCAGAATCAATTCTCAGTGGAGTCAAAACTCATATGGAAGCTTGCGCGTTACAGATGCCCAATGTTTGCATTCGTGTTGCCCGGAAATATATATATATATATATATTTATATATATAAAGCTATTGGAATGAGTATTGATGTTGTGTGATTCAAGATGAGGATATAAAAAGAATTATCAAATGAGTTTTTAATTTGAAGAAACTAAAGCTATTGGAATGAGTATTGATGTTGTGTGATTCAAGATGAGGATATAAACACTGAGAAATAAAAATTTGTTTATCAAATTTTGAGTTTTTTAATTTTCTTAGATTTAGCAACAAACATTAAAAGGATTTTTCTTTTTTAAATTATAAATAATTTATCCTTTCTTTAATAAATAATCTGACAATTCAATTTTCAATAAAGAAAACTTTGTGTTAATCCTGTTTGAATTTAGATACAAAAATAAATAAAAAAAAAAAGAACCCCATCCTTGTGGCTGTCAATGACATACTTTTCAGTGTGAGATTGGAATAATTATTGGTAAGTGAGAGTTGTTTAAATTTAATGAAATATCTAATCTCTTAAAAAAAGTTGCAAATGAATTAAAAGTTTATATTTGTTATTGCTTGATAAACGAAAGTTATTAAAATTTAAAATGTAATGAATTTCTAACTAAACTTGTGAATAACATGACAATGTAGATTTGTTACTTGGTAAACGAAAGTTTTTAAACTTAATAAAATGTGGTAAATTTCTTAACAAAAGTTGTGAATAAACTTCAATATTATTTGATAAATAAAAGTTGTTAAAATCTAGTAAAATGTATCCAAAACTTATGAATAATCTAATCTAATAGTGAAGGTTTATAAATTTTTTTATTTTTAAACTTATTTGTCCGTATTAAACTATCTAACCCTTAAAACTTTATAAGTCAACAACTCACCTGAATTTTCCACTCACTACTCACTCACGATTCATATAAGTGACACGTCAGATCTCAGTCCCTATAGGTGCCACATCATGTAGTGAGTCAGCACAAGAAAAAGGGAAGGCTATTTTGTTTTTTTGGTAACAAAACCCAATCGCGATGCTGCGTTGTCTCCCTAGATTTTGTAGTTTCTGGAAAAAGGGAGAAAAAGTGCTTTCATAATAGATTTTAGAATAGCTCCCGAATTGGGTCGGACACTCTCATTAAAAATAAAGGAAGGGGATTCAATCCTGAGTTAGTCAAGGCACTGAGGTTAATAGACGACTTGCTCGGCCTAACATTGGTATCACCTAGGAAGAAAAAAGATTTTGCTTTACCCTTAGATCGTAGGTAAATCTAACTCCTTTCCTAAAATTTTTGTATAATTAAAAAAAAAAAAAAAAAGAATAGCTCCTGATTTTTTTTTTTTTTAAAAAAAAAAAAAAAAAAAGCTTCTGAACCCCCAAATCATGATTTTTAGTCTATGATTCTACAAAATTTGATTTAGGTAATTTAACTTAAACCATAGCTTTAGTATTTAAAAAATTGCTTATACCTTTTTCTCAAATGTTTTTGAGTAATTATTTTCTAAACAACTCCAAAAATACTTTTTTAAAAAAAAAAATTGTTACCTTAACACAAACCGCAGCGCGAGTCCAAACCACCCGCTTGATTTCGTCTCCCGACCCCACCCGGTGCAATAGTTCTCTCGAGGCAAAGTTTTGATCGAGATAAACTCTAACTCCGACATTCATGATTCTCTTGCTCAAGCATCACCGTCTTCCGTAGAAACCCGCTCTAAGTGTTGTTTTTCTTTTCCCCTCGTTTTCCTCTAGGCAAAGTTTTGACGGAGATAAACTCTAACTCCGACATTCATGATTCTCTTGCTCAAGCATCACCGTCTTCCGTAGAAACCCAGCGCATTCACTTTAGGAGTGTTGTTTTTCTTTTCCCCTCGTTTTCGTCTTAGTTAAGTTTTGAATTATTAAATTGGGTAAAGGAGCAAAAATACCTATGAACTTTCTCTGAAGGAGCGCCCACCACCATATGTTTTTAAGTGGTGCAAAAATACCCACAAGTTTACAAAATGAGAGCAAAAATACCAATTTAACTGTGTTAACAGACGTTAACTATAATATGAAAAGACGGAAGTGCCCTTCAACTCAAAAAAATCCTTTAAGCTTCCAACCTCTGGATTAATCCCTTACACAACCATCAAATAGAGAGGAATAAAAGCTAAACTCCATATTAAAATTGAGGAATAAAAAGGTTTCAGAATGAGATCAACCGATGAAGCTCTCTGAAACCAGGTTGTCTGACAAATTTGAAGGAGTATTAAATAAAAAGATATCACAAATCGATAGAAACCCATAAGGCAAAAATTGAGAAATTGGAAGAGAAAGGCCTTTCCTGAGCAATGGGAGCGACAAGGGAGGACAGTCCAAACGCAAGGATGACAAGAGAGTTTGAATCGCGAAGGTTAATAGTGTTCTTCAATCTCCAGTACCAAAACTAAAAATGAATCCAGACCCCAAAAAAAATCCACCAACTCAAAACAACCCAGGAGTTCCTAAACTAAAAATCTGAAGCCCTAAATCCACCAAATTAATAACAAGCGACTGAAATTCCAGTTAGATCCAGATGAAGAGGGAGACGAAGCAGAAACTGGAAACGCACCTGAGTTGGGAGCTTCGGGATGACCTATATCTGAAAATTCCGGAACAAGGGGTCTTTGCACGGCAAGCACCGAGGCAAGCGTGCTCTTAAGCTGCTCCGAAAGAGTAGATCGGCTTTTCATAACCTCTTAAGCCATTTGTTTCACATCGGACTCCAACTTCTCCAACTCATCGGTGCTAGAGTCTTCGCCGTCCTTGGTGGAGGTCGCCGGTGCCGCTACTGACATCTAAGAAGAGTCTGGAGAGGGGTTGTCGCTGGGTGAATAGGGAAGGGCAGTAAAGGAATTTCAAAAAGATGGAGGCATTTATATTTTTAAAATAGTATGGCCTACTAACGGAGTTAGTCCATTTTAACAGAAATGTTACTTTTGCTCCAATTTTACAAACTCATGGGTATTTTTGCACCACTTAAAAGCATATGGTGGTGGACACTCCTCCAGAAAAAACTTATGGGTATTTTCATGGGTATTTTTTGCACCACTTAAAAGCATATGGTGGTGGACGCTCCTCCAGAAAAAACTTATGGGTATTTTTGCTCCTTCACCCTATTAAATTTGGTCATTGATAAAGCTTTATATATGTATATGGGTTTCGTTGTAGGCCATGGTTTTTGGGTCCACACCTACTCAACTTACGGGACCATGGTAGTGAAAACGTAGATTTTACCTAAAAATAGAAGGAGAATGAAAAATCGTAAAACGTAAAATCGTAACGTAGTAAAATCGTAAAAAAAATTGTAACAACTTAAAAGCGTTTGGAAAATTAGTAAAATCGTTTTAGTGAAAAAAAAAATCATAAAAACGTAAAATCGCAGTGATAAAACGAGTTTTTAACTACCATGTACGGGACCATTATTTACACTAGTATCCTTCAGCTTAAGCAATAATTGGTAATCATAGAAATTTTTCACTGTTCCCTTTTGTTTTATTGGTATTCTTTAGTTTAGGATGAATCCACCACCCTTATACTCCACTAAATGCTTGACTAATGGGTTTTCCTAGCCAGTTCACTTTGGAGAAGGCATCAGAATCACTTTTGCTTGACTGATTTTGTTTGAAATTAACTTGCGTTTTTATGCCATAGTTATTTTCAAAATATACTTTGGTGATTTACAAGAGGATGATTTTCCACTGCCAAAAAGCTTTCCTTGACTAATGCCAAATGCAATGAGGAAAAATTAAACTAGTCATTTTTGGTTATCTCCTACTGGAATACTTGACTTCCATTGGAATTAATGTGATTCAACTTGCTGGTATCAAGCAGATATAATCTCTTCATGAACTAAATCCTGAAGTTTATGGGTCCCAACAATGTCAGTTCGAGGACAATATTCCGCTGCCTTTCTCATGTTTAGGAATTTTCATCTGTTAGTATTGCCTTTGTGTGTGTGTGCGTGTTTTTTTTTTCACTCGTATTCTTTCTTATTCATATATATTCACCACTCTTGAAATTTTTGCTGCGTCGTTGTCACTTGACTTTCGAGGTATAATACTTTTAAGTTGCTATTGGCAAAGATATGTCTTATGCAAGCCTCTTTTGGTCCAACACAGGAAAGTTTCACATGTTATATGGGGATATGTAGATAGAATATTCAAGCTGACATCGTTGATTTGAGAATCCTCCAGAGGGAAATACCCCTGGTCAAGCATTTTTCATCGTTACAGGAGTACCCTAACTCGTGCAGATTCTAGATCTGCACAGAAAATAGATGGATTTGGTAATGTAATTTAGCACCCCACTCTTAAGAAAGGAATTGAGGAACTGTCATCTACAACTGCAAATACAAAAGCACATCAGGCAACGTTTAGAAACATGCTTTTTTATTGACCTCCAGTAATAGGGAAAATAATGGCTTCTAGAGAGTTGGCTCGTACATCTATATGTTATTGTACTTCTCTTGTCATTTTATTTTTCAGTTATTTCACGCTTTTCACTTTGATAATAGAGGGGTCTTTGATAATAGAGGGGTTGCATAAACGGTGTGGAACATAATAATTGACAGGTTTGGTTAAATTTTATGATTTATATTGTAATAATAATTGGAAATATTAGTTGATGCTGGTATAGAATATAAGCAATTTTTTTCTTCTTATTTTTCAAATTTATATATTCTATTTGTCAATTGTGTAAACTCTGTTGGGTTTCTAACCAAGTCATTCAAAGTTACCTTACATTTTGAATCAGTGGTCTGTTTAATTTTTTCTGGGTATAAATTGTGAATCACTGAATCCTAAATGTTCATGCAGGGACTAGACTGGAGGAGATGTTGCTCCAGTAGGCTGTTACAAGTATTCATCAGTTGTTTGATTGGGCTAAGAAATCTAAAAAGGGTTTGTTACTTTTCATCGATAAAGCTGATGCATTTCTACGCCAGTGGAGCAATGTTTTTAACTCATTCATGTTGAATGGGTTTTGTTAATTTTTTTTCTGTGCTGCTCTTCTCCTAAAATCCTATCCGTTTTATCAGTGTTGATTGTGAACACATTTTTTTGGGGCAGATATCCATAACTTGGTATCCGTTTGGATCTTCATTCTTTATAGTATTTGCAGTCGGTGATACATTGTGACATCATAAGGAATGCCTCCTGCAAAAGTAATTCATGATATATGAGCTGGGAAGAATTGCTTATCTATTGCATGCAATGGATACAAGAAACTTTGAATTAAATTTGGTTAACGACTTAATTTCCCAGCATATATTTTGTCATTATTGTCTGGATTACATTGCTGCTACATGATGAAAAGCGAAAGATTTGGGTCTAAATTAGTGCAAGTCATGTTGCTGATTGCATTGGATGAACTTTGCAGGCAGAACAAGACTTGTATGATTGAATGTGCTACTATTTCACACGGGTGACCAGTCCTTGGTCTTGCCACAAACCATCCTGGTTATCTTGATTCAGCTGTGGCAGAACATATCAACGAGGTTCTTGAATAGGACCAACATTGAATAAATATCTAGTATCACATACATGCTTTCATCGTATACTTTAGACAACATCCCTAAAGAATGTTAACGGTACATAAACAAAAGTATCTAAACAAATAATATATAAATCCATGTCCACCAAATATGCAATATAATAATAACTAGAATTTAGGATGAAGAAGCTTCAATGTGAATGTCGTGAACCGACACAAGGCTTTTTGCATAATTCCAGATCACAGGTCCAGTGGAATATTTGCCCCGGGCCAACATCTTAACTTCATTACTATGGAGATTGCACAAAACACGTATTTTTTCGCCTTTAGTAGATCCAACAATAATAATTTCATTTCTCCAAAGAGTCAGTGGTCTTAAAAGGTAACGATGAACGGGATGGGGAAAGGGGTTGCTTGTATATATTTTAGTCCAATTCCATCTCCCTCGTGATGTATCTACACACTTCTCCATCACCCATAAGTTAATGGAAAATGATGAATGCACCCTAGTTTTAGAAAGCATAGCCAGTTTGTTCTCATACGTACTAAGCCTACTCTCAATTGTTACATGGGCAGAGCTAGGAATTGGTATCAATGCCAATGATTCCGTTGCTAAGTCAAATGAAATTAGACAGCTTTCCGTCCCCCTATTCCTATGGCCAATAATAAATCTTTACACATATATTCTACACATAGATTGATAAATAGGTCAAAGACTATATATCTGTATTTGAAAGAAAACTTAGAAACCAAATATTATAAATAGGACAAACATTGAATAAATATCTGGTATCACATACATGCTTTCATCAAATACTTTAGATAACATCCCTAAAGAATGTTGACCATACAAAAACAGAAGTATGTAAACAAATACTATATAAATCCATTTCCACCACATGTGCAATATAATAACTAGGATTTAGGATTAAGAAGCTTCAATGTGAATGTTGCAAACCGACGCAAGGCTTTCTGCATAATTCCAAATCATAGCTCCAATGGAATATTTGCCCAGGGCCAACATCTTAAATTTATTAGTATGGAGATTGGACAAAACAAGTCCTGTTTCTGTTTCGCCTTCACTAACTCCAACAATTTCATTTCTCCAAATAGTCAGTGGACTTAAATGGGGTAAGGGGTTGCTTGTATATATTTTAGTCCAAATCCATCTCTCTTGTGATGTATCTACACACTTCTCCATCACCCATAAGTTAATGGAAAATGATGAATGCACCCTAGTTTTAGAAAGCATAGCCAGTTTGTTCTCATAAGTACTAAGCCTACTATCAATTGTTACATGGGCAGAGCTAGGAATTGGGATCAATGCCAATGATTCCGTTGCTAAGTCAAATGAAATTAGACAGCTTTCCTGCCCCCTATTCCTATGGCCAACAAAAAAGATTGCTCCATCAAGAGTGAAACCAGGAATGTCATAAGGCGTTATACCAAACATTTTATAATCACTTTCTTTCCATGACCATGTGCTTACTGAAAACACTTGCACTACATAAACCTGAACTGGCAGCCAACAAAGAGCGAGTCTCACTATCTTATAATCATTAACAATTGGACTGAAACCAAATCCTGCAAGGCGAATCCCATTTAGGATTAGGATTAGGATAAGGATTAGGAACATTGGGCAGCTGGAGGACCTCTCTAGTTGCTGGATTCCACAAAATAAAAGAAGATTCATACACGAGACAGAGCAAGCCATTACTAGAACCGATGATATCGCTGCGACGCACTAAGGAAGGTTGAGTCTGTGGAGTCTGATATTCAACGACTTGCATATCACTATTGATCAAACATAAACATAAGTACTCAGGACTATTTGTATAGCCCCCGCTCCTGAAAAGAAGAACGGAGTCTTGCTGGGTGGAATGGCGGTTGTGTTCTGCGATAAAAGATGGGGTTTTGAAGAGATCCTTCCAATCTTTGCATACACATCGAAATCGGATCAGGGATTTCACGGGAAGTCGTTTGAGAATATTTGTAAAAATTTCTTCAGGAAGATATGGTACGTCGCTATCCATTACCGTCGACTGATAAAAGGAAGAATTTCACAGATGAAAGGTTTCGCAATCAACGGGGAATAAGAAATTTATATAAACAAAAGGGATCGTAAGACACAAACCTGATCAAGAGAAACAGCCGTGCTCGTCCTCCGCGCTCGTCCTCCGCCGCGCTCGTCTTTCTCCGGGATCGTTCACCTCGGTCTCCCTCCGCTGCTCTTGTTCTCCGCCGTGCTCGTTCGATGTGGTGTCCTCCGCTTGCGTGAGTGCCGAGGAATGGATGGTGCCATAGGGTTTGCGGCAGATGGTCGAAGAGGCGTTTGAGGAATTGAGGGTTGAGGCAGGCTGTCTGAATTAGTTTTGATGTTAAGGGCAACATTAAAATGATCGTTTTATTTTAGTAAAAAGATATTAATATCACCTCAATTTCTAAAATCTAGAAAATATCATTAAACTTTGTAAAGAGGGGGAAATTTGTTTGTAAAGAGGGCTTTTTTCCCATGTTTTGACTTAATGACATAAAATGATTTTTATTTTAGTAAAAAGATATTAATATCACACTAAAATCTTATCATTAAACTTTGTAAAGAGGGGGAATTTGTCTAATGATTTTATTAAAATTAATTTTTGTCAAAATCATTATTTTATGAGTTGTAACCAATTGAGTAATAAGATTAACTAAAAATAATAAAAAGCGAATCATTTTAGTTTAAGTTTGTAAAGTGAGTAATAAGATTAATCAAGCATCTTTATACATTAGTATTTTAATAAAATTAATATTTTAAATCCTATTAACTAAAAAATATTTAATCTTCGTGAGACTCTTTTACGGTTTTAAATTAAATATATTTTTTTTATTTAAAATAATAAATTAATAGATAAAATATTAATAATAATTTTGATAAAATTGCACAATTAAAATTGTTGAGTTAATATTTTCCGTTAAGTTAGACTAAAAATTAAGAGAAAACGATTGAAAAAACATTTTGGTCTATAAATTAAAACATAAAAAACTTTTGGTCATAAATTCTCATAAATTCTCATCTCTTCTCTATTATTTGCAAGTTTTAATGGCTTTTTTTAGTTTTGGAAGATAAATTGGTATTTAAATGTCTTTTTCCTTTTATTCTATCCATTAATTTTAAATTATAAATAATTTAGGAAAAATGCCGTTAAATATGTTAAAGGATAAAAAGTGTTTCCTATTATGTAAGGGCATGATTTGTCATTTTTAAATTTAAATGGAAATGACATAAATGTCCCTTTGAATTTAAAAAACATGCTCCCATTTTTTACAAGAGTTTAACAAGTACATATAAAGTTTTAATAAGTTCGATAAGATTGTTTCAAAATCAATTTAAAAATCACTACTTGCTATAATGACAATGTATTGATTCCCACTTTTAATAAAATCTTATCAGAACTTGTTAAAATCTTATATGAACTTGAGAAACCCTTATCAATACCTTCCCATTATAGCAAATGGTGATTTTTGAATTAGAATTTATAAAAATCTTTTCAGAACTTGTTAAAACTTCATCTAAACTTATGAAAACCTTAGTGGAATAAACACATTGTCATTGTAGCAAAGTGATGATTTTTTAATCGAAATTTATGAAAATCTTATTAGAAATTATTAAACCCTAATCTGAATTTGTTTATCCATTATAAAAAACGGAAAAGCATGTTTTTTAAACTTAGAGAAGCATTTTTGTCATTTGTATTTAATTTTGAAAAAGATATATCGGATTCTTTTACACCTCTCTTTAATATTATAAATATTCGGAAAACTTTTTTGTCCTTTAGCCTTTTTTAAGAGTTCTTTTTTAGGAATTTTCCCAATAATCTAAGGTTTCTTTATCATAAATAATTTAGAGAAAAATGACAGATAAAGAACTTTAAATAGAAGAAATGATTGAAAGGTGTTTCCAATATTCATAATACTAGGTCTGATTTGTCCTTTAACTAATGCACCCACACCTTTTATATATATATATATATATATATATATATAAAAGTTATCTTGTAGGCAACTGGTGACATGCTTTTTAGTACGGAGCTTTGACGAGAATATTTATTAGTAAAACAAAAATGGTTAAAATCTAATGAGATGTGGGAAATGCCTTAGAAGTATTGAATGTTTGTATTTGTTATTACTTGGTCAATGAAAGTTGTTAAAACATAAGGAACTGTAGAGAATTCTTTAACAAAACTTGTAAATGACCTAGTAATGTAGATTTATTACTTGGTAAACAAAAGTTTTTAAAACCTAATAAAATGTGGTGATTTCTTAACAAAAGTTGTGAATAAACTGAATGTGTGCATTTGTTATTATTTGGTAAATGAAAAAGTTGTTAAAACCTAATAAAATATGGTACATTCCTTAACAAAAGTTGTGAATATCCTAATAGTGTAGATTTCTATATATTTCAATTTTAAAGTTCTTTATATCTATTAAAATCTTAAAGTAGAGATGTGAAAAAAAAGGTTAGTATATTAAAAAAGAGAGGCTAAAGTATACTTTGGTACCTTAATTTGCTACTTGTAAACGAAAATTTCCAATATCTAATAAAATAAGTGAGTCCTTGACCTTATAAGAGGGGGAAAAAATGTACTTTACCGGCACGTAAATGCTAATGCATTAATCTTTAATTTAAAATAGGATTAATACAAATTTTGGTCCTTGAAGTTTGAAAAAGACTTAATCCTGCCTTTGACAGTGTTAATTCATCTTATGTGGTATTAATAACACTGTTAAAGTAGCTTATGTGGTATGCTTATTAGGACAACTCACATGGCAAATGATATTCTTTTAGTTAATTATAGGCTGAGGTAGTAGAGGGAAATAGATGTCATTTGCCATGTCAGGTGTCCTAATAAGCATGCCATATAAGCTGCTTTAAGCCTTTAACGGTGTTAGTGCCACATAGGATGAATTAACACCGTTAAAGGTAGGATCAAGTCCTTTTCAAACTTCAAGAACCAACAGTTATAAATGAAGTAAACTTGAGGGACTAAAACCGCATGTTTTAAATTTGAGAGATTAAAATCAAAATTGGGTCAAACATCAAGGCCAAAAAATTTGTATTAACTCTTTAAAGTATATAAATTTAGAAATATTTAAAATTAAACCTAATCAAAACATGAAGAAGCCGTAAACTTTCTGTGTGAATCCACCGTCCTATCTCTCGCCTACTCCCACGACGCTTTCCGGTCAATACACACTAGCAAGAAGAAGACAATTGCTCCACGAATTGCGGAGGTCATTCGGACATTGGCTCATTGGCAACAGACCGATGCCAGAAAGGAATGGTGCCAACAACAAATCTGGATTCGTTGGTTGTGTTGATTTCAAGATGTTTGGTGTGCTATCAGTGACAAAGCTACCTGACATGGCTGTCTATTTTATTTTTTTACATACTAATCTTTAATAAAGAAACATATGACTTGTGGAATACTAACTCCCTCCTAATCAACACTTCATGTAGAAAGAAGCCAACATTCGCAAAAAAATCGATCAAAGTTGAGTACACCCATGGTTTGAGTAAGTACCAATTCTTTATTCAGGTTATCTTACCAATGTTTTTATTTCATTCTCTGAATGCCCAATTTTTGAGGTTAATTTATTGATTACTCTTATCAACATTGCTTATCACTTTTTAAGGTTAATTTATTGAAAGAAATAGATGTAGAGAATGCCATGCATTATTTTCTAATTTGTTATTAAATTAACCATTGAAAACTTTTGATGCAATTTTTGAAATTTTATACAATATTTAAAGTGGTTTTTTAAAACTTTTGCAACCAAGTTTTTAAATTCGTGGATATACTTACTAGTGGTTTAATAACCGCTACAATATTGGAACAATTTCCCCTTCCTGTCACTCAAAATTTTTGTGATGTAATTTGTAGCAATTTTTTAACTGCTACAAAATTTTCGCGCAATCCGCCATCTCGATCTCATCTTTTAGCGGTAACGTAAAACTGCTGCAAGTACAGTAGCGGTTGTATTACATTAATAGTGGTTTTTAAGAACCACTACAAAACACCTTGCAATAATGTATTTTGTAGCTGTTCTTTGAACCACCATAGTGTTGTACAAATACGCAATTTTAACAGCTACAAAATGTCGATTTTTGTAGTGAGTTCAAATCCCAAACAACATGAACTACTTTTGGCTAAATCCTTTAGTCTCAGTAAGATGCACAATGCTAAGAGTCCTAACCCGGCCAAAGGAATGTGATTGTACTGGCTGGAATTAGAATACTAAAATGCTTATTTTGTCTTTGTGTGAACTTAAATTTACTAAACATGTTAGAGATAGATTGGTTCAACCATGAACTGTAATATTCTCTTTACCAAACAGTTTTGGCCCCCTTTAAAGTTGTAACATTTTCTTTTGCATCTTTTGTCCAAAACCCTTATTAGTGGTCTTATACCCCTTTTTGTTTTGTAATCAACATTTTTATGTATTGGAGCTTCATCTATATGTGAGCTGGGACAGTTTGTGGAGTGTGGGATTACAGAAAAAGGATCTCAACGTTTTATTTTTTTTGTTCGCCAACCTCACTCTCCATTTGCCGGCAATTAACTCGGGGCTTTGATTAATTGATGAATTGATTATTATTTATTAAATATCAATCACAAAAATTGTATGTGAGGGTTCCTTTTCTGCTGTTAATGACAAAAAGAACTAAAAAAGAAACTCATCAAATACTCCCTGCAATCCTTTTTATGAAAGTCGGATAATAGTTGTTTGAACATTTAATGAGTTTTTTTTTTTTTTTTTTTTTTTGCCCCTTCATTAGTTATTTAAATTGCATGAATTAAAAGGTAGGTGATACACTAATATTTAAGGTTTTTAAACTTGATAACGATGACGTAAACTCGTATCGTGAATTCAAATTATAAACTTATAAGAGTTATGCTTTTATCATTAAATATATTTTCATAGTGCAAAGTTAGATAATTAAAATATAATAAAATGACAAAAAAATATTTTAAATCCAAATAATTGAAATTTAATCTCACACCCACACAGACCCACCGAAGTTTCTATAAAATTTATATATAAAGTCACTGAGTATGATCAAATCGAAAAAAGTTAACACAATTTTATAAATAAGAAATGTAACTACGTACGGTAAACTCGTAAGTTTAATCAAGTTTAAAATTGACATGAGTTTACCTACGATTCGACTTAATTTTGTAAGCTATAAATGTAACAACGGTAAACTCAAAGAGTGAACTTGTGAATTTGACAACAACTCTGATACCTATATTTACTCTATTCACACACACACACAGAGAAAATTCATGATAAATAAGTTTCTATAAAATTCATATATAAAGTCACTAAGTATGATCAAATCGAAAAAGTTAACATGGTTTTATAAATAAGAAATGTAACAACGGTACACTTTGTGTATAAACCGCAAGTTTAACCGAGTTTACAATTGAAACGATTTTACCTATGACTCGACTCGATTATATAGGCTCGAAACATAACAACGGTAAACTCTGAGAATCAACTCGTGAATTTGACAATAGTGTTAATACCTATATTTACTCTATTTCTCTTTCTTTTACTTGCCCTCATAAATAAGGGCTTATTTAGATTAAAAAGAAATTGTAGATACACTTATTATTTTTAACTAATTTTAATCACTTTCTTAAATTGTATAATTTGGCTATCATCCTTTTACAAATAGGACCGGAGGCAGAATCCACCAAAGAGTGGGCATATAAGTGATTCGTCATGAGAAATTTACATAATTAATACATAGCTGGCATTTTAAGTAAGAATAAGCATAATTAATTCACAAAGGAAAAATACCCCTCCAAATCTCGATTTTTTTCATTGATTTGATTGTCACATGATACCTAAAATGACAGTTATGACCCTGAATTGTGGAGGACGATTGATCAGGATTCAAAATTTAAATGTTTATAATAGTAGATACTAAAAAGGGGGCCATTATTGTGATTATCTTGTTATTATTGGTGTGTTGAAATTAACTATTATCATTATTATATTTTGGATATGAGAAAAAATATCATTACCGGGAATTTTTATTTTATTTTAACAACTCAGTTGAGGGGGAGGCATTAGCATTTTAGCTGAAATTTTATTATTGTGAACTTTGGGGATAGGGTTTGGTTTTACTTTGACTTAGAGACATTGCATCAGATCTAGTCCCTATGAATGAAGCTCCATCAGGATCTCCAAAATGTGACTTCTTAAGTATCATAGAGACATGAAGCTTCTACTTCATGTTTCTTGTGGATGTTGTGGGTATTACTTGTGTTTTTCCTTCTGACTTACCAATTGTTTAACAGATTATGTCTACTTTGCCTGGCAAGAAAGACAAAGGATTAAATATGATGAACAAAAAAGCTTGCTCAACATTAGGAACAAACAAAATTCCAAAGGGCGTGCTATGAGGCTGAATTGGCAAGGAAGAGGATGCAGGTATGTTACCTTGTGACCTCGGTTTTTGATTTTCCAATTATATGGAGTGATTCTCATTGCCATGTCATTATCAGGCAGAAAATGAATACGGGACAGCTAGGAACCAAGAACTAGTAAAACTGCAAGAAGCATCATCAATTAGACAGGAGCAAGCTCAGCGTGCAATAGAGGAACAAATTCAAGCACAATGGAGATAAACAGAACGAGAGAAAGCTGAGATCGAACATGAGACAATCAGAGTAAGGGCTATGGTAGAGGCAGAGAGAGGGAAGAGCCCGTGAAACAAAGCTAGCTGAAGAGGTTAATAGACGAATGCTATTAGATCGTGCTAACGCAGAGAGAGAGAGAGAGAGAGAGGATCACTGAGAGTCAACAAGAGAGTAGGAAATGGGTTCTGTTCATAAATACACTACTTTTGAACATATTAGAGGTATATCTACTAGATGCACTGTATGCATCATGCAAGTAATTAAATCATTTGGCTTGGAACTAGGGCCCATCCTTCTATTTCCTTGCATATAGATATTTATGGGTTGTTGACATTTTGCTTTCTTCTTTGAGCTGTGGTTTTACTTATTTTGATTTCGGTTGTACTGCATAACGTTCTCTCTAGTGCACAAATTCTTATCAATGTTTTGCAGGAGATTAAGAGCTATTCTAACGAATCAAAATAAGTTGGTTGTAGCAGTTGGTGGATTGAAAGACTCGGGCTGCTGGAATCTACATCACTAGGTATAAACTGTTCAGCTGAGAAAAGGCTTTCTGAAAACAACTTCTGAGTTTAGGTTTGCATAATGAAGGTTGTGTTTTACTTGCATTAGACTTAGGAGCATCAAATAGTCCATCTTGCCCTTGCCAATGATGATCATGGTCTTGCATGGGCCAAGAATGTGAAATCCAAATTTTATCGGCATGCGCTCAAGGTTGTTTTACATAGTTTATAAATATATTGGAGGAATGAATTATAAATTTCACTAATAAAGTAACATTTCTAGCTACCAAGTTGCCCGAACTTAAAATTACTACACTTAATTGGGCCATGGTTTTTGAATCCATACCTGCACAATTTATTTTTTGTAGTAATAATTGGAAATATTAACTGATGCTAGTATAAAATATAAGCAATTTTTTTCTTATTTTTTGAAATTTATATGTTCTATTTGTCAATAGCGTACACGCTATTTCGGGATTACAACAAAGTCATTCGGAGTTAGGTTGTCTTTTTAATTTTTTCCCCAATATTTTCATCCAATGACTAGACAATGCATAGATTAGTGAAGGAGATGTTGCTCCATTGGGATCACAGGATGTTACAAAGATTCATTAGTTGTTTGATTTGATTGGGCTAAGAATTCTAAAAAGGGATTGTTACTTTTCATCTGATATCCATTGGGATCTTCATTCTTTATAGTAGTCCTTGCCCTTGCCACAAACCTTCTCGGTGCCCTTGATTCAGCTATGACAGATTGTATTGACGAGTTTCTTCTCTGTTCCATTAAGTTAGTGCATGTGGATATTTATAGGTAGGTTCAACCAGAGAATTTTTATTGTAATGGCATGTTACATTTTATCCTGGCCATGCTGTTATTCATTATTTGTTCTTGATTGATGGGGGGATGTTGGAATCTAACATGATCAACAAATTTTTGAAAATACAAAATATCTTTTTTTTTTTTTTTTTTTTTCCCCTTTTGAAGTTTTTAAGAAAAACCAACTATAATATAAAAAAATAAGAAGTTAACTATTTAATGTCCATTTCTATGATTGCTGGCTACTGCACCAGAAGTAAAATTCAGGTAACTCATTAAGATACTTCTTACAAGTTAACTTAAGGCAATTAAACTAACAACCACGTAACACAATACAAGAAAACTAACCAAGGTGATATTTGCGTTTTTGTTTATCAGAAAAAGAATTTTTTACAAGGAAAAAAAAAAAAGTGTATATGTAGTTTTAATATTTTTTTTAAACATTCAGACGACACCCTTCCACCCCTAAAGACTAATCCTTCCTAGGAGTAAATACCATCAAAGTGAGTTTCACCTCTCCTAATAAAAGTCTTTTTTATGTAGACGACTTAGTTCAAGGCCAAAACATCATGTTTAAGGGAATTATGTCAAGCTTTGTTGGTTTCAACCTGATGCACACATCTTTTTCTCTTTTGAAAAAAAAAAAAAAAGTATAATGTATAACAATGAACGTCACAAGTTTGCAAAAGTGTGAAAAAATGATTTTGGTTAGCAAAATGACATGTGAACTGGTGAAACGATAAAAAATCTTTACACATATATTCTACGCATAGATTGAAATTTGATAAATAGGTCAAAGACTATATATCTATCTTTGAAAAAAAACTTAGAAACCAAAGATTATAAATAGGACAAACATTGAATAAATATCTAGTATCACATACATGCTTTCATCAAATACTTTAGATAACATCCCTAAAGAATGTTAACCGTACATAAACAGAAGTATCTAAACAAATAATATATAAATCCATTTCCACCACACGTGCAATGTAATAATAACTAGGATTTAGGATGAAGAAGCTTCAATGTGAATGTCGCCAACCAACACAAAGCTTCCTGAATAATTCCAAATCACAGTTCCAATGGAATGTCTGCCCATGGCCAACATCTTAACTTCATTAGTATGGAGATTGCACAAAACAAGTACTGTTTCGCCTTCATTAACTCCAACAATTTCATTTCTCCAAATAGTCAGTGGTCTTAAAAAGTAAGGATGACCAGGATTGGGAAAGGGGCTGCTTGTATATATTTTATTCCAAATCCCACTCTTTCCCATCACCCATAAGTTAATGGAAAATGATTCGGTGCTTTCAACCCTAGTTTTAGAAAGCATAGCCAGTTTGTTCTCATACGTAGTAAGCCTACTCTCACTTGTCACATGAGCAGATGTAGGAATTGGTATCAATGCCAATGATTCCGTTGCTATGTCAAATGAAATTAGACAACTTTCCGGCCCCCCACCCCTACTGCCAAGCAAAAAGATTGCTCCATCAAGGGTGAAACCAGGAATGTCATAAGGCATTATATCCTTTAATTCCCCAACTTCAAGTTCTTTCCATGAACTTGTTCTTTTTGAAAACACTTGCACTAAGTAAACCCCAACACCATGCAGCCTAGATAGAGCGAGTCTCACTATCTTATAATCATTAACAATTGGACTGAAACCAAATCCTACAAGGAAAATCCCATTAGGATCAAGATTAGGAACATCGGGCACCCGGAGGACCTTTCTAGTTGCTGGATTCCACAAAATCAAATAAGATTCCGACACGAGACAGAGAAAGCCATTACTAGAACCGATGATATCGCAGCGAGGAAATAAGAAGGAAGTTCGTGGAGTCTGATATTCAAGTACTTGCATGTCATGATTGATCAAACATAAACAGCCCCTGCTCTTAAAAAGAAGAATGGGGTCTTGCTGGGTGGAAAGGCGGTGGTGTTCTGCGATAAAAGATGGGGTTTTGAAGAGATTCTTCCAATCTTTGCATACACATTGAAATCGGATTAGGGATTTCACGGGAAGTCGTTTGAGAATATTTGGGAAAATTTCTTCAGGAAGATATGATGCGTCGATATCCATTACCGTCGACTGATAAAAAGAAGAATTTCACGGATGAAAGGTTTCCCAATCAACGGAGAATAAGAAATTTATGTAAACAAAAGGGATCGTAAGACACAGACCTGTTCCAGAGAAACAGCCGTGCTCGTCTTTCTCCGGGATCGTTCGCCTCCGTCTCCCTCCGCCGTTCTTGTCCTCCGCCGTGCTCGTTCGATGTGGTGCCCTCCGCTTGCGTGAGCGCCGAGGAATGGGTGGCGCAATAGGGTTTGCGGCAGATGATCGAAGAGGCGTTTGAGCAATTGAGGGTTGAGGCAGGCTCCCTGAATTGTCTCCGTTTCTTTTGATCCGGTCAAAAGGCTCCCTGAATTAGTATTGATGTCTAGGGTAACATTAAAATGATCGTTTTATTTTAGTAAAAAGATATTACTCTCACCTCAATTTTTAAAATCTAGAAAGATCATTAAAATTAGTAAAGAGGGGGAATTTGGGTTTTTATGTTTTGATTTAATGGCCAAAATGCTCTTATCACACATTTTTTTATCTAACGATTTTGTTAACAATTTTTATAAAACTATCACTATTTTGATTAAAATTAGTGAATTTGTGACCAATTGATTAAAAATTTTGACAAAATTTATAATAGTTTTGACAAAATTGTTAAGTACTAAGAAATGTATGAAAAAAAAAAAACATTTTAGTCTATAAATCAAAACATGAAAAATTCATAAATTCTCACCCATCTCTTTTCTATCATTTGCAAGTTTTAATGGTTTTTTTTGTGAGTTTTGAAGTTGAAATGGTATTTAAATGTCTTTTTCTCTTTATTCTATCCATTAATTTTAAATTATAAATAATCTAGGAAAAATCCCTACAAAATAACGTTAAAGATCTTAAAGGACAAAAAGTGTTCCCTATTATGTAAGGGTATGATTTGTCATTTTTAAAATAAAATGGAAATGACATAAATGTCCCTTTGAGTTTAAAAAACATCCTCCTACTTTTTATAAGGGTTTAACAAGTTCATATCGGGTTTAACAAGTTCTATAAGGTTTTAACCAGTTCTGATAAGATTGTCCCAAAATCCAATTCAAAAACCACCACTTGCTACAATAATAATAAGGTATTGATTCCCATTTTTAATAAAATCTTATCAGAACTTGTTAAAATCTTATATAAACTTGAGAAACCCTTATCGGAATCAATACCTTCCCATTGTAGCAAGTGGTGATTTTTGAATTAGAATTTGTGAAAATCTTATCAGAACTTGTTAAAACCTCATCTGAACTTGGGAAAACCTTAAAAGAATTGGTAATAAACACTTTGTCATTGTAGTAAGTGATGATTTTTGAATTGAAATTTATAAAAATCTTATTATAAATTGGTAAACCCTAATCTGAATTTGTTTATCCCTTATAAAAAACGGAAGCATGTTTGTTAAACTTAGAGGAGTGATTTTGTGATTTGTATTTAATTTTGAGAAAAGATAAATTAGACCCCTACACTTCTATAAAACGCTTATTTTGTCTTTGTGTGAACTTAAATTTACTGAACATGCATTTTGTTAGAGATAGACTGGTTAGACCATGAACTGTAATATTCTTTTTACCAAACAGTTTTGGCCCCCATTAAAGCTGTAACATTTTCTTCTGCATTTTTTGTTCAAATCCCTTATTGGTGGTCTTATACCCCTTTTTGTTTCGTAATCAACATTTGTATGTTTTGAAGCTTCATATATATGTGAGGCTTTGTGACAGTTGTGTGGAGTGTAGAGATTACCGGAAAAGGATCTCAACTTAATTTTTTTGTTTGCCAACCTCACTCTCCATTTCCCCGCAATTAACTTAGGGGCTTTGATTGATTGATGAATTGATTATTATTTATTAAATTTTAATCACAAAAATTGTATGTGAGGGTTCCTTTTCTGCTGTTAATGACAAAAAGAATTAAAAAAGAAACTCATCAAATACTCCCTGCACTCCTTTTTATAAAAGCCGGATAATAGTTGTTTGATTATTTAAAGATTTTTTTTTTGCCCTTCAATAATTATTTAAATTGTATTAATTAAAAGGTAGGTGATACACTGATATCTAAGGTTGTCAAACTTGTGAGTTTAAGCAAACTTATGATAGTGACGTAAACTCGTATCGTGAACTCAAATTATAAACTCGTAAGAGTTTACTTTTATTGTTAAATAGGTTTTAATAGTGCTAGGTTAAATAATTAAAATATTAAAAAAATGACAAAAAGTTGATTTTAAATCCAAATAATTGAAATTTAATCCCACACACCACCGAAGTTTCTATAAAATTTATATATAAAGTCACTAAGTATGATCAAATAGAAAAAGTTAACACAATTTTAGAAATAAGAAATAAGAAATATAACAACAGTAAACTCGATGCATAAAATCGCAAGTTTAATCGATCGAGTTTACAATTGACATGAGTTTACCTACAACTCAACTCAATTTTGTAAGTTAGAAATGTAACAACGATAAACTCAAAGATTCAATTGTGAGTTTGACAACAACGCTATAGCTATATTTACTCTATTCACACACACAACACATAATAAATAAATTTCTATAAAATTCATATATAGTCATTGAGTATGATCAAATGGAAAAAGCTAATACAATTTTATAAACAAGCACCAACTCCTCCATGTGATGATGCGCGACAACAATTTGTCCATGTGTGAACACCGACTTCGATAAATATAACCTAACATTTTGTAAATGAGAATAGTTATTTAATTTGAAAACAATTTTTAAATTAGTAAATCAATGTTGGCAAAAAATATTAGTAAAACAAAATAGTAATAATAAAATAAATTAGCATGCGTAATCAATTACTTACATTGATAATTTAAAAAATTAAGATGGCTAACAATTAGTCAATTAATATTAACAATTGTTACTCTTTTTAGTCCTATTTATAAGAGTTCAATGATATATTATACGGTTTGAAAAAATGGTTAAAATTAGATAAAAATAATAATTAAGTCTGAAATAAACTTTTTATTTCAACTATGTTCTTATTTATTTATGAGAGGCAAGTAAGAAAGAGAAATAAAATAAATATAAGTATCATCAACCTTTAAATTAAGTTAAAACATATAATTAATTAGGGTAAAAATGGTAAAAACTTATTAAATACTTAAACAACGCTTATCAGACTTTTATAAAAAAGATCAAGATAAATCAATTTTTGGATTCCCATAAAAAATTACCAGAGGGAGTAGCTGTTAGTGACTAACTCACTATCAATGCCTGCTAATACTAATATTTACCAATAGTTTGGTAGTACTATTTAGAATTAAGAATAACTCAGAATAATTTGGATTTGAAATTTTTCAGATTTCAAAACTTCTCATTCTAAACTAAATACTCATGTAATAAATGGAATATATCCGTGAGAAGTAAAAAATAATCAAAGCCACCAATGAGAATGACATGTGAACAGTACAAATCGACCAATCAAGTGTGTGTATATAATGATAGGAGCAAATGAGTTTGTTAACACATAAAAAATAGAAAATGCTCAAAAAATGATAATAACCAAACGCAAAAAAAGTACTCCAAAAAATATACATTTGTAAACATTTGATGGCTGATTTAACTTAATCAACCCATCTCCAATATTACAGAAACCTCTGAAACTCTGCAACCCTCCAATCCAATTTCTTGGTGTAGAGATATTATAAGAAGTTCCTAAACAATGGTAAACTACATGAACCAAATCAAAATATATATTAGAACATATTTATGGTAACAAAAGCTATACAGGACACGTAGAAGCCAACAATAACCTTTCTATATGATAAGATATCAAGAAAGAGATCATATCAGACAACCAATTTTTTATTTTATTTTATTATTATTTATTTTTTTGAAAAAGAATGGAAGACAATTTTCCATACACCAAACCGAACAACTTTGTACTCCATGCAATTTTTTATTTGAATTGTATATAACCAAAGAAAAATAACATAACATGAATCCATGTTTCTCAAATAATGTAGAGACGTGTAAACATACCACAAATTGTTTGCAAGGATTTGCCTATAAGATTGCAATTTTGTTATAAATTTAAGCACATCAGAGATGAAAGGTCTTTGTTTTTTGACACCATCATCAGTTTACCGTTTGCCACATATTTCCAATGACCTCATGTTTTTAAATTTATGCTTCACCAGGAAAAAATGTTGAAAAAATAGTGAGCAAAAATCATAAATGATTAGAAGGCTTAGACGCTGAAACATCATCTGTAAATTAAGAAAATGCAACATTATTTTAAAAGAGAGAATACTAAGTCCTTATCAATAGCAACAAAGAGTAGCAAAATTGCAAATATAAGGGCTTGAGCAAGTGGACAAATCAAGACTTTCAACTTTTTCTTTCCCAAGTCAATAAGATGGATCAAGACGACTATGAGGACTATAGTCTACCAGAGAATGATAGAAAAATGACAACATCAAAAGATACTAATTAAACTAAGCAGTAATATAACACATCTTTCATCAAATTCTTGAAAGTTACACAATGATTTCTACATAAATAACAACCAACATCAGATGAATTACTCCTTCAAAAAAATAAAAGTTATCTAAATATAATAATTCCTCAATTAATAAATAGAACCACAATCATATTGATTCCAATTTTCACATGAAGCCCCGCTAGAATAGAAGAACATGCGACCATACTTTTAGAACTGCCATCCAAGAACTCAATCTAAAACTCAATGAAAACAAAGCACAATTGACAAATTGGGAAGGGAAGACAATATGCTCAAGCAGTTTAAAAAATTCCCAAGACAACCATTAAAATTTCAGCAACCATCCCTAGATAGAATTTATATGGCACAAATTTGGGGCATCAACTATGAGTTGAAGAATGAATAATTTTATTAATTTGGTCTTTGTTACATGCAGAGAAGTTGAAATTATGAAAGGATGATGAATCAAAATAAATGAATTCATATTTAACTTTTGTCTTTCAGTTAATTTGTTGAGTTTTGTTATTTTCTTTTGTTGGAAGGATAAAATACATATGCCACCCCCTTAGTAACTTCCATGTCTCATACTTGAATCTATAGTTGCTTCATTTAAAAAAAGCAAGAGAAATAAAATTATGTAAGGATAATGAATCAAAATAAATGTTGTACATAAAATGTTACCTTGTAACTCAGAATTCTTTAGAGACTTGTCCTTATCAGAATAGAGAGTTGGGAAACTTAAACCCCTCTCCCATATGGGAGGATACCCACACACCTATCACATAGGCAAAAAATGTTTGATCCTTCAAAATTAACCCCAAGATACAGTCTAAATGTAAGATAGTCAATCAAGTTATAGCATATGGCACATAGCAAACAAATTACATCATTTTGTATAAAAACAGTATCTAAGAAATGATCATGAATCATCAATATTAAGCCAAGGGAAGATCATTCACCAACATGCTCAAATACCGGTTAATCATGGGATGAACAATAACTTGAATAGGGTTCTGATCAGTTGAAAGGTGGATAATCAAGCAAGTTCCTAACATGAAATTGAATGCATGTGAAAGCAAGTAAAGAGGAAATATCCATAAGTTCAAAAACATAACCTCCCCGTGTGATGCAGAGGGTAATTTCACTTACTTGCAAGTAAGCCTACTTCTTCTAGTTAGAAAGAATAGCATATCATTTAAAAGCAAGTAACTAATTCCATAATTCATGCATCAACCATAATATAATCATATAGACCACACCACACTCATCCAAAAAAGACAATAATAAGATGACTAATTATAGTAGTATGATAAAAATCACCCTACACAAGTAAACAAAATTAAATGATTATTCTAAACCATAAAGTAAGCTCTAATATCTCATTAAAAAAAACAGTTTTAGTGGCAATATTCCCTTAACAATTCAAAACAGAAAGAATAGTTAGTTGAAGGGGGTTTAGGGTTAAGGCCACCACATCACCCACAATGATAGCGAGGTGATTTTTGGCTTGCTATTATTTAGTTTAAAATGACTTCAAAACAATTCATCACAACAAATCTATATGTGCCTGAGTTACAAAGGGGTTAAAAATGTACCAATACATAAAATATGTCAATCAAGTTTATTTAAAAAAAATTAAAATAGAGTAAATGCTAATGCCACATTGGTCCAAAATACTTGAAAATCACTACAAAAAAAGTCAATTTTTGTGAAGGAAAAATTTTGTCACAAAAAAGGCATTTTTTGTGCAAAAATTATTTGTGACGGAATTGTTTGTCGCAATTGCGACGGAAAACAAGAATTCCGTCACAAAATTTCAAAATTTAATACCGTCACAAAATTTTGAAACTTGCAACAAATTAAATTCTTTCGCAATTTTGAAAATTTGCGATGGAATTAACTTTCGTGTCGCAAATTGTTTTTATTGAAAAAATATATAAAAATATAATAATTACATAAAAAATTACAAAATAAAAAAAAAAGTGTATATCATAAAAATATATAGTAACAATCATAAAGAGTTTACATATCAAAAACAAAATATAAAAGATAATGTTGCGAACAATATGTACTAAAAAAGGTCGAAATAAAAAGGATGGTCATCATCATCATTAGGAGCCGACCTTGGACCCTTGTCCTTCATTAGGGACTGAAGTAGGATCTACATATGCTCCATCATCTCTTGTGTATGATGCACTAGTATGGTCATTTTGTTGCAAAACTCAATTCCTAAAAAAAATTTAAAAATTATATAAAAATATTAAAAATTAAAAAATAAAAAAGAAATGTTTAAAATCCTTTGAGTTTTTTATTTTTATTATTCATATGCCTTTAGGATTTTAAATATGTAGATACTCTAGTGATCGGTTTAGGCCGATCCTAATATCTAGGATTATAAAAGGCGAGATCCTAATATCTAGAAATTATAAAAGGTAGATTATAATATCTAGGAATTATAAAACAGAAAAAGCAATTATAAAATTCAAATTCAATAATCCGATTAGATCCTAAAATATCTCTAACTACCAAGATTATATATTATACAAAAATTTAACATATAACAAGAAAAAAAATAAGCTTCGACAGAGTACAAATCAAAACAAAATCTGCTATATATGTTTAATTAAAAATAATTACCTACATCATATTGAGAAGTAAAGACCTCCTATGAACATAATCAATGAAAATAAATTAAAATTTAAAAGAAATTTGGAAGTATTATCCTAAGAGGAGGGGTGAAGGAGGGAATCTGAATAAGCCACTACTACGATTAAAAAATCAACCAGAGTTGAATAACTAACCCTCAGAACTTCTCATCCTCTATTAATACACACATCTCAATGCAACCAATAATAACTTCATAAAAATCAATGTAAAGTCAATCAACTCACTAGTGATAGATCGTAATTAAAGCTCATAGATTCCATGCCTTAAGATGGATACCACGTCTTATTTATAAGTCCATTTTGACCAAATCTCACATACTAAGAAAAGTTAGTTGATACAATGATTATGGGGTAAATTTTCAACTTTGCCCTTATTTATGATTGAGTAGTTTTTTACTGTTTCTTCTCTCTCTATTTTTATGGGTACAATTAATATGGGTAAAATTGTCACAATCTCATTTATTTCCGAAACTTGACTTATAAATAGGACCAAATTTTTTTGTCAAACTGGATTTATAAATAGGACCAGAGTGGTATATTGGTAACCTAAATACAACCCTTCTTTTAAAATCAGAACCGTTTTAACCTACAATATCATGTTCAAGGGTCCTTTATTATTTTTTTTTTTTCTGGGCTACGACTTATGAGTAGAACCCCACATCAATCCTGAAGGAAAATTAGAGCGCTTCTCTATCAACTAGCAACATCAACAGTTCAACCACGAAAGCAACCATTAAAATAACTGAATATGAACTAGGAACAAAATGGTTTTGTAGATTAACGATGACCCGACTACTTCAACTAAACGACACACCCCAAAAACTGTCAGCCCCATGCCAAAAAGTAAATCAAAATCAATTATTTGCATTTATTTCCTTCATGTAAGTACCTAAAAACTTGAACCCAAGAGGGGGTGAATTGGGTGAAGTATAAAAATTTAGATTCTATGAAAATCTTTTCTCAATTCAAGTAAATTCAACTTGTATAAAAGAAGTGAGTTATAAACCAATTGACAAACATTCAAATGTAAATGCTTTGGAAATGTAAGAGATAAGGGAGAAGAGCTTGCAAACAGCATTTATCCGGTTCGGCCTTATCCTTGACCTACGTCCAATCCCCAAGCCTCACTTGGGATTTTCAATCCACTATCTTTAATCTTCTTGATTACACGATCTGTAGAATCAAGCAATCCTCTCTCTAGGATTCACTCCTCCTTACAATCTGTAATCAACACACTGCTTGATTACACACTCTGTGCTCGAAGTAATCCTCTCACTAGGATTCACTCCCCCTTACAAGTTGTAATCAACACAATGTATATCCCACTCAAGATTCCCCAATCTTGAGTAACTCTCGAAAGATAATGTGTTTACAATAATTTTCCTCTCAAAGGAATGGATAAATAATCACTGAAGTACAAACACAATTCATTTCACTCTCTAAGCTATCTAGACAAGTAAAACAGAGTGAAAAGGATGTAGAAGCGAGTATCAGCATTTTGGCATTGTAATCTTGTATCTCCACGTTTTTCTGCTTGTGTCCATGACTTTTATAGATAGAGAAAGGTCTCGTGACCGTTTATGACCGTTGTAGGATGAATCGGACCGTTGTAGTTGATTATCATTAAGTGTGGTCTGCTTCTCTCTCTAAACTCCAACTAATCCATGTGATTAATTGATCTGAAGTGGCTCTTTGGAGTTTTGCCCGTTGGGGAAGAGTTTGCTTGATGAAGAAATGTTTCTTGACCGTTGAGAATATTCAATGACTCGTTGGATAAAGAATTATAGCCGTTAGAAACTAGCCGTTAGAGCTTTTGCACGCTTTTGATGTTCTTGCACAAATCGATATCCTTCGTTTTAATCCTCCGAAACTCACCAATAAAGTGGTTAAACATATCTAGGAACATTAGAGATTAATCATGGGAAGTATTAAGATCAAACAAGAAGGCATTGCAAATTAAATTGATTTGAAATTAGAAGATGGCGTTCAATACTTGAGTCTTTACTTGAGTAAGTAAGTCAAGTATGCAATACTTGAGTCTTTACTCGAGTAAGTAAGTCAAGTATTCAATACTTGAGTCTTTACTTGAGTAGACAAGAACAAGTGTCATGTCTGGAAATCAGTTTAAGAGCTCTTTACTCGAGTTAATAAACTCCTACTCGAGTAAGCAATAGTTATAAAGTCTTTGAAGCTCTCTCAGAAGTCCTTTACTCGAGTAAGGATTCATCTACTCGAGTAAGCAACTTAGTTTAAAGATATTTTTGCTCTCTGAAGTCCTTTACTCGAGTAAGGATATCTTTACTCGAGTAAGCACGAACATGAGTTAAGTTGAAAATCATTTTAAGAGTTCTTTACTCGAGTATGAAAACTTTTACTCGAGTATGCACGAGTTTAGAAAAACTTGGGATTATCTGTCAACTTTCGAGGGCCATATCTCCCTGGTCTGAACTCCGTTTTGGTCCGTTCAACTCTTGATGGAAAGCTCTTTGAGTCTACTTTCATATGCCACTGATTTTAGCTCAATCGGATTTCTAGTTTGTGAGTTACACTCAAAATAGCGAAGGTGGGTCTGGACTGTGACGTTGATTCTTGTGGCAACTTGTAAAAATCATAGCTCCTTGATCTTGACACATTTGGACTTGATTTATATATCAAAATGACGCTTTGGATGTCTAGTTTCAAATGCCACTGGTTTCACGTCAATCCGATTCCTGGTTTGAGAGATATCATCGAATTACTAGACCTCGCCCGTGCTGAACGTGAAACAGAGTTGCTGAAGAGCTGATCACGCCGCATACTCGAGTATACACTTACATACTCGAGTAAGCACTTGCATACTCGAGTATTCACTTGGATACTCGAGTAAACCTTGTCCAGAGACGCCAGAGGTGCTGAAGACACTTCCTTACTCGTGTTTACTCGAGTAAGCACTTCCATACTCGAGTAAACCTTGTCCGAGAGACGCGAGGTGCGAAGACACTTCCTTACTCGAGTATACACTTCCATACTCGAGTAAACACTTGCATACTCGAGTATTGAGTCCCAAACTCGAGATTTCTCATCCTGAAGCTAATTTTTGCTGATTTTAACTTCAAATTGAGCCATTCCAACTTCCATATGACCTTGAAGACTTCTAGCATCAATCTTAGAGCTTGAATAATGATATCTTCATTCCATTTACCAAGATCTTCCTTTCTTTCTTCTTCTCTTGATCATCCTTCATAAATCAACTCTTTCTTTCTTCCATCTCCCAACTTGATCATTCTTCATCATTTAACTTGTGCTCATCAATTCTTTGCAGCTCCTACCTTCTTTAATATTTCTTGATCTTCTTGATTAACCTCTATGATTCAACTTGAGCTAATCTACATTAAACATAGTAGTTAGTCAATGTAGGAGATAACTATATTACTCAATCTTTTTGCTTATAAGAATGGCATCTGTTTAAAACTAAGTATAACCAACACTTCAAATTTAAGCATAAAACGAATAGGAACCTAGTGAACACGAGACTTGATCTTCTAGTGATTATTAATATGGAAAGCAAAAGGCGGAGATTTAGGAGGAAGCAAACAACTTACACGGAGAACATCCCATGAGAGAAACAGGGCAATTGAAAGTTGCAAGGACTTCAAGAAGCGAAGCGGATGAAGAGCGAGAAAGAGAAAATGAAATCAGAAATACTCGGAGTAGGGGACGGATCCAGAGGAAGAGCGATGAACTGAGTGGTGGTTCTGAGGATCAGACTCGCGGCGGACCGAGGGGAGAGGAAGAGCAAGAGAGTCGGCGGATCTGAAGCCAAATGACGCCGGATGCAAGCTACCTATGATTTAGAGTCCCGACTTTTTGCGATGAAACTTTCCATCGCAAAAAAAAAAAAAAAAAAAAAGAAAAAAAAAAAATTGCTTTTTGCTATGGAACCTCTATTCCGTCACAAAAAAGGGGGACCTAGTGGCCAATTGGCAGCCATAAGTTCCGTCGTAAAAAAAATTACTTTTTGTGTTAGGAGTATTATAGGTATTTTACCTTCAATTCCCACTTAACCAACAACCTTTTCTTCTAACCAAACATGTTATTTTCTCTCAACTTAAGTTTCATTCTCATGTTTGCCAAACAATTCAACTTTTTATGTTCTTTCCCAATCTCCCCTTCCCTTCTCTCTCTCTCTCTCTCTTCTTTTCTTCTTTTTTTATACAAAAAAGTTTTGGAGGGGTTTGACATCGTCCCCCACCAAGGCCAGAACACGGCCCGGACTCTTTGAGCACTTAATGGGGACTTACGAGATCACTACCAAAGGAGTCCCAACGACGACAGCAGGGATCGAACACCCATCAGTCCCCTTCCCTTCTCTAAGTTCCTTTCCCTCTTCAAATATTCCCTATACCAAACAGGCCATTAGGCCCTTTTTGTTATAGGGAAAGTTTGAAGAGAGAAAGGAAAGGAAGGGAACTGAATGGAAAGGAAGGGAAGATTGGGTGGGAACTTAAGGCCCGTTTGGTACGCTGATTTCACGAGGGAATGGGAACCTGACGGAGTTCTCATTGAAAAATCCGTTTGGTGCGTAAGTCTCCTGTCAACCTCACTTCCTGTCTGGCTCGATCTTCCCTTAAACGTGGGAAAATTGAATCCCTCAAAAAATGGCGGGATCGTGTAAGTTTCCCTGGAGAGTGAAATTGTTTGACAAAAAATCCCCTTATCAATAGTGGATTTGTTTTAAAAGAGTTGTGAGGTAGGAGCTAGACAAAGAAAGAGCTGAGGAAGATAGCGACGATAGTGGTAGTTCGAGGTGCAGCACAAATTAATGCAAGGTCAACTTGAAGGTGGAATAGAGGTAAGTTGCAATTGGTATGCATTGTTTGGTGTTTTAGCTGTCTGTTAGTAATGTTGCCCTATACCTTGTTGCTTCCATGGTGCGATAATCCGTACGTTTGTGGGTTATGGTGAGTGAGGAAATGTTTAAACAAGAGAGTCAGCTGGAATACGTGATGAAATAGGTTTTTCCCCTTTACACGTGTCTTTGCTTATTTGTAGAATATATGTGCTGATAATTTAGACTTAGTTTCTGTGTTATGGTGGTTTGGTTTTCTGTCTATAGGGTTGTGAAATTGCCAATGTAAACCTTAAGCCACTGTCATATTTTAAGTTCGAACGCAGGCAACTGAGTGCATATTAGTTCGAACGTAACTTTTTTGTTTGAACGTTTGAGGGTTTCTTTTAATTATGGTTTAACTCTTGCTGTCATGGTGTACCTCCAGTTTTACATATGCACCTTCACGCCATCTGGTTTAGGGTTCGTTTATTCCCATTGCGAAAACAAAAAGAATCATTCCATGATTGTGTTTTTAATTTAGGGGCATTTTATGGTGGATGAAGAAGAGGTGCTGGTGATGGTGGTGTGATGCAAGAGGGAGTCGGCGATGGTGGATGAAGCAGAAGCACCTGTGATAGTGGATGAAGAAGAGGCGCCGATGATGTGAAGGAGACGCACCAGTGATGTGAAGGAGAGGGCAAAGACGAGAGTGAGGAAGAAACACAGAGATTAGATCGAGGGAGAGGTGTGTTGGTTTTATTTTTCAGGGGTGTTATAGGTATTTTACCTTTCATTCCCACTTAACCAACTTCATTTTCTTCATACCAAACATTTTATTTTCCCTCAACTTAAGTTCCATTCCCATATCTACCAAACAACTCAACTTTTTAAGTTCCCTCTTAATCTTCCCTTCCATTCCTTTCCCTCCTCTAAGTTCTTTTCTCTCTTTAAATCTTTCTCGTACCAAACACGGCCTTATATGAGTGTTTTGTTTGGTAGACATGGGAATAAAAATGGAAAATGATAATTTAAAAAAAAAAAATAAAAGATGAGATATGAAATCTCCAAAATACCCCTATGAAAAAAGGCTTCCTCCCCAACATCGCTCACTATCTCCGATTAGCATCAACACCATCACAAAGTAAGAAATTGAGATCAACATCCAAGGTCAAAGTCTGGGGAAAAATTTAGATCAAACCCTTTTTGTGTTTGGTCCATTCTTTGGTCTTTGAAGATTTCTGTTTTGTAACTCTCCACCAATGTCTCTGCAACTTTTGCCTCCCTCTCTTAGCTACAGACCATAGGCCACAAGACAGAAACAATAGAGCAGCGAAAAAAAAGGAATAGAGTGTGTGACGGAGTTGGCCGGGGGTGGGGAGAGTGCGATGGTGTTGGTGGGGGGAAGAGAAAGTGCGACGACGTCGATGGTGAAGGAAGAAGATGAAGGGGCTATGTGGAAATTCCCAATTTGGGAAGATCAAATCCCACCATTGAAGGAAGCCACTTTCCCACGTTTAAAGGAAGATCGGAAGTTGCTGGAGGATGGCTTCCCAGATGGCGATGCTACCAAATGCATTCTATGATGGAAGATCTGTAATCTTCCCTTTCCTTCGGTCTATCTTCCATGTATCAAACGGGTCCTAAGGGTGTGTTTAGTTTAAGGGGAGGGGAAGGGAAGGAAGGAAGACATAGAAAAACTTAATAATTAATTTCTAAGACAAAATTTGAGTTGGGTAACTTGAACACTAATGCCTCTTCGGGACGACTACGGTGCGAAGGAGGATTAGTTTCTGCTGTCGGAGGAGGACACCCCCCGATTTCTATTTAAAAAAAACATAGTTTTTGAAAGGAAAAAAAAAAAGCTTATACCTTTTTCTCAAATGTTTTTGAGTAATTGTTTTCTAAACAACTCCAAAAATACCTTTTTGAAAAAAATTTTTTTTTATTGATATCCTAACACAAACCAGGGCGGCTGATTTCGTCACGGACTCACCCCACCATTGCAATAGTTCTCTCAAGCAAAGTTTTGACGGAGATAAACTCGAACTCTGACACTCATGATTCTCTTGTTCAAGCATCACCGTCTTCCGTTGAAACCCGGCGCATTCACTCTACAAAGTATTGTTTTTCTTTTTCCCCTCGTTTTCGTTTTAGTTAAGGTTTGAATTATTAAATTTGGCCATTGATAAAGCTTTATATATCTATATGGGTTTCGTTGTAGGTCATAAGAAGCTATGTTTTGGAGTATTTGTTGCTAGTGCTCATAAATATTGGATTGGGGTTTCTACTATGAGTTGGTTTCGTCTTTATATTGAATCAAACCCTGTTTTATAATCGGGTGGTTTATTGAATTGCTGTCAAGTTGCAGAGTTTAAACAAATGCAAGCACAACATGAAATTGTAACTAGATCCTGAATTCAGATAACTTTAGCCTGATTAGGCAGATTAGCTTCCACTTGAATTTGTGGCTCGGTAAAGAGCTACGCCAGCACCGTTGATTTTTCAACTTTATGGTCTGCATCATACACACCACAATGTGATTGTACTGGCTGGAATTAGAAGATCAAAATGCATATTTGGTCTTTGTATGAACTTTTAAATTTACTGAACATGCATTTTGTTAGAGCTTTACGGGTTAGACCATAAACTGTAATATTCTCTTTGCTGAACAGTTTTGGCTTCCTTTAGAGCTGTAACATTATCTTCTGTGTCTTTTGTTTAAAACCCTTATTGGTGGTCTTTTACCCCTTTTTGTTTCCTAATCTCTTCTAGTAGTGGTGTTGTTACTTGTTACTGTTGTGCGTCTTTTGAACTCCTGGTCTAAAATTGTTAATTTTGAATTCAAGATCATAGCCCATGTGTGAATTTTCTAAGCTTTTTTAAAATTTTACAGCTTAATCAAGCTTACACCTGAGGAAGAACTCAGTTTCTTATTTTTGATAATTTCAACTTCTAGGTTAATACAGACTCCTGTTTTAACTTGTTAAATTTAGATTACTTTTGAAAACCTAAAACATAGCTAGTTGAAGTTAGTCAGTGGTGGGCCTCATGTCTCTTCCCAATAAGGGATGTATTTTTGATGTCTACATTTAAAAAAAATTGTGGTTGAACTGCCATCAGCTTTTTAGCTGAAGTTTTTTTACTGTGAACTTTGGGAACAGGGTTTGGGATTACTTTGACTTAGAGACGTTGCATCAGATCTAGTCCCTATTAATGAAGCTCCATCAGGATATCTAATATGTGACTTCTTAAGTGTTATACACGCATGAAACATCTACTTCATCTTTCTTGAGGATGTTGTGGGTATTACTTGTGTTCTTACTTCTGACTTACCAATTGTTTCACAGATTATGTCCACTTTGCCTGGCAGGAAAGGGAAACGATTGTATATGATGAACAAAAAGGCTTACTCGGCATCAAGCACAAACAAAATCCCAAATAGCACGCTATGAGGATGAGTTGGAAAGGAAGAGGACGCGGGTATTTTACATTATGACTTTGGTGTTTAATTTTGCAATTTTATGGAATGATTCTCATTGCTGTATCATTATCAGGCAGAAAATGAATACCAGAGAGCCAGGGACCAAGAGCTAGTAAAAATGCAAGAAGAATCATCAATGAGACAAGAGCAAGCTTAGCGTGCAACAAAGGAACAGATTCAAGCACAACTTTGACAAACAGAATGAGAGAAAGCTTAAATTGAATGTTAAATAATCAGAGTAAGGGCTATGGAAGAAGCAGAGGGAAGAGCCCATGAAGCAAAGCTAGCTGAAGAGGTTAATAGACGGAATGCAATTTGATCATGCTAATGCAGAGAGAAGAGAGATTGGTTGCTGCCATAAATACTACATTTGAACATATTGGAGGTATATCTACCAGTAGCACTGTATGCAATATGCAAGTATTAAATCATTAAGCTTGGGACTGAGGCAGAGCCTTCTATTTCCTTGAATATAGATATTTATGGGTTGTTGACATTTTGCCTTCTGCTTGGAGCTGTGTTTTTAATCACTTTGTTCAGATGAACTGCGTAAGGTTCTTTCTAGTGAATGAATTCTTATCTATGTTTTTCAGGGGGGTTAAGAGCCATTCTAACAGATCAAAATAAGTTGATTGTAGCAGTTGGTGGAGTGACAGCTCTGATTGCAGGAATCTACACCACTAGGTATAAATTGTTCAGCTGAGAAAAGGCTTGCTGAAAGCAACTTCTGAGTGTAGGCTTACCTTTTAAAGGTTTTGTTTGACATGCATTGCTCTTACCACCAAAGGGGCCAGCTTGCCCTTGCCAATGATGATCATGGTCTTGCATGGGCCAAGAATGTGAAATCCAAATTCGATCTGTGATATGTAAAGATAACAATATGTATCTAGGGACCTAAATGTAAGATAGAATTTGGGACCTATTTGTAAAACTAGATAGTTAGTAGGTTAATTAGTCACTAATCCTAAATTAGCCGTTAGTTAGGACTTGAGGGAGGTTATAGTGTATAAATAGCCCAATCCTGCAATTGTACAATCAGATTTTGACATGACTTTGGAATAATATAGAATTGTATGAGAGTCTTAGGAACTCTCTTCTTCATTTCTTCTTCTACTATTCTTTTTGTGTCTCTCTTCTATCTCTTTTTCTAAATTCTACAACAATAAACATAACAATCTGCATGCGCTCAAGGTTCTTTTACATAGTTTATAAATATATAGGAGGAATGAATCATAGATTTCCCTAATAAAGTAAAATTGCTGGCTAGCTAAACTGCCTGAACTTAAAATTACTACCCTTAATTGGGCCATGGTTTTTGGGTCCATATCTATACAACTTATGGGTCCATTATTTACACTAGTATCCTTCAGCTTAAGCAATAATTGGTAATCATAGAAATTTTTCACTGTTCCCTTTTTTTTTGGTATTCTTTAGCTTAGCATGAATCCACCACCCTTATACTCCACTAAATGCTTGGTTAATGGGTTTTCCTAGCCAGTTCACTTTGGAGAAGGCATCAGAGTCACTTTTGCTTGACTGATTTTGTTTGAAATGTAACTTGCGTTTTTATGCCATAGTTATTTTCAAACTATACTTTGGTGATTTACAAGAGGATGATTTTCCACTGCCAAAAACCTTTCCTTGACTAATGCCAAATGCAGTGAGACAAAATGAAACTAGTCATTTTTGGTTACCGCCTACTGGAATACTTGACTTCCTTTGGAATTAATGTGGTTCAACTTGCTGGTATCTAGCAGATTTCTCATGTTTAGGGATATTCATCTTTTAGCATTGCCTTCCTCTCTCTCTCTCTCCGTGATTATTATTATTTTTTTTTTACTCGTCTTCTTTTTATTCATATATATTTGCCACTCTTGTTTGTTCTGCTTTATTGTCACTTGAATTTTGAGGTATAATACTTCTAAGTTGCTATCGGCAAAGATATGTCTTATGCAAGCCTCTTTTGGTCCAACGGTTATAAATGAAGTAAACTTGAGGGACGGGGACCAAAACCACCAATTTTAAATTTGAGAGATCAAAATCAAAATTGGGTCAAACTTCAAGGCCATAATTTTTTATAACCCTTTAAAATATATAAATTTAAAAATATTTAAAATTAAACCTAGTCAAAACATGAAGAAACCGTAAACTTTCGGTGAATCCACCGTCCTCTCTCTCGGCTCCTCCCACGACGCTTCTGGTCAATACACGCTAGCAAGAAGTAGACGAATTGCCCCACGAATTGCGGCGGTCATTCAGACATCGGCTCATTGGCAACAGACCAAGCCCAAAAGGAATGGTGCCAACAACAAATCTGGATTCGTTAGTTGTGTTGATTTTCAAGATGTTTGGTGTGCTATCAGTGACAAAACTACCTGACATGCATGGCTTTCTATTTTATTTTTTACATACTAATCTTTAATAAAGAAACATATGACTTGTGGAATACTAACTCCCTCCTAATCAACACATCATGTAGAAAGAGGCCGATATTCACAAAAAATCGATCAAAGTTGAGGACACCCATGGTTTGAGTAAGTACCAAATTCTTTATTCAGGTTATCTTACCAGTATTTTGATTTCATTATCTGAATGCCCAATTTTTGAGGTTAATTTATTGATTACTCTTATCAACATTGCTTATCACTTTTTAAGGTTAATTTATTGAAAGAAATGGATGTAGAGAATGCCATGCATTATTTTCTAATTTGTTATCAGTCAAGGTAACCATTGAAAACTTTTGCCGCAATTTTTGAAATTTTATATAATATTTATAGTGGTTTTACGATCACTACAAACTTTTGCAACCAATTTTTTAAATTCGTGGATGTACTTAATAGCGGTTTAATAACCGCTACAATATTGAAACAATTTTCCCTTCCCGTCACTCAAAATTTTTGCGCTGTAATTTGTAGCAATTTTTTAACTACTACAAAATTTCCACACAATCCGCCGGCTCGATCTCATCTTTTAGCGGTAATGTAAAACCGCTACAAGTACAGTAGCGGTTGTATTACATCAGTAGCAGTTTTCAATAACCACTACAAAACCCCTTGTAATAATGTATTTTGTAGCGGTTCTTTGAACCACCCTATTGTTGTACAAATACACAATTTTAACTGCTACAAAACATCGATTTTTGTAGTGAGTTCAAATCCCAAACAACATGAACTACTTCTGGCTAAATCCTTTAGTCTCAATAAGATGCACAATCCTAAGAGTCCTAATCCGGTCAAAGGAATGTGATTGTATTGGCTGGAATTAGAATACCAAAACGCTTAATTTGTCTTTGTGTGAACTTAAATTTATTGAACATGCATTTTGTTAGAGATAGACTGGTTAGACCACGAACTGTAATATTTTCTTTACCAAACAGTTTTGGCCCCCTTTAAAGCTATAACATTTTCTTCTGCATCTTTTGTTCAAAACCCTTGTTGGTGGTCTTATACCCCTTTTTGTTTCGTAATCAACATTTTTATGTATTGGAGCTTCATATATATGTGAGGGTCTGGGACAGTTGTGTGGAGTGTGGAGATTACTGGAAAAGGATCTCAACTTCTTCTTCTTTTTTTCTTTCTTTTTTTTTTTTTTGGCGAACCTCACTCTCCATTTCCCCACAATTAACTCGGGGCTTTGATTGATTGATGAATTAATTGTTATTTATTAAATATTAATCACAAAAATGTGTATGAGGGTTCGTTTTCTGCTATTAATGACAAAAAGAATTAAAAAAGAAACTCATCAAATACTCCCTGATGTCCTTTTCATGAAAGCCGGATAATAATTGTTTGAATATTTAATGCGTTTTTTTTGTCCTTCATTAATTATTTAAATTGCATTAATTAAAAGGTAGGTGATACACTGATATCTAAGGTTGTCAAACTCGTAGGTTTAAGCAAACTTATGACGGTGACGTAAACTCGTATCGTGAACTCAAATTATAAACTCGTAAGAGTTTACTTTTATCATTAAATAGGTTTTAATAGGCAAAGTTAAATAATTAAAATGACAAAAAATTGATTTTAAATTCAAATAATTGAAATTTAATCCCGCACCCAGACACACCCATCGAAGTTTTTATAAAATTTATAAAGTCACTGAGCATGATCAAATCGAAAAAATTAACACAATTTGATAAATAAGAAATATAACAACGGTAAACTCGGTGCATAAACTCGCAAGTTTAATTGAGTTTACAATTGACACGAGTTTACCTACGACTCGACTCAATTTTGTAAGCTAGAAATGTAACAACGATAAACTCAAAGAGTCAACTCGTGGGTTTGACAACAACGCTGATACCTATATTTACTCTATTCACAAACACACACAATACATAAATAAATAAGTTTCTATAAAATTCATATATAAAGTTACTGAGTATGATCAAATCAAAAAAGTTAACATGGTTTTATAAATAAGAAATGTAACAACGGTACACTTTGTGTATAAACTCACAAGTTTAACCGAGTTTACAATTGAAACGACTTTACCTATGACTTGACTCGATTATATAAGCTAGAAATATAACAATGGTAAATTCTGAGAGTTAACTCATGAGTTTAACAATAATATTAATACCTATATTTACTCTATTTCTCTTTCTCTTACTTGCCCTTATAAATAAGGACTTATTTAGATTTTTAAAATAATTGTAAATACACTTATTATTAACTAATTTTAATCACCTTCTTAGATTGAATGTTTCGGCTACCATCCTTTTATAAATAGGACCTGAGGCAGAATCCACCATAGAGTGGGCATATGAGTGATTTGTCATGAGAAATTTATATTGTCCTTCCTCCATGAATTTAATACATAGCTGGCATTTTAAGTAAGAATAAGCATAATTAATTCACAAAGGAAAAATGCCCCTCCCAATCTGCATTTTTTTAATTGATTTGATTATCACATGATACCTAAAATGACAGTTACAACCCTGAATTGTGGAGGCGTGCCTCTTGTCACAATTGATCAGGATTCAAAATTTAAATGTTTATAATAGTAGATAATAAAAAGGGGCCATTATTGTGATTATTATCTTGTTATTATCGGTATGTTGAAATTAACTATTATCATTATTCTATTTTGGATATGAAAAAAAGTATCATTAAAGGGAATTTTTATTTTATTTTAACAACTCAGTTGAGGGGGAGGCTTTAGCCATTTCAACTGAAGTTTTATTATTTTGAACTTTGGGGACATCGTTTGGTTTTGCTTTGACTTAGAGACATTGCATCAGATCTGGTCCTATTAATGAAGCTCCATCAGCATCTCTAATATGTGACTTCTTATGTGTCATACAGACATGAATCTTCTACTTCATGTTTCTTGTGGATGTTGTGGGTGTTACTTGTGTTTTTCCTTCTAACTTACCAATTGTTTAAAAGATTATGTCTACTTTTCTTGGCAGGAAAAACAAAGGATTGTATGTGATGAACAAAAAAGCTTGCTCAGCATTAGGAACAAACAAAATTCCAAATGGCGTGCTATGAGGCTGAATTGGCAAGGAAGAGGATGCAGGTATTTTACCTTGTGACTTTGGTTTTTAATTTTCCAATTATATGGAATGATTCTCATTGCTATATCATTATCAGGCAGAAAATGAATACGGGAGAGCCAGGAACCAAGAGCTATTAAAACTACAAGAAGAATCATCAATTAGACTGGAGCAAGCTCAACGTGCCATTAGAGCTAGGGGTCGAGCTTGTCAGGCCAACCCTTTTAAGCCCTGGCCTTTTAAGGGCGGGCTTGAAAATTAGAAGAATTTAATGAAATTGGCTCTGTAGGGCCTCAGGCTTAAAAGAGTTGGCCTTGTAGGGCCTCGGGTCGCCCCTTCAGGCCCTATTAATTTTTTTTTTAAAAAAAATAATAATAAGGAGTTGGAAAAGATATCACCCATTCGAATATTCATTAAAAATGAAAGTCAGCTTGCTCCTTATATTGTCAACATTCTCATCACAAGTCATACGGTCAATCTTGTCATAGAAGCTTCTTAGGTTTTATGTGAGTTATTTGTAGACAATGATTTGCTTTTGATTACGAATTAGTGAATGTGTTTATTTATTAGATGATTCGTGCTATTTGTGTAACGCCCGTCCTTAATACGCCTTTATTTATCAGAGATTAAGCGCACAGGCATCGAAGTAGTTTGGATGACTTGATTGTGGAATAAAACTTCTCTTAAATTAACTTAGTTTGAAAATCCAAGGATAAATTCTTCGCGATTTGAATCTAACCCATAGTGGGTTGTTAATACAATAATCCAAAGTAGACAAATGATGAACAATTAAATATAGTCTATCTATTCATAAACTTCCAATAGTTTTTTCTGTTGTAACCCTTACAGTTGCATCTTTCCTTTTGTTCCCGATCCACTATCTGTCTCTTTCATGCGATCTGGAGTTCAAATGAATGAACCCTAGGGGTAACAATTAATCTCATATGCAGGTATGAAATGTAAATAATAGTATAACACATGTATAAGCATAGAATAGTTCACAGTAAACAAGTCGCACCGTAACCGCAGTTATCGGCCAAGGACCGCAGCCCTTTGGGACACGCAGCCCTATGAGACACACAGCCTCAATCCATAGCTAGGATACACATATACAAATTATCTAGTAACCATGATCAGTCATACATGAATACATACATACATGCTAATAAGATAATAGTTACCCACCTCAAGCTTGAATCCTTAACTTTGTCCGGAGGTGTTGGGATCAGTAGAGGTGTCAAGGTATGTCTAAAAACATTCATCATTGTCATTAGTCACTTCTTGCATAGCAAAGTAACTAATTACATGAATTATTTTTAGAGGATTAAAAATGGTTCCTAATCCCTAAAATTCCCTTAATTTCCTTACTTTAAGACTTAACTTTAAATTCTCAGAATTTCCATTAAACTTTGAAAATTCATAATTAATTCTCTAGATCTCTGATTGGGGTGATTCAAATTTCTATTTGAATTTTTATAAGTCTAGTTTAAGAGAAAAATAGGTATCAAACCAATTTATGACTGTATAATTCCCAGGAATTCTCTAAGTAGACGTTACTTAAATCTGAAACAGGATTTTTTCCAGATTTTCTGAACAAAATTTGCAAAATCATATTTAATTCCAAACAAATCGAAATGAGTTTCTGAAAATTCTACATAACCCTTGATGTGTCTATTTGTGAGGAAAAATAACGGTACAAACTCTAAATCTTTGGATCATTCCCAGTTTTAAGTTTTCTCAACACTGTTCAGATTGTAACTCCAGAAATAAGGCTTAATTTCAAAAATTCATATCTCCCTGAATATAAATCCAAAAGAGGAGTATTACCTATCAAATTAAAGCTCTATGTGTCTACTACACATCTGGAAAGTTTCATAATTTTTAGAAATTTTTTACTTATTCCTAAATGCAACGTCATATAACTGTCTCCAGCATCTTTCCAAAATGTTACCAGATTCATAATTCAACTTTCAAAAATCATAACTGGAGTTATAGACCTCCTTTTTAGGTGATCCAAAGCTCATATTAAACCTTAAGGAGATTAATTTCTCCTGTAAAAATTTCAGAGACAAAGTCAAAGGTTTACTATCCCAAAATGGAGCCCAAAAATTACTGTTCATTTCTGGAAACAGAAATTCTCCAGTGTTCATGGTTCAACTTTGAAAAATCATAACTCCCATTCAACATGTGCGTTTTGGATGTTCTTTAGCTTCTTTTAAAGATTAAGATGTCTACTATATGTCCACAAAATTTCAGGTTCAAAAGAGGTCGTTCACCCTAGTTTTGACTTACTTAAAAATCGGTGCTCCAGACAGAACAGCAAAATATAACAGATGCTACAGTGACACATGCTACTGTTCATTTACGAAAATACTGTAGCAGGCGCATTTGTTCGCCTCTGTATCAGCTCCCAAATACAGAGCACATATGCAGAACCAAAACTCGATATTTTAAGCTTTAAAACACCAAAACCAACGTGCAGAACCCATGGAAGCTAGATGGAAAGAGGTTCAAAACTCACCTTAATTAGTTCTGGTTGACATGCATCAGTCCGAACCTTCTTTCCTCCCTTCGACTTTTCAGCACCCTCTCGGTCTCTCACTCTCATTTCAGTTCATGAGTGGCAGAAGAAAAGAATGAGAATGAAAAATACATACGCATAAGATGCTGAGTTCAAGAGTCATATGGAGCATGGGTGTCGTCATGTTGAATTCACAAGGAAAGTGGTGGAGCATGGATGCTTCATGCAAAATTCCAAGAGGGAGGAAATTGCATGTGATGTCTCATTATCTCCTTCACCGTGTTCATTCCTTGCTTGGGCTGAAGAGATTAAATAAAATGAAGGAGCATATGCTGTGCTTTGTTGTCTTGGCCGTAGGAAATGATAAACGGAAATATGTGTGTATGTGGCCAAAAACAATGAAGCGTAGGGAAATTTCCATAAGTAGTGTACATGCCGTGTTCATACTGAAAGGGTGAAATTTCCATTACTTAGCTGAAATGTACATGTGTGAAATGATTCTGAATATATTTATATGGGAGCAGGTGCTGCATCTTTGCAAGTTCAAAATGCTGCTGACCAAAATGCTTCGATAAAGAATATTACGTGGTGGTTTGCATGAGATTGTGGAACCCACTCCAAAAATCATCCAACACTAAAATAACAACAAATTCCAAAAATTATTCTAGGCCATAAATCATCCCTTAAAAATATTCCTTGAATTTATTCTTCTCCCGAACATTTAAGGAAAAATAGGCCTTAAATTCCAATAAATATTCATATAATTATTTTAGACCAAATTTTCATAATAAGCCCTCATACAATATTTTCTAATTTTGAAATCCCAAAAATTTGGGATATTACAATTTGGATATTAATGTTGACAACATTTATTTGATAAATTAGAAATTTAACTGTTTTAATTTACTAATTATATTTCTTTGAAGAAAAAAATGGAGGATAAATAGTTAAAATTTGGAATAGTAACTTTTGAGCCCTGTACAGCCGAGCCTGGCCCTGGTGCTACTAGGCCGGACTTTGAAAAACATATGTTTTTCTTACTTCAGGCCCTTGAGAGCCGGCCCTATTAGGCCCTGACCCTTCAAGGGCCGGCTCTGTTCGGCCCTGATTCCCAGCTTTACGTGCAGCAGAGGAACAAATTCAAGCACAATGGAGATAAATAGAATGAGAAAAAGCTGAGATCGAACATGAGACAATCAGAGTAAGGGCTATGGTAGAAGCAGAGGGAAGAGCCCGTGAAACAAAGCTAGCTGAAGAGGTTAATAGACGAATGCTATTTGATCGTACTAATGCAGAGAGAGAAAGAAATGGTTGCTGCCATAAATACACTACTTTTGAACATTTTCGAGGTATATCTACCAGATACGGTGTATGCATTATGCAAGTAATTAAATCATTTGGCTTGGGACTGGGGCCCAGCCTTCTATTTCCTTGCATATAGATATTTATGGGTTGTTGACATTTTGCTTTCTGCTCTGAGCTGTGTTTTTACTTATTTTGTTTGTTGGCCGTACTGCATAAGGTTCTCTCTAGTGAACAAATTCTTATCAATGTTTTGCAGGAGTTTAAGGGCTATTCTAACGGAACAAAATATGTTGGTTGTAGCAGTTGGTGGATTGAAAGCTTTGGCTGCTGGAATCTACATCACTAGGTATAAATTGTTCAGCTAAGGAAAGGCTTTCTGAAAACAACTACAGAGTTCAGGTTTACCTAATGGAGGTTGTATTTGACTTGCATTGGACTTAGGAGCATCAAATAGTCCAGCTTGCCCTTGCCAATGATGATCATGGTCTTGCATGGGCCAAGAATGTGAAATCCAAATTCGATCGGCATGTGCTCAAGGTTGTTTTACATAGTTTAATTTATAAATATATTGGAGGAATGACTCATAAATTTAACTAATAAAGTAACATTTCTGGCTACCTAAGTTGCTCGAACTTAAAATTACTACACTTAATTGGGCTTAGTTGACTTTTGAGATACAATGCTTTTAAGTTGCTATCAGCAAAGATATGTCTTATGCAAGTCTCTTTTTGATCCAATACAGGGAAGTTGCTCGTGTTATATGGGGATATATGGACAGAATAATGGGGCAGCCACCGTTGATTAGAGAATCCTCCAGAATAAAATACCTGTTAGGCCTTTTTTCTTGATTCAGGAGTACCCTAACTCATGCAGATTCTGGATCCACTTCAAGAAATTGGAAATGGATTTTGTGATGTAGGTTTGCATCCTACTCGTAAGAAAAGAATTGAGAAACTGTCATCTGCGACTGCAAATATAAAAGCACATCAAGCACCATTTTAAAACATGCTTTTATATGGACCTTCAAGAACTGGGAAAACAATGGCTGCTAGAGACTTGGGTCTTTAATCTGCATGATATTGTAGTTCTCTTGTTATTTTAGTTTTCAATTATTTCACGCTATTCACTTGAACATAATACTTGATAGGGAAGGTTAATTTTTGTGGTTTATATATTGTAGTAATAATTGGAAATATTAACTGATGCTAGTATAAAATATAAGCAATTTTTTCCTTAGTTTTTGAAATTTATATGTTCTATTTGTCAATAGTGTACAAGCTGTTCTGGGGTTATAACAAAGTCATTCAAAGTTAGGTTGCCTTTTTAATCTTTTTTCCCCCAATATTTTCATCCAGGGGCTAGACAATGCATAGATTACTGAAGGAGATGTTGCTCCCCTGGGATCACAGGATGTTACAAAGATTCATCGGTTGTTTGACTTGATTGGGCTAAGAATTCTAAAAAAGGATTGTTACTTTTCATCTGATATCCATTGGATCTTCATTCTTTATAATAGTCCTTGCCCTTGCCACAAACCTTCTCGGTGCCCTTGATTCAGTTGTGGCAGATTGTACTGACGAGTTTCTTCTCTGTTCCATTTAGTGCATGGGGATATTTGTAGGTAGGTTCAACCAAAGAATTTTTATCTATAGTGGCATGTTATATTTTATCTTGGCCATGTTGTTATTCATTATTTGTCCCTGATTGATGGGGGGATTGTGGAATTTGACATGGTCAACAAAATTTTGAAAATACAAAATATCTTGTTCTTTTGAAGTTTTTAAGAAAAACCATCTAATATCCATTTCTATGATTGATGACTACTGCACCAGAAGTAAAAGGCGGGTAACTTGTTAAGATACTTCTTGTAAGTTAACCTAAGGCAATTGAACTAACACCGACGTAACACAATACAAGAACACTAACTAAGGTGATATTTGCGTTTTTGTTTATTAGATGAAGAATTTTTTACAAGGAAAAAAATGCGTACGTATATGTAGTTTCAATATTTTTTTAAAGCATTCAGACAACATCCTTCAACCCCTAAAGACTAATCCTCCCTAAGAGTAAAGACCATCAAAGTGGGTTTTGACTCTCCTAATAAAAGTATTTTTCATGCACACAACTTAGTTCAAGACCAAAACATCATGTTTAAGGGAATTATATCAAGCTTTGTTGATTTCAACTTGACGCATATTTTTTTCTTTTCAAAGAAAAATAAGTGTAACATATAACAATGAATGTCACAAGTTTGCAAAAGCGTTAAAAAATGATTTTTCTAAACAAAATGGCATGTGGACTGATGAAAAATGACAATACGATAATAAATCCCTACACATAGATTGAAATTTGATAAATAGGTCAAAGACTATATATATCTATCTTTGAAAGAAAACTTAGAAACCAAAGATTATAAATAGGGCACACACTGAATAAATATTTGGTATCACATGCATGCTTTCACCATATACTTTTGATAACATCCCTAAAGGACATTAGCTGTGCATAAACAAAAGTATCTAAACAAATAATATATAACTATGATTTAGGATGAAGAAGCTTCCATGTGAATGTCGCGAACCGACACAAGGTTTCCTACATAATTCCAAATAACAGTTCCAACGGAATATTTGCCCATGGCCGACATCCTAAATTCATTAGTATGGAGATTGCAGAAAACAAGTACTGTTTGGCCTTCAGTAACTCCAACAACAACAATTTCATTTCCCCAAATAGTCAATGGCCTTAAAAAGTAAGTATGATCGGGAAAGGGGTTGCTGGTATATATTTTAGTCCAAATCCATCTCTCTCGTGATGTATCTAAACACTTCTTCTCCATCACCCATAAGTTAATAGAAAACAATTCAGTGCTTTCAATCCCATTCTTGTATGTTTCAGAAAGCATAGACAGTTTGCTATCATACGTAGTAAGCCTACTCTCACTTGTTAGACGGGCACGGGCAGATTTAGAAATTGGTATCAATGCGAATGATTCCGTTGCTATGTCAAATGAAATTAGAAAACGTTTAATCCCCCTAAACCTAGGTTTGTAGCCGAAGCCAAACCAAAAGATTGCTCCATCGAAACTGAAACCAGGAGCGCCATAAGGCATTATACCCTTTAATTTCCCAACTTCAACTTCTTTCCATGACCTTGTGCTTACTGAAAACACTTGCGCTAAATAAACCGCATCATCATTCAGCCTAGAAAAGAGTCTCACTATCTTATAATCATTAACAATTGGACTGAAACCAAATCCTACATCGCAAATCCCATTATGATTAAGATTAGGAACTTTGGGCACCCGGAGGACCTCTCTAGTTGCTGGATTCCACAAAATAAAAGAAGATTTATACATGAGAATGAGACAGACCAAGCCATTACTGGAACCGATGATATCGCGTCGACGCACTGAGGAAGGTAGAGTCTGATATTCGAGGACTTGCATATCACGATTGATCAAACATAAGTACTCAGGATTACCTTCATAGACCGGGCTCTTCAAAAGAAGAAGAGAGTCTTGGTGAGTGGAGTCTTGCTGACTGGAATGGAGGACATTTTCTGCGATAAAAGATGGGGTTTTGAAGAGATTCTTCCAATCTTTGCATACACATTGAAATCGGATTAAGGATTTCACGGGAAGTCGTTTGAGAATATTTGTGAAAATTTCTTCAGGAAGATATGGTGCGTCGCTATCCATTACCATCGACTGATAAAAAGAAGAATTTCACAGATTAAAGGTTTTGCAATCAACGGGGAATAAGAAATTTATATTAACAATAGGGATCATAAGACACAGACCTGTTCAAGAGAAACAGCCGTGCTCGTTCGCCGCCGTCGTCCTCCGCCGTTCTTGTCCTCCGCCGTGCTCGTTCGATGTGGTGTATTCCGTTTGCGTGAGCGCCGAGGAATGGATGGCGCCATAGGGTTTGAGGCTGATGGTCGAAGCGGCGTTTGAGGAATTTGAGGCAGGCTCCCTGAATTAAGGGTACGTTAATTTTGTGGTTTACATTGTAATATTATAGAATAAAATATACTACTATAAAATAATATTAGCAAAAGATTTTCCACAGCAAGCAATTAAAACCTTATAGAATACGAGAGGATAAAATAATATTCAACATAAATGATCAAAAAATAGTAATTCCAAAAATTAAATGAGGCCATTATACGATATATTAGTCAAATTCAATTATAAAAAATATAGATCTCGAAAATATCATGCAACTTGTAGATATAGAAACAAATCTAACTATAACAAAATATAATGTTTTTGTTTTACCACCAGAATTTTGGAAGAAGAAAAATAAAATATTAAGAATGGAAAGTAATGAAAGAAATACATATGATAGAACTAAAAAAAAAAAAAAATGCACATAGGAGAACATGAATTATTAATACAAGAATTAAATCAATATAATGAACCATCATATGATGTAATATTAGGATTAGATTTTCTAGAACAATATTATCCAATACATCTAGTAAAGAAAGCCTTAGTATTAACCACACCCTACAAACATGAAGCATGGGGAATAAGAATAACCAGACCTTATAGAAGAAAATATGAAATTTTTTAAAATAAAACAAATGATAATGAAGTGCAATTTTTGCAGAATAATAAATCAGTAGAAATACAACATATGTTAGCAACATTATCAATTATAGAAGTGAAAACAATCGACAAAGACTTTTAGATAATTATAGTGACAATCCATTAATTCATTGGGAAAATCATAACCATTAGGACTAAAATATTATATTAAAGAAATAAATTGTAAACCTTATCCATGAATTGAACAAGATAAAAAAGAATTTGTTATACATATTAATGAAATGAAACAATATAATTTAATCAGAGAAAGCATATCAAAATATTTATCACCAGAAATCATCGTAATAAAACACAGTGAAGAAAAAAGAGAAAATTCAATAATGGCAATAAACTGTAAAAAATTAAATAATCTAGCAATAAGAAATAGATATCATATTCCTAACATAGATCTTTTATTTAATCAAATTAGATGAAAAACAACATTTAGTAAATTTGATTGTAAATCAAGATTTTTCCAAATAAAAAATTAGAAGAGGAGAGTAAAAAAATACACTGTGCTTTGTGATATTTGCATTAGTTTTTTTAATTATCGTTGAAAGATTTGTAACTATCGTTAAAAGATTTGTGATAATGAAGTAATTTTTTGTTTTTCCCTCAAAGGCAAAAAAGGTAAACCTAAAAAAATTGTAAATGCCGTTGAAAGATTTGTAATAATGCATTAGTTTTTTATTTTTTCCTCAGAGACAAAAAAGTAAACCTAAAAAAAAAGTTCTAAATGCCGTTGAAAATTTTCTAAATGCTTTGTTGAAAGACTTGTAACTTCCGTTGAAAGATTTGTAAATACATTAAAAAAATGTTTTTATATTTTGTTAATCCTAAAAAAAAGGTGGGGGTGGGAGGTAAACCTAAAAAAAAAAAAATTGTATGGCCTTTTAAGAAAATTTTCTAAATGCCTAAGAAAAATTATTTATTAGAAGCCATTAAAATGATAATTTTTTGAAGGACAAAAATTAAAACATTAAAAAAAAGATTTGTAAATATTTTCCATTAAAAAAATTTGGAGTTTGATGGATAAAAATATTATAAAGATATAATCGAATCTGTTAAATTAGCCTCTCTACTATATATTCCAATTACGATTAAGGTCTTTTTGTTTTTAATAGAGTATTAAATTCATTGTTTGTCTTGGCCATTTTATGGCCCTATGGAGGTAAGATTTGGCTCCTCAAACTAGGAGGTTTCGAAGTAAAGATACTAATTTAGTAGATTCCTCATGTATAATTATCCATCAATCACTTTTTTTTAAAAAAATAGAAAATCAAACAAAGGGCAATTTAGTCTTTCTATTTAAATGTTTTAATTTTTGGTCCTTCAAAAAAAAACCCATTTTCGATATGGTCCTTCTTAATAAATATTATTTCTCTTCGGTCCTTTATTATAATTCTCCCTTCTTTTAATTTATTTAAAACTAAGGACAAAAGAATAATTTCACCCCAATTTGCATATCCTTCATAGGTCCTTATCACTTCTCAGTCTTTTTACAAATTCGGAGGACTTCTCATAGTTTTGCAAATTCAAATGGTATTTATATGGGATTTTCCCGACCTAAAACACATTTTTTTTAAAATAAAAAAAAAATAAAGGTGTAGTTGCCAAAAAGCAGAAAAATTATTATTTTCCTATTATTTTGAGATATTTAATTTTAGGAAAAAAATATGCAAAAAGCCGAATTTTTTCCAATTTCAAGTAGTTTGTTTATGCACAAGGGATCTGAAAACAAATTATTTTTGGGGAAAAAAAGTGCAGTGACACAATTTTTTCTTTTATTTTGAGATTATTGATTTTGGGAAAAATTTGGTCATGAGGACCTAAATCAAAGTACAAGTACTTTATGTGCAAAGAAATTGATCGGTTCTTTTCTACTAATAAAATTTTCAGTGGGAGACTCTTTCCCCATTTTTTTTATTGATTTAATTGTTTTTCAAAAAAATTAATTTGCTAATCCTTATTGGTTTTATTCCTCAATAAGTATTAGTTCTGATACTCATAATCTGTTAATTATGACTAATATGAATATGACTATGCCACATGTAAGTTGCCAAAAAGCAGAAAATATAAAATGATAAAAGAGATTTTTTTTTTTCAAAATAAAATTTGTATATAACCAGCGGAATAAAATATTATTATTGTTATAAATAAAGGGAAAGATTATAAGAGAAAGAGAGAATATGAGAGTAAGAGAACAATTCTCAATTTCTCATTCATTATCAAGGTGTAATCAATACATAACACATGTTATATATAACTTTACAATGTCAATAGAATTATAATCTCTTGATTTAATGATAATAAGAGATAATTGTGGGATACTACAAATAATACTCATTGCATTTAAATTAAATATTATTAATAAGAAGGAACTTATAAATTTTTTTTATATACTCTACAAAATCTTTTACACATAGGAAATTAATACTTTGATTTAGGTCCTCATCATCAAAATAATTTTGAATTGGAACTTTTACCGAATTTTTCCAAAAATCAAATATCTCACAATAATAGGAAAAATAAATAAGTTTTCTGCTTTTAGCAACTACACCTTTTTTTTTTCTTAAAAAAATAAAAAATTGTTTTTCGGGTCCCTGTTGCATAAATGGTTTAAGTGCATAAGGAGTGAGGGGGCGGGGCAATGTGGCTTGAAAGGATTGAGGACCCGCCAGTGGACAGCAGTGGATTGAAGAGGCAGCAGAGAGAAGTTGTCTCCATTTCCTTGCAATTAAATTATTGGGGCTTTTCAATTGATTGATGAACTGATTATTATTTATTAATTATTCATTATTCATCACACAAAAAATGTGTTTGAGTGTTCGTCTTCTGCTGTTAATGACAAAAATAATTAAAAATGAAACTCATCAAATATTGTCATACCCCTTATGATTAAAGTCATAATTATATTATCCAAAATAGTCATGACATAACTAAGCTACAAACTACAATCTTATCTAATATTCATATTGTAGTTATCAGTTATCCATGTCTGTTGCTTTTCCCTAGGAGCTTTGCTTGCTACCTTAGCTTGTCTATGTCCTTAACTTTTAAGGATGTCTGAGATTCAAATGAATCTTAAAGTAACAAATTAATCTCACATACAAAGTATAAACAATATATGATAGTTAATCACAACAGAAAACAATCCACAATAGCGTAATAACATTTAGAAATCATAATAGAATAGCAAGTAGCATAGACGGCAAACAATAATCATATGACTCATGACCATAATAACGGGTAGATATTGGTCTAGGGACTACTAGTTCAAGGACTACTAAACGTAGTTAGGTTCACCATCTGTAGACTATCGGTCCAATAGGCCCTACATCAAGCTTAACCACCCATAATGATCTTCGTGGTCAGCCCTTCCGCTCAATCAAGCCTTGAGTAGTGCTACTCCCACATAGGACGAGACTCTCACAAACATGGTTCAATTAGACATAAATAGACATACAAAGTACATGAGATTAAAGTTACTACTTGCTTGTTTTACAATTATCCAGGTCGACTCCAAGTACTTTGCTAGTTCTGGGCAATTATAGGTTCCTATGATAATACATTACAGACAATGGTCATTATTTACTCTAACTCTTGACATTCCTAAACATTAATGTCATCTAGTATATCATGCTCTATCATGAAACTAATAGGCCTAATCTATGTCCAAGAAGGCAAGAATCCATTTTACACTTGAACACCAAAATAATTATCATGTGCCATTAGTTACATCATTTTCGCCCTTTTTGACTAAATTTCCAAAATCTTACTACAAACTTTGGAAAATCATATCTCATAGCACAAATGTCTAAATGGGGTGGTTCCAAAGCCTATATAATCATTATTGAGTCTATTGTCAAAGAATAATACTTTCAGCAACCACATAAATGCATACCATCCCAAACTCAATAAAACAGAACCTACTGTCCATATTACATTCCAGAATCATAGGTCATTTTCAAAAATTCATATCTTTACATGTACAGACCCAAATTAAGCATATGACCTATCAAATTAAAGCTTGATATGTCTAATTTAATTCTAGAAAATTTCATAATAATTAGACATCATTTACTCAATCAAATACACATTATAAACTGACTGCCTTGCAGAGATAACATGGCAGCAATCCAAGGCTGGCCCAATTCATTTATAATGTTCCCAAAATCACTTCCTTATCACTACCCTACACATAAACACCTTTTAAACACATTGGAGATATTAAATCAAGCAAAAACCGTCTCCTTTATACCAAAACAGTGCTGGCAAAAAAGGGGGTCTAGAGAAAAGTAGTGAAACTCAAAAACTATGTTGCTCCCAAACACACATATCACACTACCCTACTCCTATTCTTCCACTTATCCTTCCATTTCAGATTATAGACTCAATTAATAGAGGTTAGGATTCAGATAACACCATGGCTGAACCAATTATAACACCCCAATATGAAATTAGGAAGATGATTAGAAGACTTACCTCAAGGACTTAGGTGATGAACAAGCGAGCTTTTCAATCCTCTTCTTCCTCTTCTTTCATCTGTTTCCCTCTTCGGTTCCAACTCTTTCTTTCGATGTGGATGGAGGTGTTTAACCAAAAATAAATAGATGAGAATGGATATACTGGGTTTATGATTACATAGCTTCCCACACTTCATCTCTCTTCCTTTTTGACCGAATGGGATGATTATTTGATCAACTGAAAATTCCTATTTCTGAGTCAAGACACATATGGCGATTGGGAGCAAGAAGGATGACAAATTTTATCTTGACATTATGACTTTCAAAATTTACACTTGTTAAACTTTCTTCTTGTACAATTGTTAGTACATGTAGTCGGGGTTTGATCCCTAGAAAAGGTTATTTGGCTCTCTTCTTGTTTCTATCCAAAAAAAAAAAAAAAAAAAACTTCTTCTTGTCCACTTCTCTATTCTTTTCCTTCCTCTTGACCGAAATGGTACCCTTGGTAGACTAAATGAACTTTGATTCAATGTGATTCAATCTTGGGTTGACATGTGTCCCAACATTTAGTGTTCAAGAAAAATCAAGTATACAACCGAACCGGAGACCGACGAATTTTCTCGGTTCCAATTGCTAGGTGACTTGATCTAGAAATGTCAACACCAGAAATTATGTCATCTTTAGTCATCATTATTAATTTGAAACATATCAAAATTCATCATTTTATTCCATTTAATACACATATTGTACAAAGAATTTTGATGAATAAATTGAGGATATTACACATATAACCAAAGATTGTGGAGGGTGCCCCCTGCATATGAGTGATTTGTCCGAGAAATTTGTATTGTCCTTCCTTTATTAATTGTGGAGGGTGTGCCTCTTTCTTATCACGATCGATCCGACTCAAAATTTAAATGTTTAGAATAATAGATTAAAAGGGCTATTATTTGAAGATTATTCCTCAATACTGGTGTGTTGAAATTAGCTGTTCTGATTATCTTTTTATTAATGGTGGGTTGAAATTAAGTATTGTCATCATTCTATTTCGGAAATGAACAAAAATTATCCTTAAAGGGAACATTTTTTTTTTTTATGAACTAACAATGCAGTGGCAAATCCGAAAAAACGTTTATTGGGCTATTTTTATTTTTGTTTATTAATTAAATGATTAAATTATTAAAATAAGTGGGGAAATTTTCCCTTTTGAATAAATATGAGAAGAAGTTAGATAAAATCTATTTCGATCCTTTTTTAATATTATTGGTGTGTTGAAATTAAGTGTTGTAATTATCCTATTTTGTTAGATTAGATTAGATATCATAGATGAAGGAAAAAATATATCATGCATAGAGGGACAGATTGTGTGATTGGCTAATTAATAAAATTTACTAAAAATTATATAAAACAAATATTTCCTGTGGGAGTGTTATATGTTGAGAGAAAAATATTTAAGATATATAAATGATTGAGTATATCTTAAACAAATTAATTATAAGATTGATCCAAATAAATATATTATGATTCAAGTAATCTTCTTGAATTTAATTTTTTATTTTAAATAAAAATATCACTTTACCCTTAAAATCAAAAATAATTCAAAGAAGCTGCCTCAAAAACCTATGGCGGGTTCTCTTAAACAGACCCGTGTCATACCCCTTTTAAGCATATATGTAACGCCATATAAAAATTGAGTACCAATTTTTCCTGCACAATTTACTTCACAAATTTCCAACTATGCATCTAAATGTAGTGAGAATTATTTAGAAAGTACTTATATTTTTTCTCATTTTTAAACTAAACTAAAGTTGAGAGAAAATATAAGTACTTACAAAATAGTTTTCCCTTCTAAATTTATTAATCTCATGACATTAAAAATGCATGAGAGCAAAAGAAAAGAACAGACGAAATTATTCATTTTCTTTTTCATTTTTATATTATTTTTAAAAATTTATTTTAATGTGAATAGAATTTAAGATAAAAATAATGTCTAACTGTCAGATTGAAAAAAATGATTTTTTATTGAAAAATCATTATTTATGAATTTTAATTATAGACTGTTAGAACTATATTTAAATGATACTGATCTCATCACAATAATTAGTACTATAATGTTCATGATTGTGATGACTGATGAGTATTGAAATTGGTTCCGAATTTATTTCCATTAAAATAATTTCTTCCAAAAAATTAAAAATTAAAACTCATTCTCATCGAAAGAAACATTGAAGGCCTTCTGTTGAGATATGCTTCATTAGATTATATATTAATTAATTATTTACTAATTTTTAGGAATTAATTGAAAATTAAAATTTGAAAACTAAATAATGTTGCTCCTAAGTTTTTAGCCATGTAAAGGTCTGTGCCTAACGATCCTATTGTTGATCTAAATTTCTTATTCTTCGTTGATTGCAAAACCTTTCCTCTATGAAATTATTCTTATATTTGTTGATAACCTTGAAGAAGATATAATTGGATAGCGACACACCATATCTTCCTCCAAAAACTATCAATTATATTCTTAAATGCCTTCTCATGAAAATCAGATTTTCCAAATTCATGCAAAAATACAAAAATTCCCCCATTATTAGAACGTTTATTGAGATTTTTTTTTAATTTTTTTTCATTAATTAAATGATTAAATTATTAAAATAAGTGGGGAATATTTCCCTTTTGAATTAATATGAGATGAAGTTAGATAAAATCTATTTTGATCTTTTTTTTTAAATAAATATTATTGGTGTGTTGAAATTAAGTGTTGTAATTATCCTATTTTGTTATATTAGATTAGATATCATAGATGAAGGAAAAAAGATTTCATAGATAGAGGGATAGATTTTCTGATTAGCTAATTAATAAAATTTACTAAAATTATATAAAACAAATATTTTCTAATTACCCTTCAAAGTCGATTTTTCAAATTTATGGTAATAATTGATTGTACTGGCTAGAATTAGAATACCAAAATGCATATTTTGTCTCTGTATGAACTTAAAATTTACTAAACATGCATTTTGTTAGAGATTTAATGGTGAGACCATATACTGTAATGTTCTCTTTACTGAACAGTTTTGGATCCCTTTAAAGCTGTAATATTCTCTTATGGTTTTTTTGTTTAAAACCCTAATTGGTGGTCTTATAGCCCTTTTTGTTTCCTAATCTCTTCTAGTAGTGTTGTTACTTGTTAGTTTTGAATTCAAGATCATATCGTATGTATGACTTTTGTGGGCTTTATAAAATTTAACAGCTTAATCAAGCTTACACTCGAGTTTTTAAGTTTTTAAGAAAAACCATCTAATGTCCATTTCTATGATTGTTGTACTGCTGCACCAAAAGTAAAAGGCGGTAACTCATTAAGATACTTCTTACAAGTTAACCTAAGGTAATTAAACTAACACCGACATAACACAATATAAGAAAACTAACCAAGGTGATATTTGTGTTTTTCTTTATCAGATAAAGAATGTTTTTACAAGGAAAAAAAGGCGTATATGTAGTTTCAATATGTTTTTAAAGCATCCATATGACATCCTTAAAGACTAATCCTCCCTAGGAGTAAAGACCACCAAATTAGGTTTTGCCTCTTCTAATAAAAGTATTTTTTATGCACACGACTTAGTTCAAGACCAAAACATTATGTTTAAGGGAATTATGTCAAGCTTTGTTGGTTTCAACCTAACGCATATTTTTTTTCTTTTGAAAGAAAAATAAGTGTAATGTATAACAATAAATGTCACAAGTTCGCAAAAGCGTGAAAAAATTATTTTGCGCTTTTGCTAAGAAAAATGGCATGTGAACTGATGAAAAATGATAATACGATAATAAATCTCTACACATATATTCTACACATAGATTAAAATTTGATAAATCAGTCAAAGACTATATATCTATCTTTGAAAGAAAACTTAGAAACCAAAGATTACAAATAGGACACACATTGAATAAATATCTGGAATCAAATGTATGCTTTCACCATATACTTTAGATAACATCCCTAAAGGACATTAGCTGTGCATAAACAAAAGTATCTAAACAAATAATATATAACTAGGAGATTGCAGAAATAACAGTTCCAACGGAATATTTACCCATGGTCAACATCTTAAATTCATTAGTATGGAGATTGCAGAAAACAAGTACTGTTTCGCCTCCAGTAACTCCAACAATAACAATTTCATTTCTCCAAATAGTCAGTGATCTTAAAAAGTAAGTACGATCGGGAAAGGGGTTGCTTGTATATATTTTCCTCCAAAACCATCTCTTTCGTGATGTATCTACACGCCTCTCCATCACCCATAACTTAATGGAAAATGATTCGGTGCTTTCAACCCTACTTTTAGAAAGCATAGCCAGTTTGTTATCATACGTAGTAAGCCTACTCTCACTTGTTAGACTGGTACGGGTAGATTTAGGAATTGTTATCAATGAGAACGATTCCGTTGCTATGTCAAATGAAATTAGAAAACGTTTGCTCCTCCTAAACCTAGGTTTGCAGCCGAAGCCAAACCAAAAGATTGCTCCATCAAAACTGAAACCAGGAGCGACAAAAGACACCATACCCTTTAATTTCCCAACTTCAACTTCTTTCCATGACCATGTGCTTACTGAAAACACTTGCACTAAATAAATCCCATCATCATCTAGCCCAGAAAGAGAGAGTAACACTATCTTATAATCATTAACAATTGGACTGAAACCAAATCCTAAATCGCAAATCCCAGTATGATAAAGATTAGGAACTTTGGGCACCCGGAGGACCTCTTTGGTTGCTGGATTCCACAAAATAAAAGAAGATTTATACATGAGAATGAGACAGACCAAGCCATTACTGGAACCGATGATATCGCGTCGACGCACTGAGGAAGGTGGAGTCTGATATTCAAGGACTTGCATATCACGATGGATCAAATGTAAGTACTCAGAATTACATTTATAGCCCGGGCTCTTTAAAAGAAGAAGGGAGTCTTGCTGGGTGGAATGGAGGACGTGTTCTGCGATAAAAGATGGGGTTTTGAAGAGATACTTCCAATCTTTGCATACACATTGAAATCGGATTAAGGATTTCAAGGGAAGTCGGCTGAGAATATTTGTGAAAATTTCTTGAGGAAGATATGGCGCGTAGCTATCCATTACCGTCAACTGATAAAAAGAAGAATTTCACAGATGAAACGTTTTGCAGTCGACGCGGAATAAGAAATTTATATAAACAAAAGGGACCGTAAGACACAGACCTTTTCATCAAAGAAACAGTCGTGCTCGTTCTCCGCCGTCCTCGTCTTTCTCCGGGATCTTTCGCCTCCTTCACCCTCCGCCGTTTTTGTCCACCGTCGTGCTCGTTCGATGATATGTCCTCCGCTTGCGTGAGCGCCGAAGGAATGGATGGCGCCATAGGGTTTGAGGCTGATGATCGAAGCAGCGTTTGTGGTTTACATCGTAGGAATATTATAGAATAAAATATATAAAATAATATTAGCAAAAGATTTTCCCAGCAAGTAAAACCTTATAGAATACAAGAGGAAAAAATAATATTTAACATAAATGATCAAACAATAGTAATTCCAAAAATTAAATGAGGCCATTATACTATATATTAGTCAAATTCAATTATCATACATATATATCTCGAAAGATTACCAAAAATTATTCTTGTATTTGTTGATAGTATTGAAGAAGATTTATTGGATAGCGACACACCATATCTTCCTCTAAAAATTATCAATTATATTCTTAAATGCCTTCTCGTGAAAATCAGATTTTCCAAATTCATGCAAAAATACAAAAATGCCCCCATATTAAAACGTTTATTGGGCTTTTTTTTTTGTTCATTAATTAAATGATTAAATGATTAAAATAAATGGGGAAATTTCCCCTTTTGAATTAATATGAGAAGAAGTTAGACAAAATATATTTTGATCTTTTTTTTTTTCAATATTATGGGTGTGTTGAAATTAAGTGTTGTAGTTATCCTATTTTGTTATATTAGATTAGATATCTTTGATGAAGGGAAAAAGATTTCATAGATAGAGGGATATATTTTCTGATTAGCTAATCAATAAAATTTACTAAAAATTATATAAAACAAATATTTTCTGATTAGCCATCACAATTGATTTTTCAACTTTCTGGTAATAATTGATGGTATTGGCTGGAATTCGAATACCAAAATGCATATTTTGTCTTTGTATGAACTTAAAATTTACTGAACACGCATTTTGTTAGAGATTTACTGGTGAGACCATATACTGTAATGTTCTCTTTACTGAATAGTTTTGGATCCCTTTAAAGCTGTAATATTCTCTTCTTTTTCAAAAAAAGGAAAAAAGAAAAAGAAAAACCCTAATTGGTGATCTTATAGCCCTTTTTGTTTCCTAATCTCTTCTAATAGTGTTGTTACTTGTTACTATTGTTCTTCGTTTAAACTCGTGGTCTAAATTTTTAATTTTTAATTCAAGATCATAGCGTATGTGTGACTTTTGTGGGCTTTCTAAAATTTAACAGCTTAATCAAGCTTACACTCGAGGAAGAACACAATTTACAGTTTGAACTTCTATGTTAGCATAGACTCTTATTTTAATATATACAATTAGATATCTTGCATTCTAGGAGGGGGTAGCATTAGCATTTCAACTGAAGTTTTATTACTCTGAACTCTGGGGACAGGGTTTGGGTTTACTTTGACTTAGAGACATTGCATCAGATCTAGTCCCTATTAATGAAGCTCCATCAAGATCTCTCATATGTGAATTCTTAAGTGTCATACAGAAGCTTCTACTTCATGTTTCTTGTGGATGTTGTGTGTATTACTTGTGTTTTTCCTTCTGACTTACAAATTGTTCAACAAATTATGTCTACTTTGCCTGGCAAGAAAGACAAAGGTTTGTATGTGATTAAAAAAAAAAAAAAAAAAAAAAAAAAAAGAAGCTTGGCTCAGCATCATGCACAAATAAAATTCCAAATGGAGTGCTATCAGGCTAAATTGGCAAGGAAGAGGATGCATGTATTTTGGTTTTTAGTTTTGCAATTTTATGGAATGATTCTCATTGCTATATAATTAGCAGGCAGAAAAAGAATACGGGAGAGCTAGGGACCAAAAGCTAGTAAAACTGCAAGAAGAATCATCAATTAGACTGTAGCAAGTTCAGCGTGCAACAGAGGAACAGATTCAAGCACAATGGAGATAAATAGAACGAGAGAAAGATGAGATCGAACATGAAACAAGAAAGATAAGTTGAACATGAAACAATCGAGTAAGGGCTATGGTGGAAGCAGAGGAAAGAGCCCGTGAAACAAAGCCAGCTGAAGAGGTTAATAGACAAAGGCTATTTGATTGTGCTAATGCAGAGAAAAAGAAATGGGTTGCTGCCATAAATACTACTCTGAACATATTGGAGTTATGTCTACCAGATGCACCGTATGCATTATAAAAGTAATTAAATCATATACACATGTGCTTTACCTTTAGGAGCGTCCAACACCATATACTTTTTTTGGGAACAAAAATACACATGTGATTATGAAAAAGGTGTAAAAATCACACCCCAATTAAAATAAAAAACGTTGACCGTTAAAAACAACCTTTTTGACTAACAGACGTGGTAATGCATGGAAGGAGGGAAGAGAGGGACCCATGTGAGGAAGGTCCACGCGGCAGCTGTCTCTGCTGAGGCAGTAAGAGAGTGCCGACTACTTCTGAGGTCTGACCACTTTCTTGACATTGTGTGTCAGTGATTATTTTAAATGATGATTGGTTTAACTCATGCATGTTAACTTTTGTTGAACGTGATATATTTGATACGATTGATGATGAGGATATAATGGAATATTTTCAAGGAATGAAGAATCGAAGAATGATTTTGTAATCCTTCTAATGTAAAGGTTAGTTGATTCTTGATTATTATTTTTCTATGTTAATGCATTTGTGTTCTCATTGTTTTCCTTCCTCCTTTATGTAGGTGTTTGGTGTTGAACCTATTGAAAGTGCCGTGCTCTCTAGTGGATAGCCTTTTTTTCGGCATCAAGTCGGAGTGCCGGTTTGTAACTATCCTTCTCTTATTCCTTTGCTCTATGGTGAAAGCATGATAATAAGTCTTATTTGTATTGAATATTGGCATGACACAGCTTCATTTTCTGCTTTCTTTTGCAGATTGATTTGCTTCAAGAAATAACTTTATTCTCTTGAATCTTTTTGGAGGTTGATGCAAGACACTCAAGGCTAAGCGAGATAAAGGCCGATGTAAATGAATATCTCGAAGGTAATACCCCACCTTGTGATTTTCGTTTATGATGAATTGAAGACAAAGCCAGCATTTTGGTTTGCTTGCCCACCTTCTAGTTATTATAATTCTTCATTCTTTGATTTCTTATAGGTTGCAACATGTTCTTTAATCTTGTCAAACTTTTTTCCTTCCAGAAAATGTCAACGATACAATCTTAATACATTTAAAACTTTCCTTTAAAAAAAATTCAAAGGTTTGAGCATGTATATTCCCAATGTTAGGGCCTTTATGATGTTCCATTGCATACTAGACTTGATGTTGAACGTGTCATTAAATGTCTAGGTATTATGACTTTTAGTTCAGAGAATTTGGATTCGGCATGTGAAAGAAGTTAAAATCTGAAAATTTCTCGAATAAGAAAATGGCGAGAGATAAATGATGTGTAATGAGAAAAGCATTAAACCTTACCATCTTGATCACGAGAAAATGCCAACCCGAAGCTAAACAAGAGAAAGCAACGATCGAGAAAAACTTACCTATTTGCTCAAACAATTTCCTTCAATTGACAGAACCTACAAATCGAACCACAAAATTCCAAAATCAGAACAGGACTAAAATGGATTCGGTGCTCCATGATTAACAATGCCAAATTTTCTTAAAGACACAGATTGAAAACCCTAACCTCTCGTGGAAGAAAGGCGACGAGAATTTATGGGGGGATGCGGAACGGAGAGGGCCGGAGGGGGATCTAGAAGCACCGATGGTGGACGAGAGGCCGAGATTGGAAAGCAATTGATGGCGCCATGGCGGGATCTAGAACGGAGAGGGGGATGCGGAACTCGGAAGTGCTGACGAGAGTGGAGACGGAGAGTGATCGACGGAGCCGACTAGCCAAGAACGGAGTGAGAGAACGAGAGGGCCAGACGGAGAGTGATCGATTCGAATGAGGCAAGAAAAATGATAGAGAGCGAGAGAACGGAGATGAAATGGGAAATGTCGAATGGGGCAAAAAAAAAACGACGGGGCGAACGATGAAATGGGGAAAGGGAAAAGGGGAAAGGGAAAAAAAAAAAAAAGGAGGAGGATGAGATGGAGGTTCGAACCGGTGACCTTAAGGTGGATATATGAAGTCTTAACCAACTATTCTAGCCATACATATTGTTATTAAATTCTCTCAACTTTTATATATTGTTTTTATGGGTTCACTTGCCCCCATTGGCACAAGTGTAGCTCCGTCCCTGACCTCAACAAAGTCACCACAAAAGCAAATAATCTCATCTCAGTTCCCTCCGTCGTGGATTCCTCCCGCCGTCTCCCTAAGTTGTAGCAACTTGTAACAGGTTCACCGGAGCCGAGAAGTGCGATACATACCGAGCTGAAAAGAGGTGGTGCTTGTACGGATTATGTTGCCGAAACCTCACTGATGCCTAAACGGTGTTAGAAATTCAAACTCATTTTCTGTTCTCTACACCAACAGGCTAGAAGTTTGTAGAACTATCCGGCTACATTTTTCAGTCACGAGGAAATAGAAGAAACAAGAAAATTATAGAAGTTGAAGTCGAGAGTGAGCATGAGTAAGAGTAAGAGCGAGGGTGAGAGTGAGAACGAGCAACTAAAGCAAGCGGACAGTGACGGAAAAGGTCGAGGGGATGACGACGGTGGCAGAAGCAGTGGTAAGAAGAATAATTCCACAGAAGGCCTGGTCTTCAACTTTGGAAGTGGAGGTAAAAAGGAAAATAGGAAGGCTTCGATGCATGAGGGTAAGAGTGTTGAACATAGGCCAGTTTCGGTCTCGTATAGGGAAAAGCTTCTTTCTCTGGGAGGTCTAGGTTTTTTAGTGAGTCACGCAGAGGAGGACGACATTGTTAGTGGTTGGAAGGGGTTTTTTGCAAAGAGGGACGGTGCGCATCAATGTGGAGTAGACGAATCGGCAAGGGAGGAGGATTTGGATAATTTTCCAACGAGCCTATATCCGGTGCTGTCTATGACGGAGGAGCAATACACATCGTGGTGCCGCCCATGGATGAATTCTCTTATCATTAAGGTCTTGGGTTTATCAGTTCCTAAACATGTGCTTTTTGATCGGGTGAGAAGGATGTGGAAGCCCCAGCAACCATTAAAGGTGGTTCCTTGGAGCAATGATTATTACATAGTGTCATTCTCAAGCAAGGAAGACAGGGATTGCGCCTTCGGCGAGGGCCCATGGATGATTGGTGATCATTAAACTATTGGTGCAACGATGGAGACCGAATTTCAACCCTTGGAAGGCAGATCGACAGAGAAGGATTGCAGTATGGGTGAGAATCCTAGATTTACCCATGGAGTTTTGTACGGTGGAGTCACTGGATATTATTGGAAACATGATCGGGAAAATTATTAAAATAGATCATTCTACATCAATTTATGACAAGGGGGCATTTGCTCGAATATGTGTTGAGATCGACCTTCAAACCCCCTTCGCTCGGCTTTTATTGTGTTTGGGGAGGTAAAACAATTGGTCTACGAAGGGATTCATTTGGTGTGTTTTGGGTGTGGCATGTATGGTCATGAACGGGAGCAATGCCCTAATAGTGTAGTGGAAAACGAAGGAACAAAAACGAGGTCTTCTATGGAAGTAGAGACTAGACAAATGAAACAAATAGTGGATGAAGGGAAACATGCACACATAGCAGAGAGCTTTGTTGATAGTGGCAGCCTCAAGAACAAGGTTAACGTGGATAATGGGAAAGTGCAATAGAATATGGGAGTACAAGTGGATAAAGTCATGGGGAAGAAGCAACTAACAAAGAAAGACGGAATGGAGGTGGAGATGGCAGCAAGTTCCTCCAAGAATGAGAAACAAGATGCGAGCCTTCGAGGGAGGAAGACGGCAAAGACCGAGAAAACTGTACTTGATCGGTCCACGCTGAGACACACGGGGGTCGAAGGTTCCAGCAGCGGCGAGAAGGGGAACACATCTGCACCTATGCCTCCACAGAGATCCACTAGAGTGTCACCAACTCAGACTGGTGGCATTACTATTCTCAGATTTGACCGTCGCTCTGACAACCGTGAGTTTTTGGGCCCCCAGATGCTGCTTCGGTGTGATTTTCGAAGGGGGTATAACGACAAGGAGGGAATGGAAGGAATGAAAAGTGGGATGGGAAATGTGAAAGGCAGGATAGGAGGGAAAAGTGGGGTCCCACACAAAAATCAGGGAGTGGATTTGAAGGAGTTAATAAAGGAAGGACTAAGTGGAGAAAATAATAAAATAAGAAAGGAGTAGGTACTTGGGATTGATTTGAAAAGGTCAAACCATACTTTGAAGGAGATGGAAAAGTCTAAATTTGAATGGATTGCGGTGGGTGCTAAAAGGAGGAAAGAAGAAAAGATTAAAGTCTTTGGTAAAGAAAATAGAATTAATGGTGGACCGAAACTGAAGACAAAGGAAATGGAAGACACGGGAGCATAATTAGTAGAAATCATTAATCAATTTTCACCTTTGCCTTTAGATGACAAAAGCACGGGCCCACCAGAAAATTTGCAAAAGAACAAGGCATCTCTTAATAATACCAAATATAAGGGTGAAGATCACTCTAAGGGGATTTTAGATGATGAATGTATTTGGATGCACATGAGTCGATAGTGGCCTTGGAATGAGCGACAAATATTCTACGGACAGTGGTATGGTCCCTACAACTCTTAACTTTTCTCAATGAATTACATGATAAGGAACTCACGAGGTACAAGCTCAAGTCATTTCCAAGTCTAGTATGAGAAATGGAAAAAAATACCATAAGTTGCAGTTTCTGGCTATTCTTGAAACACATTCGAATGCTACTAAAACTGAACGAAGAATCCGCCGTCTGGGATTTAGTAAATATTCGTTTAATGATGTGGAGGGATATAGTGGAGGTATCTGGTGCTTATGGGAGGAAGATTTTATCACAATAGAGGTTATAGAACAACATAAACAATTTATACACTTGAAGATTGAGAACTCTAGATAGGATAAATGGCTCTTAACTGTGGTTTATGCGAGCCCCAACCGTGTGTACCATCATATGTTGTGGAGTGAGCTTTTCCGAATTATAGATTCGGTTACTGGCCCTTGGTGCATTGGGGGTGATTTTAACGCCATAGTGTTTGTAAAGGAAAGGTGGTCAAATGCTCCTTCACAGTTAACAGCGGACAACGAATTTGTTAGATGGATTGATGACATGAATCTAGCTGACCTAGGATTCGACGGACCATTGTTTACATGGAAGAAGGGCAACATAGAAGATCGGCTTGACCGTTTTCTAGCAAATAAACCTTGGTGTGAAATATTCATGAATGCAAAAATTTTACACTTACCACATTATAAATATGACCATCGGCCTTTATCACTAACCATGGAGACACCGTATCAACTGATCAGATTAAGCGGCCATTTTGTTTTATTGCTGCATGGGTACTTCATGATTCTTTTAATGAGTTGGAATAGAAGGAGTAGAGCTCGAATAGAAGTTCGGGGACTAATATAGAGAGTTTTGCACATGCTTGTAGTCGGTGGAATAGAGAGGTTTTTGGAAATATTCAAAAGCGCAAAAATCAACTTCTCTGGTGACTGGATGGGGTAGATAGAGCTATAACCAGAAGGGGCAATCTCCTCTACCCACAGGAACTCTAGGAAACCCTATGGATCGAGCTTGATGAGACTCTTACTTAAGAAACTCTTTTATGGGCACAAAAAGCTGGAGTTAATTGGGCTGTGGACGGAGATCGGAATACACGGTGGTTTCACATCCAAGCAAATAGTCGGAGGAAGAAGAATCGTATAGAAACTATCTGTTTGGAGAATGGGGATTGGTGCTTTGAAGAAGTGTTGTTCGATTTCCTTGATGGCAAGTGAACCAGTCGAACAAGTAATAAAGTGTAAGTAGAGTATCGTCCCACAGAGACTGAGAAACCGAGGAGTGATGCGCAAATGCTATGACAGTTGTGAAAGCAAAAAGTAAATATAATCAGGTTGAGAGGTTTGGTGATTATGCTACTAGTAACGTAAACAAAATAACTTAAAACGTGAGGAGATATCAGTAAGAGGTTAGGCTGGACTCAGAATCATCCTTAAGTGCATCAATCTCCCAGTTGCTTTACCCAATGCTATATTATCTATATTGTATAGCTTCCGCAATTGCTACAAAGATAGCTACCAATTACAAAGCTATTTGGTTAACCCACATCTAGAATCTACCAAAGCTTCCGAGTTCGATACATATGATACTAACTATACTCCTTTCATATTCCTATGGCAACTTTCTAGTCAGACCTGCTTTACACTTAGGGTGTTATGGTTATGAGGGGTAGACCCATTCCTGAAGCCTACAATAATAGGTCAAGCGTGCACGGGCTGCCTAGCAAACACTGTTTTTCAGAAGTCTAACCCCGACTCCTTGCCAGTAAGTGGGGCCACAAATCTAGCCCTTAACTTCCGTTAACCGACTAGTAATTAAAACACCAATACGCAAACCAAATTTATTAAATTAAGAACTTGCAACTGGGTTCATTCAGCACTTAAAGACTCATCCTCCTCCAGCCATATAAGGTTTAGTTCATGACCGACGAGGACACACAAAACAGACACTAACATAATGACCCATGATCGAGAAAACAAAGATAAAACGAAAACAGAAAGCTTGATGGAATTTCTGATGGCGTGGTCGAGGTCCTGTCACGTCACCACTCCACGTCTTCTTCGTTCCATCGTACTGCAGGGGAGGATGCTGGGTGGTCTTGGAGGTATCGTGCTCTTGTGAAATCTCTCACTCTTCTCTTCAGTCTGCCGAAAGTTAGAATCTTGCTCTAGGGCTCTCCGACTCTCTTAGGGTTGGCTCTGCTATTCCCTTTTATAATCAGTCTTTACTTGCGGCGTAAGTCACAGCGAGCTGGGCCTTTCCTAATCCATCGGGATCTATCATATCTCTTGATCTAAGTAGATTGCTTCTGTTGATTCTGCAGGATTCTTCAAATCTTTTAGTTCCGATCCTCCGCATCTTCTATTCTATTACGTCGCAACCTATCCGTCAATATCGCCCTTTATTTTGTTCCCCGAAATCATCTAGGTAAAAAGGTCAGAAAACATGCCGCATAGCATTGCGTCCTCTACTTTGCTATAGCATTCGGGATGCTTTGTATTGCACTTCGAATCACTGTCAGAATGCTATAGCATCGTATCAGCCCTGCTATATGATTTCCCTTACAAACAAAGTAAATTGTTCCATTCTCAGCACATGCAAATGATCTCTACTCTTTAGTCCCTATATCATGAATATATGCCTTTTTATCTTAGATTATCTGCAGTTAAGCTTGTATTTAACATTCAATTCAATCAATAAGTATAGGGAAAACATGGTGTGATTTGTGCTCATCAAATACCCCCACACTTAGCTTTTTGCACTCCTAGGCAAAATAAGATGAAGCGAACAGAAACTCCTAGCCGCAGTACTCTTGTCCGTATAACTTTGCTTGCACGCTTGCTTTCAGTTTCCATCCCCTATTCAGCAATCCCACTGCCCAGTGCCAACCTGTCATAAAGCATGGTATTGTTTAGATTAAGAAGTCTCCAGGGGCTCTCAAGTTCAGTGTTTATACTCGCTCACCCAGGGATTTTCGTTTCTCTCTTGTCAAACAGGCCCAGAAGATCCAAAGCCTAGTCAAAGTTCTAAGTTTACTTCCTAGCATTCTGAGTATTTATTCATCCAAAGGACTTCTTGGGTTGTAATGCGTGTATGGCCTAGTGTTTGTGAGATGGGAAAGGAGGGTGGATGCTATAGCAGACCCAGTAGACAAATCTTTTGGCTTTAGCCGAGTGCTCCTTCTTGAACTTTGTACTTCATGCTGTTCTTTACTCCAAGTCTTTTCTTGGCTTCTTCCTTCTTTCTTTTTCTTTTCTTCTCCTTTTTTTTCAAAACAACAGCTCTTCAAGTCTTTCTGCAGCTTTTCACGGGAGCACTCTACCGTAGCATTTTTCACAGTCTTCTTCAGTTCTCTTATCTAACCTGTTCTGCTATAGCATACTTGTGTGGCTCAAGGGGGTAACAATGTGAAGATGATGATGCAATGGGTTGTGTATGGGAATAATGGGTTATTACATGAATGCCTTTATCCTACGAACTTCAAACTTAGATGCCAGATAGTCTATCAAAGAACTAAGACAAATCAAGGATCAAACATAAGCTAGCAGACATGCACACAGAATAAAACAATTAGGCTTAATTCAATCCTTCCATTGGGGGTTCTTCCCTTTAACACTTCCTCATTGTCACTTTACCCCGCATCAGATTGGCTAGCACCGTCAATTTCCCAAGCTTAAAGGTTCAGGTCCCCTAGGCAATTGTGTTGTGTTCAGTTATACAGACATTCATTCCATTTCTAAAAGATCCTGTTCATGCTCTATCATGCAATTTGAAAAAATTTCAGTAGGTGCAAAAACTAAGTACAAGGTGAAAATAGAACAGATTATGTCACAAATCGTTATCAATCCCCCCACACTTGAACGATGCAATGCCCCCATTGCATACGACCGGAGCAAAAGGGGAGAGAGATGTGACTTCATCAGTGTCAGCTGAATGTGTGCTGGTGGGTTCACCCTCTTACGAGCTCCTACTCCTGTGACGCTTCCATGAGCCTGTTCGTTCCTGTTGTGGCGGGCCGGCGAACGAATTGTTCATATCAAAAGTCGTCTCAGGGAAAACCGGCAATGGGGTGTACTTTGGGGCATTCACAATGAGATTTGCCGCCAAGCTACGGTCCCTTTCGGCAACATATTGCCACCACATCTGCTGCTGAAGGAGCAGAGTGCTGACGGAACGTTGCAATGTGGTGACCTGGGCAACCAGAGCGTGAAACGCTGCCGCCAAAATCAGGGTCGTGTCAGCCGGGGGTTCGGCAGACGAACTGGCCACATTGGTTCGCGCAACCCGTGGTTGACATTTCTGCAGAATGCGTTGTACGGCTGCCACGGTGAGAGGTTGCGGGAGTAATGCTCGTTCTTCGCTGGCGTCAAAAATCACCCCTGCATTTCGACAGAGTTCGGTGATGAGTGCGGGGAACCAAAGATTTCCTGTGGTGGTCTTTAGGGATTCGAACAGCTCTGGGTAGATGAGTGCGTCAACATCAATTAGTTTGCCCTCCAGGAGGCAATAAAGCAGGAATGCGCGTTCTCGCGAAATAGTCTAGGTGTGCATTGTGGGCAGGAGTCAGTGGTGGAGGAAGTGGAACTAGATACGTGCTTCGGCTGTCAGGCGGCTGCATTTTAAGTGGTAGGATCCTTCTTTGGAAATTTTTCATTCAGTGTTTGGCAAATAAAGCCGCTCGACCACGTTAGAAAGGGTTTCGGGGTTCTCTACCTGCTGGAGAAGCTCGTTGTACTCATCGTCGGTAGGCTCTAGGTCGTAAACCTTCCGGATGGCACTGGGGCTACATTGTACATTCTTCCCTCGGACTGTGATGAAATAAGGGGAACCTCCTGGATAATTTGCACCAAACTCAAAAACAATGGGGGTTACCACCTCGGCCGGGTGGAGGCAGAATCGTTCCTATCGAGGCTGGCGTATGATCCCTATGACGCATTTTGGGTAAGCACCCTGCTCAAATGCATCTCCGTTGAACCCTCGCTCCGGTGCTAGGGTTTTGTCTGCCTTTAAGGAGTTGAATCGAGATTCGGCCTCCCGAGCGGCAAATGGCATAGTGTCTGGAGCTTCAGCAGGTGCTTTTTAGATGGAACCCTTGGTGCGCGCCATTGGAAGACTCTTGAGTTGTGAATGGAAGAGAAAGTGTTGCAGCCTTGCATAGAGTGAATGAGTGTGCTGGATTGCATCGAAAGTTGAGTTCTGCTTTAACTAGGGCTCAAGAGGAGTGGTTATGGGCATATACTTCAGGTGGGTTGCGTGCAATCCGTCTGAAATTTCAGGGGAGAACCGTGCAGCAGACGTATGGTATGGCTGATGGCGGTTCCCACTTTTGGTTGTAATTTAATTTTCAAATTTGCTGGGCCCAGTCTTGTGTGGCCCAACCATAAGCCCGTCTTTGCCTGCAATTAGCGCAGATGCATTGCTACAACAGTCCTAATGCCTTGGTCCATCGTTGATTTGGTTTCCAGATGGCATAGCATCTATTCTCAAACAGTAATTTAAAGCATGACGCTGGGCTGCCTCCCTTGTAGCGCTTGGTTTAAAGTCTTCAGCCTGACTTTGCTACGGCAACTTAATGCTATGGTAGGGCAGGGGGTCCCCTGCTTCTTTAGTGCCTTTGCTGTTGTATGAAAAGGTCAGGTACTTCTCAGTTGGGTCTTTGAATCTCGTGGTCTTAAGTATTGAGAAGGTGACCTTATCATCATTTACACGCATAGTGAGTTCGCCTTTTTCCACATCAATCAGCGTACGACCAGTTGCCATGAAAGGTCTGCCCAACAAAATTGGGACATCATGATCTACTTCAAAATTCAGGATGATGAAATCCACAGGGAAGATGAACTTGTCCACTTTTACTAGTACGTCTTCTATCTTGCCTTTAGGTAGTACTATTGAGCGATCAGCCAGCTGTAATGTGACTGTTGTGGGTCTGGCTTCCCTTACTGCCAACTGCTTGAAGATCGACATTGGCATAAGATTTATGCTAGCACCTAGGTCGCACAGAGCTTTACCAGAGTAATTGGGTCCGATTGCACACGGGATTGTAAAACTGCCAGGATCCTTCAATTTCGGAGGTAGCCAATTGGTTAACATGGCACTGGAGTCCCGGGTCAATACTACTATCTCAAACTCTTCCAGTCGCCTCTTCTTAGACAGAATTTCCTTCATGAAATTCACGTAGCTGGGCATTTGTTCCAAAGCTTCCACGAGTGGGATGTTAATGTGCAATTGTCGTAGCATACCAAGGAACTGCTTGAATTGTTTCTCCTGTCCTTGTTTCTTTAGCCTTTGTGGGAAAGGCGGGGGTGGCTTTGGTATTGCTGGGGGCCCGAGGTCAGGATTCTGCTGTGATGATGACGCGGTAGCATTCCTCATTGGGTGTTGTACGTGATCCTCAAATGCTGCACGTGGAGGCAGTATTGTTGTACCTAGATCATGTTCTGGTTGTGCCGGTCTTGGTTGCCTCTGCTCATCTTCAAGGGGTTGTTCAGTGCTTTCTTGCCCTTCCTTAGATTGCTCAGGTCTCGGATCAGTGACAACCATAGGGTGCTTGGTTGCTCTCATGGGTTCCAAGCTTTTACCATTTCGGAGCTCGATCATCTTGACTTCCTCTCTTCCTTGGATCCTGGGGACTTCAGTGTCACTGGGTAGGGATCCTAAGGGTATGTTGTTAAGAGAGATTGCGAGTTGTCCCACTTGAGTTTCAAGGTTCCTCAAGGTCACTTGCTGATTCTGGATGATTGCATCGTTCTTTATCATATAGTCCTTCAGAAGGGACAAAGATAGAGTTCTCGTGGTCCGAGTCACCGCCCGTCGCCTTGCTTCGGGTAAACCCCGGTGGGTTTAATGTTCGGTTTAAGTACCGTGGGCCCGATGATTGTCCTGCTGCTTGTGAACCTTGAGAACTCCATGAGAAGTTAGGATGCTGCCTCTATCCAGGGTTGTACGTGTTGGAATACGGGTTATTGGTGTTGCTGCCCCTATTGAAGTTGTTGACGTAGTTCACTGATTCAGGGTTAGTGAAGCATTGAGAATAAGAGTGCTCTCCTCCACAGTATACGCAGGCTACCTGAGATGGTTGCAGTAACGTGTTGCTTGATGGAAGGGTCATCCTTTCACCATGTTGGTCGAGATGAAACTTACGCAATAAGAGCGGTCATGGCATCTAGTTCATGTATCCCTGCAACAGTTCAGGAGGATGTCGCTCTGTCTGCTGGCCATTGGTGGCTGTTCATGGACATGCGTTCCATTAAATTGTGGGCCTCTTTATAAGACTTCATTAGGATTGATCCTCCAGACGAGGCGTCTACAATTGATCTTGTCTGCCCATCTAGACCTCTGTAGAATGTTTCTAACTGGACCCATTCACACAGTCCGTGCTGAGGACATCTTCTGAGAAGGTCTTTGAATCTGTCTTAGGCTTCGTAAGTAGATTCACTAAGTTTCTGTTGGAAGCTGGTGATGTCCCCTCTGAGTTGAGCGTTCTTGGTGGGTGGAAAGAATTTGAGCAAGAACTTACTTCCCAGATCATTCCATGTGGTGATGGAATTAGCAGGTAGGTTGTTGAGCCACGTCTGTGCTTTGTCCCGTAGTGAGAAGGGAAATAACTTAATCCGGACGGCGTCGGGAGGTATACCAGGGATCACAAAAGAATCACACACCTCCATGAAGGTTTTCAGATGAAGGTGCGGATCTTCGGAAGGAAGTCCTCCAAATTTCCCGGCTGCATTCAGCATCTGAATCATGACACCTTTAATCTCAAAGTGCCCAGCATTGAGGGTTGGTTGTGTGATGGCCGATTTCAGCTTTTTAAATATGGAATCCTGAATTCCATGATGGCCTTGTTCGCATCTAGGTTTGGAGGTGGAGGGATCTGGTTATCCCTGTTTATTAATGGGCGCTCTTGTTGCTCCTGCTCGTGGTTGACATGTATTTCCGCCATGCTTGCTCGGTCAGAAGATTGACTTCGCCGCTTCTGCCTTCTGCGCCTTTACTTGTAGGTGTGATCTATCTCAGGATTATAAGGCTCTAGATTGGCTGGAGGCGAGTTGCGCATACACTAAAGAATGTACCTGAAAATCAAGAGCAGAAAAAGTGAGCTCCTTTATTAAGTAAATCACAACTATTAAGCAAAAGGGCGTCGTCACAAAGGGTATCAGCAATCCCCGGCAACGGCGCCAAAAACTTGTTGGTCGATTTCCTTAATGGCAAGTGAACCAGTTGAACAAGTAATAAAGTGTAAGTAGAGTATCGTCCCACAGAGACTGAGATACAGAGGAGTGACACATAAATGCTATGACAGTTGTGAAAGCATAAAGTAAATATAATCAAGTTGAGAAGTTTGGTGATTATGCTACTAGCAACGTAAACAAAATAACTTAAAACGTGAGGAGATATCAGTAAGAGGTTAGGCTGGACTCAGAATCATCCTTAAGTGCATCAATCCCCCAGTTGCTTTACCCAATGCTATAGCATCTATACTGTACAGCTTCCGCAATTGCTACAACATAGCTACCAATTACAAAGCTATTTGGTTAACCCACCTCTAGAATCTACCGAAGCTTCCGCGTTCGATACATATGATACTAACTATACTCCTTCCATATTCCTATGGCAACTTTCTAGTCAGACCTGCTTTACACTTAGGGTGTTATGGTTATGAGAGGTAGACCCATTCCTGAAGTCTACAATAATAGGTCAAGCCGTGCACGAGCTGCCTAGCAAACACTGTTTCTCAGAAGTCTAACCCTGACTCCTTGCCAGTAAGTGGGGCCACAAATCTAGCCCTTAACTTCCGTTAACCGACTAGTAATTAAAACACCGATACGCAAACCAAATTTATTAAATTAAGAACTTGCAACTGGGTTCATTCAACACTTAAAGACTCATCCTCCTCCAGCCATATAAAGTTTAGTTCATGACTGACGAGGGACACACAAAACAGACACTAACAGAATGACCCATGATCGAGAAAACAAAGATAAAAGGAAAATAGAAAGCTTGATGGAATTTCTGACAGCGTGGTCGAAGTCCTGTCACGTCACCAATCCACGTCTTCTTCATTCCGTCGTACTGCAAGGGAGGATGCTGGGTGGTCCTGGAGGTATCGTCTGGGTGGTCCCGAGGTATCGTGCTCTTGTGAAATCTCTCACTCTTCTCTTCAGTCTGCCGAAAGTTAGAATCTTGCTCTAGGGCTCTCCGACTCTCTTAGGGTTGGCTCTACTGTTCCCTTTTATAATCAATCTTTACTTGCAGCGTAAGTCACAGCGAGCTGGGCCTTTCCTAATCCATCAGGATCTATCATATCTCTTGATCCGAGTAGATTGCTTCTGTTGATTCTGCGGGATTCTTCAAATCTTTTAGTTCCAATCCTCCGCATCTTCTATTCCGTTACGTCAGCAACCTATCTGTCAATATCGCCCTTTATTTTGTTCCTGAAATCATCTAGGTAAAAAGGTCAGAAAACATGTCGCATAGCATTGCGTCCTCTACTTTGCTATAGCATTCGGGATGTTTTGTATTGCACTTCGAATCGCTATCAGAATGCTATAGCATCGTATCAGCCCTGCTATATGATTTCCCTTAAAAACAAAGTAAATTGTTCCATTCTTAGCACATGCAAATGATTTCTACTCTTTAGTCCCTATATCATGAATGTATGCATTTTTGCTTAGATTATCTGCAGTTAAGCTTGTATTTAACATTCAATTCAGTCAATAAGTATAGGGAAAACATGGTGCGATTTGTGCTCATCAAGAAGCCCTGATTAAAAACCATATAACAACGTATTTCTCCAAGTTATTTACAGAAGAAGCTGTAGTACATGAGAACCTGGAATGTGACATCTCTTACCCCAAGATTACTGAGTTTCATGAAAGGGTGTGTAGTAGAGAAGTTGAGGATGTAGAGATTAAAGATGCTTTGTTTAGTATGGGTGCTCTCAAATCCTCAGGGCCGGACGGATTTAATGCCTTATTCTTTCACATCAATGGGATACGGTCCAGGAATTTGTAGTTCAATTTGTTAAACAAGCTTTTTGGTGCCCTGAGTGGATTCAGGAAGTGAATAGGATTCTTATTGTCCTAATTCCCAAGAAGGATCACCCTGATACTTTCAAAGATCTAAGACCAACTAGCTTATGCAACGTTATTTATAAGCTTATTACAAAGGTTATAGCCAACAGAATGAAATGCTTCATGTCTCATATTATTTCTCCAAACCAGTGCAGTTTTGTGCCATATCGGCTAAGCTCGGATAACATCATTGTTGCTCAAGAGGTGATCCATTCTATGCATACAATGGGAGGGGAAAAAAGGCTACATGGCCATGAAAATCGATCTAGAGAAAGCTTATGATCGAGTGAATTGGAATTTTTCTTCTTAAATGTTTACAGGAGCTAAATCTTCCTTTGAACCTTATCCAGTTGGTGGAGCAGTGTATTAGCACGGCTCAAATGCAGCTTTTATGGAATGGTAGCAAGGCTGAATGTTTTCATCCAACGCGAGGCGTTCGCCAGGGAGATCCTTTTTCGCCATATTTATTCATGATATGTATTGAGAAATTAGCGTATGATCCAAGAAAGGATGAATGAGGATGAATGGAAACCGATTAGACTTACAAAGAAGGGCCCACCTTTATCTCCCCTGTTTTTTGCAGATGATATCATTTTATTCACAGAAGCCTCTTGCCAACAGGCGGAAATGGTACGGGAATGCTTATCTAAATTCTGTAAGTGTTTAGGTCTTAAGGTAAACTCTGCTAAGAGTCGAATATTCTTCTCCAAGAATGTTAATCACCATCGACGTACAGAGATTAGTAATATCATCGAGTTCACTACTACAGCGGATCTTGGGAAGTACGTAGGGGTGCAACTACACCACAAGAGGGCTGATAAGGATTCCTTCCAGGAGGTGGTTGATAAAGTTAAGGATAGGTTATCACTATGGAAGGCTACCTCCTTCTCCCTGGCTGGTAGGGCAACACTCATCTTTGCGGTTTCTTCTACTATCCCTGCCTATACTATGCAAACTTCCCACCTTCCCAGGAATGTGTGCGACGAGCTGGATAAGCAGAATCGAGCTTTCCTATGGGGAAGTACATCAGAATATTGGAAAACACACCTTGTAGCTTGGGATGAAGTATGTAAAGAAAAAAGGCGGGCCGGTCTGGGATTGAAGCACGCAAGTTCTCACAACCAGGCCCTTCTCATAAAATTAGGCTGGAGGCTTGTCACACAAAGAGATGCTCTGTGGGTTAAAGTCATTTGTGATAAATATAAATGTGGAGAGGATCTGCTCCCTTGAATTAATGCTAAACGTTCTGGTTCGAATGTATGGACAGGAATTAAAAAGACATGGGAGTCAATTCATGGAGGTATTATTATAGATCCGGACAACAACTTGGTCAAATGGAAGTGGGACCATCATGGCAACTTTACTGTGAGATCTGCATATCAAGCGTTGACAGGTGACGAACAGGAAGAAGAGAAGGACTGGAGTGGCTTGTGGAAAGTCAAAGCTCCACTACGATGCAAGACTTTGTTATGGCTAGCCTCTCGTTAGTGCTTACTCACGAATGCAAGCCGGAGGATAAGGGCAATGACTATGGATGCAAGTTGTCTACTGTGTGGGGGAGAATACGAAGACACTATCCATGTGCTCTAGGAATGCACTCACTCAAAAGCCATATGGCGGGCAGTAGTTCCCCGGGCGAGATGGAGCAGGTTTTGGAACCTAAGCCTCTCAGACTGGATATGGAGGAACATAGGGGGCAAATCAGAAGGAAGCCGGAGATAGGCTTCTACTTTTATAGTATTATGTTGGTGGTTGTGGCGGCGAAGGAATTTACTTGTATTTGAGAACAAATGGATCTCGAATAAAAGCCTCATTGCAAGTTCAAGAGCAATGGTAGATTGTGTGCAACTTACGAATGATCGTCTAGCAAGGACGAGGATTCAGGGAGCTACTTTAGCTCCTAGTAGAGAGTCATGGCGGCCACCGGAGGAGGATTGGGTGAAGCTTAATGTCGATGGTGCGTTCTCAGCCGCTACTCGTCAAAATGCTTGTGGGGGACTGCTACGCGACTCATCAGGAAATTTTCTCAAAGGTTTCACATATTTCATTGATAATGGAGATGCATTATCTACGGAAATTTGGGCCTGTCTCCTTGGCCTTCGGATGGCATGGGCTATGGGAGTTAGGAAAGTCTGGCTTGAAACTGACTCAATAGAGTGTATCAACCTAATTCTACACGGACATGGCCCCACTCATTATGATGCAGGGCTTATTATTGAAGTGACACAACTACTAATAAAGGAGTGGACAACAAAGATCACATATATGCCTCGATCGTGCAATTATGCAGCAGATTACTTAGCCAAGACCGGTCTTGCAAGAGGGCATGGGTACCATGAAATTTATCAGCCTTCAAAGGATTTACAGGTGTTGATGTGCCAGGATTGCAATGGATGTCAGTCTGTGTTAGGTTTTAGTTGAGGTATCTCATTTGTATCAAAAAAAAAAAATAAAAGTTGGTAATGAGTTGTAAAGCAATTTGAATAAAATATTACAACCTTAAGTATGAAGGAAATAAGTGGCAAGTTGAATATGTTTGTGAATTATGTAAAGGAAGAAAAGTCAAAAACGGTGACTACGTGCATGAAAGAAAAGAAGCAACATGAATATACAAGAAGCTACAAGAAAGGTAGAGACGCAAGAAAGTCCACAATGACGGCTTAAAGAATAATAATATTTTATAGGGTTAAAGGTCTAATTTGCCATGGAAGTATTGCTAAAGGGGCACTCAACATCCGAAAGTTTTTTTGGTACCAAATTTGCCCCGGAAGTATGAAAAAGGTACCAAATTTACCCCGGAAGTATGGAAAAGGTACCAAATTTGCCCCTCCATTAATTTTGACCATTAAGTTTGACTGAGTGTCCACGTGGCATGCCACCTCATCAACCCAATAAGAGTTAAGTATCATTTTTGCCCCGGAAGTTTTCACTGAGAGCAAGTTTGCCCCAGAAGTTTTCACTAAGGAGCAATTTTACCCCGGAAGTTTACAAAACGTATCAATTTTGCCCTTCTTTCCCACATATTAAATTTAACTATTAAATCAATCAAAGACCGCACATGTCATGCCTTGAAAAGGTCGAACTTGGAGTCATAGAAGGAGATCCTTGAGATGTTCAGCTCAAGGCAGCCAGAATTTGTGAAGCCGAATTGGTCACAGGAAGCACCACTTATGATCTAAGCAAATGATCAGTCTATACAAACGTAAGTGATGCTTCCTCTGGGTTTTGCAACAGACCTTTCAGTCCCTGTGACCAATTTTTGAAACAATTCATTTCTCATTTTTCATTTGCTTAGATTATAAGTGATGCTTCCTCTAGGTTTTGTGACAGACCTTTCAGTCCTTGTGACCAGTTCGGCTTCACAATTTTGGCTGGCTTGAGCTCAACATGTCAAGGATCTCCTTCTCTGACTCCAAGTTTGACCTTTTCAAGGCATGACATGTGTGGTCTTTGACTGATTTAATAGTCAAATTTAATATGTGGGAAAGAAGGGCAAAATTGATACGTTTTGTAAACTTCCGGGGTAAAATTGCTCCTTTATGAAAACTTCCGGGGCAAAAATGATAATGATACTTAACTCTTATTTGGGTTGATGAGGTGGCATGCCACGTGGACACTCAGTCAAACTTAACGGTCAAAATTAATGGATGGGCAAATTTGCTACCTTTTCCATACTTCTAGGGCAAATTTGGTACCAAAAAAACTTCCGGGTGCTAGGGCGCTGCCTTAGCAAAACTTCCGTAGCAAATTAGACCTTTAACCCTATTTTATATATTTTAGTCGGTTAGAAATGTCTATATATAGATGTTAGAATGCAATCAGACATATGTATCCAAGAGAAAGAAGAATAGAGAGATAAGAGAGAATAGTGCAGTAGAACTTAGATATAAAAGTGAGAGAATTATTCTTGTGAGAAAATATAAGATAGTTTGTGTGTGAGAAAATTAGTCTATGTGAGAAATACAATTGTGTATTTTCAGTTTCTCCTATAATAAAAGTATTGTTCTTCATTTGTCTATACCTCTAGTTTTCCTAATAAGTGGGATTAAAAGCAATTTTTTCCCAACAAACGGGACGGCGAGGTGAAGGCGACCCAGTCAGTGGACACTGTGGTGAAGGTATTTTGTGTGCATACAGAACCGAATTTCTCATGTGGGTCCCTCTCTTCCTCCTTTCACGCATTACCATGTCTTAGTCAAAAAGGTTATTTTTAACAGTCAACATTTTTTATTTTAACTAAAGTGTGACTTTTGCACCTTTTTCATAACCACATGTGTATTTTTCTCCCAAAAAAAGCATATGGTGCTAGGTACTCCCAAAGATAAAGCACATATGTATTTTTGCTCCTTTACCTAAATCATTTGGCTTGACCCTAAATCATTTTATGGGTTGTTGAAACTTTGCTTTCTTCTTTGAGTCTTTTATTTTTACTTATTTTGTTCTTGGGACTTGGGTGAATGAGTTCTTATCTATCTTTTGCAAGATTTTAAGAGCCATTAACATAGATATTTATATTAATACTATCAACGGGTTGATAAATGAAACCAAATACAACAAAATAAACTGCAATTTCTTCATTAAAAATATCGGAGATTAGAATCTAGTATTTTTACTTATTTTGTTCCCACCCTAACGGTCACAATCTTAGAAGCAATAGCTGCAATTAAGGCAGCTAAATGGGTACCCCATCTTGGGGTAAAGAACACGCGGAAGAACGATAGTTTTCTCTTGGTGAATGAGTTTTTATCTATCTTTTGCAAGATTTTAAGAGCCATTCTAACGAATCAAAAACACAAGAACAAAAAACAATAAAAATAAAGGAAACAGAAGACAAAACCTTCACCGAAGACCACCGCCGCTGCGCCGGAGACCACCGTTGGTTATAGCGAGGGAGGACCACAACCGCAACCAAAAGACGGAGGACGCCGGAGCCGGAGAAACGTAAAGCCGGCGCCGGAGAAGAAGGAAGGCCGCCGCTTTGTGTCCCCGGTCCGAGCTAACACCTGGCTACCGCTCATCGAGGTCCGATCTAGCCATTTGCGGATGATGAACCCTAGCGAGGGCACGACTCAGGAAAAGGGGGCTCCGTATCAAAAAAAAAATGTTGGTTATAGCAGTTGGTAGAGTGACTGCTTTGGCTGCTGGAATCTACATCACTGGGTATAAGCTATTAAACTAAGAAAAGGCTTTCTGAAAACAACTTTAGACTTTAGAGTTTATGTTTACCTATTAAAGGTTGTGTTTGACTTGCATTTGACTTAGGAGCATCAAACAGGCCAGCTTGCCCTTGCCAATGATGATAGTGGTCTTTCATGGGCCAAGAAATCCAAATTTGATCTGCATGCGCTCAAGGTTGTTTTACATATTCTCAAAAAAAAAAAAGTTGTTTTACATAGTTTATAAATATATTGGAGGAATCAATAATAAATTTCACTACTGAAGTAACATTTCTGGCCAGCTAAGTTGCCTGAACTTAAAATTACTACACTTAATTGGACCATGGTTTTTGAGTCCATACTTGCACAACTTATGGGTCTAGTATTTACTCATTTTCTTTCTTTGTCATATATATTCACCACTTATGAATTTTGTGTTGCTTTATTTTCAGTCGACTTTTGAGGTACTATGCTTTTAAGTTTCTATCAACAAAGATATGTCTTATGCAAGTCTGTTTTTGGTCCAATACAGGGAAGTTGCACATGTTATATGGGGATATGTGGAAAGAATAATTGGGCAAACAATCGTTGCTCAAAGAATCCTCCAAAATATATTTGAGTCACTTTGATAATCGGTAGTAATTTATTGATAATGATATCTTAATATTCTTTAAAGACAAAAAAATTGCATCACTTTGAAAGTAAAATATATTTAAGTAACCCATAAAGTAAAGGGAAAGTAAAAGCTCGTTTTACTTATATATCATCTTCTCTTTCTCTCTCCATTTATAGAATCTCCCTCTTGCTAAGGATCTCGAGTTCTGGGCGTATGGTCGCTATTTACTCTAATAAGGCCAAGAACAGTGAAGAGATTAAGATGCATGGGCTATCTTCTACTTCTCCTTGGTGTGCAGTTTGCCTAATGCTTTTTCTTTTTGCTCGAAAGTTTGCCTAATGCTTGGCCGAACATCAATGATAACATTTTTGTAAATAGGCAATATCATTTTATTTCTGAAATGATATTTTATTGATGACGGGAATCAATTACATTATACATAAATTTGAAATTTCAAGTCCATGCTCCTCTATAATCTATGTTGTCGTTGTTCCAAGAGTTGAATGTAAAAATAGAGGAAGGCCTCCTATAACTTTGCTATAGGGCAGTCTATGTTTCACCTAATTCCAGATAATTGATATGTGACAATCTTCTAGTGGATACAATTAAGGAGAATGTTTCTACAGGTTTGCTTTTTGAAGAATTTGATGGGAAAAAAATTAGAAAATATATTACAAAAAATTGAAACGTTGTCGTTCCTCTTTATATTTGTCATGAGTATTGATGTTGTGTGATAGAGGACGAGGATATAAAAAGAAATAAAGTATCAAATGATTTTTTAATTTGCAACAAACATTATTTCTTTCCATATCAAAGAATAACTGACAATTAAATTTCAATAAAGAATTTGTGGCGAATTTAGATAAGAAGAGTCAGGGCAATTGTATCGAGTTATCGACAATCTGTCCTTTGCGTTCAAGAGATTAGTGTAGAGTCTTTCTTTTTTTAATATTTCAGGGACAGAGGTAAACTGACAAAATTTGTTTATCTAATTCTGATCATATAACCTAATTAATAATTTCTTAAATTTAGCAAGTCATATTAGGATTTGGGTATTTCAAAGGGCTTTTAAAGGGATTTTCCCTTAATTTTTAATTTTAAATAATTTATCCTTTCTTTATCATAAATAATCTACGAACTTTAACTGATTAAGGGTGTTTCTAATTTTTACATTCATAATGTAAAAATAATATTATAAAAGTGTGTAATCCTGATTTGTCCTTTAATTAATACTCTCACACATTTTTTTCCTTAAAAGAGTAACCCCATCCTTGATGGCGGCCGATGACATACTTTTAAGTGTCAGAGCTCTGATGGGAATAATTATTGATAAGTGAGAGTTGTTATAATCAAATGAAATATATAATGTCATAAAAAAAGTTGTGAATGAATTAAACGTTTGTATTTGTTATTATTTGATAAATGAAAGTTAATGTGGTGATGAATTCCTATCTAAATTTGAGAATGACATGGCAGTGTAGATTTTTTTTTTTTTTTGGACAAATAACGGTGTAGATTTTTTACTTTGTAAACAAAAGTTTTTAAAACTGGATAAAATGTGGTAAATTTCTTAACAAAAGTTGTGGATTTCTTAACTAAAATTGAAAAAAATCATGGGTTAAGTTGTAGGCCATGGTTTTTGGGTCCATATCTACTCAACTCATGGGTCCATTATTTACACTAGTATCCTTCAGCTTAAGCAATAATTGGTAGTCATAGAAAATTTCCACAGTTCCCTTTTGTTTTATTGGTATTCTTTTGCTTAGCATGAATCCACCGCCCATATACTCCACTAAATGCTTGACTAATGGGTTTTCCTAGCCAATTCACTTTTAAGAAGGCATCAGAGAGATTTTTGCTTGACTGATTTTGTTTGAAATGTAACTTGCTTTTTTATGCCATAGTTATTTTCAAAATATACTTTGGTGATTTACAAGAGGATGATTTTCAGTTGCCAAAAAGCTTTCCTTGACTAATGCCAAATGCAATGAGGAAAAATGAAACTAGTCATTTTTGGTTATTGCCTACTGGAATACTTGACTTCCATTGGAATTAATGTGGTTCAACTTGCTGGTATCAGGCATATATAATCTCTTCATGAACTAAATCCTGAAGTTTATGTGTCCCAACAATGTCAGTTCGAGGACAATATTCCGCAGCCGTTCTCATGTTTAGGTATTTTCATCTGTTGGTATTGCCTTTCTCTGTGTGCATGCGTGTTTTTTTTTTTTTTTTTAACTCGTCTTCTTTCTTATTCATATATATTCACCACTCTTGAAATTTGTGCTGCATCATTGTCACTTGACTTTTGAGGCATAATACTTCTAGTAAGTTGTAATCGGCAATGATATGTCTTATGCAAGCCTCTTTTGCTCCAACACAGAAGTTTTACGTGTTATATGGGGATATGTGGATAGAATATTGGGGCAGCCATCCTTGATTTGAGAATCCTCCAAAAGAAAATACCCTTGGTCGGGCATTTTTCCTCGTTTCAGGAGTACCCTAAATCTTGCTGATTCTGGATCTGCTTAAAAAACAAAGGAGATGGATTTGGTGATGTAGTTTAGCATCCCACTTTTAAGAAAGGAATTGATCAACTGTCATCTGCAATTGCAAATACAAAAGCACATCAGGCACCATTTAGAAATATGCTTTTTTATTGACCTCCAGTAATAGGGAAAATAATGGCTTCCAGAGAGTTGGCTCATACATCTGTATGTTATTGTACTGCTCTTGTCATTTCATTTTTCAATTATTTCACGCTTTTCACTTCGATAATAGAGGGGTTGCATAAATGGTGTGGAACATAATACTTGGCAGGTTTGGTTAAATTTTATGGTTTATATTGCAATAATAATTTGAAATATTAGTTGATGCTGGTATAGAATATAATCAATTTTTTTTTCAAATTTATATATTATATTTGTCAATTGTGTACACTCTATGCTGGGTTTATAACCAAGTCATTTAAAGTTACCTTACATTTTGAATTAGTGGTCTGTTCAATTTTTTCTGGGTATAAATTGTGAATTAATGAATCCTAAATGTTCATGCAAGAACTAGACTGGAGGAGATGTTGCTCCACTGGGATCGTAGGCTGTTACAAGGATTCATTAGTTGTTTGATTGGGCTAAGAAATCTAAAAAGGGTTTATTACTTTTCATCGATGAAGCTGATGCATTTCTGTGCCAGTGGAGCAAAGTTTTTAACTCAATCATGTTGAATGTGGTTTGTTAATTTCTTTTCTGAGTTGCTCTTCTCTTAAAATCCAATCTGTTTCATCAATGTCAATTATGGACATATTTTTTTCGGCCAGATATCCTTTAAATTTATTTCCACCAAAGTTCCTATTCTTCTTGCTTGAATCTTCTGTTGGCTCTCGGAGTTTTGATGATAACAAGACTTAATTAATTAAAGCTTTTTGTTGAAAAGAATTTGTGTTTTTTGAATCAATAAATGTTAATTAAGTTGTTAACTTAATTACTCCCCTTCTTCGGATCCAAGGCGACGAGATCTAGTTGAGCAAGGTGTTCTTTTTAGGTTACTCAAGAAATTCTCTTAATTGAATTGAAACATCTTTTGAAAAATCTATTGAAAACTATTTCTTTCGATGTTACTCAGGTAATGAGAGCAAGTAATTTGATTACTTTCAATGGTTAATTGAATTGAAACATCGAAAAATCTATTGAAAACTAATGTTCTTTAATGAGAGCTTTTACTTTCAATGGTTACGCAGTAATGTTCTTTTGCAAGTAATTTTCAAATAGTCGATTCTTTCAAAGTTAATCGATATTATTTTCAAAGGTTACTCGAGTAAGGTTCTTTAGTTTCGCAAGTAATTGACATTACTTTCGAAATTACTCGAGTAATGAAGTTTTTCTTCGTAAATAATTCCTTTATTTGACATTACTTTCGAAGCTACTCGAGTAATATTTTTTGGTTTTGCAAGTAATATGAATACAGTTGCTTTTGCTCAAAATTACTTTCAAAATTACTCGAGTAAGCTTTTTCTTCTTCGCAAGTAATTGCATTACTTTTTGACATTACTTGAGTAAGGTCAGCAAGTAATCTTGTTTTAATTACTTTATCTCTAAAATCATTCGATATTACTTGCAACATTACTCAAGTAAACAATTTCCTCTCTGCAAGTAATTGTTTCCTTCGACATTACTTTCGAAAGCTACTCGAGTAATACTTTCAGACTTCGCAAATAATGTTATTCTTCTCTACAGAATCTTATTATCTTTGATATTACTTTCGAATTTACTTGAGTAAGCTTTGCAAGTAATTTTATGAAAATGATTCTAACGCTTCTGTTTCTTGAGCAACTTGATATTACTCAAGCAAACACTTATCATCAGTCAAGTAATAATTAACTCTAGGCACATGACTCAAGCTTAAGGCAACACTTCAGCAACCTCTGTTTCACGTTTCACTCGGGCGATGTCTGTAATTCAATGATATCTCATAAACCAAAGATCAAATTGAGGTAAAACCAATTTTTCTAGAAACTAGACTCCCAACACGTCATTTTGACATAAGATTCATGCCCAAAGGAGTTCAGACCAAGGAGCTATCAATTTTATAAGATGACAGTGAAATCAACGTCACACAACAGAGCAAGCTTTGATATTTTGAGTGTATCTCACAAAATACACATCCAATTGTGCTGAAATTAATGGCATATGAAAGTAGACTCAAAATTTGTTCCATCAAGACTTGAACCAACCAAAACGGAGTCCAGACCAGGGAGATATGGCATTTGAAAGTTGACACTTGAAATTCTGGATTCAGTTCAGCATAGGCATCGGGTTTAACTTTCTTCAAATTTCAGGTGACTATATCATGGATTAACAACAAATTGTTGAAAAGCAGTTTGTGTGTCAGAGTGCATTAAATGCAGTTGCCAAAACCAGTGATTTTCATATGTTTAATAAAGTTTGAATTTTGATGAGTTGTGACGCACTGAGAAAGATACACAAAACAGAGACAATGGGCAAAACCTAATTAAGGCTAGCCCATTTTGCTAAAAGTGCCAAATCATTATTTTGAGCTGCCATTTGTCCGAGAACACGTGAATGACAATTACTCAACTAAGCGAACACTCGATTGAGACTTAGCAAAGGGCGCGGATACTTAAATGCTCAACGGATATATTCAAACTTTCAAACAGATAGATTCAAATCCTTCAACGATCTTCAATCTTCAACTATAAATACTCAAAGAATTGAATTCATCAGTACAAACCAGCGCATACATAGATAAAGTGTTCAAATTGTATTCTATATATATCTTCGGATATTACTGAGCTTCAGTGTTTATTTTTTATCTACTCTTAGAGAGAGTTTCATTTTCTGAGAATCATTTATTGTAAGAATCCCAAGTCGTGGGACTTTAGATTAGGATATTAGATTACAACTTATAAGGGAGAGTGTATCCTCGAGAGAGGATAACTTTCGAGTACAAAGTGTTGATAATTGAATATTTTATACACTTCTTTTTATCTCTTGATTAATAATTTAGGACTCTTTAGTTAATAAATAATGGCTATTTATACTTATTTGGCTTTGGGCCTTTGATTATATTTTAGCCATTTTTAATAATAAAATTCCAGTTTTACATTGCTTCACGATTTTTACCATAACTCTTGAACCAGACATCGGATTTGCCTCATTTTTATCTCATATTTTAGATGATTCAGAGGGCTACAATTGTTATGAAGACATGAAGAGCGAATTCGGACAAGAGAGCGGTCGATTTTGGAGCCGAAGTCATATGTATTTTTGGATTTTATTTGGGCTCGAATTTTGTAACTAAGGCCCATTTTTATTTTATTTTCATTTTGGGCTGAACCCATTTCCATTTTTAGGTTAACTTTAAGTTAGATGACAGCCACAAACATTCAGTCATTCACGTTTTTAGATTTTGGTGGATCAAAATAGGAGTTTTTAAATTCTCTCATATGTTCTTCATATTCTTCATGTTCATGATGAACTTCTTCATTTCTACTCGATTTTCGTTCTGCATAACCATGACTAGCTAAGCTACTGTGATTGACCCATAGATTGAGGATTCAACTATCCAGAGGACTCGTTCTTAACGGTAACAAATTCGTTTTTGTTTTGTAATTTTGGATTCGATTTACTTTCGGATTGGGTGTTAGATTTAACGCCCAGATTGAGATATCCCAAGGATCGAGTTCAAACTAGGCTTAAGTGCTTGTTGTGCGATCGCACAGTGACACGCCACTATTCGAATAAACGCTAGGCGATCGTCTAGTTGAGGGATTTTCTGGACGAACGCAGGATTTCGGTTAGTCCAGAATCAATCACGAGTTTGTTTCAAATCTGTTTTCGTCCGAGGAAGGGAAGTGGTGGAATTCGAAATCCTGGGTTAATCTTCTATTTATCTGTTTAATCTGTGTTTATTTCGTTCTGTTTCTGTTATTTCATTTTTTATTCCCTTGAATCAAAACCCCCATTTTTCACTGTTTTATTGCTGTTCGAATTGAACCGATTGTGAATTCGTTGGGAAGCAACCCAGGTTACATTATACTGCAAATCCTTTTCTAATCTGGTTATTTTGGGAGATTACGGAAAATCTCTGTCAAATGTGTATCTGATTGTGGGTGTACAATTACAACTTGTAAAGGGGAGTGAGTCCTGAAAGGATTCTTGTGTAATTGTATTTGTGAGATAGTGAAAATCTCGGAGTGTTTGGGTACTGGACGTAGGTCAAGGAGTTGGACCGAACCAGTATAATTCCTCTGTGTCATTTCTCCTTACTTCTTTACTGCTTTCATTGTTTATTCATCTTACCGCGAAAGAATTTTTGAAATCACCTATTCACCCCCCCTCTAGGTGATATTCCACCTTCATCTTCCTTATAACCAATGAAACCATCGAACTTATTTTCGCAAGTGTGGCCCATTGTGCCCAAACAGTGACTGGTTTGGTCCATAGAGCTATGCTTCCCATTTCCCACCGTTTGTCTATTCAAAACCATAACTTGGTATCCGTTGTGATCTTTATTCTTTATAGTATTTGCTCTCGGTGATACGTTGTGACATCATAAGTAATGCCTCCTTCAAATGTAATTCATGATATATGAGCTAGGAAGAATTGCTCTTATCTATTGCATGCAATGGAATCAAGAAACTTTGGATTAAATTTGGTTAACGACTTAATTTCCCAGCATATATTTTGTCATTATTGTCTGGATTACATTGATGCTACATGATGAAAAGCGAGAGATTTCAGTCTAAATTAGTGCAAGTTATGTTGCTGATTGCATTGGATGAACTTTGCAGGCAGAACAAGACTTGTATGAGTGAAATGTGCTACTCTTTCACACGAGTGATCAGTCCTTGTTTGGTCTTGCCACAAACCGTCCTGGGGATCTTGATTCATCTGTGGCAGAACATATCAACGAGGTTCTTGAATTCCCCTCGCCTGGGGAAGATGAGCGCTTCAAACTCCTTAAACTCTATCTAGATAAGGACACAGTCCGGCTGGATTAGAAAAATCTGGGTTGAAAAATTTGTTTAAAAGGAAACAACAACAGATAGAGATCATGGGATTGACCGATGACATCATCTATGAGAAGCAGAAGCGATAACCGAAGGATTTTCCGGAAGGGAAATAGCAAAAGTCATGGCAAGTGTCCAAGCGGCAGTATACAGGAGCGAGAGCTGTGTGCTTGATTCTTCTCTTTTCCATGAAGTGGCGGATTCTAAAGTTGCAGAACAGCATAAACAGGGAAGAAAATTGGCTGCTGCAGATAAAGTTAGTGCACGAGGATTTTTGTAGGTAGGTATAACCACAGAATTTTTGGGCGACTTTGGAATGTGACTTGGTCAAAAAAAATTTGTTAATAATACTGTTGGTCAACAAATTTTTGGAAAAAATGAATTTTTTTTTGGGAAGAATAAAGGACTTGACGTCAGTTTTTAAGAAAAAACAACTATCTAAGCTTGTTTGGGATCATTTATGGTGGTTTCAAAATTGTTTATTTACATAAATTGAGATAAAACTCATCTCACATACTTAACACGATTGAAAAGTTACTACATGAGGTGATAGCAAGTATTCAATATCTTTCTTTTTTGTTTGTCAGATAAAGAATTTCATTTTTGGAAAAAGAATTGTCACTTTTTATTTCGAGTACAAAGAAAAAAAGCCATATATATGTACTTTTAAGGGAAAATCTAAAAAAAAAATGATTAAAATAGGCAAAAGAAAAATAAATGTTGCCAACATATGAAATCTCATGTCAGAATTGATAGGGGAATTTTGGATTTCCAAATCTCATCAAATAATCAATTTGCCCCGAGTTATGTGGCAGATGAAAACAACATAGAATAGTACAAGTGAATTCGTTAATATAAATTCTGATATTGTTAATCTACATACAAATGTTATTATTGGCCCCTAAAACTTGTGTTTTGAAAATTATACACGGCTATATATTGATTTTTGGGATATGATACTGAAATTGTTAATATAAATTCTCATATTGTTAATCTCTATACAAATGTTTTTATTGACCTTTGAAATTTGTACCTTGAAAATTATACTTGAGTATATTGATTTTTGGGATATGAAGTTGTGAAACATGATATTAAAGTCATTAATCTAAATTATTATGTTGTTAATCTCTATACAAATGTTATTATTGACTCTTAAAACCTATGCCTTGAAAATTATATCTGAGTACAAGTGCTGATTTTTTTGGATATGAAATTGTGAAACATGAAATTAAAGTCATTAATATAAATTCTCATGTTGTTAATTAGCCATCATATTCATCAAATAGCCCGAACAAGCCAACATGAAGGCAAAGGGATATTCTGAGTCAAATCCTCGAACGTGTCATTGCGTCACTCAAAAAATGCATCATTGTAGTACCACTTTGATTCTATTTATAAGTCTACTTTGACAAAAAAAAAAATTGATCATATTTATAAGTCCAGTTTCATGTAATAAATGATATTATGACAATTTTACCTATATTAATTGTACTCATGAAGATAGAGAAAAAAGAAACCGTTTGAAAACATCCAATCATAAATGAGGGTAAAGTTAAAAATTTACCCCCATAATCATTGAGTTAACTACCTCTACTTGGTATGTGAGATTTAGTCAAAATTAACTTATAAATAGGACCAAGTAGTATTAAGAAACACACCACCAACAAACTGAGTCTTTAAAACAAAACGCCCCTCATTCCATTTCAAACACCAAATTTTAGCCAAAATCAAGGGTCGTGATCGCAGATTGTAATGGTCTTCTTTAGATCCGCTGTCATGGTCATCATCTTTGCTGCCATCTACGTTGTCGTCATGGTGGCCGCTGTGGGCGGAAACAGAGAACAGGAGGAGGAGGAAAAACTTTTTTTTTTTTATGCAAAGGAAAAATAAAACTATTCATTATGCGCTATTCACATAAATGAAATTTGATAATAAATCCACCCCCAGGACGGTCAATCCCGGGCTATCATTGAGCGCCCTTTTAGCTAGAAGGTATGCCATTATGTTGAATTCTCTCGCTATTTACTGCAATTTTACCTTCCAGCTCTGACTCAACATGCTTTGAATTTCCATAATTATCGATTTGTCCTCATGAAATTCAAGAATATCCCTCTGAATGAGGCTTAAAACCTCTTGAGAATCATTGCTTCTTTCAACATTTCAATGACCACCATCACAAGCCCGTTTCAAACCCATGAGACAGCCCCATAATTCCACAGTTAGATAATCACCGTTCTCTAGATGTAACCAAAACCCCTTTATAACCACTCCACTTGTGTCTTCAATAATCCCACTGCAAGCAGCTTTTTGATGAGTATGAGAGAAGGCACCATTTACTTCAATTCCAATCACCAGCTCTAGATTCTTAGTTTCTAACTGGCCAGTGGTGTCATGTTGATGCCCAGATTAATACTACAGAGTTTTGTAGCAGCATCAGTTGTACTTTCCAAAATTATCAACGCTCTTAAATATACTTGTTCGATTCCAATACTGATCCTCGAATGCACCTAATCATTTCTATCTCGCCAAAGTAGCCAGCAAATGATAACAAACAAGTTTTTCCAGCATCCCTTATCTAGCCTGATATTTTCCCGCAAATTTAATTTCATCCAATCACTAGTAGTCCCAGAGAAAAACCTACTGTGGTGCTTTGCGTGAATGATCGACACCCAAAAATTCCTGATAGTTTCATAGTCCCAAATTGCATGAAGATCATCTTCTACGTAGGAGTTACAACACTCACACATACCTGGAGGGTGAATATTTATCTGAAATTTCATAGCATTAGTGATAAGTCTTCCATGCATCATTAACCATACGAAAGTCTTGCATCTCTGCGGTATCTTGAGTCTCCATATATCGGTCCAACAATTACTAGGAGTATTAGTAGATTGAGAAAGGACACGGTAAGTTGAGCGAACTGTGAACTTACCACTCTTTTCCCCTTTCCACTGCATTTCTCATTTCCATTATTGTCACAAACACATTCTATTCCTTCTTCTACTTTGGTCCAATTTCGTTTAATACCGCTCCAAGTATTAGAACTTGCTAGTAAAGGATTAATCCTTAGAAGTAGATCATTACCACAACCATACTTCCCTCTAATAACACGTACCCATAGAGAATCTCTGTCATTAGCCATACCCCAACCAAGCTTCATCATGAAAGCACAATTTGTTGGCGGATATGCTTCATACCAAGACCCCAGATCTTTTCTCCTTGCAAACTATATCCCATGAAACAAGATGCATCTTCCTTTCTTCTTCTGAAGATCCCCAAAGAAAATCCCGTGATTTCTTCTCAATAGCATCACACAATGGGATTGGTAGATTAACTGTTTGCATAGAGTAGGTTGGCAATGCTGTAATAACTGACTTAATGAGAGTATCCTGGCCTGCAAGTGAGATTTTGGAAGAATTCTAACTATTTAATCTGGTTTTAACTTTATCGATCATGAAATTATAGGTGTGTCTGATGAAACACGATCATGATGAAGTGGAACCCCTACATATTTCCCAAGATTGACAGTTCTGGCAAAACCCAGTGCCTCACTGAGTTGATTTGCCCGAGTGTGGTTCACATTCTTGGAGAAAAACACTCTTGTTTTAGCTAAGCCAACTTTTTGTCCTGATGATCTGCAGAAGTTTTCATGGCATCCTTTGATTGTCTCTACTTGATCCAAACTTGCCTCTACAAACAAAATCAAGTCATTAGCAAAAAACAAGTGAGTAATTGGTGGTCCATCCTTACCTAGTCTGATAGGTTTTCAATGTTTGGCAGTTATCTGTTCTTAAATTAAATGCGCTAATTTTTCCATGCATATCACGAACAAGTAAGGCGAGAGGGGATCACCTTGCCTAAGTCCACGGGATGGAAAAAATTTCTCTACTTTACTTCCTTCCCATAAAATCTGCATAAAAGGGGAAGATATACAAGATTCTATTACATTACAAAGATCTTGAGGGATTTGAAGCTCTGCTAGACATTTCATGATGAAACTCCAATGAACATGATCATACGCCTTCTCCAGATCTATTTTGATTGCCATGTATATTTTTTTCCCTTTTATATTCCGCATGGAATGTATCACCTCTTGAGCAACTATAATGTTATCTGAGCTTGTCCTACCAGGAAGAAAACTACATTGATTTGGCGAAAGGACCTGTGGGAGGAATAATTTGATTCTATTAGCTATGACCTTAGTAATAATCTTATAAATTACATTACACAAGCTAATAGGACGAAAATCCTAGATAGTCTCCAGATACTCCCTTTTAGGAATAAGCACAATGTAAGTGTGATTGAGAGAGCCTATGGTACAGGGGTTGTCAAAAGCGTCCCACACAACCTTGATTATAGACAGACCTAGGGTGTCCCATTGATTCTGGAAGAAAAGAGCATTCAATCCATCTGCTCCTGGAGATTTCAAAGCACCCATACTAAAAACAACCAATTTAATTTCATCATAAGAAATATCTTTACTAAGATCTTCCAACACCATATGGTCTAGAATAGGAAAATGATTATCACCAAGAACGAAGTCATTAGAAAAGACAGTATTTGTAACCAATAAATTATGGATAAGTAAACTAAATGAAAGACATCTTTTTATATTTTTTTGCGTCTTCACCTCTCAATGAAAGGTTGCGTAGCTCAACTGGTAGAGTGCATCCTCTTAGGATGCAAGGCGCCCTTATGTCATGGGTTCGAAACCTCTTGGGTGCAGTTTTTGTGCAGCGTGTTTTAGGGATGCGTTTCATCATTTGGAAAAAAAATATATGGAAGAAGCGAATCGAATCATTTGGAAAAAAAATATATGGAAGAAGCACCCTGGAGGAATTGAACAAGGGTTATTACAATCAACTCTGCGGACTTATTACCAACTAGGCTACTTAGAAGAGCTGAGATGGACTTCCTTCAAAAATATATATACTACTAAAATTTTAGTGTCTGCACTTGCCCACACTAGCACCAGTGTGGGTCCGCCACCGGTATTTCTATCCCCCATGGCATACAATTTACCCTTTGCTTTCTGAGCCCAAAGAAGGTCTTCTTGAATAAGAACCTCCTCAAGCTCTAACCAAAGTTTTCTCTGAAGTTGTTCCATTGACGACGAATGCCCTGATACCTTGACTGATTGATTAATCCCCATCAACCGTCGTTTCCTCTGTCCTAGATGACCGAACACATTGTAACTCCAATTTTTCACATCCTATGTGAATTTGTCAACATTTGCCTCCCAACCTGCATTTACATCCCAAGTATTTTTGACCAAATGAGGAAAGTCATCATGCAAAGTCCATGAGGCTACAAATCGGAAAGGCCTATCATTTTGACACCGAACTGGCTCAAATTTATTTTGCAGAAGTAGTGGCCTATGATTAGACTTGAACCAAGGAAGGTGCTTCACACATGCATCTCTATAGAGATCCATGAATTGACTGTTGCAGACAACACGATCAATTTGACTTTCACACCCTTCCTTCAAGATTATCAAACCATGTAAAAAAGTCCTTGTCAATCGAGACCGTATTATGGGCAATGGAATGTCTCTCATGGTGATATAAAGTTGCATCAAAATCGAGTCCACATTATGTGCTTAGAATTATATGTTTATTAGGTGCTTATACCTCTAATTAAAGGTCTGAGCATTTTTTTTTAATTTTTTTATATATTGTATTTATTTAGATTTAAATTATATGCCTTTTTGAGATGTTTTTTTGCACCCGATCTCAAATTAATTAAGTTTCATAATACTAATGTTACAGACAAATGTAGAATTGAAAATTAATTAATTTGAGATACTGAGTGCAAAAAAATCTCAGAAAGTAGCATATAATTTAAATCTAAATAAATACAATAGATAAAAAAAAATAATATACTCATACCTCTAATTAAAGGTATAAGCACCTAATAAGTATATAATTCTAAGCACATAATGTGGACTCATTAAAGTTCGGAGGAGGAAAAACATAGAGAAGGGAAAGAAGCGGGGAAAACGAGACATTGGGAAACCACAGAAAAAAACTGCAGTGGCAAGGTTGAGATAAGATTTCCATGGAGGAATTAGATAATTTATATGCGAATCTGGGTTAAGTTTTGAAGGTTTGTGTAATGCTGGCATGTATAATTTTGTATTGCAGAAATGAAAATGGAAACAGGTTGTACTATCAGGAGGATCAACATTATCGGCAAGAGGAACAGAAGCTTTGTTGAACACAAATATGAGAAGAGAAGCTTTGTGTGGAGCTCTGGAAGCAATTATGAGAATGAGAGAAGGGGGGGAGATGAAAAATGAAAAGGGTATAAAGGTCTTTTGTTAAGATTTTGAAATCTCATATTCCTCCTTACGATCTGACTTGAGATTTCATATATTGGACATTTGGACCCCTTTATTTGTTTTTCCCCAATTTTGACAATTTTTTTTTGAATTTTCCCTAGTTTTAATCATTTTTCTTTTGAAAGAAAAGTAGCAGTAATATCTAAAGGATCTTACACGTTTGCAAAAGCCTGAAAAAATTATTTTGGTGAGCACAAATGGCCTTTGAACCGATGAAAAATGACATATTGCTAAGAAATCATTGTAGAAATATTGAAATTTGACAAGGGATATGACAAGAAAAATTGAAAATGCCATGAAAAATGAGATCTAAATAGATCGCTGAAAAAACATATTTTTTTAGTATCCCACCCGATTCACTGGAACCTTTGGTTCTGACTAATCCAGATTTCGCCCCGTCGGGCTTGCGGTCGTGGGGGAAGAACTTCCAACACTATTTTCATCATTTCCACGCCTCGAACCGAGAACATGGTGGTGGGAAAGCAAGTCCCTTACCACTTGCTCCCAATGGTGAAAAAAATATTATAGAGACTTTATTGTGAACTTCCCCAGAAAGTATGCTCCTAACAAATATTGTTCTACCCACTCAATATCAAATATTGGATTTCTCTCATTATCCTCTTTTTTATTTTTTTATTTTCATACTCTCATATCCACTGTTAGATTAAAAAAAATGGTTTAACTTCTATATTTAATAAAATTATTACTATAAACATAGATAAATAAATTTAAAATTTTAAAATCCGATCTATGTTTCATAATTGCAATACAGAAAAAATAAATAAGTGTAAGGTTATAAAATATTATAACAATAATTTTATAAAATATTAAATATAAACCATCCGTTTTATGATCAAGGGCACAGATTAGTTCATGGGAAGAAATTGAGATTAATATTAAAAATTTGAGTAGACAGCATTGAATTTATTGATTATAATAATAGGGTAAAGTTTGAGATATAGGTTGTGTGACTTCTAAGGATATTTTAATTAAGAAAATGATAATAATTAATGGAAAAAACAATTATGAACATATCAGAAACAAGAGTAGCGTAGCAGAAACGTAACATGAAAGCATATAAGTTTTAAATTGCTTTATGTAGAAGTGAAATTCATAGATAGTAAAAGGAAGGACAAAAGGAAAAGAAAATTAGGAAGCTTATAATATTTATTTTTGAGGACAATTGTTGAAAGGAGGAGAGAATTGTAACATCCTAATTTTTATTCTTAATATTTAAATATTATTATGATGCAATTTATTAAGTAATTTGGGGTTTATGGTGGATCAAATGCATTACTTGAGATCTAGAAACACAAAATTAAGAAAATAATGGAACGTGATTGAAAATCTACTCAAACAAAAAGAAATTAAATTTTAAGAGGCATAATCCCAAATTATATAAAAAAAATCAGAAAGGAAATTTAGCAAGGTTTGGTGGAGTTAAATAAAAATATTTAAAATACTTTTCCATCTTTGTTTTTTTTTTCGTTTTTTGTTTTTTAATAGAAGATCAAAATGCTATATATAAAAAGATTAGTACTAAGTCAAATATTACAAACTAAAATAAGAAGAAGGACATGAATTCAGAAATTGTAGTAAAATTATGCAGGTTTTTATTAGATTAAAGAAACAAATGTTTAAAATAAAATGAAACTTGAAGGATTAACATCTATTGTTTGAAACTCGAGACCAAAATTAAAAATTAGGACAAACTGGAAGGACCGAAGATCATACTAACCCAATTATTTAAAATAAATTAATGAGTACGTGCTTTATATTGAACATGAATACACACACATGAGGCAGAAATGGAGGAGTTGAGTAATTAAATTGAAACGGCGATGAATGCGCTTTTCCTATTTAATTTGCGGTTCCCTCCACCATTTGCCTAATTCTGGCCCTCAAACAAAATACAAAAATACTTTTCTGCCGCCGTAAGTATGTCGATCAAAATTAAAGTCATTAAAGGAAGACATAATATCTTGATGAAGGATATTGATCGATTCTTTTTTGATTGGGGACCACTAGGTCCCCTGGGAGGGATTGAACCCTGGTAAACACTGGCACAAGGCCAATAAGTATGCCACTATGCTACCGAGGCGCTGGCATATTGATCGATTCTTTAAAAGTTCTAGTAGGAGGTAGAAAAAGTCTTTTTAAAGAAAAAACTTCCAAAGTGTCTTTCTTTGAAGCAAACCCAAAAACAGATAGGACCGAAAAAGTAAAATATTTTTCCAAGAGAATATATATATATATATTGTACAAACCCAGAAGATAAAGAAGAAGCTATATGAAATGTTGAAAAACAGATTCTCTCTTTTTCTTTTTCTTTTTTTTTTTTTTTTTAAGAAATACCAAATATCTCATGTACATGTCTATTTCTTTTTTGGTCAAAACATGTACATGTCTATGACTACTGCATGAGAAGTAAAAGTTGGGCAACTCGCTAAAATACTTCTTACAAGTTAACTTAAGGCAATCAAACGGATACCAATGTAACACAATACAAGAAAACTACCCAAGGTCTACTTGCATTTTTGTTTATCTGATAAAGAATTTTTTACAAAGAAAACAAGACGTATATGTAGTTTCAATATTTTTTTAAGCATTTAGATGACATCCTTCAATCTCTAAAAACTAATCCTCCCAAAAGAGTAAAGACCACCAAAGTGGATTTTACTTCTCCCAATAAAAACCTTTTTTATGTATACAACTTAGTTCAAGACTAGAACATCATGTTTAAGGAAATTATGTCAAGCTTTGTTGGTTTCAGCCTGATGCACCGTATATTTTTTTCTTTTGAAAGAAAAATAAGAGTAATGTATGACAATGAATGTCACAAGTTTGCAAAAGCATGAAAAAATGATTTTGGTAAGCAAAATGGTATATGCAATTATGAACAAAGACAATACGATAATAAATCTTTACACATATATATTCTACACATATATTGAAATTTGACAAATAGGTCAAAGACTATATATCTATCTTTGAAAAAAAAAACTTAGAAACCAAAGATTATAAATAGGACAAACATTGAATAAATATCTGATATCACATACATGCTTTCATCATATACTTTAGATAACATCCCTAAAGAATGTTAACTTTCATCATATACTTTAGATAACATCCCTAAAGAATGTTAACGGTACATAAACAAAAGTATCTAAACAAATAATATATAAATCCATTTCCACCACATATGCAATATAATAATAACATGGATTTAGGATGAAGAAGCTTCAACGTGAATGTTGCGAACCGACACAAGGCTTTCTGCATAATTCCATATCACAAGTCCAATGGAATATCTGCCCATGGCCATCATCTTAAATTCATTAGTATGGAGATTGCACGAAACACTTACTTTGTCGCCTATAGTAACTCCATCAATAACAATTTCATTTCTCCAAAGAGTCAGTGGACTTAAATAGTAAGGATGACCAGGATGGGGAAAGGGGTTGCTGGTATATATTTTAGTCCAAATCCATCTCTCTCGTGATGTATCTACACACTTCTCCCTCACCCATAGGTTAAAGGAAAATGATTCGGTGCTTTCAACCCTACTTTTAGAAAGCATAGCCAGTTTGTTATCATACGTAGTAAGCCTACTCTCAATTGTTACATGGGCAGATGTAGGAATTGGTATCAATGCCCATGATTCCGTTGCTATGTCAAATGAAATTAGACAACTTTCTGGCCCCGCACCCCTACTGCCAAACCAAAAGATTGCTCCATCAAAAGCGAAACCAGGAATGCCATAATCATAAGGCATTATACCAGGCATTAATTCCCCAACTTCTTTCCATGACCATGTGCTTACTGAAAACACTTGTACTAAGTAAACCCGAAAACCAGGCAGCCCAGAAAGAGTGAGTCTCACTATTTTATAATCATTAACAATTGGACTGAAACCAAATCCTACAAAGTGAATCGGATTAAGAACAATGGGCAACTGGAGGACCTCTCTAGTTGCTGGATTCCACAAAATAAAAGAATATGTACGCACGAGACAGAGCAAGCCATTACTAGAACCGATGATTCTATTGTAGCGACGCACTAAGGCAGGTTGAGTCTGTCGAGTCTGATATTCAAGGCCTTGCATATCACGATTGATCAAACATAAACATGAGTAGTCAGGATCACATGGAGGGCCATCGCTCTTGAAAAGAAGAACGGAGTCTTGCTGGGTGGAATGGCGGTTGTGTTCTGCGATAAAAGATGGGGTTTTGAAGATATTCTTCCAATCTTTGCATACACATTGAAATCGGATTAGGGATTTCACGGGGAGTCGTTTGAGAATATTTGTGAAAATTTCTTGAGGAAGATATGGTTCGTCGCTATCCATTATCGTCGACTGATAAAAAGAAGAATTTCACAGATGAAAGTTTTCGCAATCAACGGGGAATAAGAAATTTATATAAACAAAAGGGATCGTAAGACACACACCTGTTCAAGAGAAACAGCCGTGCTTGTTCGCCGTGCTCTTCCTCCGCCGTGCTCGTCTTTCTCCGGGATCGTTCGCCTCCGTCTCCCTCCGCCGTTATTGTCCTCCGCCGTGCTCGTTCGATGTGGGGTCCTCCGCTTTCGTGAGCGCCGAGGAATGGATAGCGCCATAGGGTTTGCGGCAGATGGTCGAAGAGGCGTTTGAGGAATTGAGGGTTGAGGCAGGCGCTAGAAAAAAGGGTAACATTAAAATGATCGTTTTATTTTAGTAAAAATATATTAATACCACCTCAATTTTTAAAATCTAAAAAAGATCATTAAAATATGCAAAGAGGGGGAATTTGGGCTTTTATGTTTTGACTTTATGACCAAAGTGCCCTTATCACACATTTTTTCAGTATCTAACGATTTTATCAAAACCATTACTATTTTTGTGAACTATGACAAATTGAATAATAAGATTGACTAAAACAATAATAATTTTGACAAAATTCATAATGATTTTGACAAAATCGTTAAGTACTAAAAAATGTATGAAAAAACATTTTAGTCTACAAATCAAAACATGAAAAACTCATAAATTTTCACCTATCTCTTCTCTATCATTTACAAGTTTTAATGGTCTTTTGTGAGTTTTGAGAGTTGAAGTAGTATTTAAATGTCTTTTTCCCTATATTCTATCCATTAATTTTAAATTATAAATAATCTAGGAAAAATCCCTACAAAATAATGTTCAAAATGTTAAAGGTCAAAAAGTGTTTCCTATTATGTAAGGGCATGATTTGTCATTTTTAAAATTAAATGGAAATGACATAAATGTCCCTTTGAGTTTAAAAAACATGCTCCTATTTTTTATAAGGGTTTAACAAGTTCATATAAGGTTTTAAAAAGTTCTGATAAGATTGTCCCAAAATCCAATTCAAAAACCATCACTTGCTACAATGATAAGATATTGATTCTCATTTTTAATGAAACGAGCTTTTACTCCTGAGAAAGTTATTAAGGAAAAAACCTATTTTTTTCATTAAAGTGAATCCAACACATTAGTCTTCAAGCAAAAATAAAAAAAAAAAAAAAATAAATCCACCACAATAACATTAGTTAAACATATTATATTCAATACAATTATGAGAGAAAACAATTAATTGAATAAAAAAAAGAGAACTAAAACCTCAATTAATATGGAGAATTAATAGAGCATCATAATATCACCTATATAGGTTCTTGAGAGATAAATATGTGTAAATAGATTCTAATTGTTTGAGTATAATGTCTTTGAAGATAAACAATAGTTTACAATTGTTTTAGAATGAATCACTTTTAAAAATAAGTAATTCATTCCAACTGTTTAAATATAATTTCAATTTTTCCTAATGTATGCATTAATTTAATTTGACTTCCATTCTAGAACGTCATTTCCTCTAAATCTTAACTAATCATTTGTAGTGTTATTTCAATCTAATTCAAATAAATTAAAAATTACATTTTAGTTCAAAAAAGCATTACATCATAATACAACAAATCTCTTTCAACTACCAATTTTTAATAGACATAGAGATTATGAACAAAAAAACCCTTGGGATAAAAACAATCCTTTGACTTTGGTACATTGTCTCTCACATTGGTTTATAATCATTGGATAATAAAGTGTTTTCATATCTACAAAGTTATGTTTTCAACACCAACATTAAGAATCCTTTTATTTTTTATTTTTTGACTAATAAGTTGTTGAGGGTGCTTAGGTTCAAATTAATGCATTAACATTAAATATAGCATTCTAATTTTTTTACCTGGTCAAATTCACATATTAATCATAACTAATATTTTTTTACCTCAAAAAATAACTCCTAAAAGATACCATTAGACAAAGCATATAAATAATAGCAATCACTCTCCCTTGCACAGGAGCATTAAATTCAATGCAAAAATAATTTGTTTCAATTAAAAGAAAGTGAAGAAAAACATTGTCCAACATTAAAATGAAAATACAACGGCACTTACTACATGGACATTGACTAAAGATTACATCACACACAACAATGATTAAAGATCATGCCACAAAATTTGTTGTTGTCCTCCTACTTCCATGACCATCATATGGAACATATATCTTCAACCAATTCATGCTTCTCTTAGTAAGCATGGAAGTCTCTTAGTTCATTTTCAATCCATAGTTGACTATTAACATACTGCATATATGATGTTTAAGGATGGGGACTTTTGTTTGAGCTCATCATATTGTAGATGATGAATACCAAATTGACATGACAGCAATCAAGTTTGGTTTTTATGATGAAAGTTGCCCTGTTCATCAACTTCAGGTCTAAGGCTTGGCAATTATAATTGACCCGCAAAAAAATATAAGATGACCTGTGACACTTTGTTTTATATATGCAATTCAAAAGATGATGATGTAGGTGTTTAAATCATATATCACAACCTTTTATATAAGCTATGAAACATAACTAATAGGCAAAATAATATTTTAAAATAGAGAAGTAATAGTCTAATATTTTAAAAATCACATATGTAATACAGAAGTGAAAGTGATGATATGTCTCTTCATTCATAATGTTGGGACCAAATAGATATAATTTTTACCTTGAATCCCTTACCAATACTTGTGTATCAACATATAAACTGGAAGACCAGGTAATAAACATATGTCATTAGAGATTTTTCTACACTGATCCTTCAAAACCATATCCAGGCAACCTCTTGGGATAGTTGGAATCAGAACTAAGTCGGCACAAATGGCAACGCTATGGCCCTCCTTGGCCATGTAATCAGCACAAGAAATGTTTTCTCTTGCAGTGTGGTGAAGCTCCACGACCCAATCTCGGAACAAAAGGTCTCTAGTCTCCCCAATAATGTCTTTAAGATGATGATCAGTGGGGCAATCTCTCATAAGGATATTGACAAGATCAAGAGAATTGGAGTATATGACTAATCTTTGTAACCCCATCTGGAGGCCAATCTTTAACCCTATCATGATAGCATAAATTTCAGCTTGAAATGACGAAAAGAAGGCCAAGGGGTTTGTAGAAACCCATCAACCATTCCCCTTGAGGATTTCTTAGTACTCCCCCACACGCAGCTTGGTGTTGTTGAAGCACCGATCCATCCACATCAATGCGAACCATGTTCTCAGGAGGGGTGTCCAGGATTTCTCCTCTGTCTTGTCCAACTTGAAAATCTGATGGTTGAGCTTTTGATTCGCTCCATTTTCCATGAGTAGGTAGTTGCACCTGTGTAGCATCTCCCTTGTTTCTGTGCTCTCTCCTTGAAATACAAATTTGCATCGGTTGTCCAAAGAATCCAGCACCCCAGGCTAAAGATTCTTGTCCATGAGAAGTTCTGAAATCTTCCTTTGCCAGGGTTGTGCCTAGTGTTCCGGCTTAAGCCAAACCCGCAAGCCGCGAGAAAAACTGAGAGAAATAGTTAGGTTTTAAAATAAGTTTCCATAAATTCATAGCTCGTTCACAATCTCGAATTATGTGAATCACACTTTCCTCACTATTGCATTGAAAAGGGCAACCATTATCGGTGGTAAGGGCTCTCCTGGCCCGAAGAGAGTTGGTGACAAGTCTCTCATGACCAACTTACCACATAAAATATTTTACTTTTTCTGGAAGTTGCCATTTCCACACTTGGGCCCACAAGTTGTTGGTGCTTGCCTCTTCGCAGTCAAAAAGAAACCGGTAGGCTGATTTTACAGAGAAACCCCCATCCTTAGTTGCTCTCCAGGTAAAACAATCCGGGGAGTTGTTGGCGGGTGGGTTCGATTGTAAAATGATGTTTATAATATCCGGAGGTAGAACTCCAAGCCATCTATGATAATCCCACCAACCATTTGACAAAAGATGATCCCTAACCGTCTCATCTTCGTTGACAGAGGAAGGATACTGAATAAAGGAAATGATAGGTTGATCAAGAGGGAGCCAAAGGTCAGTCCAAAACTTGGTACCCGCTCCATTATTGACCTTTTTACCAACGCCACTGAGAAAAGTATCCCAAACTTCAACAATCGCTTTTGAAAGTGAAGGAAATCACCAAGAGGGGGTGAATTGGGGATTTCAAAAAATCTTTTTCGATCACCCACACAATAGATGCAAACCAAGGTAAAGTGAAGATAGAGAAGAAGAGCTTGACACAGAGGATTTATACTGGTTCGGTCCAACTCCTTGACCTACGTCCAGTACCCAGACTCTCTGGGATTTTCTACTATCACTCAATCACAATTACACAATCTGTACTAAGGATGATCCTTTCTCCCTAGGACTTGCTCCTCCTTACAAGCTGTAATTGTATACAATCAGATACACACTCTATACTCAAGAGTTATCCTCTCCCTAGGATACACCCCCCCTTACAAGTTGTACTATGATTATCCCAATCTCTAAGTCCCACGACTCGAGATTCTTACAATGAATGATATATAGAAAAAGAACTCTCTCTAAGAGTAGATATTGATAAACACTAAAGCTCACAATTATATCCGAAGATATATACAGAATAGATATTGAACTCTATATATGCTTTCTCTGTGTATGCGTTGGTTTCTTCTTGATAAACTCAATCCTTTGAGTATTTATAGTAGTTGAAGATTGAAGACCGTTGAAGGATTTGAATCTATCAGTTTGAACATTTGAATATGTCCGTTGAGAGATTTGAATGTCTGTGCCTCAACCGAGTGTCTGCTTAGTTGGGTAACCTTTACAGTTGTCATTCACGTGCTATCGGATAGTTGGTGGCTTTAATTAATGACCCGGTGCTTTTGGCAGAGTGGGCAAGCCTTAATAGGGTTCTGCGCGTTATCTCTGTTTGGCGTCTCTCTCGGTGCGTTACAGCTCATCAAAATTCAAACTTTTTTAGAACATCTGAAAAACACTCAGAGAGATGATTAATGATATCACAGATGATATTGAATGATATATTGGAAGATATAAACCATTAATCAAATCATTCGGATTAAGTTACAGATGATTTGTGTTTACTGATATATTTGCTGATATACCATACTCGAGTACCCAAATGTATATACTCGAGTATCCAGTGAAAGTACACTTGACAGATGCTTCATGTTGATCAATACTCGAGTAGCTAATCTTCAATACTCGAGTATCCAGCAGTCCTAGATAAACGAGAGACTTTGCAAATGTTCATACTCATATCTGCTTAGACACTTGATGCATTTAATACCAATCATATCTGAAACTTATTAGCAAACTGATCAAACTTGGTTAGGAATAATAAGAATCAATGATATGAAGTGTTCAAATGACTTTCAAGTTATGACAGTAAAGAGAAGAAGAAATTGATATAAATGACTTGAGTCATTATGACTTGAGTCACTGCTGATGACTTGAGTCATCTCGGATGACTTGAGTTAAATATGGTAACTGGAGTCATAATTGAGATTTAAAATTGGATGACTGGAGTTAGATAGGATAACTCGAGTCATATCAGAAAATTATATCTCTGTTCATGACTCGAGTTATAGAAGTTGACTCGAGTCATATCAGCACAGTTCCCTCGCATGACTCGAGTTAAACATAATGATTTGAGTCATATTTGAAACACTGTATGTGACTCGAGTTTATAAGTGATAACTCGAGTCAGGTCAAAACCTGATTTTCAAGTACTATGACTGGAGTCATTTTTATTAACTTGAGTTACTACATATCAAATGAATATTGAATCAATTAACACAATCTCTTGAGATTACAATTGTTAGGCATCATCAAAACATATAGAACTAACAGCTTTCCAGGCAGAGGAGCAGTTTCTCTTTCTGGAGATATTAGGCAGGTACAAGTTACCACAATTGTATTTGGACCACAAACATTGAATCCGAGAGGGCATCTTTCTTTGTTAAAAGACTCCAACAGAGTTTCATAATAAATGCTTTGTTCGACGACGAAGATTTTTGAAACCCAAACCCCCTTGATTCTTAGCTTACGTAATTTTTTCCCAAGCAATAAGATGCATTTTTCTCGAGATCTTCTTCCCGAGACCAAAGGAAATTCCTGGAAATTCGCTCAATTTCTCTAATTGTACATATTGGAAGGAGAGTTGATTGCATGCAATGGCTAGGCAGGGAAGATAGTACAGACTTGATAAGAATTGAACGACTTGCCATAGTCAAAAATTTGCTCTTCCACGAGGACAACTTTTTCCTGGCTCTTTGCTATCAGCAAAGATATGTCTTATGCAAGTCTCTTTTTGGTCCAATACAGTGAAGTTGCACATGTTATATGGGGATATATGGAAAGAATAATGGGGCAACAATCGTTGCTCAAAGAATCCTCCAAAAAAAAATAATACCAATCAAACCTTTTTTCTTGTTTCAGGAGTACCTTAACTCGTGCATATTCTGGATCTGCTTCAAGAAACTGGAAATGGATTTGGTGATGTAGTTTTGAATCCTACTCTTACGGAAAGAATTGAGAAACTATCATCTGCAACTGCAATACAAAAGCACATCAATATGATATTGTACTTCTCGTCATTTTAGTTTGGGTTAAGGTGCAAAAAAATGCACATATCTTTTATCACGAGGAACGCCCAACACTAAGTGTTTTTTTTAGGTGCAAAAGTGACTACGTGATTACAAATTACGTGCAAAAATACCATTTGACCGTTAAGTATAACTTTTTTTTGTTGACTAAACGATGATGTGTTCAAATGTGCAAAAATATATATGTAGTTTGGCCAAAAGAGCGCCCAACACTAAATGTTTTTTTTTCATTTAATAATTTTATTTCAATTAAAGAAAAATTATTATTTCTCTAAGTATAATTTCGAGAGGTGAAATATTTTCTTCGATTTATCATTTTGGGAAGGAGGATTTATTCAATGGGTAAAAATGGTAGAAATTTTATTTCCATAATTTATTTCCTTTTTTTATAAAAAAAAATCTTATTAGATTTTCTAATTAATAATTGATAAATGAGTATTTATGTTTTTGAAATTTGATATCATAAATAATATATTTACTTAAAAAAAATTTTAATTTTTTGAAAAATAAATAGTTAAAGAAATAATTCATTTATTCTATAAAAAAATAATTCATTTACTTTGAAAAATTCAACTGTATAGTATAACTATAAGTCTATAATATTATTTATTTATTTTTATTCATAATATAAATAGAAATAACTCATTTAGATGTGCAAACATTTATATTGCATATTTCTTAATGCAATAAAAATTAAATAATATGTTCAGTTTTTATTAAAAAATTATTTAAATAATTTCTGGTTCAAATTGTTAGATCAAAAAATTAAAATTATTTTTAATTAAATATAGTATTTATAATATCAAATTTCAAATGCATAAATACTTATTTATTAATTATTAATTAGAAAATTTAATAAGGATTTAAAAAGAAGAAATAAAATAAATTATGGAAATAAAAAATTTGACCTCCCAGAAATTATTCTTAGAGAAATAATAATTTTTTTTAATTGAAATAAAATTATTAAATTAAAAAAAGGAAAATGCATTTAAGGGCCCTTTTTGGAGAAAAAAATCTTAAAAAAGGTCCCAAGATTCTGAAAATCCGAGTTGTTAATGGAGTTGATATAGTTGTTAACTAGGGCTGATATTGTTGTTAATGTGACTGATTTAGTTGTTAAAATATTGTTGTTAATTTGGCTGATTTAGTTGTTGATGGGTATTGATTTTGTTGTTAAGTTAGCTGATTTAGTTGTTAAAGTTTAATGAATTTATACCAGAAAAGGCCTTTAGGCCTTTTTTGAGATTTTCAAAATCTTGGGGCCCCTTTTTGGGATTTTTTTTTCTCCAAAAAGGGCCCCCATATGGATTTTCCAAAAAAAAAAAAAAACTTGGTGTTGGACACTCTTTTTGCAAAACCAAATATGTATTTTTGCACCTTTAAAAGTCACATTATTGTCCAATTAGCAAAAAAGGTCAAATTTAACCGTCAAATGATATTTTTGCATATAATTTGTAACTATGTAGTCACTTTTGCATATTAAAAAAAAAAACACTTGGTGTTGGGCGCTCCTCAAGGTAAAACACATATCCATTTTTACAACTTAACCCTTTTAGTTTTCAATTATTTCATGCTATTAAATAGAACTTAATACTTGACCGGGCAGGTTAAATTTTGTGGTTTATATTGTAGTAATAATTGAAAATATTAACTAATGCTAGTATCAAATATGAGCAATTTTTTTTCCTTATTTTTTAAAACTTGTGTTTTTTTTTTTTTTTTTTTGGGTCAATAGTGTACACTCTACTCTGGGGTTATAACCAAGTCATTCACATGTTGAATCAGTTGTCTTTTCAATCTTTTTCTCTCAATATGTTCATTCAGGGACTAGACAATGCATGGCTGACTGAAGGAGATGTTGCTCCAGTGCGATCACAAGCTGTTACAAAGATTCATTGGTTGTTTTATTTGATTGGGCTAAGAATTCTAAAAAGGGATTAATTTTCATCTGATATCCATTAGGATCTTCATTCTTTATAGTTGTCCTTGCCCTTGCCACAAACCTTCTCGGTGACCTTGATTCAGCTGTGGCATATTGTATTGGCGAGTTTCTTCTCTGTTCCATTAAGTTAGTGCATGGGGCTATCTATAGGTAGGTTCAACCAGCGAATTTTGTTACATTTTATCCTGACCATATTATTATTCGTTATTTGTCTCCGATTGATAGGGGGATTTTGAAATTTGACATGATCAACAAATTTTTTTAAAAACAGAATATCCTTTTTTCTTAATGTTTTTTTAGAAAAACCAACTATCTAATGTCCATTTCTTTGATTGCTGTGAGTATTGCACCAAAAGTAACTCGCTAAGATCCTTCTTACAAGTTAACTCAAGACAATTGAACTAACACCTACATAACATCATGTTTAAAGGAATTATGTCAAGATATTTTTTTTCTTTTGAAAGAAAAATAAGAGTAATGTTTAACAACAAATGTCACAAGTTTGCAAGAGCATGAAAAACTGATTTCGGTAAGCAAAATGGCATGTGAACTGATGAAAAATGACAATACAATAATAAATATTTACACATAGATTGAAATTTGGTAAATAGGTCAAAGATATATATCTTTGAAAGAAAACTTAGAAACCAAAGATTATAAATGGGACAAACATTGAGTAAATATCTGGTATCAAATACATGCTTTCATCATATACTTTAGATAACATCCCTAGAGAATGTAAAACGGTACATAAACAAAAGTATCTACACAAATCATATATAAATCCATTTTCACCTCATGTGCAATATAATAACTAGCATTTAGGATGAAGAAGCTTCAATGTGAATGTCGCGAACCGACACAAGGCTTTCTGCATAATTCCAAACCACAGTTCCAACGGCCAACAACTTAAATTCATTAGTAAGAAGATTGCACAAAACAAGTACTGCTCCTCCACCTGTAGTAACTCCAACTCCAACAATTTCATTTCTCCTAATAGTCAGTGGATTAAAAGAGTAAGTACGATCGTGGAAGGGTTTGCTTGTATATATTTTAGTCCAAATCCATCTCTCTCCTGATGTATCTATACACTTCCCCATCACCAATAAGCTAATGGAAAATGATTTGGTGCTTTCAAACCCATTCTTATATTTAGCAATAGTTTTAGAAAGAATAGCCAGTTTGTTGTCATACGTAGTTAGCCTACTCCCACATGTTACAAAGGCAGATTTAGGAATTGGTATCAATGCGAATGATTCCTCTGCTATGTCAAATGAAATTAGTCAACTTTTCCCCACTAATTTGTAGCCGAAGCCAAACCAAAAGATTGCCCCATCAAAACTGAAACCACGATTGACAAAAGACATTATACCCTTGAATTTCCGAACTTCAACTTCTTTCCATGACCTTTTGCCTACTAAAAACACTTGCACTAATCTTTATTCCCAACAGGAGGAGGCTTGCAGAAGGAAGAGATTCTTCAGCCAACAACTGGACAAGTTCCAATGCATCAGATTCAAAGATGAGTTTTTTAAACCATCATTCATACTAGAAAGACAGTATCTCACAACCTTATAATCATTAACAATTGGAGTGAAACCAAATATTAAAAAAATGTTAAATATCCTTGTACATTTTTTTTTTAATAAAAAAAGGTAACCTCATCCTTGCGGCGGTCAACGATAATTATTATTGATAAATTAAAACCAATTGTTATGTAAGGAATGCCTTAAAAATGGTTGTAAATGAATTGAATGTTTGTACTTTTTATTACGTGATAAATTTGTAAATGAAGGTATATTTTATAATTATTTGGTAAGCAAAAATTATTAAAATAAATAAATGTGTACAAGACTTATGAATAATCTAATATTGAAGATCTCTATAGTATTAAACTTCCTTCTTTATAATAATCATCTTTCTTCTCTATTTGATTTTAAATATAAGACAGTTGACTTTTTTTGGTAGATTAAAGAAGTTAAATAAGTTAGTTAATCATATTATATGTTATGTATCCTTAAATTATATATTAGTTTATTAGTTAAATTAATTAGTTTAGAAAAAAATAAAAATAAAAATACTTTAAAGTAATTTAATTTACTTTCTTAATGTTATACCTTGAAATGATTGACATATCTCTACCGTTCATCCTACATGTTCAAAAGTTGATGTAGTTTCATGTCTACCATGTTCATGTTCTTTTGTTGAACTTTTTGAGGTCAAACAAAAATTGCACAACCTATATAGGTACACCTTCCTCAAAAACAAATTCTCACCATATAATCAAAATATTTAAAATGCAATTCTTTTCTTTTAGAGCTATTTTTTATATTCAATTACTTAAACATTTCAATGACTATCTGGTCAATCTGCCCTTTAATTTCCCTTAATTGTTGCATCGCGCAACGCGCGGGGGATGACACGCTTGTTCATATAAGTGATACGTCAGATCTCAGTCCCTGTAGGCGCCACATCACGCAGTGAGTCAGCATAAGTAAAAGGGAAGGCTAATTTGTTTTTGCTTTGGGAACAAACTGAATCGTCATCTCCCGAGTACGCAGGCCAAACCCAGCTTCTCCGGTGCTGATTTCCTCACGGACTCACCCCACCAGTGCAATAGTTCTCTCAAGCAAAGTTTTGACGGAGATAAACTCTAACACTGACACTCAGGATTCTCTTGTTCAAGCATCGCCGTGTTCAGTGGAAACCCAGCCCATTCACTCTAAAGAGTCTTGTTTTTCTTTTCCCCTCGCTTTCGTCTTAGTTAACTTTTGAATTATTAAATTTGGTCATCGATAAAGCTTTATATATGTATATGGGTTTCGTTGTAGGTCATAAGAAGCTATGTTTTGGAGTATTTGTTGCTAGTGCTCATAAATATTGGATTGAAGTTTCAACTAGGAGTTGGTTTCGTTTTTACATTGAATCAAACCCTGTTTAGTAATCGGGTGGTTTATTGAATTGCTGTCAAGTTGCAGAGTTTAAACAAATGCAAGCACAACATGAAATTGTAACTAGATCCTGAATTCAGATAACTATAGCCTGATTAGCTTCCACTTGAATTTGTGGCTCAGTAAAGAGCTATGCCATCACCGTTGATTTTTCAACTTAATGGTCTGCATCATAAACAGTACATGGATAACAATATTCTTATCAATGTTTTGCAGGAGTTTAAGGGCTATTCTAACGGAACAAAATATGTTGGTTGTAGCAGTTGGTGGATTGAAAGCTTTGGCTGCTGGAATCTACATCACTAGGTATAAATTGTTCAGCTAAGGAAAGGCTTTCTGAAAACAACTACAGAGTTCAGGTTTACCTAATGGAGGTTGTATTTGACTTGCATTGAACTTAGGAGCATCAAATAGTCCAGCTTGCCCTTGCCAATGATGATCATGGTCTTGCATGGGCCAAGAATGTGAAATCCAAATTCGATCGGCATGTGCTCAAGGTTGTTTTACATAGTTTAATTTATAAATATATTGGAGGAATGACTCATAAATTTAACTAATAAAGTAACATTTCTGGCTACCCAAGTTGCTCGAACTTAAAATTACTACACTTAATTGGGCTTAGTTGACTTTTGAGATACAATGCTTTTAAGTTGCTATCAGCAAAGATATGTCTTATGCAAGTCTCTTTTCGATCCAATACAGGGAAGTTGCTCGTGTTATATGGGGATATATGGACAGAATAATGGGGCAGCCACCGTTGATTAGAGAATCCTCCAGAATAAAATACCTGTTAGGCCTTTTTTCTTGATTCAGGAGTACCCTAACTCATGCAGATTCTGGATCTGCTTCAAGAAATTGGAAATGGATTTTGTGATGTAGTTTTGCATCCTACTCGTAAGAAAAGAATTGAGAAACTGTCATCTGCGACTGCAAATATAAAAGCACATCAAGCACCATTTTAGAACATGCTTTTCTATGGACCTTCAAGAACTGGGAAAACAATGGCTGCTAGAGACTTGGGTCTTTAATCTGTATGATATTGTAGTTCTCTTGTTATTTTAGTTTTCAATTATTTCACGCTATTCACTTGAACATAATACTTGATAGGGAAGGTTAATTTTTGTGGTTTATATATTGTAGTAATAATTGGAAATATTAACTGATGCTAGTATAAAATATAAGCAATTTTTTCCTTAGTTTTTGAAACTTATATGTTCTATTTGTCAATAGTGTACAAGCTGTTCTGGGGTTATAACAAAGTCATTCAAAGTTAGGTTGTCTTTTTAATCTTTTTCCCCCTAATATTTTCATCTAGGGGCTAGACAATGCATAGATTACTGAAGGAGATGTTGCTCCCCTGGGATCACAGGATGTTACAAAGATTCATCGGTTGTTTGATTTGATTGGGCTAGGAATTCTAAAAAAGGATTGTTACTTTTCATCTGATATCCAGTGGGATCTTCATTCTTTATAATAGTCCTTGCCCTTGCCACAAACCTTCTCGGTGCCCTTGATTCAGCTGTGGCAGATTGTATTGACGAGTTTCTTCTCTGTTCCATTTAGTGCATGGGGATATTTGTAGGTAGGTTCAACCAAAGAATTTTTATCTATAGTGGCATGTTACATTTTATCTTGGCCATGTTGCTATTCATTATTTGTCCCTGATTGATGGGGGCATTGTGGAATCTGACATGGTCAACAAATTTTTGAAAATACAAAATATCTTTTTCTTTTGAAGTTTTTAAGAAAAACCATCTAATGTCCATTTCTATGATTGATGACTACTGCACCAGAAGTAAAAGGCGGGTAACTCGTTAAGATACTTCTTGCAAGATAACTAAAGGCAATTGAAGTAACACCAACGTAACACAATACAAAAAAAAACTAAATAAGATGATATTTGCGTTTTTGTTTATTAGATAAAGAATTTTTTACAAGGTAAAAAAAGCATACGTATATGTAGTTTCAATATTTTTTTTAAAGCATTCAGACGACATCCTTCAACCCCTAAAGACTAACCTTCATAAGAGTAAAGACCACCAAAGTGGGTTTTGACTCTCCTAATAAAATTATTTTTTATGCACACAACTTAGTTCAAGACCAAAACATCATGTTTAAGGGAATTATATCAAGCTTTGTTGATTTCAACTTGACGCATTTTTTTTTTCTTTTGAAAGAAAAATAAGTGTAATGTATAACAATGAATGTCACAAGTTTGCAAAAGTGTTAAAAAATGATTTTTGTAAACAAAATGGCATGTGGACTGATGAAAAATGACAATACGATAAAAAATCTTTACACATATATTCTACACATAGATTGGAATTTGATAAATAGGTGAAAGACTATATATCTATCTTTGAAAGAAAACTTAGAAACCAAATATTATAAATAGGGCATACACTGAATAAATATCTGGTATCACATGCATGCTTTCACCATATATTTTGGATAACATCCCTAAAGGACATTAGCTGCGCATAAACAAAAGTATCTAAACAAATAGTATATAACTATGATTTAGGATGAAGAAGCTTCAATGTGAATGTCGCGAACCGACACAAGGCTTCCTACATAATTCCAAATAACAGTTCCAATGGAATATTTGCCCATGGCCGACATCCTAAATTCATTAGTATGGAGATTGCAGAAAACAAGTACTGTTTGGCCTTCAGTAACTCCAACAACAACAATTTCATTTTCCCAAATAGTCAGTGGTCTTAAATAGTAAGTACGATCGGGAAAGGGGTTGCTGGTATATATTTTAGTCCAAATCCATCTCTCTTGTGATGTATCTAAACACTTCTTCTCCATCACCCATAAGTTAATGGAAAACGATTCGGTGCTTTCAATCCCATTCTTGTCTGTTTCAGAAAGCATAGCCAGTTTGTTATCATACGTAGTAAGCCTACGCTCACTTGTTAGACTGGTACGAGCAGATTTAGGAATTGTTATCAATGCGAATGATTCCGTTGCTATGTCAAATGAAATTAGAAAACGTTTCTTCCCCCAAGCCAAACCAAAAGATTGCTCCATCAAAACTAAAACCAGGAGCGACAAAAGACAACATACCCTTTAATTTCCCAACTTCAACTTCTTTCCATGATCTTGTGCTTACTGAAAACACTTGCGCTAAATAAACCGCATCATCATTCCGCCTAGAAAGAGAGAGTAACACTATCTTATAATCATTAACAATTGGACTGAAACCAAATCCTAAATCGCAAATCCCAGTATGATAAAGATTAGGAACTTTGGGCACCCGGAGGACCTCTCTGGTTGCTGGATTCCACAAAATAAAAGAAGATTTATACATGAGAATGAGACAGACCAAGCCATTACTGGAACCGATGATATCGCGTCGACGCACTGAGGAAGGTGGAGTCTGATATTCAAGGACTTGCATATCACGATGGATCAAACGTATGTACTCAGGATTACATTTATAGCCCGGGCTCTTTAAAAGAAGAAGAGAGTCTTGCTGAGTGGAATGGAGGACGTATTCTGCGATAAAAGATGGGGTTTTGAAGAGATTCTTCCAATCTTTGCATACACATTGAAATCAGATTAAGGATTTCAAGGGAAGTCGGCTGAGAATATTTGTGAAAATTTCTTGAGGAAGATATGGCGCGTAGCTATCCATTACCGTCAACTGATAAAAAGAAGAATTTCACAGATGAAACGTTTTGCAGTCGACGAGGAATAAGAAATTTTTATGAACAAAAGGGACCGTAAGACACAGACCTTTTCAAGAGAAACAGCCGTGCTCGTCCTCCGCTGTTTTCGTCTTTCTCCGGCATCTTTTGCCACCTTCACCCTCCGCCGTTTTTGTCCACCGCCGTGCTCGTTCGATGATGTATCCTCCGCTTGCGTGAGCGCCGAAGGAATGGATGGCGCCATAGGGTTTGAGGCTGTTGGTCGAAGCAGCGTGTGTGGTTTACATCGTAGCAATATTATAGAATAAAATATATAAAATAATATTAGCAAAAGATTTTCTACAGCAAGTAAAAGTGTAAAACCTTAATACAAGAGGAAAAAATAATATTCAACATAAATGATCAAACAATAGTAATTCCAAAAATTAAATGAGGCCATTATACTATATATATTAGTCAAATTCAATTATCAAAAATATATATCTCGAAAAATTACCAAAATTATTCTTCTATTTGTTGATAGCCCTGAAGAAGATATATTGGATAACGACACACCATATCTTCCTCCAAAAGTTATCAATTATATTCTTAAATGCCTTCTCGTGAAAATCAGATTTTCCAAATTCATGCAAAAATACAAAAATGGCCCCACATTAAAACGTTTATTGGGCTTTTTTTTTCGTTCATTAATTAAATGATTAAATTATTAAAATAAGTGGGGAAATTTCTCCTTTTGAATTGAATTAATATGAGAAGAAGTTAGACAAAATCTATTTTGATCTTTAAAAAAAAAAAATATTATTTGTGTGTTCAAATTAATTGTTGTAATTATCCTATTTTGTTAGATTAGATTAATTGTTGAAAAAATAATAATATTTTTAACCATTCTTATTAATCATTTATATTTTTATTAAAAATAAATGATATTAAAATATGATATTCGATTGTATAAGATTACTATAGATATGTAAAACAAAAAGAATATATGAGTATAATAAGAAAAATTTATGAGTTCATTAATATAAAACGAATTATAGAAAAAAAGTAGGAAAGTAGATCGAAGAATAAGTATGTGAAAGTAGGAAAAAAGTTAAAAATCTGACAAAATCCACCTGTAAAATAAGAGAAGTTAATATCAACAGGATAGAACAAAAAACAAATATTTCGATAATCACTAGATTTTATCAAGTTGAGTGACACTTACCTAATTCAAACACCTCTCGTTGAGAAAACGCAAAAATATGAGAGAAAACGCGTGTAGAAAAGAGAACTGAAGCATATTGAATGTGGTTTGGTGGGGTATTTATTTTGATCTCAGCGCATCAAATTGTAGCGGTTAAGGTGTCGGTTTTTGGTAGCAGTTTATTTTAGTAGCGGTTTCATTTATTTTTTGTAGCGGTTTCATTTTGCAATGGTTGTTTTGTTATTAATGGCGGTTATTAACCGCTACAATTTTTTTTTTTTTGGGTTTTTTTTTAAAAACAAAAGGAAAATGAAGAGTAGTGATAATTTTTCTTCTCAATCTTCGTCAACATCCCTACAGAGAAAGTTTTTATAAAAAGTTACGTGTGAGTTGGATATGGAATAAGACATATATAAAACTTTTGTGAAATGCTATTTTTAAATTTCATATTGCGTATATTAAAAAACGTACCGAACTACGGGTAAAGTGTCATCGCCGTCAGGGAAAAAGTTATCGAAACGCGGTGGAGCGGCTCGCAATCGTACGCGACGTTCTCACCATCGCCCATGTCGTAAAGGTCCCGAGGCTTTAAATGAACCACCATATTCCAATCCATGTGCCTCTCATCGACGACATAATAAACTTGATGGGCCTCTGAGGCAAGAATATACGGCTCGTCATCTTTAGACTGACCAGTGTGAATAGGCCGGGAGAAATTCACCGATGTGATGCCTAAGTCGTCGATCGTGAGTCCCGGGACGTTGTCGTATTTGCCCACAAACACTTGAACAGGCGTCACGAAAAAAGGCCTTGGTAAGTTATCCCGACCACATCAACCAGGTTTTCCATAATACGGAACGTCACCGAACCGCATGTTCCCGTCACGCTGCTCGCATAACTCCTCGTCCCAAACGTGCCATATACACCCGAGTTTTGGGTCGGCGATCCCCGATCTCGTGAAACCGTGCAAAACTTGAAGCCATTGACATTGTATGCCGTAAATCTTTGGGCGTGGTCAAGCGGGCCGATTGCGAGAGCTCGAATCTTTGGTGAGTGAGGGTTGTGGTCATTCATTATTCTCCTCCTAAACCAACCCCGGAATTCTCGTGGACCTTTTTATCAATTTCGGAGGATGTCGTGTACGGATCCTTAGGCGACGCTTCACATGACTCCCGAATTCCCGCAATTAAACATGCGATGACGAGCAAGAAATGTGCCTATAAAATGTTAGGAAACATATAGGATAACATATATATATAGATATATATATCTGTGTGCAATCCTTATTGAAGGTACGGTTCAAATTTAGTGCAATTGATCAAGACATGTCTATGTGCTTGAAACTTCTCAAGTGCCGTGAGTTTGAAGTTCTCACATCCGCCAACTGGTTTACCAACACGAGGGAATAACAACTCTGAAGCTGATGACTCTGGCTCTGGCTCAGGACAATCGTCCACACGAGGCGGTCGGTTGAATGACGTCTCAATGTCATCAAAGTACCTGGAACAAAAATACAAGACCTCATCCCCAAGATAACCTTCTGCTATTGAACCTTCAGGCCACGCCTTATTCCTCACGTAAGATTTTAGTTTCCCAAGAAACCTATAAAATAATGAGGAAAGATGTCGATACATCAATGGTTAAACATGCGACTAAGAAGTAATATAATGCTGAAGTAATTAATTTTAAAAGAGTACCTCTCAATAGGATACATCCATCGGTAGTGAACTGGGCCAGAAAGCTTTGTTTCGTGAACAAGGTGTACTGTCGGGTGAACCATGACCGTGAAAATGAAGGAGAAAAGATCATCTCCAAATGGCACACGTAAGAATGATTTGTTGTTGCAGTGGTCGAGCTCCTCCACGATCAACACCTTGGAACACAACTTCCGAAAGAAAGTACAAAGCTCGACCAAAACGATCGACACATCGAGAGGCGATGTATTTTTTATGGCCGCGAAGTAAGCTGGCATAAGCACATGTGAGTCATGACTCTTCAGCCCAAGAACCTTTCGAGCCTGTACGTCCACACATCGTGAAATGTTGCTTGAATACCCGTCAGGAACTTTTATTTTCTTCAAAGTGGCGAGGAAGATTTCCTTATTCGGTTTTGTCAAGGTGAATTTTGCCGGTTGAAATCTGCCATGCTCATCCGGCCACGCGTCTGCACGAACCCCCATCTCCTGTAAATCTTTCGCTGCTTGAAGATGATCTTTTGACTTGCCTGGTTCGTTCATAATCTTGTGCAACACATTGTCGCACCATTCTTTTCAATGTGCATGACATCCAGACTGTGTCGGAGCAAATTATCTTTCCAATACGGAAGAGCAAAGAATACGCTTATCTTCCGCCATTGTTGGGTCGCGGAACCAGAAGCCCCGACCGTCTTTGTCCCGCCTTTCTTTGGATCGTCTTTTTCCCATACTCAAAATCAACATCCACAATCTGCTCTATGATCTCTCGCACCGGATAATATGCGAGGAGGTCCTCTTTTTTCCCGTTGCCCATTGAAACGATTGCGTTGCAACCTAAACTGTGCGTACGATCGAGAAACCTCCGATGACCCATGAAGCACCACTTACGACTGTGGGGAAGGCACACTGAGTCAGAGTCAAAATTGCAAGCCGGACATGCAAGGCCGGTATGCACATTCCACCCGGATAATGTTCCCAGTCCAGGGAAGTCACTGATAGTCCACATCAGCGCGCACGCAAGTTGAACAATGTCTTCTCGTGCGCGTCATACGTCTCCACGCCTACATTCCACAACTCCACCAACTCATTGATCAGCGGTTGTAGATACACATCGATGTCATTTCCTAGTGCTTTTTTTCCTGGAATGATCATTGACATAATGAAGGAGCTTTGTTTCATACACATCCAAGGGGGCAAGTTGTAAGGTATCAAAACAGCTGGCCATATACTATAACTTGTGCTAAGATTCCCAAACGGATTGAAACCATCAGTCGCCAAAGCAAGACAAACATTTCTAGGGTCCACCGCGAAATCAGGAAAGTCTGAGTCGAACGCTTTCCATGCTTCACCATCTCGTAGATGTCTGAGTTTACCATCTTCGTTCTTGTCGGCTTCATGCCACCTCATAAGCTCAGCTGTCTTAGACGACATAAACAATCTTTGTAAGCGAGGTTTTAAAGGAAAGTACCTTAGAATCTTTGCGGGTTTCTTCTTCTCGCTTTTTCCCTTCTCGAACAATCCCGAACCTCGAAGTGTGACACTTCTTACAAGTCTCCTCCGAGCGTCCTCCCCCCAATAAAGCATGCGATCGTTGGGGCGGGCATCGATTTTTTTCGTAGTTCAATCCTAATCGTTGATTATCTTTTTGGCCTCGTAGAAGGTTGTGAGAATGTCCGCGTCAGGGAAAGCATCTCGTAGTAATTCCAGCAACATCGACATCGCCTTATTAGTGATCCCACACATGCACTTGATATGGTATAATTTGATCAGAAAGGATAATTTTGAGTATTTCTAACAACCTTGATACAAAGGACGATCGCTCTCATCCATGAGGCTGAAATGAACGACCATTCAAATTCTGTAGTGGTTCTTGAGGTAGACCGCTACAAAATAATTAATCTGCGGCGGTGATTTGTGTAACCGCTACTAATTTAATAAATTTTTTTTTAAAAAAAAAAAAAAAATCCAAACTAATTAGTTTAGCAATAAACTAATTAGATTGGAATTTTTCCTTATTTCAAAAAAAATATTCTCAATTGTTTTCTTTAAATTAGGAATAACGAGGTTTATTGAAATTTCCCTAAAAGAGTCGATCTTAATAAATTTAGGAATAATAAAATTTAGGAATAATAAGTTTACTGAAGATTCGGATTCATTATAGCCACCGATGTTCCAAGAAAAACTCACTGACTCATTTTGATCAGAGATATTTTAACAGAAACAACGGTGGCTATAATGGATCCAATCTCTAGTGGCATGTTAGACATATTTAGAGGAGTAGAAGTCTTCGGTCAATAGAATATCTGAATCGGATTGTCACCGAAGGAACCTTCTCGGCTTGAACGATGAGAAGACGGACAAATATCTACGCCACTCATCTCCCGAGATCGGTCTTTGCGATATATGCCCGTCTTGTTTTTTAGAACAAAGCCAAGAATGCTCTTTCGCGACAAAGCCAGATTTAGAATATTTTTGAACATTATAATTGTTGTACGGATGGAATTGGCTATTTATAGAATAAAGTTTGTAGCGGTTATTGTGAGAACTGCTACCAAATTTGAAGTTTTGACGCGGTCAACGTGTCGCTTTCTTCTAACCGTGACAAAGGTGAGTCGTTTTATGATTTGGTAGCGGTTATTTTCACATAACCGCTACGAAAAAACCGCGACGGACTTCGCGCCATAACGCGCCAAGGCTGGCGCCATATTTGTAGCGGTTGGGTTTTGTGAACCGTGACAAAAAGCGAAGCAAAATGGTCAGCATTTTGGCGGCAATGCTTCCGTTACTAATTTGTGGCGGTTTGGGTTTAAACCGCTACTAATTTGTTCATTTGTAGCGGTTTTTCTTGACCGTTACAAGCACACCGCGACAAACGTTACGTTTTTTTGTAGTGATTCTCTTCTTTTTTTTTTTTTGTTTAAAACCTAATTGGTAGTCTTATAACCCTTTTTTGTTTCCTAATCTCTTCTATTAGTGTTGTTACTTACTTGTTACTGTTGTTCCTCATTTAAACTCGTGGTCTAAAATTGTTAATTTTGAATTCAATATTATAGCGTATGTGTGACTTTTGTGGGCTTTCTAAAATTTAACAGCTTAATCAAGCTTACACTCGAGGAAGAACACAGTTTACAGTTTCAACTTCTATGTTAGCATAGACTCTTATTTTCATGTGTTAAATTTAGATTACTTTTTAAAAATCTAAAACACATAGCTAGCTGAAGTTAGTCGATGGTGGACTTCATGGGCTTTTCCAATAATGGATGTATTTTTAATATATACAATTAGATATCTTGTATTCTAGGAGGGGTAGCATTAGCATTTCAGCTAAAGTTTTATTACTGTGAACTTACTTTGACTTAGAGACATTGCATCAGATCTAGTCCCTATTAATGAAGCTCCATCAGGATCTCTAATATGTGAATTCTTAAGTGTAACAGACATGAAGCTTCTACTTCATGTTTCTTGTGGATGTTGTGTGTATTACTTGTGTTTTTCCTTCTGACTTACCAATTGTTTAACAAATTATGTCTACTTTGCCTGGCAGGAAAGACAAAGGATTGTATGTGATGAACAAAAAAGCTTGCTCAGCATCGTACACAAACAAAATTCCAAATGGCGTGCTATCAGGCTAAATTGGCAAGGAAGAGGATGCATGTTTTTTGGTTTTTAGTTTTGCAATTTCATGGAATGATTCTCAGTGCTATATCATTATCAGGCGAAAAAAGAATACGGGAGAGCTAGGGACCAAGAGCTAGTAAAACTGCAAGAAGAATCAACAATTAGACAGGAGCAAGCTCAGCGTGCAACAGAGGAACAGATTCAAGCACAACGGAGATAAATAGAACGAGAGAAAGATGAGATCGAACATGAAACAAGAAAGGTGAGATTGAACATGAAACAATCAGAGTAAGGGCTATGGTAGAAGCAGAGGGAAGAGCCCGTGAAACAAAGCTAGTTGAAGAGGTTAATAGACAAATGCTATTTGATCGTGCTAATGCAAAGAGAAAGAAATGGGTTGCTGCCATAAATACTACTTCTGAACATATTGGAGTTATATCTACCAGATGCACTTATGCATTATGGAAGTAATTAAATCATTTGGCTTGGGACTGGAGCCCAGCCTTCTGTTTCCATTAACATAGATATTTATGGGTTGTTGACACTTTGCTTTCTTCTTTGAGAGCTGTATTTTTACTTATTTTGTTCGGTCGTACTGCATATTGTTTTCTCTAGTGAACGAGTTCTTATCTATGTTTTGCAAGATTTTAAGAGCCATTCTAACGGATCAAAAAAAGTTGGTTATAGCAGTTGGTAGAGTGACAGCTCTGGCTACTGGAATCTACATCATTGGTATAAGCTGTTCAACTAAGAAAAGGCTTTTTCTGAAAACAACTTCAGACTTTAGAGTTTAGGTTTACCTATTAAAGGTTGTGTTTGACTTGCACTTGACTTAGGAGCATCAAACAGGACAGCTTGCCCTTGCCAATGACGATCGTGGTCTTGCATGGGCTAAGAAATCCAAATTCGATCTGCATGCGCTCAAGGTTGTTTTACATAGTTTATAAATATATTGGAGGAATAAATAATAAATTTCACTACTGATGTAACATTTCTGGCGAGCTAAGTTTTATATATATATAAAGTTTGGGTGGAGATAGACACCGGTACCCCACCAGAGTCAGAGCATGCTTCCAGACTCAAAGAGCTCTTACAGAGGTACATATCACCCACCAACGAGTACTACCTCGACCTATTCAAATGTCAGTTCGAGTTTGATAGCTACCTTAAAACTTTATGGATTAAATTGCATCAAGATAAAGTTTAGAAATTGAGTTACAACTGACTCAAAACTAAGGGGAAAAAACATTAATTTTCTCTATAATACACTCCTTCGATCCTTAGTATAAGATATATTTACCTAATCTGATTAAATTAAGAAAGTTAGTTAAGATGACATGTATTTTCTAAAATGCTCAGTCATCTTATTTAATATTCCCCTTTCCTCTCTTGTTTGATTATTGTTGAGAAAGTATCAATATGGGTGTATTAAAAAAATGTTGACAAATATAAAAATAATGTCTTATATTTATGACCAAAATTAACTATTTAAATATAAATTATATTAAGAACAAAAAGTAGGGGCATAATTATTTACATTTTGAAATACTAATATTTACTTAAGGTTTTGGTTCGGGGCCAAACCAAAGATGATTGTTCTCTTTAAAATGTATTTATGCATAAAGTACATTAAAAGGCGGTATACCATAGACAATTTTATAATCTGGGTCATCTTTTCAATAAGCTTTTGACGATAAACACAGGTAGCAAGAGAGCCATACGACGGTGATGTGTACGTGAGAAGGGTATTATTATACTTTTATAATTTATTTTAGATTACAAAAGAAAATTAACGAAAGTCTTTTTTTATCAAATATTACTTCCTAACATACATGACTTTAAAAGATCAATCACAGTCTCACACCCAATTTTAATCCCAATCTATCATAACTTAAACCCATGCCCCAAACAGAGTGAAAGGATTATACATATACATTAGCTTTTTATTTATTGCAAACATATTTTTTCTCCTTATCCTTTGCCATTTACAGTTCCAAATATATGCTTTAAGTACTTTTAAATGATGATCCTTGGAATTTCGTTTTGTTTCAAAATGTTAGTCACTTTTAAATTCAATAAATATTAATTTACATAAAATTTATTTTTAAAATCCAACAAGCTTAATAATTCAAGAAAGGGAGAATTTAACAAGTTGAAAATTTCCTATAAATGTTTTGATAAGTAACAATAAATTAAAAAATATTTAATTTAAAATTGTGATTCTTATTTGGACCAAATCAGTATAATTTAATATAGAAAATATAGGGAAAATTGATATTTTGATTTCTTTAATTTTGGTTGGATTGTAATTCAATTATTAAACTTCGAGACAATGCAAGTCCGTCTTTATAATTTTAAGAATTTAAAATTCTAGACCCCAAAGTTTTATGAAATATATCATTTTTTAAAAAACATAAAGGCTATAGTTTGTAATGATTAAATTAAATTATAAGGATAAAGTTGTAACGAGTTAAAGTTTAAGATTTGGTAAAAAAAAAAAAAAACAATTAAAATTTAAGAACTGCGTTGCAACCGAGTTATAAGTATAGGGATTAAATTGTATCAATATAAAAATAGAAACTTACACTCAAAACTATGAGGAAAAAATATTAATTTTCTTTGTAATATACTCCATTCCATCTTGTTTCAAAAGCCCAAAATTCAAATTTTCTTAGTTTGCTTTATAAAAAGTCCAATGAGGGTTATCTCATCATTTAATGAGATTTTTTTATTTTTATTTTTTTTAATTTGTGCCCCTCATTAATTATTTATGGGGATATCATTTACGCAGATAAATATATCTGCGGCGGCCCAAAATGATATCGTTTTACTCCTTTTTTTTTTCTTAAATAATGTGAAAACCAAGAAGGACAGAGGACTTGACAAAAAAAAGAAAAGAATAGAGGATCCCGGTCTTCCTCGCTTAGTCCACTAGATCCCTACGAAGTGTGCCCATTAAACACTTTGCAGCCGCCACAGGTGTTGCTTCATTCCAGCCATTCTCCGGCTGCCAGCCAGATTTCGGCACCGTGTGCGTCCAATTTGGAAATCCTAAAGGATTCGCAGCTTCTTGGCCAGCAGAATTGGTTGTGGCTAGAGTTAACGAAATAATCCCCTGCAACAATAATAAGCCTCACAAGAGGCGGCAAAGTCGAGATCGAAACCCCATGGAACGATCTCTCCCAATTCGGCACCTCAGACAACATCCCTCCTAGATCTTATCATACTCACACAGCTCTCCTCAATAGAGATTGGCGCATTCTTCTTGTTGGGAATGCAACCTCTTCCTTTGCCCATCATGAGCTAGAAATTCCTCAATGCGGGAGGTAGGGGCGGCAATACTTGAGAAAATCCCCTATCGAATTCAAATTTTGAATCGGGGTACACTACAAATAAAATTTGGTTAAATTGCCATTCAGAACTAATAATTAGTAATGAGCTATGTCTTCTGGCTCGGAGGATGAAGAAGGGTGTGGATGGGGTGGAAGGAGTTGAAGGTGTTTTGTACAAGGTGGCGGAGGCATTGCCAGATGAGGTGTTGGAGAAGATGAGGGCGTCGGTGGCCAGATTCAAAGACACAATTATTTCATGATGGGTCCTCTTATCATTTTTTTTTTGTCAAGTCCTATGTTCCTCTTGGTTTTCTCATTAATTAATAAAAAAAAAAAAAGAGTAAAACGATGTCATTTTGGTCGTTGCGAGATATATTTATCTGCATCAAATGCAGAAATGATATCCCCATTATTGATATTGCATTAATTAAAGGGTTGATGATACTTATTTTTACTCTATTTTTTTTTTCAACAAGGGCATACTTGGAAAAAATATATATATTTCAAGACATATTTATTATTTTTAACTATTTTTTTAGGCCGCGCAATTCAATTATCGGGTTCTTATAAATAAGATTGGAGGTAGTATATCACTTTATACATAAATATAAATAACTTATACCTCATTCTCGCATACTAAGAAATGTATTAAATTTCAATATCTTCCCTTACCAAATTTTTGTCTCCTTTTCTTTACAAATGATTTTCACACTTCTATTTTCCCAATAAAAATTAAATAAGAGTAAAATTAAAAAATATCAATAACTACCAATCAAACTTTTTCACACAAAGATGACCAGTATTAAAGCGGACCGGCTTCGGTCCACTTCTACTTGCTATCCTCTGCGGTCCACTTCTTGAAATAGCACCCTTTTGGCGCAAAAACAACACTGATGCTCCTTTTTTTTTTTATACATATTTCGGGGTACTATAGGTACTAAAAAAATACTTTAGGATACTGACCGGTACTGAAAAAATAATTACGGTACTTCATGATGTTGAATTTTTTTTTTTAGGGTATTGAAAAAATATTTTACGATACTTGACTAGTACTAGAAAGATACTTCAGGATAGTGACTGGTACTGAAAATATACTTCATGATCTTGAAAAATTATTTTATGATCTAAAATAATTTTTTAAATTCCTAAAATAATTTTTCAAGATCATGAAGTATTTTTTCAGTACAAGTTAGTATCCTGAAATATCTTTTTAGTACCAGTCGATACCTTAAAATATTTTTTCAACATTCTAAAATATTTTTTTCGACATCATGAAGTAATTTTTTTAATACCGGTCCATATCCCGAAGTATCTTTTTAGTACCTACGGTACCGAAATATGTATTAAAAAAAAAAAAAGGTGCATCAAGTGTTGTTTTTACGCCAAAAAGGCGCTATTTCAAGAAGTGGACCTCGAGGATAACAAGAAGAAGTGGACTGAAACCTAGTCCTATTTAAGTAGGGTGGTTCTCATTTATTTTTTTGGGTACAAAGTAGTAATGATTTATATTTTGAATTAATATATACTTAAGTTTTTGGTTCGTGGCCCAACCCAAAGCCTTTGGTCCAATGGTTTTGGACTTGGTTGAAAAATAAAATTAGAGTACATAACCCAAATGCCCGACTATTATCTTCTTTCAACTTTGTCACCGGTTGTAATCTGGGATGAAATCCTAATGGCTTTGTTGATTGCAAGGGCTTTCTTCCGAGAAATTAGTTCGAGCCAAGCATCATGAAGCAGACGGCAATGGATAGCGACGTGCTCTTTCTTCCTCACGAAATCATCGAAACATTCTCAAACGACTTCCGGTAAAATCTCTCATCCGATTTCGGTGTGTGTGTAAAGATTGGAAAAATCTCATACAAAATCCATCTTTCATCGCGGACCACCTTCAGCGTCTACTCATCAAAACCCTTCTCTTCTTTTGGAATGTATTGAAATTCGTTTTCCTTTAGTCTGGTGCTTGATTCTGCTGGATTCCGGTCTGCAAGCCCGTGGAGTTCATGATTCGCCTTCGAACAATCCCTTACTGAATGCTAGTATCGTGGGTTCCTGCAATGGCCTCGTTTGTCTTGAAATCCATCAGTTTATCAAACCTACTCATTCGCTTATATTGTGGAATCCTGCGACTAGAGCAATCAGACATGTTCCTAGGACAAGAACTGGCTTTTCTTACCCTGCTGACTGCGTGAAAGGATTTGGGTTCAGTCCGATTGTTAATGATTACAAGATAGTAAGAACTTATGCTAAGTTTTATGACGTGGTTCCTAAGGTGGAAGTGTTTTCGTTAAATAGGGGAACATGGAAGGCAATAGATATTGGGAACTTGAAAGGGGTGAGACTTAAATCCGAAACTGTCACGGCCAATGGAGCCATATTTTGGTCTGGGGTAAAGCTAGTTGGTGAAAAGAAGGAGGGTGAAGACAATATTGATTTCCGGGAGGATGAAGATTATATTGCGGAGGCCGAAGATAAGGTTGATGTGATAGTTTCATTTGACATAGCAAAGGAAGTGTTTACCGTGATACCAAGGCCCGAATTAGACTATGATGCTCATGTAAAGCTTACTGTTTATGAGAACAAACTTGCCATACTTTGTGACACTTGGGAAGATGATGATGAAATACCTTATGTGATTGAATTGTGGGTGTTATATGAGGGTACATGTGCATGTGGGCAGACATGGAGCTGGACTAAAAGATATACTAGCAGCCCCCTTTCATGTACGTTACATCCAATGACTATTTGGAGGAATGAAATTGTTTACAAATCTATTTCTGAAGAGCATGATGATGGAGGAGGAAGAAATGTTCTATATATGACGAATCTCACTACGAATGAAGTAAAAAGGTCTGTTATTCCCTATTATGAGATTATTCGTAGTATTTACGGTTATGTGGAAAGCCTTGTATCAGTTGGCAACAACTACATTGAAGAATCTTGATAATTGGTCCAAGTTATTATGTTGCAGATTTACATTGTTGAACAACTTTTGGTGAAACGGAATCTCTAATGTTTTAGAACTTATATACCTCTACTATTTGATGTTATTTAGAATTATCCAGAATGCAGATATTTAATAGCAGACATGCCTCTTATTTGGATTTTGTTGTCCGTTGATATGCCAATGTTCTGCTTTTTAGGTGAAAATTATACCCTGGTTTATTACATTGTGTGAGATTGAGAGGTCGGGAGTTGTCAATGCTTCCTTCCTCTCTTTGCTTTAAATTAAAGCCTCTTTCTTTCAATTTTCTTTGTTTACTATGCTCTTTCCATATTCATTTTCTGTAGGCATAATTGATGGGGTTATCTAGTTTAGGTTTTGGGTTTCTTGCTTGATTATCTTGCTTAACTATCCACAATCAATGGGAGTTATCTAGGTCTTCTATCTTTTCACATTGCACTCACTTTTGGTTTTCTTCTATTTTGGATTAATAAATGGATTTTCCGTTTTTTCTTTGCTTGAGTTGAAGTTTTCCTCCTCTTCCATTACCTTTTGATATTTTAAACTTGTACATTTTTGGTAGTGGAACGTTCCATTGGAAATGGGCATTGTCAGCTTTATGGGCTACATTTCATTAAGATGTCACAATTTGTTTTTGTTCAGTCATTCATATATGTCTGCTCGCTCACTCCCACAAACTTGTGGATGGGATTGGAAATTCTTGAAATTTAGTTATTTGTGTGGCAATTTTAATGCTTTGTCATTGATTTATTGAAACTGATTTAGTCTTCACTCTTCAGTAGAAGTAGTTTTATTAGACCTCTACAGTTCTACTGCATCAAGTTGTTTTGTTTTTCTAAAAAGAAAAAACACACACACACGTGTGTGTGTGTAATTAATTGGTTCCTTCTGGTGTAAGGATGGTTTGGGACTTGTCCATGTAATGTATTGGTGTTATATCGTTTGAGAGGGGACAAAAATAAGTGAAGCAAATTTGAGTTTGTTTGCATTTGAGTTCATTTATAGTTGAGGAATGAATTAAATTGATTTGTGTGAGCAGTTTTCCTACTAGGGGCTGATGTGTGTTCTTTGGATCATTGGTGAATTAGAATTAGTATTTGTTTACAATTTTCTGTGTAGATTTCACCATGCAAATTCTATGTTATCTTATGCTCTTCCGTGAAAATATAGATGTTGTGATTTGATGAATTTATTCCTGTGTGTTTGTAATGATCAGTATACTTTGTTGTAATTGCTTTCTAAAACTTATTATTATTGAGCTGCGAGTCCCCTTGAATCAGTTTTGGACTGGATAAGAGAGTTAGATTCAGATTTGGTAGAAATCCAGTTTAATGTCCTTGCGAGTAAAATCTAGTTTGGTAGAAATATAGAGCCTTGAAAGAATAATTGAAAGAAAAAAGAAAAAGAAATGTAGAGCCAGACATGATGGATGATGCATCGTCATATATTAGAACTGACTCTTGGTGGAGGGGCTGGAGGCATGGAGTATTCTCTGGAATATTAAGAAACTCGATTTTTCTTTTTCAAACTTCAATTCTTTTATCAATAGCAAAAATTATTTTAGGAAAAAAAAATTAAAAATTGTATATTGATGCAAGTTTATCTGTTTGCCATTTGGATAACACATAGAGACATATACGTTGCCCTACTATCTTAAAAGAAAAAACCTTGAATTTTTAAGTGGAGCATATCGTCAAAGTTTGAAAAGATTAAATTCCTTTATTATTACCTAGTTTATATTACATTTTAGGGTTAAATGACAAACATGCCCCAAAAGTTTCCACTAAAGAGCATTTGGGTGTCTGCAGGTTTTCGAAGGGGCAATATTACAACAGAAGTTTTAAAAATGAGGTAATGTTATCCCTCCGTTAAGAAACCTAAACGATGTGAACCAATCTCCGCATGACACATGTTATTCTAAAATAATGCCATGTCACCATCTTCCTTGCTGCCTCATTCAAACTTCCTCCTCCTCATTTCATTCTTCCACCTCTCACCATGTTTGGAAGCAATGAAGAGGCTTCTATCCTCATTGTTCCGCATTAGGAAAGAAATAGCACATCAACATTACCCCTCAGTTAAAATAAAATAAAATATAAAAATGAATTAATATAACCTTTTTTTTTTTTTTTTTTTGGTTAAAATGGAACTTCAAAGTTCAGATGTTCAAGTCTTATAGTAGTATAATTTTTTTGACAGGCACGTACGCATGACTATTCATGCCAAAATTGAAAAATGTTTCTCTATATAATTTTCATCTTAATTAACGTATCTGCAATATTATATAATATTTTTAACATTATATATTACCACATGTTCAATTCATTATATCAATAAATCACGTCACTTGATCTAACTCAATTATCATTTGGCTTTTAGAAACGTTCACACATACATTGCGTTGCATATAAAATGTAAATCTGAAAGGGCACCTAATCATTTACAATTAAGAGCATAATTGATTCACTACTTTTCAACAAATTGTAATTCTTTAATATATAGTTACTTTTACGGGAAATACACTTCTCATATTGTAGAAGAAGTGTATCTTCATGTCATAGATACAAAAAGATGTGGTCCCACCATTTCCGTGCTTGACTTTTTTTAAAAAAATATATATAAAAAAAAATGTGGGTTTCACCATTTTATGTGTGTGTAAGAATTTTTTTCAATCTTTACCCCTTATTGATTATATATATTGCATTAATTAAAAGATTGGTGATACCTATATTTACTCTCTGTCTCTCTCTTACTTGGCCCTCATAAATAAGGATATACTTAAGAAAAAATGTTTATTTTAGACACACTTATTGTTTTTAACTAATTTTAAGAATATTCTTAAATAACGTATTCTCTCCCGTCCATAATATATGGCATATCAATTATATCACGAGAAACAAGAAATGACAGCTGAGTCATTTAAAATGTCCTAAAAAGCTTTTGTTTTTTTTTTTTTTCACTTTACACTTCTTAAATGGATTTAAAAATTTTTGAATAATCTTATTAGAAAAACACACAAGTTTTGGAATGTTTAGGGGAAGTGTTATACATATAGGTTAAATGAACTTTAATGAGCTTGTCTCTTATACTTTTGTCATCCGCGGAATTAAGACCACGCCATTTTTATGCTTTTTCATTGGAATCATATTGAGAGCAGTAGTGCAAAAATAGGAAAAAAGCACAGAAAAGATGTATTTTTTAGGGTGCCTTCCGTTTTATAGTTATAAAATTTTATAATATAATAATTGTTAAGACGTATATTTATCAGGAACGGTATTTAAAATTGAAATTATTTGGGAGAACTAACTATCACAATAAAAACTGAAAAAAAATAAATAAATTACCCTAACAAAATGCCTATATTTTTTTTTAACAAAAAGCCCCTATATTCTCTCTCAAGACTTTTATAATCTTGACCATTAATTAATATTAAAGAAAATATTCTCAACTAATACAATTCAAAATTTATAAAAATAGTATAAGAAAAATAATATATAATTTATCACAATAAAAAAATAATTGTAGTGGAAATTTCTTCATATTGATTTTGTTGTCAGCACGTATAATTCTTTGATTAAAAAAAAAGCACGTATAATTCAACATTTAACTTTACAATTAAATATATTAATAATGTGGCGTGGTAAACATCACTACAAAAAAAACTGTTTTTTGCGGCGGAAATTTTCCCTCGCAAAAGGCATTTTCCGTCGCAAAAGTGATTTGCGGCGGAAAAAGTTCCGTTGCAAAAATTGTCATCGCAAACCAATTTTCCGTCGCAAAAATACCTTTTTCCGTCAGAATTCGAATTTTGCGGCGGAACATTTTTCCTCGCAAAATCCTGAAATTTGCGAGGGAAAATGTTTCCTCGCAAAATTTGAAACTTTTGCGAGGGAAGAACTTTCCCTCGCAAATTTTCCAATTTTGCGAGGGAAACATTTTCCTCGCAAATTTCAGGAATTTGCGAGGGAAAAATGTTCCTCGCAAAATGGAGCATTTTTGCGAGGGAAAATTTTTCCCTCACAAAATTGAGGATTTTGCGAGGGAACCACTTTTCCCTCGCAAATTCCAATTAATTTTTTAAAATATATAAAAAAATATAAAAAAATAAAATAATTAAATAAAAATATATTAAAAATTAGAAAATAAAAAAACTTGTATATCATAAAAAAAAAAATTGTAACAATCATAAGAATTTACATAGCAAAAACAAAATAATACAAAATTATAATGTTTGGACCAAAATGAACTAAAAAAAAATCTAAACCGCATGAGATAGTCCGGCGAGCACCACCGTATCGTCATCACCACTAGGAGGGAACTCCGTACCCTTATCCTTCAATATGGACTGGAGAAGTGCCTGCATCTCATATACTAATATTGAACGGGGAACCCAGAAAATTATGAAAAGCCTTTGTAAGTATTAAGTGCAGAAGCAGATAGATGCATTAATTAAGACATCTGATATGTACCTCATGTTCAAGTAGAGCTTTATTGTACATCGATTATGTCCATGTTTCTTGAAGAATGGTCCTCATTCTCATATACTTTTCTAGCATCAATAACGCAGCAACGTAATTTAGCCCCTAGAAGAAAATAATGAGTCAATAATAACTAAGAAACAATGTTTTTAGGTATGTATACACCATCTGTGATCAAAGCAAAACAAGCATTATTCGTATCCAAAAGCCAAAAAAGTTGACTTAAAAGAAACTATATGATGCTCCATCTTTATCACCAGTACAAAATCAGAATAAACTATCAAAAAAAGACCCAGAAACAGACAAGATCAGTGCAATTTCCAGAGAGAAAAAGATTAATAAAAAAAAAAAAAAAAAAAAAAAGAGCTCGCTCACTGGAGTCCAAAACGGTTTCTAATAGTAGAATCGAATGTCTAATGAAAGAGAGAATGGATTATAAGAAGAGATGTCAAAGGCATAGACTAGTGGGTGTGGCGAAAAAAAGGAAGAAATACCCAAAAATGAAGATAAGAATTATAGCTTTGGATTTTGTCTTACCTGGAAAAGAGGCCACGGTTGAGGTGAACACCAAGGGTGGCGGCCGGGGCGCAACCGGGACTACGGCGAAGACTAAGGGCGACGGTGACAAGGCGACAACGGGGAGGGCGGACAGCGATGAGAGGAAGAGCGCGAGAGGGAAGGATGGCATGCGTGAAAATGAAGGAGAAAGAAGGATTTAGGGGTTTTTTTTTTTGCGAGGAAAAAATTTTCCCTCGCAAAATGGTGATTTTTTGCGAGGGAAACCTCGTTCCTCGCAAAAAAAAAAAAGGCATTTAGCGGATAAATTTCCCCATTTTGCGAGGGAAAAAATTTTCCCTCGCAAAATGGTCATTTTTTGCGAGGGAAAATTTGTTCCCTCGCAAAATATGACAATTTTGCGAGGGAAAACCAGTTCCCTCGCAAAAGGGGGGAAATGGGCGGGAATTTTCCTCCAATTTTTGTCAATTTTGCGAGGGAAAAAAATTTTCCCTCGCAAAATGGTGATTTTTTGCGAGGGAAACCTCGTTCCTCGCAAAAAAAAAAAAAAAAAAAAAAAAAAAAAAAGGCATTTAGCGGATAAATTTCCCCCCATTTTGCGAGGGAAAAAATTTTCCCTCGCAAAATGGTCATTTTTTTGCGAGGAAAATTTGTTCCTCGCAAAATATGACAATTTTGCGAGGGAAAACCAGTTCCTCGCAAAGGGGGAAATGGGCGGAATTTTCCCTCCAATTTTTGTCAATTTTGCGAGGGAAAAAATTTCCCGCGCAAAATGGTGATTTTTTGCGAGGAAACTTCGTTCCTCGCAAAAAAAAAAAAAAAAAGCATTTGGCGGATAAATTTCCCCCATTTTGCGAGGGAAAAAATTTTCCCTCGCAAAATGGTGATTTTTTGCGAGGGAAAATTTGTTCCCTCGCAAAATATGACAATTTTGCGAGGGAAAACCAGTTCCCTCGCAAAAAGTGGGGAAATGAGCGGAATTTTCCCTCCAATTTTTGTCAATTTTGCGAGAGAAAAAATTTCCGTCGCAAAATAGTGATTTTTTGCGAGGGAAACTTTTTTCCTCGCAAAATATGACCATTTTGCGAGGGAAAATTTTTTCCCTCGCAAATTTACCCAAATTTGCGACGGAATTTTTTTCCCTCACAAATTCCGTCGCAAATAGTGCATTTTCTTGTAGTGATGTTGGTTCTGTATTTTTATTTTTGATATCATTATTATAGTATTATTATTTTTGTATTTTTATCGAACTAACTATGTTAAAGAAAATTCAATTAGGAGTTTAATTAATTTAAAGAGAGTGAAAAGTAAATTAACTAGTGCTAGTTATTAATTTAATTTAATTAATTATAATTAGTTTCAGACTTTAAAATTTAAATTTATTTGAATAAAACATGATTATTTCATTAAATAATGAAAAAATAGATGACAGGTAAGAGAGAATGTTGAGGTTTAGTAGGGGTGGTAGAGTATTTTTAATTTTGATAATTAGTCTTTCTAAATAATTTTAAGTTTTAAGATCCTATCCAATAAATTATTACTCCGTTATCATCCGGTCCACATATAAGACAGAGTTGACTTTTTTTAAGATATCAAAGAAGTTAAATAAGTTACTTAATCATATTATAAGTTATGTATTCTTAGATTATATATTAATTTATTAGTTAAACTAATTAGTTTGGAGAAAAATAAAAATAAAAATACTCTAAAGTAATTTAATTAACTTCTTTGATCTCTCTAAAAGAAGTTAAATTTATCTTATATTTATAACCGGTATTTTTCTTATGACCTTCCCAATAATTCTCCCTTGAATATATGTCTTACTATATTTTATGTTATGAAATTTTATAACGATAAAACAAACGGCACCCTAAAATCAACAGCTCAATATGATTCTAATAATAAAAAAATATATCAAAACGGCACGGTTTTAAAGTAGCGGATAACAAAAGTAAAGGAGACAACCTAAATTCACCTTTAATCATTCCTAATAACTCGAAATTAATTTTCTTTTTATAAAATTATTTCTTATACACAATTTGAATCTAAAAGGAGGTAAAAAAGAGAAGGGGGGGGATGTATTATAATCCTAGTTAACCAGAGCGATGATCTGCCGCTTTCTCTAGTAACCATAAAATTTGAATTCTCTTTTCTCTGCCTCACAACCCTCTTTCATCTCTTTCTCACCGGTAGCTTGTGGCACCATCACAAACCGCCGACGAGTATCATTTTATGCCACAACTGCGTCAGAGTGGTAGATTGGTTCCCATATCTTTGATCTGTGGCCTTCTCCCTCTAATTTCTGGTGGTTGTGGACTTCTCTCGTCCTTGTGGTGAGTTTTTTCCTCTCCTTCTTCAGATCTGTTCTGTGGTAGTGAGAGCTATCTGTCTTTTGTTTTTTTGTTTGTAGTGCTGGATTTTATGGTGATGTTCTTGTTTCCTCAGGAAATAAACATATATGTGAGATCTGAGTATAAATCCTCTTGATTGGATGGTTGTTTGAACGTTATTAGATTCGACTATCACCTGGTGGATCGGATCTGCATTCTGGGGGGAAGATTTCAAGAGGTGTTGTTTGGTGTGTGGTTGAAGTCACCATATTTGCTTGAACGGAGGAGCAGAAGTGTTCTTCAGGATATCATGGGTTTTCTTCCTTTTGAGGTTAGATTTTCTTTGATCGTTACCCCAATTGTTGGGGTATCTATGCAGCTACTCTAATTTCAGCTAATGCTTATAAGGATGTGTGCTCGTTAGAGTGGGTTTTACAACCAACATTTTCTTTCACGTCACTCCTAACCTTGGATATCGAAGAAGCCGTTTTGTCCATGCTTCTACTTCTACTCTTAAATCTTTAATGTACAATGACTCGTTATTCTTGTATTTGGCTCATTTTATTGTATTTGATTTGACTTTATTTGTATTCCATCTTCAGTTTGTTTTCAGGTATTGCACCAGGTTTGCAGTAATAATATAAATAGCTTTTGACCCTAAAAACAAAACCGAAGTGATGATAATAAATATATTGATACTAAAATTAGTAATCAATTCAAAAAATAATTAAATAAATGGGGCCAATATAGAAAACTAACCCAAAATGTTTTAGGGAAAAATATATTTAAAAACCACTTCAACTTCCAAAACTCAGAAAACACCATTTAAACTTCCAACGGACAAGGGATATGGTGGGAATATGAGTTTTTATGTTTTGATTTAAAGATTAATACGCCTATTTCATATATTTTTTCAATACATAACGATTTTGTTAAAAACATTACGTTTTTTTTTTAAATATTAAAATCGTTACTAGTTTAGTCAATCTCATTCCTCAATTAAAAAAATCTTAATAATTTTGATAAAATTGTTTGATACTGAACAAAATGTGTGAAATGACTATTTTGGTCTTTAAGCTAAAACATTTAAAAAAAAAAAAAAAAAAAAAAACCTAGATTTCCACCACGTTCCTTCTCTCTCATTTATAAGTTTTAATAGTCTTATCTAAATTTTAAACACCGAAGTGGTATTTAAATATATTTTCCCCAAAATTTTAACATTCTCTAGATTTTTTTTTATAACAAGTCCAAAAACTGAGTAAATAAATTTCGGGTTTATGTTTTTGTCCCCCACCGTCGGCTTTTCGTCACTATGGACTTTGGTTTCAGTATCTTTTCCTGGGGTCCACATATGCTTAGAATTAGGTGCTTATACTTCTAATTAGAGGTATAAATATATTTTTTTAATTTTTTTATATATTATATTTATTTAGATTTAAATTATATGCTTTTACTTTCGGGATTTTTTTGCACTCGCATCTCAAATTACTTAATTTCCAGTTCGCATTTGTCTCAAACACCGGTATTATGAAAATTAATTAATTTGAGATACTAGATGTAAAAAAAATCCCCGAGAAAATAGCATATAATTTAAATCTAAATACATAAAATATATAAAAAAAAAACTAAAAAAATATGCTTATACCTCTAATTAGAGGTATAAGCACCTAATTCTAAGCATATAATATGGACTCCTTTTCCCAAGGCTGTCACTCCAGTTTCTGCCACCTGCGCTAATCTTTTTGGGGAAATTACGCACAGGTCCCAAGGAAGAGAATTTATCACAATAAAGTCTCTTAAAATCATGAAATTACACAGAAGTCCCAAGGGACCTGGTTGTAATTATTTGTGAATGTATAATTACCAATCTGACCTTCCCTCTCATGTCTTCCAATTTCACTCTCTCTCTGTTCTCCTTCTTCCTTCTTCCTTCTCCTCTCTCTCCTATCTCTCTCCTCTCTCCCTTTTTCTTCTCTCTTTCAGAAATGATTCAACCCACAACCCAACGAAGCCGAGAGTGGTTAGATCTGCGATTTTGCCACAGCCCAACGACTTGCGATAGATGTCTAGATGGAGTTTGGGGGTTTGCTGCAAACAATGGTTCTCGTTAGCTTCCGCTTGGGTGATTTGTCCGGTTTCGAACTTGCTTGGAACCTTGGGTTTCGAATAGTACAAACTTCATTCTTATAGTCTCGGTCATGATTCTAAATAGGATGACTCCGTGCTTTCCTTACTCTAGCACCCTGATTAGGCAAATCCAGTGGTTGATGAATAGGGGAATGCAAAGAACTTTCATGATTCATAAAAGCTATCAGATGAGCTGATCTCTTTGCTACCTTGGATAATAAAATGCTCTATAATGTAAACGAGGAATCTAGCCACATAATGATATTCACTTATTAAGCTAGCCTTATATAGTTGTCAAAATTCTCAGAAGATGTTGTGAATATATGCTTTTTCTGTTGTAAATATAGCATTTGTTGTTGTAAATAGCCTTTGGATGTGAGAAATGAAAAAAATCCAGGTTTTCAAAAGTTGTTGTTAATATATGCTTTTTCTGTTGTAAATATAGCATTTGTTGTTATAAATAGCCTCTGGACGTAAGAAATGAAAAAAGTCCAAGCTTTCAAAGGTTGTTGTAAATGTATGCTTTTGTTGTTGTAAATATAGTATTTATTGTTGTAAATAGCATCTGGACGTGAGAAATAAAAAAAAATCCAAGTTTTCAAATGTTGCTAGGACGTTCGAGTGTAACTTTCGAGTTCGAACTTAACATCCCAGTTCGAACATATATAGACGATAAACAATGTAACCGTGGCCGGGCACGTTCGAGCTTAACCGTGGGGTTTTTTTTTTTTTATTTCTCACGTCCGCAGACTATTTACAACAACAACAAAAATGATATATTTACAACAGAAAAAACATATATTTATATATTTACAACAGAAAAAACATATATTCACAACATCTTCTAAGAATTTTGACAGCTATATAAGGCTAGCTTAAGAAGTGAATATCATTTCAAAATATTAAGTTGTATGAGTAAGTGACTATTTATACTTACTCACCGAACTTAATATTTGGACTTGAGAAATGAAAAAAATCCTGGTTTTGAAAGTTTGTTGTAAATATATGCTTTTTGTGTTGTAAATATAGCATTTGTTGTTGTAAATAGCCTCTGGACGTGAGAAATAAAAAAAAAATCCAAGTTTACAGTACCGTGAGTCATGCGAAGGCGGTGACTTGTCGAAGGTTCATGGAGTGATATCAGAGCATTCCATGGAGAAGCCTTCGGTCCGCTAGAAAAGTCAGATCTCGAACTGGGATGTTAAGTTCGACTATCAGATCAAGGCTGAGAAATACTAGGAAAGTATCTAACTCTTTTAATCATGGAAATTAGTCTCTCGGCCAAAGAAAATATGGAAATTATTCGGCCTGTTTTTGTGGTCGAGTGGAAATTCTTGGGTTTGAGGATATCGTTTTGTTCTCGTTTTTCATTTTTGGAGATATAAACATGATTACGCCCTGGAAAGAGCCACGCTTTTGGAGTTGCCAAAGACTCAATATAAATACTTCAAGTGGAAAATATTAATTTTTCTACAAAAGTTGCTGAATAGTAGTGGAGAAATGAGAGTGGAGAGAGGAGAGAGAGTGGAGAAGGAAGAAGGAGAACAGAGAGAGAGAGAGGAATTGGAAGACATGAGAGGAAAGATCAGATTGGTAATTGTACATTCACAAATAATTACAACCAGGTCCCTTGGGGCTTCGTAATTTCATGATTTCAAGACACTTTATTGTGATAAATTCTATTTCTTGGGACCTCGTGCGTAATTTTCTCGATCTTTTTGCCTTCATCAGATTTGTTCTCTTTTTTTTTTTTTTTTTTTTTTTTTTTCATTCCCATCTTCCTCCGCTTTTAACTCATTTTGCCTTCTCTTTCTTCAAAGTTCAACCTTTAATTTTTATTTTCTAAGGCTTCCGAGTCATTTAGGTGTGCATGGAACCATTCTGTTCTCAAGACCGATTCTCGAGATGAAACATCTTTTTTTTTTTGATTAAATGCCTAAAAAGAGTTCGAAATCAATTACGTTTGTTAACTTATTTTATTTTTACTCCGAGAATCGAATCACATTTGTTAACACATTTTATTTTTATTCCGAGAAGTAGAATTACCTAATACAATACAAATCTATTTCTTTATTTTTTGTTTACAGATTTCATCAACAGTATAAAATAATAAATTGCAATCCATAGTAGTAAAAGATCGACAAATATAAAAACTGTCTTATATTTAGAACCAAGATTAATTTCTCAAATATATCTTATATTAAAGATAGAAGAAGTATTATTTTTCCTTCTTTGCCAACAAAAGACATTACATGTTTGAACCTGAAAGGCAATGCTTTTATATGTCAGAAACGTTGCAGTTCACAGCAATCAAATAGAACATATTATGAAATAACACAAGTGTATCATTCTGCAGTCAGATTTAAATAGAAGAGATACAATTTCCTGCTAACAGATTCTATGACCCAAAAAAGAAAAACAAGCCATGAATGCAGTAAGCTTCTTTATACAGGAAAACCAGACCATCTTGTAAAATTTGTGATATCATTCCCTTCAGAAACTGTCATTCCTATTGCTCCTCCTATTCTTCCATCTCCAACACCTCTGTAATACAACCTCCAACCATCACCTGCATCAGAATCCACTGGAACCAGATAAGGAGATCCGACTCCATGAGAAAAAATGTCTTTTGAGGAAGAAAAGTGAAATTCCATTTTTTGTATCTGTTTAATAACCATAACTAAACAGATTCAAAAATAAAGAGTGCCTACTGCACTAGATGCGCTTGAGATTAATAATTTGTTAATCCATTTATCTTTCTGTAACTTGTGTGGTCAGAACCACATGTTGCTTGGATGCCTTCTCAAGAGATTTATCATATCTCCAACCAAAAGATTAAACTCGCTTGACAAGTTCGTTGATGTAAGTCAGCCACAAGTTCAAAGAGATTCCCCCTTGATCACCAGCTAGAGATTTGAATAGATTGTGTGCTGTGGGGCGGTCAGCCACACCAGAGACAGCTGGAGCAATCCGAACAAAAGCCTCTTCTGTAATGAGCTTACTCTGCAGAGCCGATAAGAAATAATTATCCAAAGAATCCCATTCTCCCTCCCTTCCAAAATCATCATATAAAAGAGCTGGGAAAAAACAATCTAAAAATATGAGAAAACTTGAACCAAAATTTCTAAACAGGATTTCATTGATTAAATTCACACAATAATTTGGCTGACCTATCTTTAGATTTTCTTTCTATCCTACAGATGATAATTCTTAGTCAATGCCCATTGTAGTGCAAGGCTGATTCATTATTTGATAACTTCGATATAAAAAGTTTCCAAATGCACCACCCTCTCTATCTTGTTCATAGAGAGAAAGTATATAAAATTGCATAAAATAAAGAAACAGATTGCACCTAGAAAACACTAGAAACAAAAATTCAGACATCAATAGAGTTAGGGGAGAAAATAAACTTCAGTAGGAGTGACTTTCAGTCCAATGGATTTTGTTTTCCATCCTCGAAAGTTCAACATCAAGTCAAGTAGATAAAATCAACGCATGGGAGCCTTTAAATTAAACTATTACGCCTCCTAAAAGGAAACAGAGAATCTAAAATAAAGCTCACACAATTTGGACTGGATCAACCATTCTCTGCCGGATTTAGAACCGCTTTGTCTTGAAGCCTCACCCATTGCTTCAATCCATCAGGCGCCACAGCCATACCAATTCTCCTCTTTCCATCAGCAGCAACACCTTCAGAGCCAAAATAAAAAATTCTACCCAATGAAGATCAGTAAATGCAGGTTGATCAATAAAGGATCTAAGTCTGTTAGCTTCCTCTTCTATTATAATAGTAATTACAATGTCATATAGCAGTTTGTGTAACCCAAACAAGTCGTTGAAATTTTATAATGGCTATAGCCATGAACCAGTTCTTATCCGCAGCTATCCTATTCTCAACAACAACTGGTGGGCTTGTAATTTTTCCAAAGCTCCATTTAAACTTATCAATAAGCTTGCAGAGCAGCATAAACTATGAACATGAATTTAATTGGGAGCCATAGAGAAGATAATTTTGTCGACAAAAACATTTTGACGTCTAACTACTATACAGTGCTCACCACTTGTTAAAGCAAGATCATCAGAAAGGCAAGTCAATTGCTCAGGAGGAAAATAGATGTATCAAGAACATGAAATATCTGCTCTCTTGATCAACTCAAAAAAATCAAATTCACTGACATGGCTCGAACCAGTTTCAGTAGAAGTAACTCACTAGATCGCTGGCAACAAGGCGGGCAATTCTATCGGAAACTTCAAAAGCCTCACGAGAACCAGCCCAGATGATCTTCATCTCATCGACATCGAACTGTGCATTTTTCCTCTCAGGAGCCAAGTAATCGACACCTTCCATTTTCAGACACGAATCAAACACAAATCCTAACAGAAACACCACAGCTTTGCCAGTAAACGCAATTGAAATATCAAACACCCAAGCTTTTGAGGACTGCGATTAGCTCTGACTCTGAAGGTGGGATTTTCAAGAAGATCAAATCGGCGGGGAATGGCGGAAAACCTAGCGGAGAAGCTGAAGCAAGCAGTCAAAATCCAGAATCGAGAAGGGCGTAAAAGAAAGAGCAAGAAGATCACAACTCTCTGCGGGAAGACGATGAACATTGTCGCTCCTATGCTGATTGTCGTCGTCCCCTGCGTTGTTGAAATCGTCTCCCTCTGTTTTTCTCCGATCGTGCGATGCTCTCTCTCAGTCCGTTCCTCTCGATCAGGCCCCGACAAATGATTCTCATATTATGCTCTGGAACAAAGAAGTAGAAATTTTCTGTTTCTTCTTTTTTCCTCCAACACAGAAAATAGACCGGTTTATCCTGGAATAAAAAAAATAAACCGGATAAACATAATTCTTATCCATTCTTATTTTAGGGAATAGAAATTAAGAAAAAACTCATTTTGGGAGCGTTACTACGCACACCCTTAATCGACGAACCACATTGTACTTGACTTCAGAATGGCATTCACATGTTTCAGTCGAGTTTTAGAAATCCCATAGGACAAGAAATGGAAAGAACGATATGAATGAGGAGGCATGTGGCCAACTTCAAATATTGTGGGAAGAACTTAAGATGAACAAATTATATTTGAATTGGTTGGAGCCACGCGTTAAACTATGTGCTTTGAATATGAAAGGATATTTGGAAAAGCAATGAAAGTAAACGGATGCACATTACATGCCCAATAATTACATGTTTTTTATATGCTCATACCTTTATTAGAGACATATAATTTAAATCTAAATAAATGGAAGCATATAAATAACTAAACTAATTAATTTGAGATACTGAATGGAAAAAAACATTTCGAAAAGAAGTATATAATTTAAATCTAAATAAATACAATATATTAAAAAATTTAAAAAATATGCTCTTACCTTTAATAGAGGTATGAACACATAAAAGCATGTAATTATTAGGCATGTAATGTGCATTCGAAAGTAAACAATTTGAAGCAAGAGTTGGTGGTTTTGAAGACAAAAATGAAAAAATTGAAAGAAAATATGGCTAACACAGAGCAAATTAAAGTATTAGAATGACGAGAAAAGAATTGATCAAGCCAGAAGAAGGTTTTGAGGAGATTAATGATTTGGATTTAGATATTGAAATAGGATATATGGAAAATTACCCTATACCAATATAGATGTAACAAGTGGTAAATTGTGCAATTTCATTCTGCTTTTTTAACGCGTAATACTTTATACATATCCGTATGTGTAGTTACGTTCCTGTGCTTTAAAATGTGAGGCATATAACGAATGAAATCACATCAACGCAGTACTAAGTTACTAACATTATCCCTCATTTTAGGTGCCCTATTTATAAGTCTCTTCATTAAATAATATACCGTTTTAATCTAGCATTCATTTTATTATGTAAACTTTGTTCTAACATGACATATTGTATATGAAATAGTTATAAAGTTATTGTTAAATTTTTAATTAAGGTTAAAATATACATTTGGTACTTTATATCTGTATTAAATTTCATTTTAGTCCCTTAAGTTAGAGTTTAAGTCCTTCAAGTTTAATACTATTAAATTCATCTAAAGAAAAATGCCCACTCATCAAAATCACATTATTTTAATCTTTGAACTGGCCGCCACATAATAATAATAATAATAATAATAATAGATTCTCAGTTTTTAATCCATTTTTCTAGCCCCTCCCCTTCCCTATCGGGAACCCTTCCCCACTTATCAACACCCTCCTTACCCTATAAATCTCACAAAATAACGGCCATGGTTTCTAAACCTCTACCCTTTGCTTCGCAAATTCATTCCCATTTTCTCAATCCCAATTTTCCTTCTTTTTTCTGAAGTTCTCAAATTAATTACCTCAATCCCCTCCATGCATCGAACAAATCAAATCGCCCTTTTAGACAACCTTTGATAAGCATCCTATGAATCAAGTATTCAACTGCTTTACAAGGCGTTCTCCTCGTTTGGACTAACGCCATGCTGTGATACTAAATTTCTTATTTCCAAGGTGGTATCGTCTAGGGCAACATGTCCTTTATAAACATTAGAGAAAAACACCAAAAGCAAGTTTAGGTATTTTTTATTCCTATTAGTAGGACAAGCATCTTGAATTTACGTGCCGATCTTTCTTAATTGATATATAGCCGAATATTAATAACTTTGTATCGGTAAAGAATTACCCTTACCCAACTTTGTATCGGTAAAGAATTACCCTTACCCGCCTAATCTGTATTTGGAATATCCGATCCTCAAGATTAGGAACATTCAAGTGTCTTCGTCGTCGTAAAATTGAAATAAGAAAAGGATTATCCCTTTCTATCTTCGTTTTGTTTCCTTTTGTTTTCCTATATATTCATTCAATATCCGAGAAAGATCGGGTTATCTGCGCGCACAACCGTGTGTGAGCTTCATCAAAAAGGGAGTTACGTACGTACGTTTAAAGTACTATGGTTTCAATTTAATTTTAAGTTTTGTGTTTAATTGTCTTGTGTATCGACAGCTTTCAGGTTTTTACCCATAACAAATAAAGTGATAGTACGATGAAGCATAAGGAACTGAAAGATATAATTCTCAAGAAAGCGATGGACTATCAAAAACCTTAGTACATTGGAGACCTATCGCATGCACCGTTCGAGGTTTTCATCACTTTATCCACGGTTGTGCTTGGTATGAGTCAAAATCTATCATATGCACATGTCCTTCATCTCTCGTTTTCATCAAATCCTCTCATCTCTTATTGTATGAATGCATGATTGCTCATTTCTTTCCTCATTCTTTTCAGTCATCATATATGGATATGTTTTGAGGTTAATTTGTAAATATAACTATCAACAAAAGATTGTAAAGCTATCTATAAACTTTAAAATAAAAGCAAAAATAACACCACAATTAAAAATATACTACCTTTTGTGATGAGACTCACCATCTTCTAAAAAAAAAAAAAAAAAGTAACCGACGTTAGTGGTTGTGTTAAATTTACCCTAATTTTTAAAGTTGATCGGTATTTTTTGCGTCCAAGAAAAGTTTCTAACTGTTATTTTTGCATATTAAATATAATTCATGGGTATTTTTATACCTTATCCTATGTTTTTTTTCTGATGACATAATAGTTATCCATTCAGATAAGATTAAATTAACATATGAATGTAATCTCTCTCTTTGGGGTGGGACAAATGGTCGTAGGAGATTTGTGTTATACAGAGGAGATCAAGTGCAATTATTTTTGGTAGTAGGTGGTGGCCGGAGTTTGCCTCAAGGTTGGAGTATATATGCAGCCTTCACATTCACGGTGGTCAATCAAGCTTCCGCTGAAAATTCTAAAAAGAGAGGTACCATTCCCTGCGCTGCTTCATTGTCTAATCTTCTAAAAGGTGCTTTCGTTTTGGTGGTGTCATTTTTATGCTATGCCCTTTCTTTCTCGGAAACTGATCGATTTTCTCCTGAAAACTAATGTATAATTAAATAAGCACAAGTGGATAATTTTATATTGGAATGGGATGGGAATCTTTCATTGATGTTCCTTTGCTATTGGGATATTGAATGCAGATTTAAACAAGAAGTTTAGTAAAAATGATGGTTCCTGGGTTGATCTATATTCAATGGAATTCGATGAGCTTCAGAACGAGGGCTATATTTTGAATGATAACTGTATTGTTGAGGTTGAATTTTCTGAGATAAACTCTAGAGGCACTCAAGTTGTGGGACAAATTATACAGAAAGCATTGGTCGCAGAAGAAGAAGATGACGTTGTTGATTTTAAGGATTTGGGGAAAATAGAGAAATCGTTTGTTCCATTGCTGGAGGAAGTATGTTCATGGCATCCTTCATTGCTGGACTGTAAAGAAAAGAAAAGTCGAAAGTTTACTGAGTGGGCATTTACGGCCTTGGGTCAAGTTCTGCAATTTCTAAAGAATAAGAAGTGGAAAGATATGAACGAAAGGGCATGTGAAGAGCTTCAACAATTGTGGGAGGAACTTGAGACGAGTAGATTAGACTTGAGTTGGCTAGAACCTTTTGTTAAATCTGCTATAAGTATGAAAGGATATGATGAGAAGGTTGATAAAGTGAAGAAGATGAAGCAAAACTTGGTGATGCTCGAGACAGAAATGATCATGATAAAGGAAAAGCTGGTCATTACAGAACAAAGCATTGAGATGATGAGAAAAGAATTAGTTAATGCAGTAGAAGACTTTGAAGAGAAGGATTTGGAAGCCAAAATTGGGTACGGGAAGCCCCAGTAGTCTATGCATAGATTATGGATATATAATGTAACATATAAATGGGCCCTTACATCGACCAGCCGGAATCGAACTTCCTCCCTTTTAGGGTGAAGGCCGACGCCTTAGCCAACTGTGCCAATCCTCATTAGTTGGCGAGCTAAGTTGCCTGAACTTAAAATTACTACACTTAATTAAGCCATGGCTTTTGAGTCCATACCTGCACAACTTATGGGTCCAGTATTTACTCGTTTTCTTTCTTTGTCGATATATTCGACTTACCCCTCGTCCTTGGGTTCAACTGGCGAAGGGGTCAGACTTTCTCACTAAAAGGGAGAGAATTCAATTTTGGAGTTGATCAAAGCGCTGGGAGAAGCATCCTAGGGGTCTAGAAAGCAATAGAAACACTGAGAAGAGGTGGAGGCATGTGTCTTTTTAATCCAGATATCTTGCGACTTTGCTCCAAGCGCCCCCGCTCTTGACTATGAGTAAACCCAACCTCTTTCCTAAAATTTCATTATCAAAAAAAAGATATATTCACCACTTACGAATTTTGTGTTGCTTTATTGTCAGTCGACTTTTGAGGTACAATGCTTTTAAGTTTCTATCAGTAAAGATATATCTTATGCAAGTCTCTTTTTGGTCCAATACAGGGGAGTTGCACATGTTATATGGGGATATGTGGAAAGAATAATAGGGCAACAATTGTTGCTCAAAGAATCCTCCAAAAAAAAGTACCAGTCAAACCTTTTTTCTTGTTTCAGGAGTACCCTAACTCGTGCATATTCTGGATCTGCTTCAAGAAAGTGGAAATGGATTTGGTGATGTAGTTTTGCATCCTACTCTTACGAAAAGAATTGAGAAACTATCATCTGCAAGACTGCAACTGCAATACAAAAGCACGTCAATATGATATTGTACTTCTCTTGTCATTTTAGTTTGGGTTAAGGTGCAAAAAAATGCACATGTCTTTTATCACAAGGAATGCCCAACACTAATTTTTTTTTTTTTTTAAAGTGTAAAAGTGACTACTTGGTTACAAATTACGTGCAAAAATATCATTTGACCGTTAAGTATAACTTTTTTTTGTTGACTAGACGATGTTGATGTGTTCAAATGTGCAAAAAATACATGTAGTTTGGCCAAAAGAGCGCCCAACACCAAATATGTTTTTTTTAATTTAATAATTTTATTTCAATTAAAGAAAAATTATTATTTCTTTAAGTATAATTTCTGAGAGACCAAATTTTTTCTTTTGATTTATCATTTTGGGAAGGAGGATTCATTCAATGGGTAAAAATGGCAAAAATTTTATTTCCATAATTTATTTTCTTTTTTTTAAAAAAAAAATCCTTATTAGATTTTCTAATTAATAATTGATAAATGAGTATTTATGTTTTTGAAATTTGATATTATAAATAATATATTTAATTTTTTGAAAAATAAATAGTTAAAGAAATAACTCATTTATTCTATAAAAAAATAATTCATTTACTTTGAAAAATTCAACTATATAACTATAAGTCTATAACATTCCTCATTTATTTTTATTCATAATATAAATAGAAATAACTCATTTAGAGGTGCAAATGTTTATATTACATATTTCTTAATGCAATAAAAATTAAATAATATTGTTCAGTTTTTATTAAAAAATTATTTAAATAATTTCTGATTCAAATTGTTAGATCAAAAGATTAAAATTATTTTTAATTAAATATAGTATTTATAACATCAAATTTCAAATGCATAAATACTCATTTATTAATTAGAAAATTTAATAAGGATTTAAAAATAAGAAATAAAATAAATTATGTAAATAAAAAATTTGACCTCCCAGAAATTATACTTAGAGAAATAATAATTTTTCTTTAATTGAAATAAAATTATTAAATTAAAAAAAAACTTGGTGTTGGACACTCTTTTTTTTGCGAGATCACATATGTATTTTTGTACCTTTTAAAGTCACGTTATCGTCCAATTAGCAAAAAAGTCAAACTTAACCGTCAAATAATATTTTTGCATATAATTTGTAACTATATTTTTCACTTTTACACATTAAAAAAAAAATAAAAAAACTTAGTGTTAGGCGCTCCTCGGATAAAACACATGTACATTTTTGCAACTTAACCCTTTTAGTTTTCAATTATTTCATGCTATTCACTAGAACTTAATACTTGACCGGGCAGGTTAAATTTTGTGGTTTATATTGTAGTAATAATTGAAAATATTAACTGATGCTAGTATCAAATATGAGCAATTTTTTTTCCTTATTTTTTAAAACTTGTGTTTTTTTTTGGGTCAATAGTGTACACTCTACTCTGGGGTTATAACCAAGTCATTCACATGTTGAATCAGTTGTCTTTTCAATCTTTTTCTCTCAATATGTTCATTCAGGGACTAGACAATGCATGGCTGACGGAAGGAGACGTTGCTCCACTGCGATCACAAGCTGTTACAAAGATTCATCGGTTGTTTTATTTGATTGGGCTAAGAATTCTAAAAAGGAATTAATTTTCATCTGATATCCATTAGAATCTTCATTCTTTATAGTTGTCCTTGCCCTTGCCACAAACCTTCTCGGTGACCTTGATTCAGCTGTTGCATATTGTATTGACAAGTTTCTTCTCTGTTCCATTAAGTTAGTCCATGGGGCTATCTATAGGTAGGTTCAACCAGCGAATTTTATGTTACATTTTATCCTGACCATATTATTATTCATTATTTGTCTCCGATTGATAGGGGGATTTTGAAATTTGACATGATCAACAATTTTTTAAAAAAACAGAATATCCTTTTTTCTTTAAGTTTTTTTAGAAAAACCAACTATCTAATGTCCATTTCTTTGATTGCTGTGAGTATTGCACCAAAAGTAACTTGCTAAGATCCTTCTTACAAGTTTACTCAACACAATTGAACTAACACCTACATAACATCATGTGTAAAGGAATTATGTCAAGCTTTGTTGGTTTCAACCCGATGCACCATATATATTTTTTCTTTTGAAAGAAAAATAAGAGTAATGTATAACAACAAATGTCACAAGTTTGCAAGAGCATGAAAAACTGATTTCGGTAAGCAAAATGGCATGTGAACTGATGAAAAATGACAATACGATAATAAATCTTTACACATAGATTGCAATTTGATAAATAGGTCAAAGATATCTGTCTTTGAAAGAAAACTTAGAAACTAAATATTATAAATGGGACAAACATTGAGTAAATATCTGGTATCAAATGCATGCTTTCATCATATACTTTAGATAACATCCCTAAAGAATGTTAAACGGTACATAAACAAAGGTATCTACACAAATCATATATAAATCCATTTCCACCTCATGTGCAATATAATAACTAGCATTTAGGATAAAGAAGCTTCAATGTGAATGTTGCGAACCGACACAAGGCTTTCTGCATAATTCCAAACCACAGTTCCAACGGCCAACAACTTAAATTCATCAGTATGAAGATTGCACAAAACAAGTACTGCTCCTCCGAGTTCAGTAACTCCAACTCCAACAATTTCATTTCTCCAAATAGTTAGTGGATTAAAAGAGTAAGTACAATCGTTGAAGGGGTTGCTTGTATATATTTTAGTCCAAATCCATGTCTCTACTGATGTATCTATACACTTCCCCATCACACCCATAAGCTAATGGAAAATGATTCGGTGCTTTCAAACCCACTCTTATATCCAGCAATAGTTTTAGAAAGAATAGCCAATTTGTTGTCATACGTAGTAAGCCTACTCCCACCTGTTACAAGGGCAGATCTAGGAATTGGTATCAATGCGAATGATTCCTCTGCTATGTCAAATGAAATTAGACAACTTTTCCCCACCAATTTGTAGCCGAAGCCAAACCAAAAGATTGCCCCATCAAAATTGAAACCAGGATTGACAAAAGACATTATACCCTTGAATTTCCGAACTTCAACTTCTTTCCATAACCTTGTGCTTACTGAAAACACTTGCACTAAAACCCCACCATCATTCATAACAGAAAGACAGTATCTCACAATCTTATAATGATTCACAATTGGACTGAAACCAAATATTAATAAAATGTTAAATATCCTTGCACATTTTTTTTTTTTAAAAAAGTAACCTCATCCTTGCGGCGGTCAACGATAATTATTATTGATAAATTAAAACCAATTGTTATGTAAGGAATGCCTTAAAAATGGTTGTAAATGAATTGAATGTTTGTATTTTTTATTACGTGATAAATTTGTAAATGAAGGTATGTTTTTATAATTATTTGGTAAACAAAAATTATTAAAATAAATAAATGTGTACAAGACTTATGAATAATCTAATAATGAAGATCTCTATAGTATTAAACTTCCTTCTTTATAATAATCATCTTTCTACTCTATTTGATTTTAAATATAAGACAGTTGTTGTTGTTGTTGTTTTTTTTTTTTTTTTTTTTTGTAGATTAAAGAAGTTAAATAAATTATTTAATCATATTATATGTTATGTATCCTTAAATTATATATCAGTTTATTAGTTAAATTAATCAGTTTAGAAAAAAATAAAAATCTTTAAAGTAATTTAATTTACTTTCTTAATCTTTCCATAAAAGTCAACTATATCAACAACTCGGCTGAATTTTCCACTCACTCACCCATTAACGATTCATATAAGTGATACGTCGATCTCGCCCCACGTAGGCGCCACATTACACAATGAGTCGATAAGTAAAAGGGAAGGCTAATTTGTTTTTGCTTTGGGAACAAACTGAATCGTCATCTCCCTAGTACGCAGGCGCTGATTTCCTCACGGACACAACCCACCAGTGCAATAGTTCACTCAAGCAAAGTTTTGACGGAGATAAAATCTAACTCTGACACTCAGGATTCTCTTGTTCAAGCATCGCCGTGTTCAGTGGAAACCCACCATTCACTCTAAAGAGTCTTGTTTTTCTTTTCCCCTCGCTTTCGTCTTAGTTAACTTTTGAATTATTAAATTTGGTCATCGATAAAGCTGTATATGGGTTTCGTTTTAGGTCATAAGAAGCTATGTTTTGGACTATTTGTTGCTAGTGCTCATAAATATTGGATTGAAGTTTCAACTAGGAGTTGGTTTCGTTTTTACATTGAATCACACCCTGTTTTATAATCGGGTGGTTTATTGAATTGCTTTGTCAAGTTGCGAGTTTAAACAAATCCAAGCACAGCATGAAATTGTAACTAGATCCTGAATTCAGATAACTATAGCCTGATTAGCTTCCACTTGAATTTGTGGCTCGGTAAAGAGCTATGCCATCACCGTTGATTTTTCAACTTTATGGTCTGCATCATACACACCACAATGTGATTGTACTGGCTGGAATTAGAATACCAAAATGCATATTTCGTCAACTTTAAATTTACTAAACATGCATTTTGTTATAGCTTTACGGGTTAGATCATAGCCCATGGTGACTTTTCTAAGCTTTCTAAAATTTTACAGCTTAATCAAGCTTACACCCTCAGTTTCTTATTTTTGATAATTTCATCTTTTAGATTAATACAGACTCTTGTTTTAAAGTGTTAAATTTATACTACCTCTAGTTCTAATTATAAAGCTTGCTCAGCAACAAGCACAAACCCAAAATTCCAAATGGCGCGCTATGAGGATGAATTGGAAAGGAAGAGGATGTAGGTAAAACGACTTTGGTGTTTAATTTTGCAATTTTATGAATTGTTCATTATCAGGCAGAAAATGAATGCCAGAGAGCCAGAGACCAAGAGCTGGTAAAACTGCAAGAAGAATCATCAATGACACAAGAACAAGCTTAGCGTGCAATAGAGAACGATTCAAGCACAACGTAGACAAAACGTAATGAGGGGAAGCTTGGATTGAATGTTAAACTATTAGAGTAAGGGCTATGGCAGAAGCAGAGAGAAGAGTCCATGAAGCAAAGCTAGCTGAAAAGGTTAATAGACGAATGCAATTTGATCGTGCTAATGCAGAGAGAAGAGAGAAATGGGTTGCTGCCATAAATACTACATTTGAGCATATTGGAGGTATATCTACTAGTTGCGATGTAATGCAATATGCAAGTAATTAAATCATTATGCTTGGATTAAGGCCCGGTCCTCTATTTCCTTGCATATAGATATTTATGGGTTGTTGACATTTTGCTTTCTGCTTTGAGCTGTGTTTTTAATTACTTTGTTTAGATGACCTGCATAAGGTTCTCTCTAGTGAACGAATTCTTATCTATGTTTTGTAAGAGTTTAAGAGCCGTTCTAACAGGTGGTGGAGTGTCAGCTCTAACTGCAGGAATCTACACCACTTGGTATAAATTGTTCAACTGAGAAAATACATATTTTTCTTTTTGAAGTTTTTAAGAAAAACCAACTATCTAATGTTTATTTCTATGGTTGTTGAATACTGCACCAGAAGTCAAGTCCCAAAAGGAACCTAAAAAGTCGAGTAAGTCCCTAAGATACTTTCTTACAAGTTAACTCCACGCAATTGAACTAACACCAACCCAACACAAAAAGGAAAACAACCCAAGGTGATATATCAAGCTTAACAATATCTTGCTTTTTTGTTTATCAGATAAAAAAAATTTCACAGAGAAAAAAAAGGGCACATGTGTAGTTTCAATCTTTTTTGTTTTTCAAGAACCTAGGTGACATCCTTCAACCGATTGCTAAAAATTAATCCTCCCAAGAAGTAAAGATCACTATGCACATGACTTAGTTCAAAACCAGGATATTATGTTTAAAGAACCCAACCATTTACCAATTGTGCCAAACTTTGTTAGTTTCAATCTGATGCCAAAGACAAATATAGACCCCTATCTTTTTTTTTTCTTTTGAAAGAAAAATAAGTAATAGATAACAATGAATGTCACAAGTTTGCAAAAGTGTGAAAAAATGAGGTAAGCAAAATGGCATGTGAACGGATGAAAAATGACAATACGTTAAGAAATCTTTACACATATATTGAAGTTTGATAAATAGGTCAAAGATTAACAATGAATGTCACAAGTTTGCAAAAGTGTGAAAAAATGATGTAAGCAAAATGGCATGTGAACGGATAAAAAATGACAATACATTAAGAAATCTTTACACATATATTGAAGTTTGATAAATAGGTCAAAGATTATATATCTATCTTTGAAAGAAAACTTAGAAACCAAAGATTAAAAATAGGACAAACATTGAATAAATATCTAGCATCACATGCATGCTTTCATCATATACTTTATATAACATCCCTAGAGAATGTCAACGTGTGACCAAAAAAAAAAAAATGCTAACAGTACTAAACAAAAGTATCCAAGCAAATAATATATAAATCCATTTCCACCCCAATGAAGAAGCTTCAACGTGAATGTCGCAAACCGACACAAGGCTTTCTGCATAATTCCAAATCAGATTTCCGATGGAATATTTGCCCAGGGCCAACATCTTAAATTTATTAGTATGGAGATTGCACAAAACAAGTACGGTTTTGCCTTCATTAACTCCAACAATTTCATTTCTCCATATAGTTAATGGACTCGAAAAGTATGCACGATAGGGAAAGGGGTTGCTTGTATATATTTTAGTCCAAAGCCATCTCTCTCCTGATGTATCTTCACACTTCTCCATCACCCATAAGTTAATGGAAAATGATGAATGCACCCTAGTTTTAGAAAACATAGCCAGTTTGTTCTCATACGTAGTAAGCCTACTCTCTATTGGTACATGGGCAGATCTAGGAATCGGTATCAATGCGAATGATTCCGTTGCTATGTCAAATGAAATTAGACAACGTTTCTTCCCCCCACCACGTTCGCAGCCGAAGCCAAACCAAAAGATTGCTCCATCAAAACTGAAACCACCGTCAACAACAGACATTATACCCTTTAGTTTCCCAACTTCAACTTCTTTCCATGACCTTGTGCTTGCTGAAAACACTTGCACTAAATAAACCAGATCATCAGCCAGCCTAGAAATAGAGAGTCTCACTATCTTATAATCATTAACAATTGGACTGAAACCAAATCCTACATAGAAAGTCCCATTACGACCATTACGATCAATCTTAGGAACTTTGGGCACCTGGAACACCTCTCTAGTTGCTGGATTCCACAAAATAAAAGAAGATACATACAAGAGACAGAGCAAGCCATTACTGGAGCCGATAGTGCAGCTAGGCACTGAGGAAGGTGGATTCTGATATTCAAGGACTTGCATATCACGATTAATCAAACATAACACTGAGGAAGGTGGAGTCTGATATTCAAGGACTTCCATATCACGATTGATCAAACATAAGTACTCAGGAGTACATTTACAGCCCGGGTTATTGAAAAGAAGAACGGATTTTTGCTGAGTGGAATGGCGGACGTGTTCTGCGATAAAATATGGGGTTTTGAATAGATTCTTCCAATCTTTGGATACACATTGAAATCGGATTAGGGATTTCACGGGAAGTTGTTTGAGAATATTTGAGACAATTTCTTGAGGAAGATATGGTGCGTTGCTATCAATTACCATCGACTGATAAAAAGAAGAATTTCACAGATTAAAGGTTTTGCAATCAATAGGGAATAAGAAATTTATGTAAACAATAGGGATCGTAAGACACAGACCTGTTCAAGAGAAACAGCCGGCTCGTTCGCCGCCGTTGTCCTTCGCCGTTCTTGTCCTCCACCGTGCTCGTTCGATGTGGTGTCTTCGGCTTGCGGGAGCGCCGAGGAATGGATGGCGCCATAAAGTTTTGAGGCAGATGGTCGAATTAGCGTTTGAGGAATTGAGGACTGAGGCATCTGAATTAGGTTTGATCTTAGGGTACGTTAATTTTAAATTTATAAATAATCTATCCTTTTTTTTTAATCATAAATAATCTACAAGCTTTAAAAATATGAAAAGATATGGTGCATATTTGGTATAACTTTTAGGGGATAATCGGGTTTATTTACTATTTCAATCGGGCTTATGAGTTTTTTTTTTTTTTTTTTTTGGATGAAAAATTTTCCGGCTTATGGCTTATGGGGTAAAAACAACATATTTAAAAAGCCAGTTTTCTTAGCTTATAGAGTAAAAACTCTTTATTTGAACTTGATTTATGAAGTAAAAACTTTTTATGCAACCACCAATCCAAACATAAATCACATTTCACAATCTGACTTTTACATAAGTCATTTTTTTCACTTGGTATCCCAATCAAGCCATAATGGTGTTTCCAATTTTTATATTCATAATATCATAAAAGTATTGGACAAAACATATTTTTTTCTAAAAAGTAACCCATCACCGGCGCTGATTATGTCAAGGACTCATCCCACTAGTGCAATAGTTTTCTCAAGCAAAGTTTTGATGGGGATAAACTCTAACTCTAAAGCTCATGATTCTCTTGTTCAAGCATCGCCGTCTACCGTGGAAACCCAGCGCATTCACTCTACAAAGTATTGTTTTTCTTTTCCCCTCGTTTTCGTCTTAGTTATTTTTTGAATTATTAAATTTGGTCATTGATAAAACTTTATATATGTATATGGGTTTCGTTGCTAGTTCTCATAAATATTGGATTGAAGTTTCAACTAGGAGTTGGTTTCGTTTTACATTGAATAAAACCCAATTTAATAATCGGGTGGTTTAGTGAATAACTGTCAAGTTGCAGAGTTTAAACAAATGCAAGCACACCATGAAATTGTAACTAGATCCTGAATTCAGATAACTATAGCCTGATTAGCTTCCACTTGAATTTGTGGCTCAGTAAAGAGCTGGGCCATCATTAAAGAAGATATCGTGAGAGAGAAGCTTTTAACCCGCTGCTAGGGTTTCGAATCACGACTGAACTGAAGACCCCGCCGCCCACTGCGATGGGGAATATGAGTGTCCCCTCCGGCCATGTACTACGGGGAGGGGAAAGTGATGGGAAGATGGAGGAAGACCGGGAGGATGGATCGAAGTGAAAGAGGAAAGTCTGATTCGATACGGCCAATTTCACGGGAAGTGAGTCGCGGCCTGTATGCGATGAAAAATGGATGCAACCGGAGGAAAAAGTGGCGTCGCCGAAGTCTTATAGGGAATCATTGCTACAGAATGTCAATCCTAGGGAATGCTGGTGGGAATGGTCGAAGTGTGAAGATGAGGAAGCAACTGAAGATTATGGAGTAGGAACGGATTTTGCTACGGTCCTAAACCCGTCCGATGGAATAGCCGTTGATGTGTCGAACCCACTGTGTCCTAAGTTCAACTTAGAGGAGAAGGAGAAGGAGAGGCCGATGAAGCCTTTACGAAAATGTTGGTGGTGAAGGCATTAGGCGGATGACTCCTACGGCTTCATGGTTAAAAAATTAAGACAAATCTGGGAGCGAAAAGGTAATATAGATGTATTCGATCTCCAGAATAATTTCTATTTGGTGAGTTTTCAACATGCCGATGACTACATGGAAGCACTAACCGGTGGGCCTTGGGTCATAAACGATGCTTATCTGAACGTGTCTCGCTGGCGCCCGGATTAGAGATATGAGAAAACGTTACTGTATAGATATAGTGGTTATTCTTGAACCAAGAATCAGCGGGACTCGAGCAAATAAGACAATTAGAGGTTGGGGTTTTAAGAACTCAAGAAGAGTAGAGGCAGATGGATTCTCAGGAGGCATTTGGATATTATGGGAAAGAGAGGACCTGATGGTGAACATTGTAAAGACAAGGGATCAGTTTATGCACTGTAAAGTAGGTTTGGGAAAGGAAATTATGTGGTTTACAGCCGTCTATGCCGCCCAAACGAACAAAAAAGGCACAGCTCGGGAATTACTTCAAGAAATTGCGATACCACCTCGATCCGTGGCTCATTGGTGGGGATTTTAATAACATTAAATCCTATTGGAGCAAAAAGGGGGTAGAAGATCTAATGAGGCAAGGTGTAAGAGATTCAATGAGTGGATCCAAAGATGCAAACTTATTGATATTGAGGCTAGTGGCCCTTTCTTCACTTGGAAGGGACCAAAATGGGAGGGGTTGGAGCGAGTTTTCAAAAAATTGGACAGATGCTTATGCAACACTCAGTGGCAGGAAACTTTTACAAATGCGGAGGTGCGAGTGGTTCCAAGATTGGGGTCGATCACCATCCAATGGTAGTCATGCTAGAAGAAGAAAGGAAGGGATTTCAAGTAAGACCATTTAGATTCCAAGCTGCCTGGTTAATGCATGAACAGTTTGGAGATTTCCTAAGTAACAGCTGGTCGAGGGAGATGGAAGCACATATGAACCTGGCAACATTACAGTAGGATTTGATTAAGTGGAATAAAGAGGTGTTTGGAGGCATAGAGGCTCGAAAAAAGAGACTGTTAAACAGGCTGAATGGGGTTCAGAAAAATATAGAAAGAAGAAGCAATCCTTTCCTTGTAAATCTGGAAAAGGAACTTGAGGAGGACCTTATGAGAACCTTACGACAAGAGGAAGTATTGTGGTTTCAAAAATCAAGAGGAAAGTGGCTTGAGGAGGGAGACCGCAATACTAGGTATTATCACACAAAAACTCTAGTAAGAAGGAGAAGGAATAAGATAAAAATGCTTAAAGATGAGGCTGGACAGTGGGTAGAGGATGAAGAGATTATTGGAAACATGTTTCAGTCATTCTTTGGAAAGTTATTTCATAGCAATGGGGCTAGAGTGGACAGATGCAGAACGTCTCAATGTTAGGGAAGAGTTTCTGAAGAGAAACTGAGAATGGTGGGAAGGGGGTGAAGAATGAAGAAGTGAGACGAGCCTTCTTCCAAATGGGAAGCTTCAAAGCTCCGGGGAATGATGGATACCCGGCGGTATTCTACCGTAAAAATTGGCATATGATAAGTGACTCGGTTGCAATCGATCAAGGATTTATGGAGAAATCCCGAACGTATTAAGGAAGTGAATGAGACCTTACTGGTCTTAATTCTGAAAGTGGACCAACCTGAACTAGTAAGTCAATTTTGACCCATATCATTATGTAATGTGCTGTATAAAGGGCTTTCTAAGGTAATTGTGAATAGGCTAAAGCCCCTTATGGATAAACTAGTGTCACCTTTCCAAGCTAGCTTTGTCCCTAAGCGAAACATTCATGATAACATAATTGTGGCAAAAGAGATGATGCACTCTATGAGGAGAATGCAAGGCAAGAAAGGCTACATGATCCTTAAGGTAGACCTTGAAAAGGCCTATGATAGAATGGAGTGGGCTTTTCTTGGGAGTGTACTGGAGGAAATTGGGTTGAATGAGAAGTTGAGGGAGGTCATAGGGAAATGTGTGAGCTCTTCTTCTTTGAACCTATTATGGAATGGGGGAAAGCGTGGTGTCATTGTTCCTACGAGAGGGCTAAGGCAAGGAGATCCTCTCTCCCCATACCTATTTGTCTTAGGTATGAAGAAGCTAACTCACCTCATTATGGATCAGGTTCACAAAAAGGCATGGAAGCCGCTGAAAATAGGAAGAAATGGAACTTCTATCTCGCATCTCATGTTCGCAGATGACCTCTTATTAGTCTGTGAAGCGAGTGTAGAACAGATTACCACTGTTATGGATGTGCTTGAGAAATTTGGGGTGCATTCAGGCCAAAAAGTCAACATTCAAAAATCTAGTATTTACTTCTCAAATAATGTGAATAGCTGGATGAAAAAAAAGATCTGCACTTTGTCTGGGTTCAAACGCACCGAGGACTTGGGCAAGTATCTAGGGGCATTTATGGGATCGGGAGGTGACCGCAAAAAGAGCTTTCAGCACATCATTGATAGGATGCAGGGCAAATTGAGCAGCTGGAAACAACAAACCCTTTCTTTGGCTGGGAGGCTTACACTGGTCCAGTCAGTAACAAACCAAATGTCAGTTTATCATATGCAACACTGTCAGTTGCCTATTGGGGTCAGAAATAAGATGGAGAAAATCCAAAGAGACTTTATTTGGAGGGATGGGGAAGGAACGAGGAGGATGCATGCGATCAGTTGGGATGTGTTGTGTACAGAAAAAGAATATGGAGGATATGGGCTGAAACGCTTGGAAGTCATGAATGAAGCGCTACTAGGAAGAGTTGCATGGAATGTTATTACCAAGCCCTCAAGTATTTGCTCAATGGTACTCACTGGCAAATACAGCAGGAATAAAAACCTGAGGGAGGAAGTCATCGAAGAGAGCGATTCCCGAGTTGTGGAAGTGGATCACGAAAATATGGCCAAAGGTATTGAGGAAGATTAGGCTGGAATGTGGGGGATGGTTCTAAGATTAGCTTCTGGAATGATTGTTGGTTAGACAAAGGAAGGAAGTTGAGTGGTTTGAGATCAGAACCGATACCTGAAATGGAGATGGATCTGAAAGTTGCGGATATGGTCAATGAGTTTGGCCAGTGAAACATGGGAAGAATAGAGGGCCTGGTTGGCGAAGTGGGAAGCAGCTTTATAAGGGCAATCCCGCCACCTAGCGCCCAAAGAGGTAAAGATCGCATGAAATGGAGGTCAGGTCTGGATTGCAACTATAGTACAGCAGACATGTACAGGGAGCTGAGAGGGGTTCAGAATATGGGGGATGGCCAGTGGAGCAAGGTATGGAAGTGGGAGGGACCGAGTAGAGTCCAAGTTTTCTTGTGGATGGCGGCACAAGGAAAGTTATTGACTGGGGAAAGAAGGCATCGTCTGCTGAATGGGGACCCAAAATGTAGCAGGTGTGACACGCTTGTTGAGACGCTTATGCATGTCTTGAGAGACTGCTGGGTGGCAACTGAACTATGGCACTATCTGCATAAGGGTCGAATTGAGAAGGAGTTCATGATGTTAGATGGAAAGGAGTGGTTCATATGGAACTTAAGTAGACCGGACAAGGGCTGGAAATTAGCCTTTGGGGTGGCGTCTTTGGAAGTTATGGCGGTGGAGGAATCGGGTCGGTTTTGAGGAGGGATTCACACTACCAAGCTGTTTGGGGGCAGATGTTCTCTGGTATGTACAAGAGATTAATACTGCTAGAGTGGACCTTGGAAAAAGCGTTGGGAGAAGAATAGAGAAGTATATAAGGTGGATGGCACCAAGTGTGGGGTGGGCCAAACTTAATGTGGATGGTGCTGCCAGAGGTGAGGAGGGGCAGGCAGGGTGTGGTAGTTTGATCAGAGGAAGTAGCGGTGAATGGCTGGGAGGATTCACTCGAAGATTAGGGAGATGCTCAGCCATAATAGCAGAATTATGGGGGGTTCTGACTGGTTTGAAATTGGCATCCAGACTTAAGCTGCACAGAGTCTGTGTAGAATGTGATTCATCCGCAGTGGTGGCGTTACTCAACAGATTGCAGGAGGATGATTCAGTGGATTCCAGTTTGCTGATAGACATAGCTGGAGAATTGAAGAATTTCTCAGAGATTGTTATTATGCATGTGTACAGAGAAGCAAACACCTGTGCGGATGCACTGGCTAACATGAGCTTTGTGCGAGAATGAGATACAAACCTATTTCGCAATCCCCCTTTAGATTTACGTAGTTTTCGTATAGTGATAACATGGGTGCTTTGCTTACCCACGCGTAATGATACACCGACGTAGTCTGAATTTTGGGCATTTGCCCCGTATGAATAAAAAAAAAAAAAAAGAGCTGGGCCATCACCGTTGATTTTTCAACCTTATGGTCTGCATCATATACAACACTGTTATTGTACTGGCTGGAATTAGAATACCAAAATGCATATCTTGTCTTTGTATGAACTTTTAAGTTTACGAACATGCATTTTATTAGAGCTTTACGGGTTAGACCATAAACTGTAATATTCTCTTTGCTGAACAGTTTTGTCCCCCTTTAGAGCTGTAACATTCTCTTTTGTGTAAAACCCTTATTGGTGGTCTCGGTGGCGAAACCGGGAAATTATTTTAGTCCGGGCCAAAAAATAAACATATTGAACTATTTACTAAATAAAATCGCATAACATTAAAACTACAAATAAATAATAATCCACAATTAAAAAGCAAAAGATAACCTAGTAAATAAAAATTTTGTGACATTTAGAAGGAGATTTATTAGAAGGTGCATCACTTTCGAAATTATTTTCTTAGAAATATCACTTTTTGAAGTTATTTTCTTCTTAAAGAAGACATTTATGCTTTTCTCGTTTATCTTTACTCATTTTTTTCAACCTACAAAAAGTTTGGTGAATATATATTGATGTCAATGTTAATTACTATCTTGTGTCACTAAACATTAATTCTAATTCTTATAGTACTATTCAATCCACAAAACTAACACTTAAATACGCATCCCTATTATCTCAAAACAAAATAATTGAAGAAAATAAAAGAAATATAATATGAACCCAAAAAATATTTTTTAAAAAAACATACAAACCTGGTTCAATTTCAAATAAGCAAATAATCTATTATAATCTATTTTTTTGAAGAGAAATTCATTATAAAATCATAAGACAACCAAATAATAAATCCAAACCAATTAAAATTAGCCATTGATCATCCTCTATATATATATAGTCATCTATTGTCAAAATTCAAGATTTTTCAGAAATCATAATCCCAAACTTTTCACTAATCAACACAATATTACCCTCATTAGAAAGATAAAAATACGTAGAATAACTTTCATAAAAGGAGTGAGGTGAAAAGAAGTGATTTTGAGTACCTATTTGGTCCTTAAAATGAAGATGAACAACATCATATATAAGATGATACTAATATTTTCAATAGGTATCTCAAACAAAAATTTTACTTTCCTCTTACATCCCAAAAAAAGAGTATAATTATAGAAAAGATAAAAAAAATTAAATAAATTAGTGGCCAAAATCAAATATTATACGATACATATATATTAATACATAAGATACTTGGCCCCAAATAAAAAAGTGGCTCACACCGGGTGGTCTTTTACCCCTTTTTGTTTCCCGATCTCTTCTAGTAGTGGAGTTGTTACTTGTTACTGTTGCGCGTCTTTTGAACTCCTGGTCTAAAATTGTGAATTTTGAATTCAAGATCATAGTCCATGAGTGACTTTTCTGAGCTTTCTAAAATTTTACAGCTTAATCAAGCTTACACCTGAGGAAGAACTCAATTTTAATCAAGCTTACACCGGAGGAAGAACTGATTTTCTTATTTTTGATAGTTTCGACTTCTAGGTTAATACAGACTCTTGTTTTAACATGTTAAATTTAGATTACTTTTTGAAAATCTAGAACATAGCTAGCTGAAGTTAGTCAGTGGTGGGCCTCATGACCCTTCCCAATAAGGGATGTATTTTTAGTTGAGGGGGAGCCATCAGCTTTTTAGCTGAAGTTTTATTACTGTGAACTTTGGGAACATGGTTTGGGTTTACTTGGACTTAAAGACGTTGCATCAGATCTAGTCTACTAATGAAGCTCCATCGCATCTTAATATTTGACTTCTTAAGTGTCTTACACACATGAAATGTCTAATTCATGTTTCTTGAGGATGTTGTGGGTATTACATTACGTGTGTTCTTACTTCTAACTTACCAATTGTTTCACAGATTATGTCTACTTTGCCTGGCAGGAAAGGCAAACGATGGTATATGATGAGCAACACAAACAAAATCCCAAATGGCGCGCTACGAGGACGGATTGGAAAGGAAGAGGATGAAGGTATTTTACCTTTTTCATGTTTAGGGATTTTCATCTTTTAGTATTGCCTTTCTCTCTCTATGCGTTTTTTTTTCGTCTTCTTTATTATTCTATATTCACCACTCTTGAAATTTATGCTGCTTTATTGTCACTTGACTTTTGAGGTATAATACTTCTCAGTTGCTATCGGCAACGATATGTCTTATGCAAGCCTTTTTTGGTCCAAGACTGGGAAGTTTCACGTGTTATATAGGGATATGTAGATAGAATATTGGGGCACCCATCTGTAGAATTATAGAGAGAAAGGAGAAATATAATCTGAATTGCTTGTCTATTCATGTACATAGTATAGGGTATTTATACACAAGAGAGAGAATAAGAGAGTTAATGAGACATAATGACTCATTATGTAGATTGATTCCCTAATTACTATAATCCCGATTGTCTCTATAATATCTTTCCTAATATAATATACTTCCTAATATAATATACTTCCTAAAATATATATTTCCTAAAACATATATTTCCTAACACTCCCCCTCAAGTTGGAGCATAGATATTAATCAAGCCCAACTTGTTACAAAGATATTCAACCCGAGTCCCACTTAAAGCTTTCGTTAGAAGGTCACCCAATTGGTCACTAGATCGCACATGCCCGGTGGACACAAAGTTCTCCTTGATCTTATCGCGTACAAAGTGACAATCAATCTCAATGTGTTTTGTACGTTCATGAAACACGGAGTTGGAGGCTATGTGTAGAGCAGCTTTATTATCACACCACAACTTCGCGGTAACGACGTGGCAAGACCAACCTCCTTCATTAATCGGTGAAGCCACACAATCTCTTGTGTAGATTGAGATATGGCTCTATACTCGCCTTTCGCACTCGACTTTGAAACCACATCTTGCTTCTTACTCTTCCACGATACTAAATTTCCACCAACAAACACACAATATCCCGTGGTGGATCTTCCGGTAGCTCAGACCCCGCATGATCTGCATCACGTAAACACTCAATCTTGTTGTGGCCATGATTCGTATAGAGAATACCACGACCCGGTGAGCCCTTCAAATAATATAAGACATGTTCCAAAGCTTCCCACCGAGCAACGGTTGGTGCAGCCATGAACTCGACTAAGCACACTAACGAAAGGTCACATCGTATGGGTTACCGTAAGATAGTTCAATTTCCCAACTAGCCTACGATATCTCTCGATAGGCAAACGGCTTGATCTTTTCGGATCAACTTTCTTTCATACATCCTCGTAGCTCATCAAACGGTATGCGGTCATCCATGTCCAAGAAGGGATTAGGAATCATGGGAACGCTACTCGGTGCTGCTCCGAGTTTCCCAGTTTCTTTTAACAGATCAAGAACATACTTCCTCTGTGTCAAAAGGATGCCTTTCTTACTTCTCATAACTTCTATCCCAAGAAAGTACTTCAAAGGACCCAAATCCTTTGTTTGGAAATGAGAATTGAGGAAGGCCTTAAGTGATGAGATTCCCAAAGCATTGCTACCCGTAATAACAATATCATCAACATATACCACTAACAAAATCATTCCAAAGATCTCGTGTCACGATAAAACACAATGGTCACACTTACTTTGACTCGCACCAAACTTCTTAACTACGAGCTAAACCCGTCAAACCAAGCACGAGGGCTTTGCTTCAGGCCATACAAAGACTTTTGAAGATGACATACCTTCGCACGCTCCCCTTGAGCAACAAAACCAGGTGGTTGCTCCATGTATACTTCCTCAAGAAGATCTCCATTCAAGAACGCATTCTTAACATCCAACTGATGAAGATCCCAACCATAATTGGTCGCCATAGAAATGAAGAGGCGAACAGAGGGACGCTTTGCCACGAGAGAAGGTTTCCGAATAGTCAACACCATAGGTCCGAGCATAACCCTTGGCAACCAACCCGAGCTTTCAAACGTTCCAAGGAGCCATCCACTTTCGTTTTGATCGTGAACACCCACTTACATCCGATAGCCTTCTTGCCAAGAGGCAAATCAACGAGATTCCAGTGTACCGGCCTTATCAAGGGCCACCATTTCGTCTTCCATCGCAAAGACGCCAACCGGATGGGTCAAGGCTTGTTGGAGGCTAGTGGGAATTGTGAGAGAGTCTAAGGATGCTATGAAGGAACATGATGGAGGAGACAAATGATTATAGGAAACAAAGGAAGAAATAGGATAGGTGCAAGTACGCTTACCTTTACGTAAGGCAATAGGCAAATCATCGGAGGATCAAACACTATGTCGATTCGGTAGAAAGGGAAGGATCGGGAGTATCAAGGATAGCGTGCACCGGTGCCGGGTCGAAGTAGGAGCAAGAAGAACTAATGCCGGATCGTACGTCGAAGCGCCATCGGTGGGTCATGAACTGGTCGACAACATTACTTGCCCTAGCGGGGGCCAAGTCGATGCTTGCACCGCGGGAACCGAACCTTATAGACCAAGAGATCATCGACTATCTAAGTGGCATCTCGTAGAGACAAGAGATGGGGGTGGAGTAGAGACAGAAAAAACGAAGTTGACTCGTGGAACGTGACATCGGGACACAAGGTAACGCCGAAGAGTGGGAGAATAGCACCGATAACCCTTCAACCCTAGAATACCCAAGGAAGACACACCTAAGAGACTTGGGATCAAGTTTGGTAACAATGGGCCGAACATCGCGAACAAAACAGACACAACCAAAGATTTTAGGGTCAACAGGAAACAGGGGTTTGGAAGGAAACAAGGTAGTGTATGGAGTGGCACCATTGAGGACAAAAGGGGACATACGATTAATAAGGAAGCATGCAGTAGACACGGCGTCAGCCCAAAAAGGTTTAGGAACATTCATTTGAAACATGAGAGCCCGAGCGACTTCTAATAAGTGTCGGTTCTTACGTTCTGCAACACCATTTTGAGCCGGTGTATCCGGACGGAGGACGATGAAGCATGCCATCGCTGAAGCATATAGGTTTGAAATTGGGCGTAAAAGTATTCTTTAGCATTGTCACTCCGTAAGGTTTTGACAGACACACCAAACTGAGTTTTGATTTCAAAGACAAAAATTGCAAAAGTGAGAAAACAACTCGAACGAGTTTTCATCAAATAAAGCCAGTGGTACGAGAGAAATCATCGACAAAAGTAACAAAGTACCTAAAACCAGGTTTAGACTCGACAGACATGGACCCCAAACGTCGAATGGACTAAATCAAATGGAGATGCAGCTCGTTTATGAACCCGAGGTGCTAAGTGAACACGATGATGCTTAGCAAACCGACATGACTCACATTCTAAAGAAGACACATTACGGAATTGAGGATACATCCTCTTCAACGAAGACAAAGACACATGACCTAAACGACAATGAATATCAAAGAGGAGGAACCACCAGAGCAAGCAACCGAGCACGGTGCATCGATCCTCAAGAAAGTAATGGCCACCGCATTCATAGCCCCTACCAATAACTCTCTTCGTCGTAAGATCCCGAATCAAACAATGGTCGAAATAAAGTAATGAAACAATTTGATTGGCGCGTAAGCTTACTAGGAGACAAAAATTAAATGTAAGGTCGTGGACATTGAGGACATGGGATAAGGGAACAGACGGGTAGGTTCAACCGTGCAGAGCCAATAACACGAGAATAAGAGCCGTTGGCAATTGTTATACTCGAGGGATTGGCATAAGGCGATACGAGGAAAAAACAAATGGTGGTTACCCGTCATATGATCAAGTAGCACCGAATCGATGATCCACTTCAAGGAAGAAGTAGCAAGACTAGAAGCAAGATTACCCGTACCAAGAGCACCGGAAGAACTAGACGTAGATGCAAAATATCAAGCCGTACTCGTAAGTAGGTTGAGTTCCACAACAAATAATAGGTGAAGTTCCAAACAACAAATATCAAGAGTGAAGAAAAGAAAGACCAATGAACCGTGAAACAACTCAAAGGAAGCCAAATACTAACTCCTTCACCGTAAAAAATCTCACACAACCAAGGGACACCTTGAACCTTTCAAATCACCTTGTCCGGTCCGTTGACCAAACAAAGAACTAGAGCCCAAATACCAACTAAAGGAAAATCGATTGGAAGACGACCAAAAACACAAATCCTAGTAGCCCCACCGGCTACCAAACAGCAAAAAACAAGGCAAAGCAACTCCACCAACCACCAAACAAGAAAACAACGATCACCGGAGGTCAAGCAAGACGAAAAACAAAGAAGAACGCCACAAATACCTCTCGTCAATCCTTAACCGGAGAGACCCACACCACGAAACCGGGAAGATGCCAAGGAAAGCAAGTCGACGCCGGAAAAGTGAGAAAACACCGAGAACTCGCCGAAATTTGACTCACGCGCGGCGCGTGAAAATACGGCCAAATTGTCGACGGCGCGAGGGACCACGCCAGTCGAAACCGATCGACCACCGGAAATGCCGATCGGAGGGAGGAGACACCGTTGGTATGGCGTGTGTATCTAGGAGACACCAAACACGTAAGCCGTATGTTCACTCTCTCTCTCACCGTAACGTGAATCGTAGACAATGCGGCAAATAAAATAAAAAAACAACCTGTTTTGCTCGATGCCATGTAGAATTATAGAGAGAAAGGAGAAATATAATCTGAATTGCTTGTCTATTCATGTACATAGTATAGGGTATTTATACACAAGAGAGAATAAGAGAGTTAATGAGACATAATGACTCATTATGTAGATTGATTCCCTAATTACTATAATCCCGATTGTCTCTATAATATCTTTCCTAATATAATATACTTCCTAATATAATATACTTCCTAAAATATATATTTCCTAAAACATATATTTCCTAACACCATCGATGATTTTAGAATCCTCCAGAGGAAAATACCTCTGGTCAGGCATTTTTCCTCGTTTCAGGAGTACCCTTACTCGTTCAAATTCTGGATCTGTTTCAAAAAAAAAGGAGATGGATTTGGTGATGTAGTTTAGCATCCCACTCTAAAGAAAAGAATTGAGCAACTATCATCTGCAATTGCAAATACAGAAGCACATCATGCACCATTTAGAAACATGCTTTTTTATTGTTCTCCAGTGAGAGGGAAAACAATGGCTACTAGAGAGTTGGTTCGTACATCTGCATGTTATGGTACTTCTCTAGTCATTTTATTTTTCAGTTATTTCACGCTTTTCACTTTGATAATAGATGGGTTGCATAAACAGTGTGGAACATAATACTTGATAGTTTTGGTTAAATTTTATGGTTTATATTGTAACAATAATTGGAAATATTAATTGATGCTATTATAGGATATAAGCAATTTTTTTTCTTATTTTTCAAATTTATATATTCTATTTGTCAATTGTGTACACACTATGCTGGGGTTATAACCAAGTCATTCAAATTTACCTTACATTTTGGGTTAGTGGTCTGTTTAATTTTTTCTGGGTATTAATTGTGAATTACTGAACCTAAATGTTCATGCAGTGACTAGACAATGCATTGATGACTGGAGGAGATGTTGCTCCATTGGGATTGTAGGCTGTTACAAGGATTGTTTGATTGGGCTAAGAAATCTTAAAAAGGGTTTTTACTTTTCATTGATGAAGCTGATGCATATCTGTGCCAGTGCAGCAATGTTTTTAACTCATTCATCTTGAATGTGTTTCTGTCAATTTTTTTCTGTGTTGCTCTTCTCCTAAAACCCAATATGTTTTATCAGTGTCAATTGTGAACACGTTTTTTTGGGCCAGCAATATTTTCTGTGTTGCTTGAATCTTCCTTATAATCAATGAAGCCATCAAACTTATTTTCGCAGGTATTGCCCATTGTGCCCAAACATTGACTGGTTTGCTCCATAGAGCTATGCTTCCCATTTCCCACCGTTTGTCGATTCAAAACCATAACTTGGTATCCGTTGGGATCTTCATTCTTTATAGTATTTTCACTTGGTGATGCATTGTGACATCATAAGGAATGCCTCCTTCAATGATATATGATCTAGGAAGAATTGCTCTTATCTATTGCATGCAATGGAATCAAGAAACTTTGAATTAAATTTGGTTGATGTCCTAATTTCCCAGCATATATTTTGTCATTATTGTCTGGATTACATGGATGCTACATAATGAAAAGCGAAAGATTTGAGTCTAAATTAGTGCAAGTTGAGTTGTTGATTGCATTAGATGAACTATGCAGGCAGAACAAGACTGGTATGAGTTATTTTTCTTATTTTATTCTTAGAATCTCATCTCCACCCTCATATATATATATATATAAAAGAATGATTCAAATTTAATATTTTCTAAAGATATATTATTTTATTTTATAATTTAATTTTTTAAAATTTTATTTGTTTGTAGTTATGATTGTGTAAATCAAATTTTAACCTTTTAAATTTATTTATTCATGTTAAACTTTATATATTTATAGATGAACTACTTTAAAAAAAAAAAAAAAAAATCTAAAGGTTGAAATGTGATTCTTAGAAGAAAATGAGATAAATGATTTTTCCCCTCCAAGATACAGGATTTTGAGAGAACCTAGCCATATTTTTCCACATCTTTTTATTCTCTTTGGTGCAAGTTTTTATTTAGAGTACGAAGAAAAACATACGTAGTTTCAATCCAAGGCCATAGAACAATCAAAACCAGCATATTTTTTTCTTGAAAGAAAAACAACTGTAAAATATAGTTTATAAAAAAAGGGTCTTCATCCTATCAAAATACACAGAATATCTAACGAATGTCACACATTTGCAAAAGCGTTGGAAAAAATGATTCTTGATGAGCAAAATGCCTTGTGAATTGATGAAAAATGACATATTGAAAAGAAACCATTGCACAAGTATTGGAATTTGACAAGGGATATGACGCGAATCCTTTGGAAATGTCTGAAACAATTTGACAGAGACTTTGTATCGTGAACTTCCCTAACCAAAATTCCTAGCAAATATTGTTTCAACGACAAAAGATCAAAAGAACACATACCATCTTGCAAGATGCCAAACTACTTTCATAAAACAATATATTTAAAATCAAGGCATACTATGCTCAGATTTCCCATACTCTCAAAGCTAAATTACTAAAAGAAAACTCAGCAGCCAAAGATTATAACTAGGTCAAACCTTGAATAAAAGGTATGGTATTTTATCTATATATATATATATATATATACATATAATATGAATTCAACGTAATAACAAGCATTTAGGACGAAGAAGTTTCAATGTGGACTTTGCCAGCTGATACAAAGCTTTCTGCATAATTCCAAATCACTGCAAGTTTAATGGGATATTTGTCGATGGCCAACATCTTCAATTCGTTAGTGTAGCGATTCAGGATCAGATATAATTTGAGTCCGATACATCTGCCTTGCTTATTCATGAAAATATATAGATTACAAGGTAGTGCAATCTGTTGTAACAAATTTAGGAATTCTAAGAAATTCAAAATTCAAAACATAGAATCTAATCTAACGTAATCCTAGATTATCTCACTAATCTAACTTCCTCCTATACTTTCTAACTAATAATAAAATAATACTATTCACAAAATCATACAATTACCACACTCCCCCTCAAGTTGGATCATAGATACTCATCATGTCCAACTTGCATACAAAACCTTCAAATATGTCCTGCGGGTAGACCTTTTGTGAGTATATCTGCAAGCTGTAATTTTGTAGGTATATAGGAGAGACAAATAATTCCATCCTCAACCTTTTCCCTCATAAAGTGGCGATCAACATCAACATGCTTAGTTCTACTGTGTTGTATTGGATTCAATGCCATGCTTAAGGCTGCCTTATTATCACAGTAAAGTTTTAATGGAGATTCTATCTTGGTATAGGTCTCGTCAACACCCTTTTTATCCATATTCCTTCCTTGAGGCCTTCAAATAGTGATCTTAATTCGATTCTCGCACTACTTGTGGATACCACTCGTTGCTTGTGACTCGCCACGTTACTAGATTTCCCCATACAAAAGTGCAATAGCCGAAGTAGACCCGCCGTTCTCTTGGTCTCCCCGCCTAATCTGCATCAATGTATATCTCAATAGTCCTCAGATTAGTTTTTCTAAAGGAGAGACCTCGGCCAAGAGTTCCTTTGAGGTATTTCAAGATTTTATATGCTGCATTCAAGTGTTTCTGCTTTGGCGAGTGCATGTGTTGACTTGCAGTACTTACTACAAAGGCAATGTCAGGTCATGTGTGAGAAAGATAGATAAGCTTCCCGACCAATCTCCGGTAGTGCCCTATGTCCGCCGGTTTTTCTTCCTCTTCTTGTTTCTCTTTCTCTCGCCACCTCTTGTTCGGTTGTCTACTGCTCTACTTGTTTCTTCTTCTTTTTGACACTAATGGGAGTCTTGCTCAGCTTACACCCAAGCCTTCCAGCTTTCCTTTAGTAGATCAAGGACATATTTCCTTTGTGAAATGTGAATTCCTTCTTTTGACCTAGCCACTTCCATTCCTAGGAAGTATTTCAAGCTACCCAGTGTCTTTGACTTCAAACTCCTTGTTTAGCGCCGCTTGATTCGATCATTTCTTGAGGATTGTTCCCCTGTAAGTATTATGTCATCCACATATACTCTTAGGATAGTAATCATACCCGCATGGTTCATAGTGAACATAGTGTGATCGTAGAGGCATTGGTTATATCCTTCACCTTTAGAACTTGTGAGAATCACAAACCAAGCTCTAGAGACCGCTTCAACCCGTAAATGGACTTGTTCAGCTTGCATACCTATTTGTCGTGACCATTCTCAAAACCAAGTGAAAGTGTCATATAAACTTCTTCTTTTAGATCCCCATTTAGAAAAGCGTTTTTGATGTCTAGTCATTGTAAAGGCCACGAGATTAACAAAGAATAAATAAGGATTCGACTTTGTTGAGCTTTGCTACAGGGCAAAGGTTTCATTGTAGTCCAAGCCATAAGTTTGTGTAAAACCCTTGGCAACTAGTCCGGCTTTGTACTTGTTCAAAGTACCATCGATTGTACTTGGGGGTAAATACCCACTTACACCCTACTACCTTTTTACCTTGGGGTAAGTCAGTGACATTCCAAGTTTGATTTTTCTCAAGAGCATTCATCTCATCTAATACAGCATCTTTCCATTTAGGAATTTCAAGTGCCTCATGTACATTTGTGGGAATCAACCCGATCAAGGTTAGTGACAAAATGACAATATTTCTGAGAGATTACCATATGACATGTAGTCTTGAATAGGATGTTGAGTACGTAAACGTGTCTTCTTTCTCAATGCAATAGGCATGTTTAGGTCCTTGTTGGCGTCGAGTCTCTCTCGGTTGGGAGAGTGGTTGAGCCTCAGGCATAATGGACTCTACTACCTTTTTATTCCTCCTAGAGTAAACCTTGTCATAATATTTGTCTCCCCCTGTTTGTGATGGCATGGTGAGTGAATCAGGTGTGATGGATATGATCACAGGATAGGAAGGTGGTATAGGTTCGTGTATAGTAGGCCGAGAGTCACTCCACCTCTCCCCGACTCGAAGGGTGTGGATAGAAAGGTATGGCTTCAAAGAAATGTGACATCACTACCGACAAAGATTCGTTAGGATTTGGGGTCATAACAATGGTAACCTTTTTGGCAATTGGAATAGCCAAGAAAGATGCAAGGAAGGGACCTAGGGTCAAATTTGGAAGGAGGATGATGAATATGGACATATACAAGACATCCAAAGACACTGAGAGGAAGAGAGTGATCAAGGTGGGAAATCACATGAGTCTCACGAGTTTATCAAGAGGGGACATATGGGAAAGGACACGAGTAGGTAGTCGATTGATAAGGTGAGTGGCAGTAAGGATTGCATCTCCCCAAAAATACTTGGAAACATTGCAGGTGTACATAAGAGCACGGGCAATGTCAAGAAGATGGCGATTTTTACGTTCGGCAACGCCATTTTGCTAGGTGTGTTAGGACAACTACTCTTATGAATGATTCCGTGAGACTTTTGAAAGTGGCTGAAGGTATGATTGAAATATTTGTGATTCTTATGTCGATGCCAAGGATTTATCCCAACTATTTAATCTTCGTCGTTGCATCTGGAAGACATCTCAGGGCTCTCGGTGCATTGTTGAATTCTGGTTTGAACTTGAAATTCCTGAATGGAAAGATGCTGTATTAGATGAGATGAATGCTCTTGAGAAAAATCAAACTTAGAATGTCACCGACTTACCCCAAGGTAAAAAGGCGAGGGTGTAAGTGGGTATTTACCCCCAAGTACAATGCTGATGGTACTTTGAACAAGTACAAAACCAGACTAGTTGCCAAGGGTTTTACACAAACTTATGGCTTGGACTACAATGAAACCTTTGCCTCTATAGCAAAGCTCAACACAGTCAGAATCCTTATTTCCGTTTTCCACGTCCACCGATAGACAGCAAAACAGCCCGTGCCCAGTCATAATAATTGTGAAAATATAATTTTTCCGACACCAATTGGTTATCGGAAGAGTGGAGAAGATTATCACTGGGCTTGGGAGGTGGTGGTGTATCATTTGGTGATGCCATGTGGACCAAACAAGAATAATTGGTGCTTCAAATTACAATGGGCCCAAAGAAAAAAAAAAAACAAACAAACAGCCAGACCAAAAACGTGAAGCACATGTCGAAAAAACAAGCCAAATACCACCAAACCAAGTGACAAGTTGGGCTCAGGAAGACCAAAGAATACTCGATAAAAAAACACTGCGTGCGACTGAATGAACTAAACTGAAGACCTGCTGATTACAGGAACAGCAAACAACAAATTCCAGGAAAACGTCGGACGACTGAACAGAGTTGAATGTGTCGATCGACTGAGTTGAAGGGTTGACGCCGGTCAACAAGGAACAGACCAGGTCGAGAATGATGGAACTCTGATAGTCAAGGTTGCAGAGACGATACTGTACTGGGATTGTCAAGCTTGAGACTTTGATGACGGACGAGTTCTGGGTGATGGTTGAAAATGAAACCAGATAGCTCAGCAATAACACACTGAGATCGTGAACCTGAGATGATGAGACTGACGCCTTGACAGAACCTCGAGATGAAGACAGACGAACTCTGAAAGGACGTCGTTGATCGAGACGGCTTGAACAGCTACGAAACTGACTATGAAGGAGATGGTGTCGGAGACGGAGACGCACCAGGGGACGAGTTCTGGTCGAAAGCAACAAACGCGACTGGACCAGAAGACGCCAAGACCGAAGGTGCACCGTCGATGAGGCCGGAGGAGAACGTTACGGTGGGTAATGCTCGGGAGTGACGGGCGGATGAGTGAGACACACCGTCGGACAAGTCTGGAGGAGAACGTTGCAGTGGGTAACGTTCAGGATCGAACTCAATGTGGAAGCTGAGGATGCTACAGTGTTAGCTCTGATACCATGTAGCGATTCAGGATCAACTATAATTTGAGTCTGATACATCTGCCTTGCTTATTCATGAAAATATATAGATTACAAGGTAGTGCAATCGTTGTAAATGCATTTAGGAATTCTAGGAAATTCAAAATTCAAAACATAGAATCTAACCTAACGTAATCCTAGATTATCTCACTGATCTAACTTCCTCCTATACTTTCTGACTAATAATAAAATAATACTATTCACAAAATCATACAATTATCACAGTTAGTATGTGGAGATTGCACTAAACAAGTTTTTCGTCATCATTGTCCATTATGCCTTTAGCTTCCCTAAAGAATACACGAAATGCATTGTCTTCCAAGACAATTTCATTTCTCCAGATAGCTAGTGCACTTAAGGAAAAGCACATAGCAGAATTAGTAGAAAAGATTCTAATTACAAGTCTTGCAATGAATACAAGGAGAAACAGAAAAAAGTACATGCACCATATTTAATTGTTAAAAGTTACCAATAATAACATAAAGTGTGACCTAATAACTCGAGGCTTAATTACCATTAGGTAAAAGTCTTCTAATGTTGGAGGGCACATGGTTTCAGGTGTTTCCTTGGGGTTGCATAAGATGATGGTTTGTGTGCACTCTTATTGTTTGTTGATTCTATTGACCTCCACCATATTCATAACAACTCCTACGGTTAAAGTAAACATGAATATTTTGAAAAAAATCTAATTTTTACAATAATATATGTTGTTATTTAATGCTTTAATAATATTTCTATTGGATAATAAATCTCAACTATTTAAAGTTCATCCAATAATAAAAGGGTTTAATATTTCTGTTTTACTGCATTTTCTGCCACAGTCATATAAAAGTGAGTGGGACCTACTAATATTTTCTCTCTCTTCTCTTTAAAATGGGACTTACTCACTTTTATATGAGTGTGAAAAAAAAAAAAAATTTCTGCAGTAAAAGCAAAAACATTAAATCTATAATAAAATATAGGAAATGGAGGCATGTGTAGATTACTTTAATTAAAATGAATAATTAAGCGCCCTGATGCAGAAAACATTGCATGGATCACTCTGTGCAATCCAATACATGTCCCACTTTCCTTGCTCCAGACCTGTATTGGAGACACTTGTTGAAACGTCCTATTTTTAATACTCCTCTTATCTTAAACAAAAGAAAACACACCATCTAGCAAGATGCCAAACTACTTACATAAAACAATATATTTAGAATCATGGTATATTAGGACCAGATTTTCCACACAGTTGCAGCCAAATTACAGAGTGTATTCATCCTTAAAAGAAAACTAAACACCCAAAGATTTAGGTCAAACACTGAATAGAACATATGGTATTACATATATGCTTTCACCATATACTTTCGATAACATATCTAAAAGATATCAAGCATCTAAATACAAAATGATCTAAACATATATGAATTCATTACCATTAAAAGTGCCTACATAAAGTAAATCTACAATGAGACAATTAAGACAAAGGATCATTGCTTTTCAGTGTATTTAAACGCATTTGTTTAATGGCTAAACAAAAAGCACTGAAAATTCACATACTCGCAAATAAATTACATGTCAAGGATTTAAGACAGATTATCTAAAATGTTACATATGGATCCATTTCCATTGAAAGTAGGTAAATAAAATAAATAAGCAATGTAATAATAACCAGGATTTAGGATGAAGAAGCTCCAACGTGGATGTTGCAAACTGATACAAAGCTTTCCGTATAATTCCAAACCTAATTCCAAACCTCAGGCATAATGAGATGTTCAGTTGTGGACAACGTCTTGAATTCATTAGCATGGAGATGGCACAAAACAAGCTTTTCTTCATCTTCTTCTTCATCATCATCCACTGTGACCTTGGCACAAAACAAGCTTTTCTTCATCTTATTCAAGGATTTGCATATAACGGTTCATCAAACATAAGTGCCTAGGATTAAATTTACAGCCATTGCACCTGAAAATGAGATAAGGGTTTCGGTGAGGGGAATGGCGCAAGTGTTCTGAGATGAACGATTGGGTTTTGAAGAGATTCTTCCCATCTTTGCAAACACATTGAAATCGGATTAGGGATTTCAGGGGAAGTCGTTTGAGAATATTTGTGATAATTTCTGGAGGAAGATATGGTTCGTTTCTATCTATTACCATCTCCTTCTTCCCGGCGATCGACTGATTAAAAACAATTTCACCGATGAAATGTTTCACAATCAACAGACGAATTACTGAGTCGAAAAGAAACTTGGCACATTTAGGATTATGAATCATAAGAAATTTATATCACCCGCTCCTTGGTGATCGATGTACAGATCGTTTTTTATTTTAAAAGGACAGGGTCATATTTGTGGAAACGGCTTGGATACATCATACATATTTGTGGAAGCTGTTTTGGTGCTATGCGCCTTATTGTTCGCTCCACTTCTATACGCGAAACGGTGCCGTATTTCGCGCAAAACTGTGAGCTTTTCCCTTTTTTTTTTTGAAAAACTATTTTAAATACTGACGGGTAGTTAAGAAATACTAAAAAGATACTTCAAGATACTGACTAATTATAGGATCAAATTTTAGAGTTAGTTTTGGTCCTAATTATAAAAAGCAAGTTTTAGCTTTTGTCAATTTTTTTCCTATAATACCCCTATTTATACTTTCTCAATAATAATTAAAGACAATAATAATTTAATAATACACCTATATATTTTATAAAATAAATAATGTTTGTAACTCATTAATGCCATATATACCTAAATTATACTTTTTTATACAAACTAATTTTGAGCAATTTTTGTCATATTTTTCCCACTAATTAATAAGAGGATCCACTTACAAAATAAATCAATATCAATATATATATAAAATCTCATCCCCAAAGCCAACTCATATATAGCTTATCATTGGCTTCAGACACATTTTACTGTTCATAAGCCGTTTTTTTACCATCGGGCTCCGTGCATGTTCACGGGACGCTGCTCCGCTCCTTTCTTTTGCTTTTTCACTTCTCGAGGGCTCTGGGCCTCCCTCCTTTTTTCCCTTCCCAGATCTTTTCCCTCTCAAATCACAATGCCCGTCTGTCCTCTTCGTCTTTGCCTCAGATTCAAAATTCAAAATTTCGATGATGCTTCTCTCTCAAAATCTCGATCCTCTGGAGCTCCTATTTGACGAAGGGAAGAAGGTCCGAAGAGGATCTAGAGATAAGGGTTTCGCGAAAAGTGTGAGGATGGTGGAAGTAGATAGAATCAGAAATTTTGAATGTCCCCTCCGTCTGTCCCCTTCATCCTATTTTTCGAACTTAATCCGGGAGTATGTGTGGACATCATCATTGTGAAAGTTGATAGAATCAGAGGTTTCCATTACCAGGTATGCTTCAGCTGCTTTTAGAGCATGTTTTTTTTGATTTTTCTGGACTTCTTTGTATATCAATGCTTCAGCGGTGACGATGAACTCTGTTTTCGTTTTTAGGTTGCTTTAATTTTTTTATGCAATTTGCAAGTGGTTCTTCTGAAATCTATGTTTACTTAAAAGGGGTGTGTATTTTGCTGTGATGAGTTGTTCAATACATCTGCAAATACGCTATATATCTAGACTCTTGCAGTTATGTTGGTATGCAAATAAATTGTTTTTCTTAATACTAATTGTATTTTTGGTCTCTGATTTTATAAAAGGGGGATGAACTCTTGCCTAAACTCTGTGAATTTCCTTACGCTGATAGTGAGACCTTGAGTACACTTCTGCAACAAATGAGATGTTGGATATTGTGAGAAGCAGGAAATCTTATGTTAAGAATTCAAGCAAGATTCTTGGTTAGCTTATGAATTGAGTTGTTTGTTGATATTGGTTTAGTTTCTTGGGTGGAAGGTTTTGAATTTTGAAGTGACAGTGAATTCTGGGGTTGCTTACAATTCTGTTTTGTTCACTTTTTTGCCTTGATATAATTATCGCAGTGAACGTTTGAGTGGTCCCTTGAAGAAAATTGACTTGGCCATTTCTGATATTTTGCTTCACAAAACTTGGTCTAATAAGGTTTTCTGATGTTTGGGATATGTCATTGTGCTTAACTGACTATGATAGGCATTCTGGTTTCTTTTTCAAACCTTGCAGGTACAGGTCCTAAATATATGAATCCACTGCATGCTTTTGTGGTATGGACAACTTCATTCACTTATTGACGGGTTTGTTCACTAGATAAAGTAGAGCAATAAATAAAGTTCCTTGGTTGCATAGCAACGAAATAACCTATTTTGTAAGGGAAATATTGTTGCATCCGAACTTATGTAGCAATGGTGAAAAATTGTATTGTGAAAAAGCAATTTTGTTTATTTATGTATGGTGAAAAAAAACCAATGGTTATATTGCAGCCATAATCAAGCAGCTTCTCTGTTTTTTTCCCCCTGAATATTTTATTTATGTATGTAGTTACTATCTAATTGCTGTGTCTTCTGCTGTTCACCGCGCAGGATACATATCATCTGCGGCTGTCACCCTAAATTCGATTGAAATCTTCAGAACTCGTAATTGGCTGAAGGTCTCTCCAACTGTTTATTTCCTTTGCAAAGAGGAGAACAGGACGGTACTGCCTGACGTCAAGAAAGCGCATCTGGTGTATACTTTTAAGGATGAAGAATCATGGCAGGTTCTCATGCTACTTGCTTTTTTCATCCTTTTGTTTCTTTTTATTATTCTATGTGCATTCCTGCAACATTCATGTCTGCTAAATGCTAATAGTCTAATACCTCCAATGCTTCTTCTGCTGAAGAACTATTTCCAATCTTCTACTCTTGATTGCATTGTTCTTTTGTTAGGGTATAAAAGTTTAGGATTTAGCCAAGCAATGAAATGTAGAACAGCTGAACATAATAATATTGGCCTATCTAGAATCACAACGTTTCATGTTTTGCTCTCTCTCTCACTCTCTCACATTCTGCTTGATAGAATATGGGCTGCATAGGATTCTATTAACTTATATTAATCACACTGGATCAAGAGGAAACAATTTTCATAAATTTTTAGCTTTCTATTTGAGAAATAAAATTGTAGTTCAAGAGGCTTAAGAGTTTTTGTAATGTACTGATCCAGAGCTTAGCTGAAGAAAATCAATGTCCAATTTACTGATTTGACTAGCTGATGCTATGCTTGTATGGTTTTTCCAAATCAGAGGCACATCTCTGTTCATTTGCAACTGTGATATCTGTGATTGGAAACCTAGATGGAAAAATACAAATGCAAAGTCATTGTCTTTTTGGCAAACATTCGTAGCTTAATAAATGAACTCAGATCACAGCACATGTATAACTTATTTCCCTTGATTATGGCTGCAATATAACCATTGGTTTTTTTTAATAAAAAAAAATGGCGTGTAACAATTGCAAATTAAGGATCCTTAGTTTGAATAGATATTTTGATATGACATGGTTGATGGGGAGTCCTCAGAGGGGATTGCATGAACTAGCTGTCTTCATTCTTCGTTTTTGGCTTTTTGAACCCTTCCTTCACCCGTATGTTAATTTCAGTCTGCAACTAATTAAACACAATTATATCTGTCTGTCTCTCTTTCTCTCTCATTTTTTTTTATTGAGGTGAGAGATTTGGTTCGTTGCTTAACCTTTCTTATCATTCTGGCCTTTAGTTATCCCAAGGACTCTGATAAAGTTGTGCTTGCAAAACAAACTGGACTTACTCGAAGCCAGGTGCGTTCCATTCTTTATAAACTGGACTAACAAGTTGCCTTCTATCATTGTAGCTTTATAACTATTGGGTTTCTTATTTTGCTGTCGTAAAACTTAAAAAGTCCAGTCCCTTATTTCATGTAAGACAGTGTAGTTTTGATGGCTGAGTTTGCATCAACTTACTGCCCAATGCAATCCATTTTGCCGTATATGTGAAGATAAGTGTACTGTCAAAATTTGCAGAACTGACGTGATGGATTTGTGTTCACATGGTTGATGTGGAGAGTAGTTGAGTCCATTTTGTAATTTGTTTAACCATTGGTTTCCTGCTTTTGTCATTATGTAGGTGTTCTTTTCCTGCTCAACTCTTATGTAAGGGTCCTTTTGTGCAGTACTTTAATTTTGTCCCTTTGTGCATGTGTCTATTGCGTCTTATTTTCAATAGTGCACAGTTATCTAATGGCGCAGATGGTCAATAATTATTCAAAATCCAGAAGTTGCTTTGATTAAAGTCTACATAGGGTGCAGGTCCTAAATATTTGAATCCACTGTGATATACAGAAAAGGCATATGTGGTCTGCTTTTAAGAAAAATCTTGGGGTGTGTATCGGTTTATGGTACTCAACACTAATTGCTCTTAGCTAACTATTTCAGAAAATCATCGAATTGCATTGTTCTTGATGATGATGATCTTGAGCTAATTTGTGAAAACCAGATCTTGGGTATCAATCAGGAAAAATTGGTAAGCATTTGCTCTTTCTTCGTTTTGATTTCTTGCTGTGTGTTTGCAACAAATTTGATGATGTCCTCGCATAGTTAGCGAAGAAGCAATTCGTCATGTTCATGGGAGCTCGTGGGAGTGATATTTTCAGGCAACCTTCTATTTGATGATGTTTATTTTTATTGCTTCTGTGATATGTTCTTCTCATGTTCACTGCAAGACATCTGAAACTCCAATTTATTTTTATGTTGCTAAACAGATGTCTCCTAGAGGATTTGGGGGGTACAAACCTGTTTATTTGTTGGGTTGGCTCAAAATCTGTGGCAAATGTCTCCATGAAATATTTATGATTCCTTAAATGTTGTTTCATCTTTCTGGATGTTGTTATTCTGTACATAAAAAAGGCAGGTCCCGCTACTTCATTTTACACAAATGTTGTGTCATTAAAGTTATTTATGATTTCACTCGACCAAGCTACCTAAAACATGATAGCTTTCATAGTCAACTTTGTAAATGAATTGAAAATCCCTCGGTCTTGCTGATGTTGATATGTTGCTTTTCAATTCAACATGTTCTAGCCATATCATGCTTGCGTCAAGCTGCAATGTGCTTAGTTTTCCCTATTTTACATGCCTAATGAGATGTCCTTTGTTGGTTAGTGTAGAAAAATCTCTAATGACATAACTTTATTACCTGGTCTTTCAAGTTCATATGTTAATACACAAGTATGGGTTGCAATGTAAACCCAAAATTATATCTGTTTGGTCCCAACATTATGAATGAAGAGGCATATCATCACTTTCACCTCTGTATTATAGATGTGACTTTTAAAATATTAGACTATTATTTCTCTATTTTAAAATATTGCTTTTCCTATTAGTTATGCTTCATAGCATATATAAAAGGTTGTGATACATGATTTAAACATATCGACCTACAGCTATCTTATATGTTTTTGCAGGTCAATTATAATTGCCAAGCCTTAGACCTGAAGTTGATGAACGTGGCAACTTTCATTATAAAAACCACACTTGCCAGCTGCAGTTTGGTATTCATCAGATACAATATGATGAGCTCAAACAAAAGTCCCCATCCTTAAACATCATATATACAGTATGTTAATAGCCAACCATGGATTGAAAATGAACCAAGAGATCACTTCCATGCTTACTAAGAGAAGCATGGATTTGTTGAAGATATACGTTCCATATGATGGTTATAGAGGTAGGAGGACAACAACAAATTGTGTATAAAGAGATATTTGTAAACATAAATGCATGATCTTTGATCATAGTTGTGTGTGATGTAGTCTTTGGTTAATGTCCATGTAGTAAGTGTAGTTGTATTTTTATTTTAATGTTAAGGACAATGTTTTTCTTCACTTTCTTTTAGTTGAAACCAATTATTTTTGCGTTGAATTTAATGCTCCCTGTGCAAGGGAGAGTGATTGCTATTATTTATATGCTTTGTCTGATGGTATTTTTTAGAGCCATTTTTTCGGGAAAAATATTAATTATGATTAATATGTGGGAATTTCATCGGGTAAAAAATTAGAAGGCTATATTTAAAGTTGATGTATTTATCTGAATTTAGGTACTCTGAACAACTTATTAGTTAAACAATAAAAAAGGATTGTCAATGTTGGCGTGAATTTAGGTACTCTCAACAACTTATTAGTTAAACGAATGTGAGAGGCAACTTAGCAAAGTCAAAGGATTATGTTGATCGTTCGTAATCTCCATTTCTAAAAGTTGGTAGTTGAAAGGGATTTGTTATATTGTGATGTAATGCTTTTTTGAACTAAAATGTAATTTTTAATTTATTTGAATTAGATTGAAATAACCCCAAATGAAAACAAATGATTAGTTAAGATTTAGAGGAAATGAGATTAATGGAAGTCAAATTATATTAATGCATGCATTATGAAAAATTGAAATTAAACTTAAATAATTGTAATCAATTGCTTATTTTCAAAAGTGATCCATTCTAAAACAAATGTAAACAATTGCTTACTTTCAAAAACATTATACTCGAACAATTAGAATCTATTTACGCATCTTCATCTCTCAAGAACTTACATGAGTTATATTATGTTGCTCTATTGATTTTGTGTAAATTAAGTGAGTCATATTTTAGTTCTCCTTTTTATTCAATAATTGTTTTCTCTCATAATTATATTGAATATAATATGTTTAACTAATGTAAGCATGATGGATTCACTTTAATGAAAAAATAAATTTTTTCTTTAATAACATTCTCTTGCGCAACGCGGGAAATAAAAGCTCGTTTATGTTTAGAAACACATGCATCATACATTCATACCATGTTGTTATCGATCAATAAAGACGATATATGGTGATTTATTTATCCAGTTAACTCAATTTACTAAATTTTGTATAATTGATTATCAAATTTGATTTTTTTTTTTTTTTTTTTATTTTATTAGAAGACGAAGATGTTTAAAGAATGTTCTAAAAAAAACAGTTTGCAGGAGGAGTTAAAATATCAAGCGTTTCCTTAATGTTATTTTAGATTTTAGGTAAGGGTATTTTAGGAAAATACATATAATTAACTAATTTAACTTCCCTTCTTAATCCATCCAAATTAAGTAATTTGCTCCTATAATTAGGACCTAAGGAGTACTTCATAATCTCAAAAAAATATTTTGGGGTACTAACTTATACTAAAAATATATTTGAGGATAATGACCGGTACTAAAAAACACTCTATGATCTTGAAAAATTATTTTAGACTTTTGAAAAAATATCGTGAAGTATATTTTTAGTATTAATTAGTACCTAAAATATTTTTTCAAGATCATGAAGCATTTTTTAAATACTAGTCGATCCTTAAGTATCTTTTTAGTACTAGGCGGCTGTGAAATTCTTTTCAAGATCATAAAGTATTTTTTAGTACTCGGTTAGTATCCCGAAATATTTTTTAAGTACTAGTCAATGTCTGAAATTTTTTTTTTTTTTAAAAGGGGAAAGGTCATAGTTTTGCGCCAAAAACAAAGACAAGAGTTTTGTGCATATGAGCGTAGCGGACGGTAAGGCACATAGGACCAAAGCCGCTTCCCATATTTCTTTTGATGTTTTCCTTTATAGGGGAGGGGTGCTTTTTAGAATTCAAACTTATATTCTCCTCCTTATGATGTGAGACCCCTTAACACCTCAACCAATAAGTAATAAGGAAAATGATAGAATTGATAGAAAATGCATAAAGGCCACTTATATGACGAGGAAAATGATTAAAAATAAATTTTGAAACATGCTCCATCTTACAAATTGGCGTAAAGATAATTTTTTTAAAAAAAAAAAAAATCTCAAATTTGATACATTATTTTAATCCTTAATTGAGAAACAAAAAAAAAAAAAGTGATATATATATATATATATATATATATATTGGTTAGGTATATAACCAGATTTATTGCTTAAAAATTTGAGACAAATAACTCCGGTGTTCCCTCAATATGAAGCCGCAATAATTATTTGGAAATAGTCAAAGCCAATGGTGTAGTTTGAGAAATCTCTTAAAATTAGTTTAAAATAAGAAATATGTAAGAAAATAAACTTTTTTTCCCATATTTATAAGGGGTAAGTAATAGAGAAAAATAATAATGAGAGAAAATATGAAAGAGAATGTAGTATTTACGTCGTTTAAGAACTCTTTTTAAATTAATTAAAAGTAGTAAATATGTCAAAAAATGAATTTTTGTTTTCAAGTATGCCTTAGTTTATAAAACACCAAATAAGAGATAGAAATAAAGTAACGAGGAAAGAAAGTATAAAAGATAATGTAGTATGGAAAAAGATGGGGAGAGAAAATATAACTAATTAGGGATAAAAATGAAAAAAGAAAAAAAAACATAACCCCTCGTCCTTGGGTTCAACTAGCGTGGGGGTCGGACTTCCTCACCTTAAAGGAGGGGTTCGATCCCTGCATTGGTCAAAACGTTGGGGGAGGCATCTTAGGGGTCTAAGAAGCAATGGAAACACTGATAGAGGTGGAGGCATGTGTACTCTCTAGCCAGTATGCCCTATGGACTGGGCTCCAAGCGCCCTGCCCTTGGACTATGGGTGAGCCCAACCCCTTTCCTAAAATTTGTTTATAAAAAAAAAAATGAAAAAAACATACTCCTCTAGTCCTAAATAAAGTAAATCTTCAAGATATTTTTCTTTTTTATGGAGATATAAAAAACTAATTAAATTACTTTACATTTATGGATTTTTGTCTAAAATATTTTGCTTAACATATAAACCAATATACACAACATATGATATAATTAACTAACTTATTTAATTTCATTAGTCTCTAAAAAAAAAAAATCAACGATGTCTTATATTTAAGACCGAAGAGAGTATTAAGTACTGAGACAACTCTAAAAAGGGGGGAAAAAAATCACGGCAAGTCAGGTTTCATACTATAACCAAAAAAAAAAAAAAAAAAAAAAAAAAAAAAAAAAAAGACTGAAGGAGTACAACAACGTCAAAAGCATGTCCAATAGAAAATTTCTTGCAGGGAATTCTATCAAAGCGAACAAAATCCCTTGGATTAGATATAGAACTGTAATCTTAATGCTTTTTCTATTCTTAATTTCTTACAGTTAAAATAAATGTTCATAATTTTTATAATAATATTTTTTCATATTTTTTATCCAATATTTTCATCCTTTCTTGTATACTTATTTGAGATTTTGGGAATAAAGCAATACTAAAAGCCTGGAAAAAACTAAACTGAGGGAGTTATAAGAACCAATACTCAATGTGATGCCCTATACAAATCATTATAAATGGGAAAAGAATTCAAAGAATAACATATTGAATTATTACACTCTAAATTCTTTTTTTTTTAAAAGAAAAAAAAAAGGTCAAACATTCAATGAACGTATGTATTACCTATATGCTTTCATTCAATATAATGATTAAGATATGGGAGCATTGCTTTTCAGTGTATTTAAACTCTTTGATGTAATGGCTAAATAAAAAGTACTGAAAAATCCACAGGTTAGCAAATAAAATTACATATCAATCTTTGAAAGAAAATGGAACATCCAAAGATTATATAAATATCCACATTCATCATTCTAAAACAAAAATGTGAACACAAATTTCCATACTTTAAACCCAGATTCAAATAACTTGCATAAAAATCATATGCGAAAATACACCATATTTAATTGTTACAAGTTACCAATTAGCATATTACATAAATTGGGACCTAACTCGAGGCTTACCATTGGGAAAATCTTCTGATACTAGGGTACATGGTTCCAGGTGTCTCCATTGGTGACTCTATTTTCTTCACATCGCCTCCACCATACTCGTAAGAAAATGTCGTTATTTATCGCTACAATAATATTTATACTGAATATTACTTTGTTTGATCTTTATTATAGAACACCAACTAATAATTCTTAGAAATCAATAAAAACAATTAAGGTCATTAAATTTGTCCTAAAACTTAAGTAATTTCCAATATTACCCTGCGCTAATTGTACTATATCATATGAATTATTATTATCACCCACTACCTTTATTAATCATGGGCATATATATAAAAGAAAATATTTAATACTCTTTGGAAATAAACAATTGTCTTAAAAAAAGAATTAAATACACTTATTAGTTAATGCTTTATAATAAGTTTTACGGACCTGCATAAGGCCCATATTCAATATGCGGCCCAACTGAGGATATATCAAATAAAGGATCTCACCTATAATACAGGAAGATCCCACATTATAGAAAGAGTCTATCAGGCAACAATATAGGAGTATCTCTGATATCTACACAATACTCGCACCTAGGGCAAGAATGAGATATCATACCCACGGTACCCTCTACAAATATAGAGGCTAATTACTAAGGTGCACACGCTCTAGCTCATAACTACTTTACATTCTGCCACACTGTGCGCACACACCACCCCCTATATTCCGTGCACGCACACACCACCCCCTATATTCCGTGCACAATAATCCCAAGCTCCTCTAAGTATCTTCTCTCATTAGGTATTCAAACTAAGCCCATTGGTCCAAGATAAAAGTACCAACCCTTGGCTAGACATCTGTGTTCTACACCAAAACAATAAGGAAAATCTCAACGATTTAAACTTCATCCAATAATAAATATAGGAAATGGAGGCATGTGTAGATTAGATTACTTTAATTGAAACTTTATATATATATATGAGATGGCTAAAAAGCCGACGATAAAAAAAATGAAAATAACAAAAATTACAATGGAGGGAAAACTAATCTCAAACTCTCAAATTCAACTCGAGTTCTTAGATAAACTAGACAAATATTTAAAATGGAAGACTTGGAGATACCCATCATAGCTAGAGAATCTGCAACACCGTTAATCTCCCTCAGAATATGTCTAAGTTGAACCTGCCAATTCCTGCCTATCAGCTCTTTGATTTTCGCCACCAATAAACTACCGTGGTCAAAATTCTCAAGTTGAAGAAGGTTGATAACATCTATAGCATCAGATTCAAGAATCACCCTTCCTAAGTCTAGATCCCAGGCGAGAGACAAGCCTTCCAAGACCCCCCATTCTTTAGTAATCATTGCATCACACATGCCAATCTCTTTTTGTGAAACCAGCAAATCATTCTCCTTTGTCGTCCCTCAACACACCGCCACATCCTGGCTTGGACGTACGTAAGCCCACCGCCCCATCTACATTAATTTTGAACCACCCAACATGAGGCTTCTGCCATAGAGAGAGATGCAGATAACCTGGGAGTGCTGAGGTTGGGAAAGGTTCATTCAGCATAGTGTAATTCTTCCATAATTGTGCAATGACGAATTCTGGGCTGCTGGGTTTAACAAAGTTGTCAACAAAAATTGCTTGATTTCTCCATCCCCATATAGCCTCCAAGTAGCAACGCCAAGGATCAAATGCCAGTGCAATCTGACGTCTTTGCCAAATTTCCCCTTTAAATTCATAGCTATCCAATCCCGCAATCCTACCCGAAAAAATGAGGAAGTATACTGGGATTGAATAAGCTTCAGCCACGTACCTTTGGCGTATAAGCAGTCCCAAAGGATATGGAGTATTTCCTTTATACCATTGTGACAAAACCCAAAAAGAGCTAAAGATTGAGACCAAGTACTCCTCCACTGCTTAGTCGGAAGTTTATTCAAAGAAACCAACCACACAAAAACTCTGATTCTTTCAACTCCACTCCATTTCCAAATTTCATTGAATAATTTGTGCCTCAAATGCAAAGGATTTTGTTCAATAAGTAAGCACTCTGATAGAAAAATTACCATAACTTATAGCTCCCCATATCATAAAATAGTTCCCTGCTACTCTAGGCGGTTAGAACGCAATAAGCCTTTGAATGACAGCTGGATCCACAAAACTTGACAGTTTGTTTAAATCTCATGCTCCTTCCTTCACCCAGTCAGCCAACGGATGAACGTTCTTCTTCCAATGACAAAAGACTAATAACAAGTCTTGTAAAAATGAATTTTGTTACATATGGATTCATTTCCATTGAAAGTAGCTAAATAAAATAAATAAGCAATGTAAAATAACCAGGATTTAGGATGAAGAAGCTCCAATGTGGATGTTGCAAACTGATACAAAGCTTTCTGCATAATTCCAAACCTCAGGCATAATGAGAGGTTCAGTTGTGGCCAACATCTTGAATTCATTAGTATGGAGATGGCACAAAACACGCTTTCTTTCATCTGCTTTATCATAGTCCACTGTGACCTTGGCTTCCCCAAAGTATAAACGAAATGCACCGGATTCCCAAAATATTTCATTTTTCCAAATAGTCGGTGGACTTAATAAGCATGCACAATAGGGGTAGGGGTTGCTTGTATATATTTTAGTCCAATTCCATCTCTCCCCTGAAGCATCTATACACTTCTCCATCACCCACAAATTAAACACCCATAAATCAATAGTGTCTTCAATCATAGTGTTAGAAAGCACAGCCAGTTTGTTCTCATAAGTAGTAAGCCTATTGTCATCTGATACAGCAGAACTAGGAACTGGTATCAATGTGAGAGCTTCCGTTGCTATGTCAAATGAAAGTATACCCATTTCATTTGTCTCCATATCTGTAAGCTCAAACCAAAATATTGCTCCACCAAAAGCAAAACCATACCCATCTTCTGAAAAAGGCTGTATACCCTCTAATTTCCCAACTTCAACTTCTTTCCACGACCTAGTGCTTAATGAAAACACTGTCACTTGATAAACCATATCATCACGCCCCCAACAAACAAAGACTTTCACTATCTTGTAATCATTAACAATTGGACTGAAACCAAATCCTATGTAGGAAACAATCCCAAAACGAGGAAAATTAGGAGATTTAAATTCGGGCACCTGCAAGACCTCTCTAATTGCTGGATTCCACAACATATAGGACTCAGATCTCACGAATTCCATACAGATCAAGCCATTACTGGAACCGACGATCCGGCAGTCACCCATTGAGGAATCTGTGGAAGGTAGAGTCGGATATTCAAGGATTTGCATATAACGATTCATTAAACATAAGTGCCTTGGATTACATTTACAGCCATTGCAATTGAAAATGAGACAAGGGCTTTGGTGAGTGGAATGGCGGAAGTGTTCTGAGATGAACGATTGGGTTTTGAAGAGATTCTTCCAATCTTTGCAAACACATTGAAATCGGATTAGGGATTTCACGGGAAGTCGTTTGAGAATATTTGTGATAATTTCTGAAGGAAGATATGGTTCTTTGCTATCTATTACCATCTCCTTCTTCATGGCGATCTACGGATTAAAAACAATTTCACCGATGAAATGTTTCACAATGAACAGACGAATTACTGAGTCGAAAGGAAACTTACAGCACTTATAGGATTATGAATCATAAGAAATTTATATCACCTGCTCCTTGGTGCTCGATGGGTCATAAGACATAAACCTGGACAGGAGAAACCACCATAGGGTTTGAGACAGATGCCAGATAGTCGAAGAGCGAGTTTTTTTTGTTTTGTTTTGTTTTGTTTTGTTTTTTATTTTATTTTATTTTTTTATCCAAGAAGCGGCCGAGGCACTTAAAATTCTAGGATGCAAAACAAAAACAGAAGGTTAGCTACGTGCTACCTCCTTAACATTTTATATTTTTTCTTTGAAGCTTGGAGGTAATTTGAGCCAAAAAAAAAAAAAAAAAAAAAAAAAAAAAAAAAAAACTTGGAGGTAAAGGTTTCAATAAGTATGTTTTTCAGAATTTGAATTTTTTATTTTTTTACTTATAGTGGTGGGTTCTTTACCACCTCAATCAATAGATGATAGAAAAAAATGATGAAATGGATGAAAATGCATAAAGTCCACTTAAATGAGAGGGAAAATTATTTAAAATTATTTTTGACACATGCTCCATCTTACAAACTGGACTAAAGATAAAGAAAATTCCATCTCCTTAATTGAGACAAAAAAGTGACAATTTATTTATTTATTTATTTATTTTTTTGCTTAGGTATATAACATATTTATTGTTTAAAAAATTGAGACAAATAACTCTATGTTCCTGGGTATGAAGCTGCAATAATTATTTGGAGGTAACGAGAGTCAATTGCATAGTTTAAGAAATCTTTTGAAATTAAGTAAAAATAATAAATATGTTAGAAAATGAACTTTTTTTCAAGTATGTTCTTGTTCATAAGAGAGATAAATAAAATAATAACGAAAGAATGTATGAAAGATAATGCAATAAAGAATAGATAGGGAGGCAAAACATAACTAATTAGGGATAAAAATGAAAAAACATATTAAATACTGAGCTAACCCTAAAAAAGGAAAAAAAAAAAAATCCGGGCAGTTCAAGTTCCATGCTCTAATTTTTTTTTTTTTTTTTATATATATATATATATAAAAAAAGAAAGAAAGAAAGAAAGACTGAAGGAGTACCACGTCAAAAGCATGCCCCATAGAAAATTTCTTGCAGGGAATTCTCTATTAAAGCCAACGAAATCCCTCGGATTAGATACGTAGGCATAGTGCTTTTTCTATTCTTAATTTCTTACAGCTAAAATATATGTTCAAACTTTTTTATAATAATATATTTTCTTACTTCTTCCATCCAATATTTTCATACTTCCTTCTGTACTTATTTGAGATTTTGCGAATAAAAGCAATACTAAAAGTCTGGAAAAATTAAACGGAGGGAGTTATAAGAACCAATACTCAATGTGATGCCCTGTAAAAATCATTATAATAGGAAAATAATTCAAACAATAACATATTGAATCATTACACTCTAATTTTTTTAAAGAAAAAATCTTTTTCTAAACATGAAAATTTGTACGGTTCAAAATTAGGTTAATAGTTTAGATGAAAAATGGAGTGGAGGGAAAAAGAAATGGAGAGAAGCTGATTTAAAGGTGATTAAGAAAGCTATTCTATAACCCTGAAGTACAAACTTGTTGACTCCTACAATAACAAATGAAAACCCCATTTGCCCAAGGGAATTCAATCGGACAAGAAACCCAATTTGAGAATTGAGCCACAATCCATTGGCAACTTGAGAAGTTCTTATTGTATTAGGGCTTGTTTGAGTTGACGTCAGAAAAGTACCTTCAACTTGAGGTTATTATTATAAAATAAAATAAAAGAACTCATCTTTTTTTCCTCGTAGTTCATAAATCACGTTGAAAGTGACTTTTACTACTAATTTAAACAGACATTAATCAACTCATATCCTAATTTGGGGTTGTTGTTATATTATTTGGGCTTAGAATGTTTCTATTTTAAATTATGAGAGATCACATTACATTGATGTCTCGATTGAGCATTGTATCTCAAAGGAATAAGTTGTGCTAATCCAATCTCCCACTCACCCCTAAACTCTCATAACTTAGCTTTAATACCAAACATTAGCTAAGTCTCCATTTTGGTTGGATAAGTCTCCATTTTTTCGTACATGAACTTAGCTAACTCTCCATTTTGGTTAGATATGGTTAAATCCACTTGAATTATCTTGTGATGTTAAGTAATACTTTGAAATTGTAGATTTTCATATAGAATAACAATATAAGACATTACTCACAAAAGAGAAGAAAATTTGGTATCGGACTAGCTTCATTGTTTTTTTCGTATTGTCTCTCATACCAAACCTTAGTAACATGTTGATTCAAATTGGCTCTGGTACCAAACCTTAGGAAGATATCGAACCTTAGGAACCTTTTGATTCAAATTGGCTCTGGTACCAAACCTTAGGAAGATATCGAACCTTAGGAACCTTTTGATTTGTATTAGCTCTAATATCAATCCTTTAATACCAAACTTTAGGATGGTTTGGTATCAAAGCCTGGGCTTCATTGTTATTTGTATTGGCTCTGATACTAAACCTTAATAACTTTTTGATTCATACTTTTTCTAACACCAAACCTTAGGAAGATACCACGAAATAAAAAGCCCAAACAAGAAGGAAAATTGCATTTGCTATAATCATCCAAAAAACTTGAAAATACCTATACTGGGTATGACCCACAAAGGAATTGAAGACATAAGTAATTGTTCCTCTTTATCATCCACAGTTGCTAAGAAAGTTAGGAGTGAGACCAATGGCAGGGATTTTGTTACATGGATCCCTGGTGTAGGAAAACCATTATGGCTCTGACTTTAGCTAATGAAACTGGTTTTCCGTTCTATTAGATATTAGATACATAGGTGGTTTCAGAGTTTCAGCATGTATTCTATGTATTTATGTATTATTGAATTTTTTTTTTTTCTGTAGTAATCTTGATTTTTCCCATGCTTGATCTATATAGCTGCTTGTTAAAGGAAAATTTCAAAGCTGATTTAAATTGACATTATCTAAATATAGTTGATATTTGAAGTGAAATATATGAAGAATTGATGTCGCTGGTGAGATATAATTGCTAATAATGAACCATGCTTATTGGAATAAGTTGAGTCAGGAATAGCAAAAATTCCTGTTGATTGCAACTTTATGACAATTTAAATTTACTGTTGTAGTGGCAAAAAAAATATTGGTGTAGTTTGCAAGGTTGATATTAAGTAACAATTAGGATCTTTCGAACGTGATTAGTGATTACAGGTTGTTATTATTACAGTTGTCCTAACATTGATATGGGTACTTAGGGTTAAGATGAGATTTCTTGGATATGTAATCTTAGGAATTTAAAGTTGTGGATTTTCATATTCTATTTTACTTTTCTTTGTTGTAAAGAACTTAACCTTTTTCATGAAGGCTTCATTACTTTTTTTATTGGCGTTGTGATATGTAAATTGTGAATAAATTGGGTAGGTAGTTAGTTAGGATAGTTGGTTATGAATTAGTTGTTAGGGAAATAGTTAGGTAATTTTGTTATGTTTGTTGGGAATAAAGTCTAAGACTACCCCTATATAAGGAACTAACTAGACTAATTGTATGTATGTGATTGATGATTCATGATGAATGAAGATACACAGTAATGTGATTCTGTGTTTTCTCTCTTCTCCTCTCTCTTTCTCTTTTCAATCTCTGATTTCTTAATTTCTCTACACTCTAGCTACCACTCTAGTACCAAAATTTAACCTTTTGGTTCATATTTGCTCTAATACCAAGCTTTAGGAACCTTTTCATTTATATCGACGCTGATACCAATCTTTAGGAAGGTTGGTATCAAAGCCGGGTTTCATTGCTATTCGTATTGGTTCTAATACATAAGGTTGGTATCAGAGTATGGGCTTCATTGCTATTCATATTGGCTCTACCAAACCTTTAGAAGATACTAAACCGTAGGAAACTTTTGATTCATATTGACTATAATACCAAATCTTTTACAGTGCATAGGTACGTGTATGTGAGCCTTTACTTGTTAAGCAACAATACACTTACATAGCTATGTTATTTTATGACAAAATTATATATATATATATAGGGTAAATCATTTGTGCAGTGACTGCACCTAAGGTTATGTACTGTCAACCAAAGCTACATCATTTAGATTAGTGATGGCGCGCCATAAATAAAAGCTGAACTCCTCTTGTCTTCTTTGCTCGCTCTCTCTATGCCTCTCTCTCAACTGACACTCTCAATAAGAACCACACTCCTCTGCGTATACGTTGCTGGCCGACGATGATGCTACGGATATGCCGCGATTGTGGGAGGAAATATGGAGGTGGGAAGGAGGACCAAATGCTCATATGCGCATGGGATTGTAGCTTTAGGTTCTGCATTAGCCGGCCATGGTTCGTCATGGCCGAGCATTGTGGTGGCCGTGTCAGGGTTGTTGGCAGCTTCGATGAATGCGTTGGAGTAAACTAATATAATAATAAATTTTTATTAGAGAATAAGAACTTTGTTGTGTAATTTCATTCAATTCAAATCAAAAAGGAAAAACTCTCTTTTTCTTTGAATTAATATAGAATCAAATCGGAAAAATATCTATTTTTTATCCCTTTTTTATTTATTAATTTTGATTGTATCAAATCCATTAGACCAAAAGAAAAGTGACCATCTAATGCCCTTTCCTTTACTTTTTTACTTTGATTTTAATTCATTGGATTTTGTAGTTGGTTCCATTCTCATATGTCATAACATAATATCTCCAACGAGAAGAAAAAAGGTATCAAATCGCTCGAAGGGTTCTACATTTTTTTCTCTTTCCTTATTTTAATATAAAATAAAGCTCTATCCTTGTAATTAAGTAATTAAGCCAAGAATGAGCCTTTTGGGTGTAATACAAGAACAACAATGCACGTGCCACAAATATTGATTAAATTCTTCTTCAAAATTGAATTTTTTTTTGTTATTTTTCTGCCATTAAATACTATCTATTACTGCTATTATTGTTATTGTTACTTTTTATTGGACAACTAACGCAATTTTTAAAATAAAAAAAGAAGGGGTTCCAACAAAAAACATCTTCTACAACCACATAAAGTATATTTCTAGATTTCGCATCTAATTAAATTGTAGAAATATGATAATCTACTCGATGAATTCGAGGAAAAAAAATCCGTCGATTCACATTTTATTTGACCCTCGGTTTCTAGTCCGAAGCTAATAATGTATAAAACCCTCATCTTATAAAAATGGAGGAATTCTCTATTGAGTACATCGCGACAAGCAACAAGAAAAGAAGAAAAAAAAAATTATCTAGTACTTGATCTCGCTATTGATTGTGAAATTGCATTGGTGTGTCGAAGAAGGATAGCTATACGATTCAAGTATACTCTAAAGACACCCTTGGTACAATATTGACAATCTAACAAAGAAGGAATTTCAGTAAATTTCTACTTAATGATCTCATCTTTTATGGAATCGATCCCCCTTTGACTTGTACAAGAATATGTGGAGCTCGACATGTCCGGAAGCACAAGAGAACGTTCTTTTGCGATATTATTACCAATATTCGATATTTGGGTTATTCATAGGATTACTATACCCTCCCTATTCATTGCGGGTTGGTTATTTGTCAACACAGGTTTAGCTTACAATGTATTTGGAAGCCCTCGTCCCAACGAGTATTTTACAGAGAGCCGACAAGGAATTCCATTAATAACTGGACATTTTGATCCTTTGCAATGACTCGATGAATTTAGTAGATCTTTTTAGGATGCCCCAACCAATGACCATAGATAGAACCTATCCCATTTTTACAGTATGATGGTTGGTTGTTCACGGACTAGCGGTACCCACCGTTTCTTTTTTGGGTCAATATCGGCAATGCGGTTCATCCAACGATAAATCTAATCCGAATTATAGAGCTACGACAAAATCAAACCCAAACGAACAAAATGTTGAATTGAATCATACCAGTCTCTACTGGGGGTTATTACTCATGTTTGTATTTGCTTTGTTTTATTTTCCAATTATTTCTTCAATTAAGGGAATAATAAATATATATTAGGAATTCTCTTATCCCATTCGAAAGGATATAATTTCATAATTATCTTTGACTTGTTTATGTCTCTAGCATGACTACTTGATGAAATGTGGAGGAAAGTGGGATAAATGGCCGATACTATTGGAAGGATTCCTCTTTGGACAATAGGTACTGTAAATCGTATATTCCTGTGATTGGTTTAATTGGTATTTTCTTTCATGGTTCATATTCGGATTGGGTTCATCCCCGTAGTAATTGGCTGAACTTCATTTTCGAAATGAAAGCGTAAGAACTCAACGGAGACCCCCTCTTTCTTTGATTTGACAAGAGGGGGTCCAGTTGAGTTCTTAATAATCATAAGATCTTTTATTCGTATAAATGACAAAATAGAAAAAAATTTCCGATGTTTTAAAAAACTCCATTTCATTTTTTTTTTTCGATGAAATTTTTGAAAAATGAATTTCATTAATTGATTCAAAACATCTCTTCCTCGATAATATCTGTCAATACTCTCAAAGCAAAGTAAAAATAAAGAAAACAAAAGGAAAACAAAGAAGGAATCGCTTGATTTCCTTTTTCTAGGCGGCACAAACAAAAACAAATATGCAATAAATAAAAAAAAATATTATATGTCATTATGTCATAAAGGTTCTAATAAAAACTCGGAAAAAATCTAAATTAAAAATGGGGGATAGGATTCTTTGACGAACGAGATCAATAGGCATTATTATATGAAAATATTTGGTATATGAAACTATTTTGGAGAATATTTCGACACAAACAAGAAGGGTTCTAGGAAGACAAACAATCCCTCCTAGAATCCCGTTTTTCCAATTTCAATTTATAATGTGCTTAATATTCTCCGTTTATTTATCTTATGTTTAGTATCGAGTTGAATTTTCTTACGAGTCAAATAGAAAAACAAAAACTATTAAAACTCTTAATTGAATATATTTATATTCTATGACATTGAAATCCGAAAACCGTGACATAATTATAGTGCTCCAATTTCTTGGGGGTGAAAAAAAGAAACAAAAAATGGGTAAAGTCAAATAGTCTTCTTCACAATCTACATACTATGACTCACTAGTACTACGGTGAATTCTCTAAATATAGTAAACTCAATATGGTATAAAAAGAATAGAAACAAACAAGGGGCTTTTCATAATCTTTTGATTATACAGAATTACATAATTATCAAAAAAAAAAAAAAAAGATTTCGTTATTTTTACGAACTTAATAATATGTTGATAAATCCGCGGACCTAGAAATTCATTTCAAATAATTGAACCTTCTCAAACTGTTTCTTTTTAAGAACCAAAAAGATTTGGGCCAAAATAACAAATGCCACGAAGAACAAGAGATCTTGGACACGTAATGGATCTCGAAGTACTATTTCCGCATCCCCGACCAAATCCACCCACATTTGGATTACTCGTTAATGGTTGATCAAGTTTGATAGATTCACCCTCTAAAACAAGAGGTTCTAGTCACGGAGGTATAATATCAATCACTTCGCGGCCATCCGATGCATCTACTATAGTTATTTCATATCTCCCCTTTTCTTTTCGTATGATTTTGTTTACTATACTTGCAAAATTGTAGCATTATAAACATTATTATTACTCTTGCTCCCGTCGGGATAAAGCCCCCCTTCCCTTTTTCTCGCCTATGTATATTGGATATTTTAAGAAGTGAACATCTCTCTTAGTAGCGGGATCGGGGAAAGAATAGGAAAGGTTATTTCATTATATTTCGACCGAGGAACAGGGCCTACCATAAGAATATTTTTTTTTTTTTAGTGGGATGATAGCTTTGAAAAGACAGTTACCTATTTTTTTCTTTAATCTTAGGCGAAATACGATCGGGGGAGCCAATTCAAACCCCTCCGATAAAATAAGAACAGCCCCCACATTTAAAGCCCCCTTTTTACCATTAGCAAGAACTTGTTTCACTTGCATATCATAAGGAATTCGAACAAGCGCTTCAAATACGATATCGGGAAGTACCGCTTGTGGAACCTCGATATCCACGGGCTTATTAGCTAAATGGCAATTGGCACATACAATACGGCCGGTTGCTTCTCGCGGATTTTCATAACCCTACTTGTGCAAAAATGGGATATGCATTTGAAATGGGTGCTCGAGTTATTATATATATCATGAGCGATACGGAAATTGATCGAGTAATCTCTTCCTTTATCCAAGAACGATAATTTCTAGTTTGCATGGTCCAATCATTGATCCTGAAAAGTTCTACAATAAAATTAGGTTGGTCATTTGGGTACAGGTTCCTATCCATAATTCTCGCTATGTCTTGAAAGAATTTTAATTTGGAATATAGGAAGAATCCATTTGGATGAGTAGAAAGAAAAAAAAAAAAAAATGTCGTTTTGGGAGTTAAGGGAATTAATAAAGGGTGTTTTTGTGTTTTTGTTTTTGTATTTATTATATGGATTTTACTAAAAGATCATTCATTAATTCTCCTAACCGCAAAACTACGTCGTTTTGAGAGTTCATTAATTCCTCTAACCTCAAAATGACGTAGTTTTGGGGTGACTTGACATAATCTTATGTCAAGTGACATGACAAACTATAACCCCTATATATATATATATATATATATTATCATACATAATTAATTATATATAAATATATATTTTTATGTATCTTTGAATATATATATATATATATATATATAATACATAATTAATTATATATAAATATATATTTTTATATATTTTTGAATATATATAATATTATTAAAAACTAATAATAAATTAAGGAATAATTTTTATATATTTATTATAATTTTTTAAATATTATTTGAAATTAAAAAATTTAAATTTAAATAAATTTCTTTAAAATTATATGTTTTTCAATTTTTGAATTTTTTATTTTTAATAAAATTTAATTAAAACTAATAATTTAATACTATAAATATTTTTTATAACATAAAATTTATTTTTAATATTAATGACATAAAATTTTTATTTTGCAACAGAATTAGCCACAAAAAATTTAGCCACAGAAAAACACTGTGCTATTTCTATAGCAAAGAAAATTTCAAGAAATGGAAAATTTTCCAACAGAATTTTCGTCAGATTTCACGTGAAATTAGTCATAAATTTTTTTTTTGTGTGGCTAATTCTGTTGAAAATTAAGTTTTTTTTGTAGTGTCACCAGCTAGTTTGATGGCTAATTGGTGTAGTTTTCTGTCCAAAAATATTTCATATAATGTTTGTTAAATCAGGTAGTAGGATGACACTTGAAGTCAGCCTGAAATTTTATTAATCCTTGTGATATATAGTGCTGTTGGAAATTTTTTTTTTTTTAAAAAAAACCTTGAAAAAGGTCATCATTTGCAAGAGGGGAAATTATGTTTATTTTTTTTAATGCATAAAGCATGATTTTTCTTACCGTATATAAATTGTAGATAGTTTTCATCTCCTGTTTGTTGTGAACAACATACAAAAGGCATGTATATATATTGACATGACAAACTTAGAAAGATTGTGGCATAAATTCCCCATATAAAGTACCTTTAGGGCCATTTTAAGCTGCTGTTTAAGCTTATGTATAAGTATACAAAGCTGTATGCCATCTGGGAATGTAAATGAGCCTCATTAAAATAATCTAATATGTTGTTTATGTTAGGCAGTACTTATTAAGGTGGATTGAAGGAAACTTTTAGTTTTATCACTCCAAAACTTATGTAAGGTTGCTTGGGTTGATACTCTCATAATGATTTTTTTCCTTTTCTTCTCATAATCCCACCTCCATCCTTATTACAAAAAATATGAATGATTCATATATAATATTTTCTAACGATATATTATAGTATTTTATAATTAATTTTTATAATTTTTTTTGTTTCCAGTTATGAATTATGTAGATTAGATTTTAAACGTTTAAATTTACTGATTCATGTTTAAAATAATATATTTACAAATATGAAATCAGAATCATATATTTTTTTTAATTTAAAAGTTGAGATGTGATTTGAAAAAAAATATATATATACAAATCATCCCCTTTATTTATTTTTATTTTTTTGTTTCAAGACAAAGGATTTTAAGAGAACCCAACCTCCATTTTTCCACATCTTTTTATTCTTGTTGGTGTGAGTTTTTATTTAGAGTACAAAGAAAAACCAGCATATTTTTTACTTGAAAGAAAAAGAACTGTAATTTATAATTTAAAAAAAAAAAAAAAAGGGTCTTCATCCTATCAAAATACACAGAATATCTAACGAATGTCACACATTTGCAAAAGCGTGGGGAAAAATGATTTTTGATGAGCAAAATGGCTTGTGAACTAATGAAAAATGACATATTAAAAAGAAACCGTCGCATAAGTATTAGAATTTGACAAGGGATATGACAATTTGATAGAGACTTTGTATTGTGAACTTCCCTACAAAAATTCCTAGCAGATATTGTTTTAACCACAAAAGATCAAAAGAACACAATATTTTGCAATGCCAAACTACTTTCATAAAAGAATATATTTAAAATCAAGGTACATTTCGCCCTGATTTCCCACACTCTAAGAGCTAAATTATATATCCATCTCCAATGATGGAACTTGGTGGAAAAGTTGGGGGGGGGGGGGGGGGGGGGGGGAATAGTGGTGGGAGGATTGGGGGTTCAATTTTTTTAAAGAAAAGTTTTAAATGCACTAAAATGAAAAGAATAAAAAAAATATTCATGAAATCAAGTCAATTAACTCCATCTACAAGTGTAGTGTAGAATGGGTAAAAGCATAGTAAGGGATACACCACAAAAGTAAATTTTACTGATAAGCTAAAAATTTCAGGTAATTAGAATGAAATATAGAAAAGAATGACAAGATTAACATAAATCATACAAGACCCTATATGGAACAAAGATTGAATTATAAGCACAAAGATATAAAAAGAGGGGAAAATGTAAAAAAACTCTAAACAATATTTTTTTTTTTTTTTTTTTTTTTTTTTTTGGGGGGGGGGGGGGGGGGGGGGGGGGGAAGTTGTATTCACTACTTTGGGGGGCCAAAGTTGTATTATTACCCTAACAAAGGTAAAAAAAAAGTTCCATTAAAAAATTTTAAACAATTTTATTTTTTTTGGGGGCCATCATAACTAAGATCTGTCAGTGTCCATCTCTAAAAGATAATTCAGCAACCAAAGATTATAAATAGGTTTGATGTTATAAATAGGTCCAACCTTGAATAAAATGTATAGTATTTTACACACACACACTTTGAATATCAGACCCAACCAGAGATTCAGGAAGTGGATCTGGTTCAAGAAGAAATGCGGTGCAAAAGAAGGTGTGAGGAAGTCTGGGAGAAAGGGGCGGACTTGATGGAAATTTTTATATTAACATTTTGAATTGTATAATATTTATGAATTTATCTAACTTAATTTTTAGGATGATTGTATCACTAACGAGGATTAACCCCGAAAATTATTAACCTTTAACTAAGTTATTTAATTACATTTTATCAGTACTCATTCGTCCAAACAAATATACATACTCTGTTGCGTTATTACTTGGTGGTGTGACATTAGATATAAAGGGTTTTATAGTTGTTATATATATGTATGTATATATCTGTCTGTGTGTGGCGTGCGCGCGCCACTACAAAAAAACCGGTCATTTGTAGCGGTTAAAAATACACATTAGTAGCGGTTTTAAACGTGACAAATGACATTTGTCGCGGTTACTAAAACCGCCACAAAAACGAAAACAAGGAAATTTGTAGCGGTTAAAAAAACCGCTACTCAACGCACATAAACCGCCACTATATAAGGCTAAGCCGGCAACTAATGAACACATTAGTCGCGGTCAAAAAACCGCTACAAATTTTTCCCGCCATTAAATTTGTCGCTATTAAGGTCGCGGTCAAAAAACCGCTACAAAACATTCGGCCATCACATTTGTCGCGGTCATTAAACCGTGACAAATTTGTTTAAATAATTTTTTGTCGCGGTTATAGAACCGTGACCAATTTCAAGCCATTATTCTTTAAAAAAATTTTGCCGCTTTTTTTATTTGTAGCGGTTTTTAAACCGTGACAAAAGTGTCAAAACAATTTTTTGTCGCGGTGATATCACGTGACCAAATTCCCGCCCTAATTTTTAAATTTCAGATGTCCCTCGTTATTTTCGTTTTTGTAGCGGTGTCATAACCGCGACAAAAAGATGAAATTGAAAAAAAAAATTTACAAAATTTTTTTTGTGATTATAAAATGTTGAATTAATAAACATTTATATTTTTACTAATTATAAATGGATATTAACATTTGATAGAAAACTGTATAAGATGTCTTTAAATGTGTAAAAAGAATGAGAATCAACAATTTATGAGTTAGTTAAATAAAATGAATTTTAAAAAACAAAAATGTGGGAAAGTTGATCAAAGAATAAGTAGGTGAAAGTAGAAAGAAAGTTGAGAATTGACAAAATATACCTGTAAAATAAGAGAAAATAATATCATCGAGGTAGAAGAAAAAACAAATATTTCGAGAATGGCTAGATTTGATGAAGTTTAGAGACACTTACCCCATCCAAACACTTTGCCTCGTTCGGAAAACGTGAAAATATAAGAGAGAAAACGTGAAAATATAAGAGAAGACGAGAGAAAACATATAATTATAGCGGTTGGTGGCGAGGTATTTATTTTGATCTCGGCGCAACATTTTGTAGCGGTTGTTGTGTCGGTTTTTTGTAGCGGTTAGTTTGGTAGCGGTTTTATCTAATTAGTAGCGGTTATTAACCGCTACAAATCAAATTTTGGTAGCGGTTATTGTTATTCTTGTAGCGGTCATGAACCGCTACAAAATAATTTTTTTACATTTTTTTTAAAAATAAAATAAAAGGAAGAGAAGGGATAATTTTTCGTCTCAATTTGCGTCAGCATCCCTACAAAAAAAGTTTGTATAAAAAGTTATGTTTGAGTTGAATTTAGAATAAGACATATATAAAACTTTTGTGAAATCAAAATTTTTATATTTCATATTGCGTCTATTTAAAAACGTCCGAACTATAGGTAAAGTGTCATCGCCGTCAGGGGAAGAAGTTTTCAAAGCGGCGGGCCGGAGCGGCTCACAATCGTAGGCGACGTTCTCACCATCGCCCATGTCATAAAGGTCCGAGGCTTTAGGTGAACCACCATATTCCAATCCTCGTGCCTCTCGTCGGCGACATAATAAACCCGATGGGCCTCGAGGCGAGAATATACGGCTCGTCATCTTCGACCCACCGGTGTGAATAGGGCGAGAGAAATTCACCGATGTGATGCCTAAGTCATCGATCGTGAGTCCCGGGACGTTGTTGTATTCGCCACAAACACTTGAGCAGCGTCACGGAAAATGCCTTGGTAAGTTATCGACCACATCAAGCGGCTTTCCATAATACGGGACGTCACCGAACTGCATGTTCCGTCACTCTCTTGCTCGCATAACTCCTCGTCCCAAACGTGCCATATACACCCGAGTTTTGGGTGAGCAATCCACGATCTCGTGAAACCGTGCAAAACTTGAAGCCATTGACATTGTATGCGTAAATCTTTGGGCGTGGTCAAGCGGGCCGAGTGCGAGAGCTCGAATTCTGGCGAGTGGGGGTTGTGGTCATTCATTATTCTCCTCCTAAACCAACCCCGGAATTCTCTATGGACCTTTCTATCAATTTCGGAGGATGTCTGTGAACGGATCCTCAACTGACGCTTCACATGACTCCTGAATTCCCTACAATTTAAACATGCGATGACGAGCAATAAATGTGCCTATAAAATGTCAGGAAACATATAGGATAACAAATATATCTGTGTGCAATCCTTACTGAAGGTACGGTTCAACTTGAGTGCAATTGATCAAGACATGTCTATGTGCTTGAAACTTCTCAAGTGCCGTGAGTTTGAAGTTCTCACATCCGCCAACTGGTTTACCAACACGAGGGAATAACAACTCTGAAGCTGCTGGCTCTGGGTCTGGCTCAGGACAATCGTCCACACGAGGCGACCGGTTGAATGACGTCTCAATGTCATCAAAGTACCTGGAACAAAAATATAAGACCTCATCCCCAATATAACCTTTTGCTATTGAACCTTCAGGCCACGCCTTATTCCTCACGTAAGATTTCGGTTTCCCAAGGAACCTATAAAGTAATGAGGAAAAATGTCGATACATCAATGGTTAAACATGCGACTAGGAAGTAATATAATGCTGAAGTAATTAATTTTAAAAGAGTACCTCTCAATAGGATACATCCATCGGTAGTGAACCGGGCGAGAAAGCTTTGTTTCGTGAACAAGGTGTCTTGTCGGGTGAACCATGACCGTGAAAAATGAAGGAGGAAAGATCATCTCCAAATGGCACGCGTAAGAATGATTTGTTGCAAGCGGTCGAGCTCCTCCACGATCAACACCTTGGAACACAACTTCCGAAAGAAAGTACAAAGCTCGACCAAAACGATCGACACATCGAGAGGCGATGTATTTTTTATGGCCGGCGGAAGTAAGCTGCTGCATAAGCACATGTGAGTCATGACTCTTCACCCGATAACCTTCCGAGCACGCACGTCCACACATCGTGAAATGTTGCTTGAATACCCGTCGGGAACTTTTGTTTTTCTTCAAAGTGGCGAGGAAGATTTCCTTATTCGGTTTTGTCGGGGTGAATTTTGCCGGTTGAAATCTGTCATGCTCATCCGGCCACGCGCGTCTGCACGAACCCCCATCTCCCATAAATCTTTCCTCGCTTGAAGATGATCTTTTGACTTGCCTGGTTCATTCATAATCGTGTACAACACATTGTCGCACACATTCTTTTCAATGTGCATGACATCCAGACTATGTCGGAGCAAATTATCTTTCCAATACGGAAGAGTGAAGAAGACGCTTATCTTCCGCCATTCTTTGGGTCCGGAACCGAGAAGCCACGACCGTCTTTGTCCGGCCTTTGCTGGATCATCTTTCTTCCCATACTCAAAATCAACATCCACAATCTGCTCTATGATCTCTCGCACCGGATAATATGCGAGGAGGTCCTCTTTTTCTGTTGCCCATTGAAACGGTTGCGTTGCAACCTAAACTGTGCGTACCATCGAGAAACCTCCGGTGACCCATGAAGCACCACTTACGGCCGTGGGGAAGGCGCGAGTCGAGTCAAAATTGCAAGCCGGACACGCAAGGCCGGTATGCACATTCCACCGGATAATGTTCCCGGTCCGGGAAGTCACTTGATAGTCCACATCAACGCCGCACGCAAGTTGAAGAGTGTCTTCTCGTGCGCGTCATACGTCTCGACGCCTACGTTCCACAACTCCACCAACTCCTTGATAAGCGGTTGTAGATACACATCGATGTCATTTCCGGTGCCTTTTTGCCTGGAATGATCATGGACATAATGAAGGAGCTGTTTCATACACATCCAAGGGGGCAAGTTGTAAGGTATCAAAACAAGCGGCCATATACTATAACTTGTGCTAAGATTACCAAACGGATTAAAACCATCGGTGGCCAAAGCAAGACGAACATTTCTAGAGTCCGCTGCGAAATCGGGGAAAGTCGAGTCGAACACTTTCCACGCTTCACCATCACGTGGATGTCCGAGTTTACCATCTTCGTTCTTGTCGGCTTCATGCCACCTCATATGCTCGGTGTCTTGGACGACATAAATAATCTTTGTAATCGAGGTTTTAAAGGAAAGTACACGAGAATCTTTGCGGGTTTCTTCTTCGCTTTTTTCCCTTCGAATCGTCCTGAACCTCGAAGTGTGACACTTCTTACAAGTCTCCCTCCGAGCGTCCTCCCCCCAATAAAGCATGCAGTCGTTGGGGCAGGCATCAATTTTTTCGTAGTTCAATCCCAATTTGTTGATTATCTTCTTGGCCTCGTAGAAGGTTGTGGGAATGTCCACGTCGGGGAAAGCATCTCGTAGTAATTCCAACAACATCGACATCGCCTTATCAGTGATGCCACACATGTACTTGATATGGTACAATTTGATCGAAAGGATAATTTTGAATATTTCGACAACCTTGATACGAGAGGACGATCGCTATCATCCATGAGGCTGAAAAATTCCCGAGCTGCTTCATTCTTGAAGAAAAGCTGGTTCGGGACCCTTCACTTACGTCGTGAAGTTGTCGTCTTGAACACCAAAAGCGTCGCGAAACGACTTCATTAACCGGATCATCTTGATTTATTTGATTTCCTACTTGTGAGGTTTGAGGAAGATGATCCCCATATCCCATACCACGTTTCTCACCATGAACATCCCGAATGTATATGCTTCGAAAAGGCTTAATAAGAAGATGTTCCATAGCACCTTCTCGTGTTTGCCACTTCTTAAACTTGCATCTACAACAAGGACACACGATCTTGCCATTAATGCTAGCGTGAGAGAAGGCGAAATCTATGAAATTTTTCAATCCCGCTAAATATACGGGGAGAAGCTGCGCGGCATCTTGATCCATGACTTATCCATCTGTAGTAAACAAAGCTAGGAAAGCATACAAATGTGGAGACAATGTTTAATTACTATCATCTCGAACTGGAGATGTTTAAATGCAACGAGGGGACAATTTGTAGCGGTTACAAAACCGCGACATCCACCGCAAAAATTTAAATTTGTCGCGGTTCCTTAACCGCGACAAATTGAATAAAAAATCCGCCTTTACCTAGTAGCGGTTTTATAACCGCTACGAATCCGATACCAAATGATGACCGTTATTACATTTTGGCGGTTTTTTTTCTTTGAAATTCAAAATTTGTCGCGGTTATGAAACCGCTACAAATGAGAATCAAATTTGTGGCGGTTCTTCATTGAAACCGCGACTAATATATTTTGTGGCGGTGAAACTCTAAAACCGCTACTAATGTATTAAAATTTAAAGATTTTTAAAATGTAAATTTTAATAAAAATCATATTTTAATAAAATTTACATTTTCATAACATTCCGAAAAAAAAGATAACAAATGTTTAAATTGTAAAAATCTACGAAAAAAAGAAAACAAGTAATTACATTTAATAAAATTGTCATCAAACATCCGGGGCATACAAAATAAGAACTAACTATCGGGAGCCCGATGATCGAGATCTGTCTCGAGGGGTCTCTCTCGGGGGCGGCGCGAGCTCGGCCCGGAGGTAACATCGTCCTCCTCCTCACCAACGGCATGTTCGGAGGGGGCGGGGAGGCGGGGAGCGAAGGGGAATCCTCGAAGATGTTCGGAGGGGGAGGCTCGGGAGACGGAACTGTACGTCGGGCGGCAACTCCGCTCAAGGCCCGGCAATTGACCCGCGCCTTGCTTCGAGTAGCGAACCAACGTTGAGGCTCTCCCGCATGCGCCTAGTCCCGGCCTCATTCCTCGCGATGCTATGGCGGCAACTCGCTCGGCAACTGCGCGGCAACTTTCTCGGCAATCATCGCATCAACCGCCTCGGGTTGTGGCACGCTCGAGCCGGAGGTCCGGCGCCCGGAGGAGGAGGCCTTGCCGTACACCATGCTAGGCTCGGCGCCTAGCCCAAAGCCCCTAACACGGCCGGGATGCTCGACGGGGCCCACACCGGCTTTCAAAGTGGCCGTAGGATCAATAGAACCACCGTGACTCGGGGGGCGCGACGCTCGTATCTCTTCTTTGGCTCCTTCAATCCGGTGCCCGCGCACATATTTCATAAAACATTAATCAAACAATTAAATTAAATTAAGTTAAATTAATTTTTTTTTTAACTTACTATTATCTCCTCTGCTTCCGCAGAGATCGGCGTCCCATCACGGTGTCTATGTGTGCGTGTCCACAACTGCCCATAGTCCGTCTGACGGTTCTCCTCCCGAGCCTTCTCTTGCTAAAAGAATATAAACTTTGTTATTTCTAAAACGAAACAATAATCATTTAACATACGATTAATTTAGCTTTTAATATACCATCTCACTTGTAGGTCACAAAAACGTCTTGGATCCCGACGTGTGATTGACCCTTTGAGCTGCCCTGGATCTGGTGTTCCTCTGCGATAGAGCACGCAAAATAAATGAGTGTTTTGTGCAATTTAGGTACAATAGAAGTGTAGTCAATGTATTTTACTCTAATTAAACCAAATCTATATTTTACTCTATATTTAAATTTTTAAACTACATTCAAACAAAATTAATTAAAACAAATTTTCAACTACATTCAAAACTAAACTATATTAATTAAAAAACGTACCTATCATTGGACTCCTCCTATATTGGACAAAAGCTGCCCATTCATTTGGCTCCACGCCGTGCAGGGGACGTTTGCCATCGGTTGTTGCACGGGCATAGTCCCATCTCCATTCTCATTGTCGTACGGACGACCCCTCCCGGCTTTTCCACGCTTCTCCCATCTTCATCTTGACATACCTCTTCGCGTTGGCTCGCGGTTTAAACTTTTTCTACATTATAAAATAATTAGTAATTAGTAATTAATTAATAATTATTTAAGAAATATATAACGAAATTAGCCACAATTTATACACCTTAAAACTATTAACATGTAAAATTTAATTACACAACATAACTTACCCGCACAATGTCCTCGAATGCCCTATCCTTGTTTTCCTTCGGGACCTTTTTCCAGATCGTGGAAATAGATTGGGAACCATGCCCAATTCCCACCTAACCGTGATGTGTATCGGTTTAACGGTGGCCACCGGTCCCGATCGGGCTGGTCCGTGTCCGTGTTCCGAGGGGACTATCACGCGATAGTTGTCCCCCTCCCGACTTCGACTCGGCGTATGAAGATCCGGCGTCCTCCGGGTGACGTTCCCATGTGGATCTGCATAATTATAACAAAATTGTTATATTGTATTTAAATTTAAATTTTATTTGTTTCCAATAAATTACTTATACTTACCTTCGACATCCACCGCAAATCCGGTGGAACGAGAAACGACGGTCGGGGTTCCCTTGCTCCCGCTCGTTCTCCTCATCGAGAAACCGCTACGCTTCATTTAAGGGAAACTCAATGTCGATGTCCGGATTTTCCTCATTGAGGATGTCCTCAATCGATAGAGTTACGCCTCGACCTCCACCTACGGTCTCATGTAGGGTCTCACGGGCTTGGGATTGGCTGATTTACAAAGAGCTCATCAAACTCATTCCCAACTTTGAGGGGGCTGAAGAGGGTTATCCGGGCGAGGGGCGGGATATTTACTCTAGGAGGCTGAATGGTGATATTTAGAGTCCCACGACCTCTCCTACGGCCCCACTACTACTACCACCCCTGATAAACTTTTTCGGTGGTTCAACTGCCTTTCCTTTTCCTTTATCGGGAGAAACCATGATGTTGAAAGGTAAAAGCGAAAAGAGAGAAGTGAAAAAAAGAGAGTGAACAGTACGCGCGTGAATTTCAAAGGTGAGAAGGTATAATAACCGCTACAATTAGTCGCGGTTATAGCCAAATAACCGTTACAAAATTAATAACCGCGTGATTTATGTAGCGGTTTTATCTAAGACCGCCACTAAAGCCGCGACAAATGTGCCTCGTTAAGGGTGACAATTTGTAGCGATTCTGGCCGTTACCAAATTAATAACCGCGTGATATTTGTAGCGGTTATACAAAGACCGCTACGTCCGCCGCGACAAATGTGCCTCGTTCTATGTGAATATTTGTAGCGGTTAAACAAACCGCTACAAAAGTAAACTTGATAACGGTTATTACCAAAACCGCTACAGATCTTAATATATTTTTTTAAAAAAATTTCCAAACTAATTAGTTTGATTTATCAAAAATCAAACTAATTAGTTTGGATTTTTTCTTTATTATAATCAAAGCATTCTCAATTATTTTCTTTAATTTCGTTAAAAAATTAGGAATGACAAGTCTATTGAAAATTGTCCAACATGCCTGTGAATATTCGGATTCAGTATAGCCACCGATCTCCCAGGAAAAACTCACTGACTCATTTTGATCGAGAGATATTTGCCGAGAGAAAGGTGGCTAGTATTGAACCCAATATTCGATGGCGTGTTAGACATATTTAGAGGAGTAGAAGTCTTCGAGTCAATGAATATCTGAATTTGGATTGTCACATCAAGGAACCTCCTCGACTTGACCGATGAGGGGACAGACAACAAGTTGAGAATGTTCCTTTAGTGATAAAGCCGATTTAGAATATTTTTGAATATTTAAAATTGTTTGTACGGTGGGTTTTTATAGAATAAATTTTGTAGCGGTTATAAGAGAAACCGGTACTAATCTTGAGGTTTTGCCGCGGTCAAGGTGTCTCTTTCTCCTAACCGTGACAAAACTGTGTCGTTTCAAATATTTGTAGCGGTTAGTTTGTCAAAACCGCTACGAAAAATCCGCAACAGACTACGCGCCATAACGCGCCAAGGCTGGCGCCATATTTGTAGCGGTTTGTTTTATTTTCACCGTGACAAAAAGCGAAGCAAAATGGTCAGCATTTGGCGCCAATGCTTCCGATACTAATTTGTGGCGGTTTGGCTTAAAACCGCTACTAATGTTGAAATTTGTAGCGGTTTGAATTAACCGCTACAATATAACCGCGACAAATAACCGTTTTTTTTTGTAGTGCGCCTGTGCACATGCCTTGTCACTTGCATCATATATTTTACATAACATTTATAAAGGATGTCAAGAGTCTAAATACAAAATGAAATATATATATATATATATATATATAAAATAAAAGAAATTCATATCCTTTTCCAGTAATCTCCACACTCCACACAACTGTCCTAAACCCTCACAAGATAAAATAATGATAACAGTTCATTTCAACACACCTCTGGCCAAAACGAAAAAAATTCAACACACCAATATTCAGGTTTATTCTTCAACTATCGGCCTCTTTTTAATCTTCATTATGTAAACAATAAAAAAAGAGATCGGGAAGGGTGCTTTTCCATTGTGAATTAATTGTGGTTATTGGCTGGCAAAAAAAAAAAAATTATGGTTATTGTTACTAATTAAAATGCCAGCTATGTATGAAATTGATAAAGGAAGGACAATATAAATTTCTCAGACAAATCACTCATATTTGATAAGTTTCTTTTTTAATTATTTTTGCCATTAACAGCAGAAAACAAATCGTCGTACACATTTTTTGGGATTAATAAGAATTTGAGATCCTTTTCAAGTAATCTCTACACAACTGTCCCAGACCACTACTAAAAAAATACTAAAATAGCTACGGAATTTGTGATGGAAAAAAATCTGTCACAAATTGCAACGGAATTTGCAATGGAAAATGAAATCTGTCGCAATTTGCAACGGAAAATAAATTCCATCGCAATTTGCAATGGAAAATGAAATCCGTTGCAAAAGTTTGCAAGGGAAAAAGAATTCTGTCGCTATTTGCAACGAACAATTAAACCCTTGCAACAGTTTGCAAGGGAAAAAGAATTCAGTCGCAATTTGCAACGGAAAATTAAATCCCTTGCAACAGTTTGCAAGGGAAAAAGAATTTCGTCGCAATTTGCAACGGAAAATTAAATCCCTTGCAACAGGTTTGCAACGAAAAGAATTCCATCACAATGTGCAACGGACAATTAAATCCCTTGCAAAAAATTGCAACAGAAAAATAATTCCGTCAAAATTTGCAACGGAAAATTAAATCTGCTGCAACTTGTTGCAACGGAAAAATAAATCCGTTGCAAACTTTTGCCACGAAAAAAAGAATTCGACTCACTTTGCAAAGGAAAATGAAGTCCGTTTCAAACATTTGCAACAAAAAAAAAAAAAAAAAAAAAAAAAAAAAAAAAAAAAAAAAATTGGTTGCAATTTGCAACGGAAACTGAAATCCATTGCAAAAGTTTGCAATGGAACAACAATTCCCTCGCAATTTGCAACGGAAAACACAAATCCGTTGCAAAAGTTTGCAACGGGAAAAATACTCCGTCGTAATTTGCAACGGAAAACACATATCCGTTGCAAATGTTGCAACAACAAAAAAAATTCCGTTGCAATTTTTTTAATCTTATGTAACTAATAATTAAATGTTAAATGTTTCATGGACCATCTAAGATTAGCAGTGTATTTAATATATATTGGTATAAAATGTACAATAAATTATGTAATTCATGAACCATACATAATGTAACTAAATATTTTCTTAGATTCTATACATCATCCAAGCCACGTGTAGTCAATGTTACTATAAGAGATAGTATTATTCATGAGTCGGTAACAATATATATAATACCTCTTATGTAAGTGGAGCTATATACCCAAGAGGGGGGGTGAATTGGGTATTTTAAAATTTTTCAGAAAATGCTTTGTTTTAAAGCTATGAAAATAGAGGTAAACAGAGTGAGGGAAGAAGAAGTTGGACACAAGGATTTATACTGGTTCGGTCCAACTCTTGACCTACGTCCAAATCCCCGAAACACTGCGGGATTTTCCACTATCACTCAATTACAATTACACACTCGTACTCGGGATGATCCTCTCCCTAGGACTCACTCCCCCTTACAAGCTATAATTGTAAACAATCGATACACACTCTATACTCAAGAGTTATCCTCTCCCTAGGACTAACTCCCCTTACAAGTTGTACTCGATTACAATCGATACCCACTCGTAAACGAATGATGCTCCTCAACCTAGGACACACTCCCCTTACAAGTTGTACTCGATTTTCCCAATCTCCAAGTCACCCGACTTGAGATTGTTACAATGAATGATATACACAGAAATAAACTCTCTCTAAGAGTAGATATGATAAGCACTTAATGAAGCTCAATGTATCACAAGATACTACACGAGATAAAAAATGAAGAAATAAATATGAGACTTGAATGATTTTCGTCTTCAGCAGGTGTGTCTGTTGGAAAGGCTTGAATGCATCTATATTTATACTCAGAGATCATTAAATGACCGTTGCTTTCCAAATAGATCCGTTGGAGAAGTTCTCCCATTGTTAGGAGGTAGCTTAGGCACTTTCTCTCTCCAATATTCTCTTCAACCAGTGGCCAAGTAATGTGTGTTGACCTTCGCGAATTAATCCATTGGAGATGCAGTTGCTTGTTGTAGAAAACATTCTTAAATGCTTTGCAGACGTGTGCAGGTGGATTAGCCCAAGTTGTGCAACTTTCTGATCAGTGCATTTAATGTTCTCAACCACTTTTTGCTTTTTGCTTTATCACTTCAAAACCATTCTCTAAACCATCTGAAATTCACTAATAAAGTCATTAAACATAGCTAAGAATAGTAGAGAATAATCCTGGAAAGTATTAAGATTAAACAAGAATGATTTGAAGAATCGTGTAAATCAAATTTCAAAATCGGCGATCAAAACTCGAGTTTTGTTCTTCAAAACTTGAGTTTTCAATCAGTGCACAAGACCAAACTCGAGTTTCAAAATCCAAACTCGAGTTTGCTTCTTCCGAGAGCAACATCACGATTTATGCTTCAAACTAGGTTTTCTGATGAAAAACTCAAAACTCGAGTTTTGCCCAAAACTCGAGTTTTGGACTATTGATATGAAAATGTAGTTTTAGTCCAAAACATCAAAACCGGAGGTTTTCATCCAAAACTGGAGGTTTTCAAATCAAGAGAATACTTGATGCTCTCGGGTTGCTCGAAACTCGAGTTTGCCTTCCCAAACTCGAGTTTTCACTTATATCATGAAAACTCTGAAAACCTGTGAACATATCAAAACTGGCGGTTTTGCAATTGTGAAAACTGAGTGCTCTCTGCCAGACCAAAACTCGAGTTTTTCTCCCAAAACTTTAGTTTTCATATGTTCAATGAAAACTTAATGAAAACCTGTGTAAAATGAAAACTGGAGGTTTTGACCCAAAACTGACGGTTTTCATATGTTGTAAATCAGTGCACGAGTAACATATCAAAACTCGAGTTTTGACCCCAAAACTCGAGTTTTGAACTATTTCACAAAATATGAGAAATTCTTTTAATAGTTCAAAACTGCGCGGTGCTCTTTGAAAACTGGAGGTTTTGAGACTTGGAAAATTCAAAGACTCTCGGCCAAACCAAAACTCGAGTTTTGCCCCCAAAACTCGAGTTTTCATGTTTTTCATGAAAACCGAAAACGGCGGTTTTAACGAAAACTGCGGTTTGCTTTGTTCAGATTTTCTCGTAAAACTCAAAACTGGAGTTTTACTTCAAAACTGGAGTTTTCCCTTGACAAAGAAAGTTCTTGATTTGCAAGAGAAAACTTCTCATTTTGTTTACAATTGTTAAAACATCATCAAAACACATATAGAACTAACATCTTATTATATTTATACACGTTAATACATAAGTTAATTAATGCTTGTTTCTATTAATTCATTATTTTTCCTTTTTAACCATTATATATATTCATCGTCACTCAAACAAAATCTCTTCTTTCCACTCTAACATTCATGTTATTGGATTCGCCCTCCACTTCCCATCTCAAGTTCTTAGCTTTTGTCTGAAAATTTGAATGGCAAGCATATAACATTTTATAAAATACTCCCTCCGGTCCTAATTATAAGACATATTTAATCGATTTTGTGGAGATTAAGGAAAGAAGTTAAATTAGTTATTTTTACTCATTTTTCTAAAATGTCCTTATATAAATTTAAAATGACATAAGTAAAAGTGAATTAATAGCTCTTACCACATATCTCTCCAATATCATGTATCTTAAAACACATACATATATCTAAATATGTACACACACATACAAATGCACACACACACACATATATATATATGCATACACAGATATGTGTATGTGTGTATTTACATATGTACATATGCACACACACACATATATGTTGACAAACACACACACAAATATACATATATGTCTACACACACACATATATGTGTATATGTGTCTATATATATATTTGTGTATAGACACACACACACACACACACACACATACATACATACATACATATATGTACACACACACATACACATGTGTGTATGTATCTATATATATTTGTGTGTAGAAACACACATATATACATACATATATATACAGACACACACACACAAACACACACATATATGTGCACGTGTGTGTGTGTCTATATATATTTGTGTGTAGACACACATCTATACATATATAGATACACACACATATATATATATCTAAAAGTTTCATTGATTGGAAGAGTCTACACATCCACACATATATACTCACCAAAAACCAAACACATTTGAGAAAATAAAATAAGGGTGTTTTAGGAAGAAATTGACAAAAATTAGAATGTTGTCTTTTAATTAGGACCAAAATCAACTCCCAAATATTGTCTTATAATTAGGACCGGAGGGAGTAATATTTTATATTTTTCTTAATTGTAGCTGTGTATTTCCGAAATTGAATTTATTTTCATATTTTAATAGTAATTTTGTAGAAAGTTAAATTCAAGCATGATTAGAAATTTGTTAAAAGTGCAGGTCTGAATTTGGATTTGGGTATTTCAAATGAATTTAAATGAGATTCTCCCTATATCTTTCTTTACTTTTTTCTTAAGAAATTGTTTACTATATAAATTGTTTACAAATATATTACCAACAAAAAGAAAAATTATGACCCAAAAAAAAAAAAAAAAGTATCCCCTTCAAACACGCAAGTAAACTACTCCTAATTTTCCTATTGCTTTCCCTCAATCCATACCCCTTTTCTTTCCTTGTCCTTCATGCCTATCACGCGCCTTCCAATTCCATTTCTCTCCCTCCCAATTCCATATTCCATTCAACTTTACAATTTTCTTTTTTTAATTTAATAGGGTAGACATCACTATTAAGATCAAACCCACGGTCTCTAACTTATTAAAGAGTTTTCGAGCCACTAGGCTATAAACTTATTGACAATGAACTATACACTACATATTTCTTGAGTTTAATATGCTTGATGACTTTATTTGAATGTGAATGCACATTAGGTGTTTGATAAAATGTTTGAAGGGAGAAATTAAAGTAAAAATGGATAGTTATACATGATTATTGTAGCATAAATCAAATTTTGGAATTGAGGGAATCTTGAGAAGTCATTTTATTTCTTGAAGAAATAGAATTGGTAGTTTATTAGTATCGGTGCTTCCACTTCTCTTAAGTTCGATTCTCAGTTCCGTCCCTCCCGTTGTGCTGAGTATGTGTATTCTGCCATCGTGGTGACAACGTACGGTTAGTGTCCTTCATTCTTATGCCTTCCTTCGTTTGTCCTCTTATACTCCTTTCCTTGTCCTGGTATGCCTTCCTTCGTGGGTAAGTAACCAAGCGTGAATCGAAGCAATCACCGAAGTTCCAACCGAAGTCACTAGAAATTTCTTCCTCCCTCTATTGGTATGTGCGCCGGTGAATAAGAGGAATGCTGGGGTGATTAAAAAAATCTGATGGGTTTTATCCATTTATTTCATTATTATTATATTATATAAAATATGGATATTATAGTAATTTCATAATGCTGAAACAAAACAAAATATCCCACTTTGCACACAAACCATTTAAACTCAAAAGTCAACAATAAGCAATCACCGAAGTTTCACGATCCATAGAAATTTACAAAACATATGGTTAATTTATTAATCAAAAATTCAATAATTATTATACACACACATATATAGGTCAAAATTTAAATATAAACATTAAATAGAACAAATCTAATTATATTATTAACTTACTTCATTAGTTAATCATTCATTTTTCTCTTTAAGAATTTTTTTAAAATAATTATTGGGTCATTACAGTTTTAATAGATAAAAAGACTAAAATGCCCTTGTTAATAAATAAATTTATATGGCACTGTAATTTGAAATTGGGCTGAAACAAAATAAAGGTATTTGTTTATTATCATTATTATTATCGATAGCAATCAAAATAATGGAAAGAATTAAAGGCAGCAAATAAAACTGAAAGATAATCCTAATATCTTCAATCAAATATATAAATATTTTAATCGAGATATCTTATGATACTAAATAATTTAAGATACTCTAATAAAATATTTTTAAGTTACTCCTAAATCTACCCCATTAATCCACAACTAATATTATGGGAGTAACTAGCTACCAACAACAAATAAATAAATGAAATTATTAATTTAATTTACAAGTATCCTAATTTACTGATCCTAAACTTAATGATCACTCAACAAATCAAAAAGATTACCTGAATAAAATTGGAAGTATCTAAAATAACAAATAAATGTTTATTCCTAATCATCCATTATCCCATTATTCTATCAGTTATTTTTTTTGGACTATTACAAAACGAGTGAATGAAAAAAAGATATACTCGTAATATCTTCAATGAAATATATAAATATTTTAATCGAGATATCTTATGATACTAAATAATTTAAGATACTCTATATTACTAGCAATATAATTAATTCCTGTCTCTACAACGTGTGACAAAAAAAAAAAAAAAAGAAGGCAATTTTGCCATGTTCCCTCCATTTAATCGAAGCGGCAATTTTGCCATGTTCCCTCCATTTAATCGATGCTTCCACTTCTCTTAAGTTCGATTCTTAGTTCTGTCCCTCCCGTTGTGTTGAGTCTGTGCATTTTGCCATCGTTCACTACTTTCACGGTTGTTGGTGACTCCGCAGGTCTGTTCTTGTCTTCTCTTTCTTCGTTTTCCTGTTTTGGATTGTCTTTCCTATCCGCCTAAATAGACTGAATATAGCTTTTGTAATTTATGATTAAAAATATCCATTTACTTAAGAAAATGCTAATTGCTTACAACAGCTAATTTTGAATCAGTTTGCTTGGCTCGAACTCCCTGATATTGGATGGGTTAAGGTGCGATTTGGCCAATAAACTATTGACTCAGGAGCATCCAATACAATTAACTATTAAGTGGATCAAAAATACCAACAAACTTTTAAAAAGGAGCGCCCAGCACAACAAACTTTTAAAATGGAGCTCGCACCACAACGCCGTTAGCAAAAAGTTAACGTCCGTTATCTAAGGTGTAAATTGACCAATGAACTTTTACTCCAGGAGTATCCAGCACAAAATTCTAAATTTTACTAAATTAAATAATTTTTTTCTCAATTGTCATTATTCAAAACTACTTGTATAGTCTATGGACAAAAATTACTCATTCTTTAATTTTGTCAAAATTATAATTTCCTAAAATAAACAAAATTTTTAATTAAAAATATAATTATATGATTTAAATAAAACTCAAGGTGTTTTATAGTTTATTATATATGTTAAACAAAAAAAAATATTACATAATTTATTTTTATTTTAGAAGAAATTTATGTGAGTTAAAAAATTCATTTAATGTTAATAAAATTTTAAAAATTTTAAAAATCTATTATATTATGAAAGAAATGAAATGAATTTAATTTTTATTTTCATAAAAAGAGCTTAATGGATATCAACTTTGATATTTAATAATATAAATCCAGCAACTTGTTGTCCATTGAATGAATTTTATAGATTTTTTAAATTTTATTAACATTAAATGAAAATTAAACTCATTTCATTTCTTTCATGATATAATAGATTTTATAGATTTTTTATATTTTATTAAAACTAAATGAATTTTTTAACTCACATAAATTTCTTCTAAAATAAAAATAAATCATATAATTTTTTTTGTTTAACATATATAATAAACTGTAAAACACCTTGAATTTTATTTAAATCATATAATTATATTTTAATTAAAATTTTTTAATTAAAAATTTTGTTTACTTTAACAAATTATAATTTTGACAAAATTGAAGAATGAGTAATTTTTATCCATAGATATTTATACAAGTAGTTTTGAATAATGACAATTGAGAAAAAAATTATTTAATTTAGTAAAATTTAAAATTTTGTGCTAGGCGCTCCTAGAGTAAAAGTTCGTTGGTCAATCTACACCTTAAATAACGGACGTTAACTTTTTGCTAACGGCGTTGTGCTGGGCACTCCTTTTTAAAAGTTTGTGGGTATTTTTGGTCCACTTAATAGTTAATTGTGTTGAACGCTCCTGAGCCAATAGTTTATCGGCTAAATCGCACCTTAACCCATATTGGATTGAGCTTCTTTTTTATTCAAAGGGAAAAAAAACTTTGGAAATCACTCTGTACAGGTATTTGCTGATTCTCTTTATCTGCATATTTTGGCTTATGTTTAGTCTTTTCTTTAGGGTTAACATTATCTTTATTCCCTCAATTTTACTCTTGTTTTAGTTTATTCACTTAAGTTTCAAACCCATTTAGGGTTTAACGTTTAGGCTTTACCTCTTGTGCATGGCAAAAGTAAAGTATAAAAATTTGGTGGGTTTAATAGGACATTGTGCTAAAGGCAGTGTTTTTAAAATTGCGAGTCAACTCGCCAAGTTTAACAAGTTTGTGTTCTTACTTGAGGAAAACGAGTTAACTCGGAGATAAAATCGTTTTAGGCTCAAACTCGGTCAGACTCGTTTCTGAATCGGTCAAACTCGTTAAACTCAATGATTTGAAACCGAGTTAAGCGAGTTTTGTAGATCTGAGTAAAGAAAGGCTAAAAATTATCCGGAAGAAAGAATAAAAAACATGGGGTTAAAAAGAAACTAAATATTACTTATTTTGTTGCCCTATTTTCATGTTCGGAACTTTTGTGCCGCTGCCGCTATCTTCGAGTTGTTTCCAAGGTCACACCTTTCGTTTTTCTTCTTGTTTGCGCCTCTTTGTGGATCGTGCTTGATGTATCCTTCATTTTTCCTTGAACCGGAGATTGGAGACGAAGGAAAGAAGAAAAACAGAAAAAAAAACAGAGAGAGAGAGAGAGTAAAAGAGATGAAGGAATGAAGAAGACTGAAAGAGGGAGAGAGAATAAAGCAAGTTTCTTGGAGACTTTGAGTACTTGTGATGTGTGAGCCTGTAAAGCAATTCAAATTGTGAGTTTTTCTTTTTTCAGATTACACAAAATAGAAAATTGGTGGTAAATTGGGTAGGGGGTCAGAGAAATTATTACACTTGTCATATCAGGCTTAGAAGTAAAAACATCTAGCATGGGTCTATCCCGTGGTTTTGTGGCTTTGTTCTTATTGATTTTTTTTTTTTTTTTTTTAGTCAACATCACCTCTCGGGTTTGAAACCCGTACACAAACACAGGATTGCATATATATAAATTTTATTCTAACTGTCTAATCTTAAATGAAGGGATTTTCTTGGCCGCGAGAATATTAAGGACAATCAAATGAAAAAAAAGAAGAAGACGGGTATTAGGTATTAGCTAATAGAGTAGTAGCAGAGTAAGTTGGGGTGAAGTTTCCAAAACTCCATTTTTTTTGAATTTTTTTATTAAGAAATAGGATATTATCACTATTAATTTTAATCACTGCTAATATCATTGTTAGATTAAAATCTTAATAGAAGAAATAAATGATAAAGATAGATAAGATTCTCGATGTAACGGTGAAGAAATGATAGTAACATTGGTAGTGACAATATCCTAAACATTTTATTAATATAAGTAAACTCTTACGAGTTTACGATACAAGTTTACGTTTCCGAGTTTACGTCATTCCCACGAGTTTGCCTAAACTCACGAGTTTGACAACTTTGGCTGAAGGTGCTCAAAGGTATTATTTTGTCCACTTAAACATTTAAGTAGACCCAGTTTACAAGATATGAATCTAATTATTATCACATAGGTTGGGGAAAAAAAGTACTTTTTGAATGCTTTAATCATGTTCTTCATGCATGGCTAATATTGATGCCGCTATGTGTTGTCCTAGTAAACATAGATTCCGGAGTATGTTTGCATAAATCAATAAGCATAATTGATTGATTAAGCATGGTCATTTACTGCCAAATGATGATGATGTTCTGAAATCTTTTAATCCGCCAATTTGAAGTTAATATTGAGAATAATTGTCTCAAGAAAGTGAAAAACTTCTTAAAATAAATGTTCTCAAACTGCAAATGTATGCTCATTCCTTCTTTTTTATATATTTTTTAATCTTATTCTAATTTACTTCTAATCAAAGAAGATAAGGAATTAAGGAAAATGACTAAGATGTTTTAGAAAATATACATGTCACATTAACTAATTTCTTTAATATAATCAAATTAGATAAATAGACCATATATATTAAAGATGGGAGAGAGTATTATTTTTATATTCCCGGTAACATTATTTACAATAATAGAATTACTCTATTAAAACAAGAATAATCATAACAAGAAGATGCATGGTATTGTGCTTGCTTGTATTGTGAGTGATTGAGTTTTATTTCCCCACACTTTTAGCATGCATAGTATCTTTTAATTCAAGCTATATATATCATTCAACCCCTTCATCGTAAGATTACTTGAGGTTAATAAGACGTGTTCTTTGTTTATTAAAATAAACAACAACAAGAAGATGCGTTCTCTTTATTTGCTAGCTATACATAATCTGTTTTATTACCATTTGCAAGCATCAAGGGTAAGGAATATGTTTGGAAAAATAGGGGGAAAAAATCCATAGTAAGGAATAAGGATATATAGTGTGAAATTAAATCAATCGAATAAGATATTTTTTATTTCAATCAATTAAACCCTTCAAATAACCTCCTCGCCAAGTTATATATATAGAAATCTCACTGCTGGCCCAAGAAAAAGAAACAGGAAAAACAAAATCTCACACTCCCACAAATTAAACTGTTATTAATGGAAATGATCATAAGGATATTTAGAACTAGAGATGCAATTTCTGATATTGTATAAGTACTAATTGATTATGTTGAAAAGCCAATAATTTGCTCATTTTGCCGTAGTTGGATTTTGTGTGGGTATACTCTTCCGCATCGTTGGACTCTTGTTTTTTCTGCAATCAATTGCTAGAAGTGAGGTAACAAACTAGAATCCTAATGTAATTGTGTGTTTGCATTGTAATGAAATAATAGTATATATGTTTTCCCCATGTTTTGTAATACGTCCCCATTTTCTTGTGTACTTTCCCATTCTTTGTTTGCCCCCTCCAAATGCATGTCCCCATCTTCTGGTGTACTATCCTCATTCTCTAGTTGCTTGCTGGGATCTATTCTTAGTTCAATGCATGTGTTTGTTTGCCTTTATTGATTAAGTGGCAATTGGTTGGTATAAGTGGTCAGTTGTATTGGCCACTTATATTTGTGGCATGTTGTTTTGTGGACTGGGGTATGTCCACACTGCATCTATTTGGGATGCAGACAACATCCCAACCAATGCTTTATTGATCATAATGAAACAAACTCCTTGTGTAGGGTTGGGTTGGGGAAGTATGGAAGGTGATCGTGATAGGACTTGGATGTACAATCGTCTAACTCAGAGAAAACAACTAACTCGAGTGTTCTTGGAGGGTTTGGAAGAGTTTATCCAATTTGCTTTGACCCAAGCGACTAGTTCAAGTACCACGATCAGTTGTCCATGTGTGAAATGTAGGTGTTTCAAATTTCAAGATCCGAACACGGTCAAAATCCATTTGTGTAAAAAGGGCTTCATGAAGGATTATGAATGTTGGGAATGCCATGGGGAAATCCGACAAACACCGAGTGGTTATTATGGGGACAGTAGTCATCGAGACAGCCTTAATCAATACGAACAGTTGGTTATGGATGCTGCGGGACCGTCAATTGGCCAATATTTTGATCCTGTTACTCATGCTGGACCATCATACATGGAAGATGATGGAGTTACAGATACTCAATCATCATACATGGTAGAGGATCCTGGTACACATACTCAACCATCATACATGGGAGAGGATCCTAATCCGGAAGCTGAAAAGTTCTATAAAATGCTTCAAGATGCGCAACGTCCATTATGGGAAGGTTGCGAACACATTGAAAATAGTGAACATTCAGCGCTATCGGCTACCCTAGCAACACTAAGCTTGAAGAGTGATCACAATATGAGTGAGAAGAATTATAATGAAATGATGCATATCATGGGTAAGGTTGTTCCCAATGACAATAATTTGCCGAAGGATTTTTACCAAGCAAAGAAAAAGGTGAAAGAGCTTGGGCTTAGATGTGAAAAAATTCATTGCTACCCTAAAGGATGTATGCTCTATTACAAGGATGATGCTAATCGCACCAATTGCAAATTTTGTGAACATGACAGGTACAAAGTTGTGAGGAATGGAAGGAAAACAACTCTTCAAGCATTAAGCAAGATGTGGTACTTTCCTCTCGTGCCTAGACTTCAGAGATTGTATTCATCAGAACAAACGGCTGCTTACAGGAGATGGCATCAGGAGCATCGTAGGGATGAAAACTTTGTGATGCATCCATCCGATGCCGAAGCTTGTCTTAGTTTTGATGAGGAGAATCCTTTGTTTGCAGAAGATCCCCGTAATGTTCGTCTTGGTTTATGTTCGATTGAGTTCGCTCCTTTCAACAAGACATGTAGGAATTATTCCTGTTGGCCTATGATTGTGACTCCGTACAATTTCTCGCCTTCCATGTGCATGAGAAGAGATTTTTTGTTTCTGAATGCTTTAATCCATGGGCCATCCACCCAAAAAAAAAGATAGATGTATACCTCAGGCCTTTGATAGATGAGTTGAATATGTTGTGGAGTGAAGGTGTTTTGACGTACGATGTATCATTGAGGCAGAATTTCACCATGCAAGTTGCCTTAATGTGGATAATAAATGATTTTCCTGCATATGGGATGTTGAGTGGATGGCAAACATCGGGAAAGCTTGCATGTCTAGTATGTATGGAACAAAACATGGGTGTTAGCTTGCAATACAGTCACAAGGTCTGTTGGTTTGACAGTTACCGGTGATTCTTGTCCCTCAATCATTCGCATCGGAGTAATAAAAAAGACTTTAGGGATGGTGTGGTTGAAAGGTCAAACGCACCTCGTCGTTTAAGTGGCCAAGAAATATGGGAGAGGGTGAAGCACATTCAAAGTGTTGAAGAGGGGGTTGCTTTAAGCGAACCTGAGGGATATGGTGTAGATCATCATTGGAACAAACGTAGCATCTTTTGGGATCTACCATATTGGAAAGATCAGTTGTTAAGACACAACCTCGATGTCATGCATATTGAGAGGAATGTGTTTTGCAATATTCTGTATACTATGATGGACACCAAGGGCAAAACAAAGGATACAATCAATGCAAGACAGGACATAGAAGTGATTTGTAGAAGGCCTGACTTGCATTTGGTTAAGTATGCCACAAGCCGCACTTCCAAACCTAGAGCTCTGTATGCATTGAACAAAGAGCAAAATTTAGAATTGTTGCAATGGGTTAAAGATCCTAAACTCACTCCCAGATGGTTATGCATCGAACTTGTCAAGATGTGTTGACATGAAAGAGGTGAAGCTGTTTGGGATGAAGAGTCATGATTGTCATGTTTTCTTTCAAAGATTGTTGCCGTGGGCCTTCAAATACCGAAGCCTATATGGAGTATCCTGACATAATTTTCAATATTCTTTAGAGAAATATGTGCTTCTGAGCTTAATATTGAAAAGTTACGGCATTTGGAGGTGACCATGCTAATTATGCTATGCAAGTTATAGATGGTGTTTCCTCCTAGCTTATTTGACTCAATGGAACATTTGCCTATTCACTTGGCCTATGAAGCAAGGGTGGGAGGTCCTCAACAATATAGGTGGATGTATCCATTTGAGAGGTAATATTTTTTTTTTCTTTTCACGTAGTTATTTAATTGACCCACATGGTGCTATAGTTTATAAGTACCCTCTAATTTTCCATTATAGGTTTTTACGCACACTTAAGTACAAAATTAAAAATCAAAGGTACGTTGAAGGATCTATCACTGAAGCATATCTAGTCGAAGAGGCTACTAAATTTGCATCATACTATTATCCCCCTGACGTTATATCAAGATGGAGAGGGGTACCTCGCAAAGATAATGGCGTGATACGAGTGGTCGATATCAATATTTAATTTTCTAGGCCGAGTCGTAGGAAAGCAATGTAAGTCAACTTTGGAAGGAAGAGATAAACAAGTAGCGGAGTGGTACATTCTAAACAACTATGAAGAGGATGACCCGTACATAGAGTAAGATTTCTTTTATTTTTATAGAAGGTCTTATCATTATGATAAGTATTAATTTAATATTTTTTGTTATAGTCACTTCTCAAAATGGTGTCGATCGAGAAATCCTTCGTGGTCAGATTCCGAAGTTGATCAATTCATGACCTCAAAGATTCCTCAATGGTTTCAGGAGTACTTCGTACAAAACCAATCAGCTCCACATGATGTTGCGTGGAGTTCATCTTACGGAGCTGGAAGAGTTGTTACTTGATTCAAAAAATATGTAATCAATGGATATCGATTTTCAATTGTAGAAGAGAATGAAAATATGTCAAGTTGCAATTATGGTGTATGTTGTCGAGGTGGCCATGTTGATGGGGTTGAAGGCGACTACTATGGGAAGTTAATTGACATAATTCAACTGGATTACCAGTGGGACAAGTCAGTGATTCTGTTTAAATGTGAGTGGTTTGATAACACTTCACGTGGAACAAAAGTGGACAAATATGGGAATGTTGAGGTCCATTGGACAAGGAGATATATAGTTGGTTATGACTCATTTATACTTGCTCAACAGGCGAAACAAGTTTATTATACATCATACCCTACATCCCGCCAAGGGTGGAGAGGAGTTATCAAAACTAAAGCTCGAAATATTATCCCTAAGTCCAAATATTCATAAACAAATGACGACGTGAAAGAACCATTCCAAGCTGATGTGGAACATGCCTGCCAATAAATATTATAGAGGATGATGTACCAAACAATCTCTTTGATTCCGCTACGGAGTTAGAGTTGATTCCTATCTTGATGGACAATGAGGAATTAGATGATGAAGCACAAGAGATTTATTCAGATAGTGAGCCTGAATTTGACGACTATGAGAGTCCAGAGGAAGGTGTTCAAGCAGAGGTCGAAGAAGAGGAATCTTCCGATTGATTCGTGTTAGTTCTTTGTTTATAGCGATTTGTTATACTAAATACATTTTATTTTTATTTTGACATATTAAGTATATTGCTTATATATATATATATATATATATATAAACATAATGTTTATAAATGTTCACAAATGGAGCCTTCAAGCGGGCGTACAGGTAGTGGTGGTAGAGACCGGGGCCGCTCTATTAGAGGGGGTAGAACGACATCATCTACCCCCTATAGGTAGAGGCCGTATCTCTTCCCCAAATCTTCCTCCACTTAATTTGTTCTCTTCACCGCCTACTATCGACTCCGTTATGGGCACTACAAGTGTGTCTGTCACTCCCACTTATCCGCAGCAAGGGGCAGAGCGGGTTAAGTTTACGATTTCTGATTGATTTACATATATATTGTGTTCTTTAAGCATCTATGTACTAACTTTTTCAATGCTTAATTTCTTCCTTCAGCACACTACATCACCTGGGAGCCAGGTCGGGGAAGAGAGTTTGTCTGATACACCGGTGTGGGGATTGGTTGATCATGCGATAGGGTTGACGTGGATCCGTCCTGTAGGCACCACCGAGTAAGTCAAGTAAAGTTACTAGTTTTGTCATAATGTTTTTTTCCTTTGGTTTGTATTCTAATATTTTCAACATAACATTGTATTCAGGTTTGAGCCTTATAGATTGGTAGTGGACTTAATGGAAAAGCAATTGTTCCGTAATTACAATCACCCTTGGGGCAATTGGTCAGAGATTCCTCAAGCTATTCGCGATGCTTGGTTCAATGACTTCTTGGTATGTTATGTCCATTTTATGGTTACTAAATGCTTCTTATCAAAATACAAACTAATTAATTACTTGTATAATATTGAGGACTAATTGTTCATTTTTTATTTTCAAAAACAACTTTAGGTGGTTGTCCACCCATCGGCGAGATTTGGAAAAAGCTTATAATTACAAATCAAGTAGGTGGTTGTCTGGTCGCTTTCATAAATTGAGAGAAAATAAAGGAAAGGTAAATTGGATTAATCCCGAGCTTGCTACACAACTCAAGTTAAAATGGGCTGATGATGAGAATTGGCGTGAGTCCGCACAAAATAAGTTTGAATAGGTCTCGATTGGATGGACCCTCATATATTGGGGGCTCCATTCCAATAAGTCAACATGGAGAAACATTGTAAGTATACATTACTTTCTCTTTCGGTATTCAATATTTTGTACTTTGAAGTAATTAATTAATGATCATCATTTGTATTTACAGGAAGTTTCTAGGGACGTAACTCAAAAAAAGGTTGATTGGCTTACCTTTGAGCGGACCCATTCCTAGGAGTCTGCAGTTGGTGAGAGGCACTGGATTAACACCAAGTCAAAACAAGTAGCGGTGAGACATTTATTGTATTTATTATTTGTTTCAACAAGCAACATGTTTATTTCATTTTACATGTCACATTTGTGCTGTATTTTTGTGCTTGTAGGAAAATTGGGAGAAGCTTTCACAGGAGAGAGACATGCAGATTGCGACAGACCCTGCATCCTCTTCTCAATTTGATAACGAGAACCTTTTCATTCAGGTTGTAGGAGGATTCGACAAGAAAGGTAGAGTGTTAGGGTTGGGTGCCTCTACTAGTCGAGTAAAGGCTAGCAAGAACTCATCCAGTGATGTTGGAGGTGTTGCTGCAGGTAAACGTATTACTTTTGAAACTAATTGTTTTACATTATCACTCCTTTGTCCATTTAAATCAAGTTCAAAAAATAAACTTACTTTCTAATGTTGTATTTGCAGATGAGCTTAAAAGGGTGAAACAAGAGCTGGAGGCTACAAGACAACAAGTGAATCAACAAACGGAGATGATGAATCAGCAAGAAGAGAGGATGAAGCAGATGCAAGAACAACTCCAGTCTCTTTTGAAGGACAAGCAGGAAAACAAGGATAAGGGTTCGGCTCCTGGTGATGATGATGAGCATGACCATATGACTACTATGTAGACATTATTTTTTATTTTTGTGGTGTTTAGTTTATTTTGTTGGCAACATTGTTTATATTTCATTTTCTTTATGTATAATTTTTTAGGATTGTTACCGTATATATTTCTTCCTATACACTTTTTTTAATACATATTCGGTATTGTCTAATTCGTAATATATTTTTTTCATTTATTTCATTGGTTGTTGAAGAAGAACCCTAATAATTATAATATTTTTTAAATAATAATGGAATTATTTCATTTTTTAAATCACTACAATTTTCATTTATTTGCGACATAATTTTTTTCCTAATTTCTGAATTTGTTACGGAATTATAATTCCGTTGCAACTAATTGCAACAGAATATTACTCCATTGCAAATTGCAACAGATTATTACTTCGTTGCAACTTGCAACGGAATAATAATTTTGTTGCAACTTGCAACGGAAACAAAATCCATTGCAATTTGCAACGGAGTAATATTCCGTCGCAATTTGTGACGGATTATTTTTCCATTGCAAATTGTAACGGATTTTTGTTCCATTGTAAATTGCAACTTGATTGATTTTCGGTTGCAATTTGCAAAGGATTATTTTCCATCACAATTTGCAACGGATAAATTTTCCGTCACACATTGCAACGGATTTTTGTTTCGTTGCAAATTGCAACGGATTTACAAAATTCATTGCAAATATGTTTGCAATGCCCTTTTTTGCTACAAAATTTTTTTCGTCGCAAATTCCGTTGCAAAACTAATTTGCAACGGATTTTCTTTAATTTGCGGATTTTGTTAGTGGCTAAAAACATTTTTTCTTGTAGTGGACCCCCACATATGAAGCTCCAATACGTACAAATTTTGATCATTAGGTACAACAAAAAACTCTAACAACAAACAAGCTATCTAATCTAACTCAACACAAACCCTTACAAGTTTCTCGAAATCCATCCTACGCCACAGGCATATCTCTTCTCCCTTATACACGGGATATATAGTCCTCTCCAGCGCGCATATACCCTGAGAACGTACAGCTTGGCCTGTTTGAGTTGGCGTTGGAAAGTGTATTCATGTAAGTAGAGACAAAACTCCTCTGACAAACTTACCTTATATCTGAATCATAGCCTAACAAGCAATATAGAAAATCCTACACTATGAAACCTTAATTCACTGTATTCACGATCTAACATGAGAAACTAAAAACACAACACAATTAGTAGAAAAGAATATCAGGTTCTCTTCTCCCTCAGACACTGGCTAAGATATGACAAGAGTCTAATTACAAGTCTTGTAACGAATATAAGGAGAAAGAGAAAAATGTACATGCACCATATTTAATTGTTAAACGCTACCAATAATAACATAAAGTGGGACCTAATAACTCGAGGCTTAATTACCATTAGGTTAAAGTCTTCTAATGTTGGAGGGTACATGGTTTCAGGTGTTTCCTTGGGGTTGCATAAGATGATGGTTTGTGTGCACTCTTATTGTTTTGATTCTATTGACCTCCACCATATTCATAACAACTCCTACGATTAAAGTAAACGTGAATATTTTGTAAATTGTTTTAGGTTTTACAATAATATATGACCCTTCCTTCTCTCTAGTTTTCCTCTCTTTCTCTTAGCCATGCTTCACCCTGTTCCATTTGAAGGTAACTTGAAGAATGACCCTCATCCTCATCATAGGGAGGACCAATCTCCTAAGCGGGCCAAGATTGACGAAGGCCAAGTTTCGGACGCATTATGGAGGCAAACCAGTCTTCGAAGCTGGGTTCCATTGAATCTCATTCTCTAAAACTTTCCCTCTGAGCATGTTCCTGAAACGCAAATGTCCCCAGTTCTTTCCTCTATGCAAGACATCCAAATGGGGGATGATACTGCTAGAGATGCTCCCAAGATTCCTTCCTTTAAAGACAAACTCCTCAACTTCTTGGAGGAAGAGGAAGAAGACATAGTTCTTAAATAGGGAGATGTTTCCATTGGTTTGAATGGACAAATTCCTACGGTTAACTTCGCTACTCATGTCATTGAAACGTTAAAAAAGAGGATGGGTTTGATGGTAGTTGTCAAATTGTTAGGAAGGAAAATAGGTTTTCGCCACCTTCGTTCACAGCTATAGTCCTTATGGAAACCCTTTGGCCAGATTAAACTCATTGATCTTAATGACGATTGCTTCTTAGTGAGATTCCAAAAGGACCTTGATTACCATAATGCACTCCTGATTGGCCCATGGATGATCTTCGGGCACTACCTGACTATTCAACCCTGGACACCATCTTTTAAACCACATAAACACATAGTCAACCAAGTAATAGGTTGGATCCGGCTTCCAAAACTCCCAACTCGTTACTACCATAAGAGAATCATTTGTTCCATTGGGGGAGTCTTTGGGGAAGTCATTAGAGTGGACTACAACACAAACTCCGGTGATCATGGAAAGTTTGCAAGAATTGCAGTAGTCATCGACCTAACAAAGCCTCTAACCTCCAAAATCCAAGTGGATGGAGAACTCATCTTTGTGGAATATGAAGGCCTACCTTCAATCTGTTTTGATTGTGGAAAGTATGGATATCTCTAAGATTGTTGTCTAGAAAAAATGGGGGCTGACACTGGAGTTCCTGCAGCGTCGCCCTCCTCAACGAAACCCAACGCACTCCATGCTCAGAAGGCTTGTGAAGCACCCCAATTTGGGGCCTGGATGCAGGTACAACTATAGAGACACACCTTTGACAAAGGGCACAAATCAAATGTCATGCCTGGGGCGTCGCAGCAAAGGTATGGTCAACAGTTCACGGTACAAGGTTCTTGGTGAAGCATTGGAGGAGGAAAGACCAATCACGCATGACCCGGTGAGAGGTTCCCATTACCTTAATGATGATTCCCTTTCACACAAAGCAAAAGTGGAAGAGACAAAAGGTTCTAAAAAGGCCGACGCAGAGATCAGACAGCAAGCGGCAACCCTGCAGAGCAAAAACCAAGATAGCGTCATCCTAGCGCCTCAGTATGTCATAAGGCGTTCTGACTCCTCCCTCAATCAGAACTCTAACTCGGCTATTCGAATTGAGGACCCCAGAATGCCTCGGTCGAATCTAGCTATTAGAGGAAATAAGGTTGGGCCTGTAACCATAAGCCCATTGGAGGAAATGACCCATACTCTAAAGGTTGAGGCATTAAGATTTCCTCTGGAGCCAACATTCACAACATGGGTGCTAAGCCCAATTCAGAAGGACCTGGGCCATCAATTAGAGCCATGAAGGATCTAGCTAAGAGCATTCAGAGTGAATTGGAAATTACTGATGTTGCGGTGCAGCAAGAGGGAGTTGACCCTCTACCCAATTTACCCTCTTAATTATTATTATTTATGTCATAATTACCTGAAATTGTCAAGGAGCTTTTCACAAAAAGTTCCCTTCAATTTTTAAATCTTTTGCTGCTAATTATAAGGCTGATATTTTTGTGCTATTAGAACCTAGGATTTCTGGGCCTAAGGCTGACTCCGTGATTAAAAAGCTTGGATTCCATAATTCCCACAAGGTTGAAGCTTCCGGTTTCTCAGGAGGCATCTGGATTTTATGGTCCTCTTATGTACCATGTTCAGTTTGTTCACATGGAGGTTTCTTGCGCTAGTCAAAACATTAATTTCTTGTTCACTGCAGTATACGGAAGTCTTCAAAAGCAATACCACAAATTTATTTGGCAGGATCTTGATCTCCTTGCAGATAGCATCTCATCTCCATGGATGTTGGCAGGTGATTTCAATGCTATCCTTCATCATAATGAAAGACAAGGGGGTCTGTTAGCAGAGCCCATGGATGTAGACATTTCAATAATTTCATTCACACAAATGGGCTTTTTGATTTGGGTTCTCATGGGCCAAATTTCACCTGGAGGAGAGGATCCCTCTTTATGAGGTTGGACCGAGCTTTTTGCAACCCAACATGGCTTCATCTTTTTCCTGGTAGTCTGGTCAATCATATCCCTAAAGTTCTCTCAGATCATCGGCCTATTTCTAATGGTTTGGGCCCTCATCATCGTGCCAGCCATCCCCACCTTAGTTCAAGTTTCTTGCACCTTGGATCTCTCACCCAGACTTCCACGGGATCGTTCAACGCATTTGGGGCTCTGAAGATGATATCTTGTCCTGCATCGATGCTTTTAAGATGGAAATCCAGCACTAGAACTCTATTACTTTCGGAAGGATAGAGAAACGGAAAAGGAGACTTCTTCATCGGATTAATGGCATCCAATCCAGACTTGAGTTTCATCTTGATTCCTCCTTAGACTTTCTCATTGATATGGAGGTGTCTCTTAGAGAAGATCTTGAAGATGTTTGCTTCCAGGAGGAACTCTTGTGGCTTTAAAAATCTTCCTCTGGTTGGGTGTGCCTAGGAGACCGGAACACGAGTTACTATCATTTGAAAGCTCTGATAAGGAAAAAACACAACTGTGTCACCAGACTCAAGCTCTTAGACGGGATGTGGTTAGAGGAGGAGGGTGAATTATCCTCTTTTGCAAGGCAATTTTTTCCTTGACCTCTACTCTCTTGAGGATCCTTCCTACATCCCTTTCTCACATCGTGGTGCCTTCTCGCTGCTTGATCACCACCAACTTTTACTATTGGAAAAATCAGTGACCTTAGAGGAAGTCCTATAGGCTCTTTTCGATATGAAACCCCTTAAGGCGCCGAGTAGTCTCAGTGGTCCTTGGTTGGCCCCAACATCTTATTTTTGCGTTAGAAGTGGTCTGGTAATACCCTTGAGCCTTTCCTAAACCACTTTGATTCCCAAAGTACACCAGCCTACGCTCATCAACGAGTTTAGACCGATTAGTCTCGGCTTGGTGTTATATAAAATTATCTCCAAGACTGTTGCTAATCGCTTAAAATCGGTAATGTCTGATTTAACAGGCCAATACCAGTCGAGTTTTATTCAGGGTAGAAGGTTATTGATAATATCATAATTGCCCAGGAAGTGATCCATTCTATGAGGGGAAAAAATGAAAATCTGGTTGGATGGCCATTAAAATCGACTTACAGAAAGCTTTTGATAAGCTTCGTTGGGACTTTATCTCAGACACCATTAAGGATGCTGGCATCCCTTGCAATCTTGCTCAATTAATTATGAACTGTATATTTTCAACCTCTATGCAGGTTCTATGGAATGGGAAACTCACCAGCTCCTTCTCTCCTGAACATGGTGTGAGACTGGGAGACCCCCTCTCTCCCTATTTATTTGTATTGTGTATGGAGCATCTTTCCCATTAATTGTGGCCAAGGTTAACTCTGGAGATTGGCAAACCATCAGATTACGGTAGCAAGGTACTCATTTATCTCATCTTTTTTCCGCTGATGACCTGATCCTATTTGGCCAAGCAACATCCCAGCAGGTGTCCTTGATCAAAGAAACTCTACAAGATTTTTGTCAATCATCCGAGCACCTGGTGAGTCAACCTAAATCCAAAGTTTATTTCTCCAGGAATGTTGATTCCTAGGCATGCAAAAGAATTTGTGATGATCTTGGCTATCAAAAATCCGACTCCTTAGGCAAGTACCTAAGAGTTCCACTGCTAAATGGCAGAGTCTCTTCATTGACTTATCAGTATATCTTAGACGGTCTTCATTCTAAACTTGTGGGCTGGAAAAGTAAATCACTCCCTCTGGCTGGGTGCATAACCCTTGCCAAATCTGTTTTGTCATCCTTACCCCTATATAAAGTCAGGAAATCGGGTCGAGCTCGTTTAAGCTCTGGCCCGTCAAGGGCCGAACTTGAAAAATAGGCCAAAAAATTGAAATTGGTCCTGCAGGGCCTCGGGCTTCATCAGACCAGCCCGTTAAACCCCTTTAACTGTAGCTTTTTTTAATAAAAAAAAATTAATTACTTGGACTTCCACTTAATGAATGTGTTTATTTGTAATTACTTAGATTTTTTTAGTTTAAACTATAACCTTTTTTATGTTTATTATTATTCTTTATTAAAACACATAATTAGTTATTATAACTTTTAAAGAATGGATGTTTTCATATTAAATAAACACATACTTTGGTATTACAATATTATATAAGTAATCAATTATAAAGATATTTTGTGTAAAATAAGTATAATTATTTTTACATGTCGGTAAAAATCATGCATGAATCGAAGGAATTTGCGACACACAAAATCACGAGAGGGAAAGACATTTTGTCGTGGGCATAAATCAATTTATTTGTTTAATATTTTTTTAAAAAAAGGAAAAAACATATTCTTTGTGTTTTTTTGTTTTTTTTATTATTACGAATTAATAAATGTGTTTATTTGTTGGATGATTTATATTGTTTAGATATTAATGTTGATAACATTTATTTGATAGATTAGAACTTTAATGATTGCAATTTAATAATTATATTTCTTTGAAAAAACCAAAGGAAAAATAGTTAAAATTTGGAATAATAATTTTAAGCCATGTAGAGCGGGCCACGACCCTGGTATTATCGGGCTAGGCTTTGAAAAATAAATGTTTTCCTAACAGTGCCGGCCTTGATTTCCAGTTCTACCCCTATATACTTTGCAAAGCTTCTCTCTTCTTGTCTCTTGTTGTGCAAAGATTGAGAAATTAATCCGGAAATTCATTTGGGGATATACTAATGACCATCGGGGTATGCATTTGGTTAAATGGAGAGATTTATGCCAACCTTATAAGCACAGGGGGTGCAGTCTCCTCAATCTCGAATCTCAGAATAAAGCCCTAATGATGAAATTGATTTTCAAAATCCATTCCCAACCTGGTTCCCTATGGGTTAAAGTTCTGAAGCAAAAACATGTTGTCAGGGACCTCAAGAAAATTCCCTACAGAGCACGCATGTCTTACTTCTGAAGGAACTTGATTAAGCCCTGGGATGAAGCTTTGCTTTATATCAAATGGAAGCCCGGTGATGGAGGTATGGTCAAATTCTGGGATGACTTTTGGGTAGGATATTATGGGCCCTTAAAGAACATTTCATTCTCCCCTATTTTTCCACATCTTTTTATTCTCTTTGGTGCAAGTTTTTATTTAGAGTACAAAGAAAAACATGCGTAGTTTCAATCCAAGGCCATAGAACAATCAAAACCAGCATATTTTTTTCTTGAAAGAAAAATAACTGTAATATATGGTTTATAAAAAAGGGGTCTTCATCCTATCAAAATACACAGAATATCTAACGACTGTCACACATTTGCATAAGCGTGGGAAAAAAATTGATTCTTGATGAGCAAAATACCTTTTGAACTGATGAAAAATGACATATTGAAGAGAAACCGTTGCACAAGTATTGGAATTTGACAAGAGATATGACTGAGTCCTTTGGAAATGTCTGAAACAATTTGATAAAGACTCTGTATGGTGAACTTCCCTAAACAAAAATTCCTAGCAAATATTGTTTAAACAACAAAAGATCAAAGAACACATACCATCTTGGAAGATGCCAAAGTACTTTCATAAAACAATATATTTAAAATCAAGGCATATTATGCCCAGATTTCCCACACTCTCAAAGCTAAATTATAAGCACAACAGAATTAGTAGAAAAGAGTCTAATTACAAGTCTTGCAATGAATACAAGAAGAAACAGAAAAAAGTACATGGTTCCAGGTGTTTCCTTAAGGTTGCATAAGGTGATGGTTTGTGTGCACTCTTATTGTTTGTTGATTCTATTGACCTCCACCATATTCATAACAACTCCTACGATTAAAGTAAACATGAATACTTTGAAAATTGTTTTATTTTTTACAATAATATATGTTGTTATTTAATTCTTTAATAATATTTCTATTGGATAATAAATCTCAACGATTTAAAGTTCATCCAATAATAAATATAGGAAAAATGGAGGCATGTGTAGATTACTTTCATTGAAATGAAAAATCAAGCACACTGATGCAGAAAACATTGCATGGATCATTCTCTGCAATCCAATACATGTCCCACTTTCCCTGCTCCAAGCCTGTTTTGGAGACAATTGTTGTAATATCATATTTTTAATACCCCTCTTGTCTTGAATATATAACCTAGTTGGATTTTGGTCTTAAATCTAAGACCATTTTTCATGTACCTCATATTTATCATTTTCTCAGACTAATTTGGCCAACATACAAAATGAAATATAATCTAAAATTACATATGAATATTTCAGAAGGATTATGTCACATGTTTTACAATCCGAATCTGGTTCTCAATTTGGTTTCTCCTCTCGCAAGTGTAAGGGACCCAATTAGTTTCTCCCTCGGTTAAACGAACTAAATTGGTTTCCTCTCTGCAATGGATCGTGATGTGTTCTTCTGAACCAGGTTCAGGTGGATCTTGTGCCAAAAATATGGGCGTGGATGTTGCATGACCTTTTGTTCTCTTCCCAATCATGGATTTGGCTGTTTAGGCTGCTCACTTTCTCTAAGGAATGTTTCAGTCGGTTTGAATGTTTCTGCACTTCAGTTATCTGTCTGTCCTCTCTTGCTGTTCGTTTTCTCTGTTAGTGGTCGATGGAGTTATCTATCTGCCACCTCTCTCTTCCTATGGGAAGCTTTCAACCTCCTTGGTTAAATTAAATAAATATGCAATGGAAAAGCAAGGATTTGGGACGAAGATGCTGATACATGGCTTTCTACATAATTCCAAACCACTGTAGGTTTAATGGGATATTTGCCAGTTGCCAACATCTTGAATTCTTTAGTACGGAGATTGCACCAAACACGCTTGAGAGCTAGTTCTCATACGTAGTAAAGCTACTGTAATTAATCACTGAAATCTGATAAATGAGAAGATCTAGGAATTAATTAGTATCAATGTGAATGCTTCTGTTGCTATGTCAAATAGAAGTATAGCAATTTAATTCATTCACCCCAACAAGTGTGAAGCCAACCCAAAAGATTGTTCCATTAAAAGTGAAACCACAATAGTAGGCATTATAGCATTCAATTTCTCAACTTCAACTTCTTTCCATGACCTTGAGCCTAATAAAAACACTTCCATTAGGGGTGTTCACTTCTGCCCCATCAAGGTTAGAGGTGTTCACTTTTGTCCCATCATGGTTGTCCCATTTTGATCCCGTCATTTTGGGATAGGACAAGATAAAAGTGGAATTGGACGGGATGTGGGATGGACTTTGTTCCATCCCAGTTTTTTGTATCGTTCCATAATCATGTTGTTATTAATTTAATATATATAATATTTTTATTAAAGATAAATCTAATATCTTTTTAAAATAGATCTTATCTATATAAAAAGATATTATCATATAATATTTAAGAAAACCGTCGCAATTGCTCACAGGTGTCACTGTCTGCATTTGCACTGCTCTCTCTCTATCTCTTTTGTACCTGTTTGCCTAATTCTCTACAAAATACTATAAATATTTATGATCATCACTCTTATAAAGTTTAAGTTTTAATCATTTTCATTTTTTTATTTAAGCTTTTGATCTAAAAATGATTACATATTTATATTATCTAGTTTCATTCAACTATGTTCTACATCCGACTCATACTCATATATTATAGTTTTTACAAGTTTAAATTGAAAATGCCATGAAAAATGATATCTTTCAAGATTTTGATTTTCCTCATAAAAGCTCCAAGCAAATATTGTTCTCACCACTCAAAAACAAAAGAACACACACCATCTAGCAAGATGTCAAACTACTTAAATAAAACCATATTTAAAATCAGGGGATATACATATTTAAGAGAAAACTAAGCACCCAAAGATTATAAAACATATGGTATTACATATATGCTTTCACCATATATTTTCGATAACATCTCTAAAAGATATTAAGCATCTAAATACAAAACGATCTAAACATGTATGAAATTCATTACAACTAAAAGTGCCTAAACAAAGTAAATCCACAATGTGACAATTAAGACAAAGGATCATTGCGTTTCAGTGTATTTAAAGTTTTAAACCATTTGTTTCATGGCTAAAAAAAAAAGCACTGAAAATCCACATACTACTAGCAAAGAAATTACATATCAAGGGTGTAAGACAGATTATCTAAAATGTTACATATGGATTCATTTCCATTGAAAGTATCTAAATAGAATAAATAAGCAATGTAATAATAACCAGGATTTAGGATGAAGAAGCTCCAATGTGGATGTTGCAAACTGATACAAAGCTTTCTGCATAATTCCAAACCTCAGGCATAAGGAGAGGTTCAGTTGCGGCCAACATCTTGAATTCATTAGTATGGAGATGGCACAAAACAAGCTTTTCTTCATATTCTTCATCATTGTCCACTGTGACGTTGGCTTCCCCAAAGTATGAACGAAATGCATCGGATTCCCAAAATATTTCATTTTTCCATATAGTAGGTGGACTTAATAAGCAGGCACAATAGGGGTAGGGGTTGCTTGTATATATTTTAGTCCAATTCCATCTCTCCCCTGAAGCATCTATACACTTCTCCATCACCCACAAATTAAACACCCATAAATCAATAGTGTCTTCAATCATAGTGTTAGAAAGCACAGCCAGTTTGTTCTCATAAGTAGTAAGCCTATTGTCATCTGATACAGCAGAACTAGGAACTGGTATCAATGTGAGAGCTTCCGTTGCTATGTCAAATGAAAGTATACCCATTTCATTTGTCTCCATATCTGTAAGGTCAAACCAAAATATTGCTCCACCAAAAGCAAAACCATACCCATCTTCTGAAAAAGGCTTTATACCCTCTAATTTCCCAACTTCAACTTCTTTCCAGGACCTAGTGCTTAATGAAAACACTGTCACTTGATAAACCAGATCATCACGCCCCCAACAAACAAAGACTTTCACTATCTTGTAATCGTTAACAATTGGACTGAAACCAAATCCTATATAGGAAACAATCCCAAAACGAGGAAAATTAAGAACTTTAAATTCGGGCACCTGGAACGCCTCTCTAATTGCTGGATTCCACAACATATAGGACTTAGATCTCACGAATTCCAGACAGATCAAGCCATTACTGGAACCAACGATCCGGTAGGGATCAATAGAGGGACCTGTGACAGGTAGAGTCGGATATTCAAGGATTTCCATACAACGATTCATCAAACATAAGTGCCTGGGATTACATTTACAGCCATTGCACCGGAAAATGAGATAAGGGTTTTGGTGAGTGGAATGGCGGGACTGTTCTGAGATGAACGATTGGGTTTTGAAGAGATTCTTCCAATCTTTGCAAACACATTGAAATCGGATTAGGGATTTCACCGGAAGTCGTTTGAGAATATTTGTGATAATTTCTGGAGGAAGATATGGTTCGTTGCTATCTATTACCATCTCCTTCTTCATGGCGATCGACTGATGAAAAACAATTTCACCGATGAAATGTTTCACAATGAACAGACGAATTACTGAGTCGAAAAGAAACTGACAGCACTTTTAGGATTATGAATCATAAGAAATTTATATCACCTGCTCCTTGGTGATCGATGTATCATAAGACACAAACGTGAAGAAGAGAAACCACCATAGGGTTTGACGCAGATGCCAGATGGTCGAAGAAGATTTTTTTTTTTTTTTCAAGTCGAAGTAGCGGTTTTTTTTTTTTTTTTGCCTAATGACTTAAAATTGGAAGAAGATCTTTTCCTTATTTTTTTTTTTTATTTTTCTTTTCTTATTATTAGCTCATCTGGCCTATTAATTGGAAAGAGAAGAAAGATGTTAAAATAATATTATAATTGATTGAATGGATATAATTTAGAGATAATGATGGATAATGAAAAAAATCTCATGAGAGAAACTCAACTAGATTACAATATATCCTCCAAAACAAAAGGTATAGCCACGTGTTACCCTCCTAAGCATTTTATATTTTTTATTTAAAAAGGACAAGGTCATATTTGTTTTGATGGTTTCCTTTATAAGGGAGAGGAGCCATTCTCAAAATTTAAATTTGTATTCTCTTTTTTATAGGTGAAGCCTTTTACTATCTCAACCAATAGATAATAGAGAAAATGATAGCATTGATTAAAAATTGGCTCAAAGATTAAATTTTAAAAAAAAAACATCTCAAATTTGAGACATAATTTTAATCCTTAATTGAGACAAAAAAAAATGTGAGATATACATATACATATATATATATATATATATAACCGGATTTATTGTTTCAAAATTTGAGACAAATAACTCCCTTGTTCCCTTCGTATGAAGCTGCAATAATTATTTAGAAGTAGCCACAGTCAATTGTGCAGTTTAAGTAATATTTTAAAATTAGTTAAAAGTAAAAAATATGTAAAAAAATAAACTCTTTTTTTTTCATATTTATAAGGGGCAAGTAGTAGAAAAAATAATAATGAGAGAAAATATAAAAGAAAATGTACTATTTGCATCGATTAAGAACTTTTTTAAAATTAGTTAAAAGTAATAAATATCTCAAAAATGAACTTTTTTTTTTCAAAGTATGCCTTAGTTTATAAGACAGCAAGTAAGAAAAAGAAATAAAGTAATGATGAAAGAACGTATAAAATACAATGTAGTGTGGAAAAAAATAGGAGAGAAAATATAACTAATTAAGGATAAAAATGAAAAAAAGATACTCCTCCAATCCTAGATATAATACAATGAAGATATTAAGAAAGTTAATTAAAATACTTTAAAATATTTATATTTATAGTTTTTTATTCAAAATATTTTGCTTAACATATAAACTAATTTATAATCTTATGACACATAACATATGATATGATTAACTAACTTATTTAATTTCTTTAGGACCCATTTGGATAGGCCTTTAAAAAAGTGATTTTTTTTAGAGCTTTTTTTTTTTAAGCTTCAAATTGAAGCTTTAAAAAAAAAAACAGCATTTTAGCTTTTTTTTGTGACTTTTGTTTTTTTAAAAAATATCATCTAAACACATAAATTAATAAATAGAGCATTTTTTTGCATTAAAAAAGTGTTTTTTTATTAAAAAAAAAAAGCCCATCAAACGGGCCCTAATCTTTCAAGAAAAAAAATCAACTATATTTTATATTTAAGAGTGAAGGAAATATTGAGCACAAAGACAACCCTAAATAAGAAAAAAAAAAAATTCAAGGCAATTCAAGTTTCTGACTCTAACAGAAAGGGGAAAAAAAGACGGAGGGAGTACAACGTCAAAAGCAAATTCAATAGTTCATACACTCCGATCTCTCTCTCTCTCTCTCTCTCTCTATATATATAAAAAGATTTTATTATATATTGGCTATATCGTTAATACAAAATATGACAAATATTTAATAAAACCCACCTAGTCGCTCATACAGGTATCACTGTCTTCATAGTTCATACACTCCGATCTCTCTCTCTCTCTCTCACTCTTTTACCTACTTGCCTAATTCTCTATAAGATACTATAAATATTTATCATAATCACTCTTATTAACTTTAAGTTTTAATTATTTCTCATTTTTTATATTTAAGCTTTTGATCTAAAAATGATTACATATTTATTTTATATGTTTTCAATCAACAATGTTCGTCGTCCAACTTATAGACATACATTTGAGTTTTTACATGTTTAAATTGAAAATGCCATGAAAAATGAGATCTTTCAAGATTTTAAACTTCCTCATAAAAACTCCAAGCAAATATTATTCTCACCACTCAAAAACACAAGAACACACAACATCTAGCAAGATGCCAAACTACTTACATAAAAAAAACATATTTAAAATCATGGTATATTAGGACCAGATTTTCCACACTCTTGCAGCCAAATTACAGAGTGTATTCATCCTTAAAAGAAAACTAAGCACCCAAACATTATAAATAGGTCAAACACTGAATAGAACATATGGCATCACATATATGCTTTCACCATATATTTTCGATGACATATCTAAAAGACATCAAGCATCTAAATACAAAATGATCTAAACATGTATGAATTCATTATCACTAAAAGTGACTAAATAAAGTAAATCTACAATGTGACAATTAAGAGAAAGGATCATTGCTTTTCAGTGTATCTAAACCCATTTGTTTAATGGCTAAACAAAAAGCACTGAAAATCCACATACTAGCAAATAAATTACATGTCAAGGATTTAAGACAGATTATCTAAAATGTTACATATGGATTTATTTCCATTGAAAGTAGCTAAATAAAATAAATAAGCAATGTAATAATAACCAGGATTTAGGATGACGAAGCTCCAATGTGGATGTTGCAAACTGATACTAAGCTTTCTGCATAATTCCAAACCTCAGGCATAAAGGGAGATACAGTTGTGGCCAACATCTTGAATTCATCAGTATAGCGATGGCACAAAACAAGATTTCCTTCATCTTCTTCATCATCATCCACTGTGACGTTGGCTTCCCCAAAGCATAAACGAAACGCATCGGATTCCCAAAAAATTTCATTTTTCCATATACTCGGTGGACTTAATAAGCATGCACAATAGGGGTAGGGGTTGCTTGTATATATTTTGGTCCAATTCCATCTCTCCCCTGAAGCATCTATACACTTCTCCATCACCCACAAATTAAACACACATAAATCAGTTGTGTTTTCCATCCTATCATTAGAAAGCACAGCCAGTTTGTTCTCATAAGTAGTAAGCCTATTATCCTCATCTGATATAGCAGACCTAGGAAATGGTATCAAAGTGAAAGCTTCCGTTGCTATGTCAAATGAAAGTATACACATTTCATTTGTCTCCACATGTGTGAAGCCAAACCATATCGCTCCATCAAAAGCAAAACCATACCAATTTGTAAAAGGCTTTATACCCTCTAATTTCACAACTTCAACTTCTTTCCACGACCTAGTGCTTAATGAAAACACTTTCACTTGACATAGATGATCATCAGGCCGACAACAAAGAGAGACATTCACTATCTTGTAATCATTAACAATTGGACAGAAACCAAATCCTACAAAGGAATCAACCCCAAAACGAGGAAAATTAAGAGATTTAAATTCGGGCACCTGGAAGTCCTCTCTAATTGCTGGATTCCACAACATATAGGACTTAGATCTCATGGATTCCAGACAGATCAAGCCATTACTGGAACCGACGATCTGGCAGTTATCCCTTGAGGAATATGTGAAAGGTAGAGTCGGATATTCAAGGATTTGCATATAACGATTCATCAAACATAAGTGTCTAGCATTACGTTTACGGCCATTGCACTTGAAAATGAGATAAGGATTTTGGTGAGTGGAATGGCGGGAATGTTCTGAGATGAACGATTGGGTTTTGAAGAGATTCTTCCAATCTTTGCAAACACATTGAAATCGGATTAGGGATTTCACGGGAAGTCGCTTGAGAATATTTGTGATAATGTCTGGAGGAAGATATGGTTCGTTGCTATCTATTACCATCTTCTTCTTCATGGCAATCGACTCATAAAAAACAATTTCACCGATGAAATGTTTCACAATCAACAGACGAATTACTGAGTCGAAGAGAAACTTACAGCACTTTGAGGATTACGAATCATAAGAAATTTATATCACCTGCTCCTTGTTGCTCGATGGGTCATAAGACACGAACCTGAACAAGAGAGGGTTTGAGGCAGAAGCCAGATGATCGAAGAGCGAAGAAGCGGACGAGGCAATTAAAAATTCGAGGCAATTAGGAAATCTTTTAAAATTAGTTAAAAATAATAAATATGTAAGAAAATAATTTTTTTTTTTTCTATATTTATAAGGGGCAGGTAAGAAAGAAAAATAATAACAAGAGAAAATATGAAAGAAAATGTAGTATTTGTCCTGTTTAAGAACTCTTTTTAAATAATTAAAAGTAATAAATATATTAAAAATGAACTTTCTTCAAGTATGTCCTAGTATATAAGACGGCAAGTAAGAAAAAGAAATAAAATAATAATGAAGGATAATGTAGTGTGGAAAAACATGGGAAGAGAAAATATAACTAATTAGGAGTAAAAATGAAATATATATATATATATATATATGTTCTGGTGTAGAACGTTGATGTCTAGCCAAGGGCTGGTACTTTGATCTTGGATCAAAGGGCTCGCTCTAGATATCTATGAGGGAGATATCCAGAGAAGGTTGGGATCACTGTGCACGATATAGAGGGGGTGGTGTGTGTGCACGGTGTACCGAATGTAAATAGTTTGAGTTAGAACACAATGTGCACCTGGTTAATTAGTCTCTCGTATTTATAGAGGTCACCGTGGAGGAGATCGTGGTTGGAAATGATCTTCATGGCAAGTATGTGGGGGAGCACATCGCGCAACTATAGCCCGGACGCTCCCAAGATGCTGATAGTTCGGATCTACTGTTACACAAGATGTTCCTATATTATAGGTATACGGCTATCTTGGATATGTCTTTAATTGGGCCCTCTTGGCATTAGGCCTTAGTATGGGTCCGTAACAAAATATATATATTAAATGCTAAGACACCCATAAATAAAATAAAATAAAAAAGGCAATTCAAGTTTGATGCTTAAAAAAAGAAAAAAAGAAAAGAAAGAATACTGAAAGAGTACAACGTCAAAAGTATGTCCAATAGAAAATCTCTTGCAGGGAATTCTATCAAAGCCAACAAAATCCCTTGGATTAGATATAGATCTGTAATCTTAGTGCTTTTTCTATTCTTAATTTCTTACCGTTAAAATAAATGTTCATAACTTTTTTATAATAATATATTTTCATGCTTTTTTTATCCAATATTTTCATACTTTCTTGTGTACTTATTTGAGATTTTGCGAATAAAAGCAATACTAAAAGTCTGAAAAAATTAAACTGAGGGAGTTATAAGAACCAATACTCAATGTGATGCCTGTACAAATCATTATAATAGGAAAAGAATTCAAACAATAACATATTGAATCATTACACTCCTTTTTTTAATTAAAAAAAAAAAAGGCCAAACATTCAATAAATATATGGTATTACATATATGCTTTCATCATTGGATAAAATCTCTAAACGACATCAAGCCTCTAAATACAAAATAATCTAAACAGATATATGAATTCATTTCCATCAAAAGTGCCTAAATAAATTAAATCTTCATTATAATGATTAAGATATGGGAGCATTGCTTTTCAGTGTATTTAAACTCATTGGTGTAATGGCTAAATAAAAAGTACTGAAAAATCCACATGTATGTTAGCAAATAAATTACATATCAATCTTTGAAATAAAATGGAACATCCAAAGATTATATAAATGTCCACATTAATCATTCTAAAACAAAAATGTGAACACAAATTTCCATACTTTAAACCTAAATTCGAATTATACGCTTGCATAAAATCATATGCGAAAATGCACCATTTTTAATTGTTTAAAGTTACCAATACTCCCTCCTGGTCTTTATTATAAGGTATTAACTAATAAATATATTTAATTCTTTTTATAAGGCATTTATTTGTTTCAAACAAGAATTAAATATTATTTTCCATGTATACCCCTAATTAATAAGGGTAGCCAGTGTGATATTGGAGTTTAGTGCAATTAGGTTTTGTATACTTTAAGCCTATCAAAACTTATATAAATATATCTTGAAATTATAATATAATAATAAAAAACAATAAATATTATCTTATTTATATGATATAAATATAATTATATTTATTTAATATTTAAATAGGCCGGGGCCTGAAGGCGTACGGGTCGACCTTAACAAAATAGGCCCGACCTATTTACATATTCGGCCTTTAAATAGGCATTGACCTGACCTTTTTAACAAACAAGCCGGGCCTGACCAGGTCCTAAATAGGCCAGGCTATAGGCCATCTGATAGGAGCATGGCCTGTTTCCACCCCTAGCTGCAATCTAATACGTCTACCACTTTCCCTGCCCCAAGCCTGTTTAGGAGACACTTGCTAAAACATTTATTTTTAATACTCCCTCTAGTCCTAATTAAAAGAATGAGTCGACTTTTTTTTGGAAAGATTAAGAAAGTTAAATAAGTTATTTAATCATATTATATATTGTATATGATTAGATTATATATTAATTTATTAGTCAAACTAATTAGTTTGGAGAAAAAATAAAAATACTCTAAAGTAATTTAATTAGTTTTCTTAATCTCTCCGAAAAAGTTAACTTGATCTTATAATTAGGACCGGAAATAGAATTGTTCTACGATGACCAAGGGGGATTCTTGTTGGGCGACGAAATGGGAAAGGTGGCTTATATAGAGAAAGTTACCCAATCTAACTAAATGTGACTCCTAATCACATTCCCACAAAGATGAACTCTAAGAGGGTAGGCACCCCCTACCACTTCTTCTCTCGTAAATCCCATAGGAATACTCCTGTGTTCCAAATAGAAATGAGGGGCCAATTGCTGATCGCCCTGCGGTCACGAATAGCCAGCCTTCAATTTCTTGTCTATAAGTCGGGTGAGGAGTAACAATACTAGAAAAGGTTGCTCGAGTAACCCTCGAGCAACACGGATAACGAGTTGGATTTTAGTCTTTAAGTATAAGATCATTTTTCATTCAATCTCTCAAATGTATCATTTCCCCATACCAATTAGATTAACTTATAAATTGAAATATAATCTAATATTACACATTAATATTTTAGAAAGATTATGTCACATGTTACTATTAATTAATTCATTTTTCTTAATCTACTCAAGTTACAAAAAATAGATCTTACATTATAATAATGACTAGATGAGTACTTAATTTACATCAAGGTAGGAGTGTTCACTTCTGTCCCGTCCTAGTCATCTTGTTTCGATCCCATCATTTTGGAATAAGACAAGACAAAAGCAAGATGTGACAAAATTATTATTGAGATGGTACGCGATGGGAGACGAGGCTTTATTCATCGGCTTTTTGTCTCGTCCCAAAATCATGTTGTTATTAGTTTGATATATATAATATAATAATATTTTTATTATAGATAAAACTAATATCTTTTTTAAAAAGATATTATCATATATTAGTTATATCTTTAATATAAAATACCATAAATATTAAGAACATAGGGGTCACTGACTTCATTGGTATAGAACGTGAGTGTCCGGTCTCGGACCGTGCTTTGATGTTGGATCAAAGGTCTTGCTCCGATATCTAAAGGGAGATATCCGGAAAGAGGTTGGGATCACCGTACACAATATAGGGGGTGAGGTGTGTGCACGGTGGATCGAAAGTAATAGTTCGAGTTAGAACGTAGAACCCGGTTAACTTGTCTCGTATTTATAGAGGCCATTGTGATGGTGATCATGGCGGGGGCATGATCTTCATGCTTGACTTGGTGGGGGCGCACGTATAGCAACGGTCAGATAAGTGCGCCCACTAAGCTATAAATCCGGGTCATCCAGTCTTCCTGAATAATAGGCGAACAGTCGTACTGGATATACCTACTATTGGGCCTTTGTGACATTGGGCCTTATTAGCGGTCCGTAACAGTTGCCCCCCAGCTCGGTAGGTCGGGAATTCCGAGCTGCTGAGATGTCCTATATCCCGTGCTGGCCTCATTGGTCGAGCTTCCCTAAATTGTCGTAACTCCGAGGTGAAACCTCAAGGAGCCGAGGTAGACTCTTTGGGCCATTTATCCGAGGCTTTGTGCAACGAATATTTCCGAGCCGGGAACATATGAGGCTTACCGAGGTGCTCTCGGCTATCTTAGGGTTACGGTGAGTTTATGCTATTTTGATGGGAGGGACTTTCCACATTCGCCATCATTGCCTCCTGACACCTGGCGACTCAGCGTTGGCGAGTGTCTGCAACCGCCGCGCCATTCCATGCATTGATCTTCGTGCGCATTTAATTTTCTCTACACACGCGATACGCCATCTCCTTTATCGGGGTGAAAAGACGCTTCCCCGTCCCCGTCACTTCGGTTCCCTCGAGCCTATACGAATCATCTTTCCCTCTATTTTCTTCATTTCCCTATTTTACATCGTCATCGTCTGTTTCCTCTACTCTGCCATTTTTTCTGCAATCGCCTGCTCCCGCATTCTTTCATCTTCGTTCACGACTCGCTCATCCTCCGTACTTCGGTATATTGTTTCTCCCGCTTTTGTGGACGGTGTAACTTGATGATTGTCGTTTATTTTGATCGGTTAATTTTACGTAGCGGTGGCGATTTTCTCGGGTAGACTTCCTTGATAGTTTCGTCTCTGTTTCTAATGTCGAAATCCCCTTCAAACTATCTTGTAGCCACAAGCATTTCTTTAGCGATCCTTCCCCTTATTTCCCCTTCTTCACGTATCCTTTTGTGCCTTTATAGGTTTCTGTTCTTTGGCGATGGTTGGGAGTAATCGCTTACCCCCTTCTAATCCACCATTAACCCCTGATGAAGAAGCCTTACGTATCCGTTACCCCCGTACCTCCTATTGGATCCTCGGTTCTGAACTTTCCGAAGAGGAGAAATTGGCGTCCGTGCTACGAGGAGGATCCGGTCAACGGAGTGGATCCGGGTCCCGATCCGCTCGTGCTCAGGTTCGGAATCCAACGCTGGCTTGTGCTTATTACGAGGCCACTTCAAGCCTCCAGCTGGAACCTACTGGACCGAGTAATATGGCTCGTGCCGAGGACGACGTTCTGTCCGCTCAACCCCTTAACTTCTATCGTTCATCCTTGGCTCCGGATTCGAATGTCCATCCGCCAGGGTATCTCGGCCCCTGCTGGGATTGTCTCGCCGAGAGCTCCTTCCTCATCGGCCAGGGTGAAGATTCCCAAGCTTCTCTAATTTTAGGCTCTTGTCGTCATCTGGCCCCTCCCAATCCTTCTTCTGGCAATCTCCGTCCCCCGGGTCCGCTTGTTTTCCCGCCTGACGATATAATTCATTCAGGTATTTTTTTCTCTTGCTGATCCTAGCATTTTTTACTTTGCTTATAGGTGAATGGCTTCACAGTCTTCTCCACACAAAGATTGATTCCGACCGCGGGAGTCGAACTCTTCGAGTCCTCTCGAGGCGCTATGTAAAAACAAAGATTCTGGGTATCCCACGATATCCTAAAGACTCGGTCACTGATGTCCAAGGCCGACATTGCACGTCTTAAACTTCCCGAGATGGAAGGCTGTACTGTCAGTCCTCCGGATGAGGGTGAGCCCATCTGCTCTACTCGGTCGGTCGGGCGCACCAACTTCTTCTTCTTCTACCGAGATTACCTGACCCGGGTCAAGGTTCAATTCCCGTTTAGCCAGTTTCAAATGTCGGTGTTGATGGCTCTACGGCTGGCACCCTCTCAGCTCCATCCCAACGGATGGGCCTACTTAGTGGCCTTCGAGCGTCTATGCTCCTCCTTTCCGGTCCCCATTCCTTGCACTACCTCGTTGTTCTTCCATTATTTCGGCCCTTTCACTTCCAAGACATCTAAGGAGGACGAGAAATTGAAGGGATTGGTGTCCCTACGTGTGGATCCGGATAAGAAGATAATGAGTGCATTCTCCGACTCCTTTAAACACTTCAAAACGGCTTTCTTTAAAGTCGAGGCTAAGCCTGGACAGCGGCCCTAGTTTTTGAAAGGTCCCGAAGGAGAGGACGTGGAGTGGGAGTTTCCTCTTTACTGGAACGACACCCATTATGATATGAATCCTTCTTCATACCAGATTCAAATTGAGGACCTTTCGCCTGAAGAGGCCACCTGTATACCTCAGTTTGCCGCATATGTTGAGAAATACGGGATCCGAAGTGCCGCCTTCTTTATTAACGGGGCTGGGGCTATGCCACAACCTGTTGATTGTATGGTTCCATGGATTGCTAATTATTATGCTTTTTGATTTTCCGTTGTCCTAACCTTCATTGCATGTATCTTAACCCCCTTATTCTTTGTTTTGCAGCTCAAGATATGTCGGAACTTCCCCGCTACCTGGCGCTTGTGAATCCGACGGTAGCCGCGTCGACTCGTAAACGCCCTTCCTCGGGCTCAGAAAGGGATAAGTCAAAGGCGGCGTCCGGGTCGTCAAGGGCCAGGAAAACCAAGGCCTCGGATACTCCTGGCTCTAGGCGTTCTGCACTTCCTCCGGATGTGCCCCGGCCCGAACTCTTAGTGCCGGGACCACTTTGCCCCGAGGGGACCGATCCCCCCGGACGCTACGGCTCCCGAAGGTTCTGTTCCATCCTTCTCGGCACCACCCCCCCCGGATCATCTCCGGCTCGGACGTGGCATCCGCGAAGGCTAAAGGAGCCGTTGCGTCTCGCTTCTCCGTGGGCGGCTGCTCCTCCCTTCCGAAACTCGCTTGCGCATCCGTGCCAATGATTCCCCGAGGACTTTCGTGGGAGAGAGGGTGACCGAGGAACTTAGTGTCGCTTTCCTTCCACCGAACAAATTTATGAATGGGGTCCCTTTGTCCGCCATGGATGAGTCCGTCATTAGTGAGGCTCAAAGGTTCCTCTGCAAGTCCATCGGTCTTCACCAAGCGCTACTTATGCTGAAGGAGAAGCATGTGGCAGCCGAGGTAGACATTCGGCGTCTGAAACGTGCCGAGGAAGAGGCCTTGACGAGAGCCAAAGCTGCGGAAGAGGAGGCGGCTAATGCGCGAGGCCCCGTCGAACAATTGAAGGCTTTGGAGGAGGAGGTAGCTGCCGCAAATGCTAGAACTGATCGAGTGACAGCTTTGGAGGACGAGCTAGCTGTTGCCAAAGCTTCATGTGGAAAGGCGACCGAGGAGCTTCTGATGACGAAAGAGACATTGGATAAAAAGACCTCCGAATGTCATCGTCTTCAGAAGGCCCTGGACGAAAGCCTGGATGCCGTGAAGATTGTCCAGCAGCAACGAGGCGACCTGGCCGCCGAACTTGGGTCGGCAAAAGAGGAGCTTGCTACCGAGCGACAAGCTAACCTGGAGTCTCTCGAGACCCTCCATGAGTCGGCGAGAGAATGCTTCAAAATGGCCTTGGATCAACTCCAGATCTTGAACCCAAAATTATCCTTGAACGTCGACGGTTATCACTACCGAGCTTATGTGAGGGACGACGTGTTTTATCCGGCTCCTCCCTCCCTGAATCCCTCCCCGGAAGATGAATCCATATCTATTGAAGATGAGGACTGTGGAGAACGGGCAGGTGAGGAACAGGTAGAAGGCACGACATTAAATCCCGAGACCGACTCAGGACCTATTGAATTGACTCCATCCGTCGAGCCGGGACCCTCGAACAATGCTGTCGCCTAGCCTCTTTTCATTGATGCGTTTTCGCCTTTGTAAACATGAATTTTCCCGGCGTCTGTGCCGGTTATAAATATTTTAATGCCAAAGTAAATTTTACGTATCTGTTGTTGTGTGAATTCTAAACATAGTTAGAGATTCGTCGGCGCAAGGGGTGCCGAGCTATGCATTCTACCAGATGTGAAGTCTGGGAATGGATGGTAGGGTTGTCAGTTTTAACCGTATGTGGTATTAACCTAACCGCTACCTTGTTCGGAGCCGTTGGCGGGATCATAACCGGGGTAAAGGTGAATTGTCACTTGTTTAAACGAGGTGTCCGTAACGCACAAGTTAAACATTTTGACCTGATCAGGGTCGGAATGACAACTCGAATGCTTAAATCGGGGCGAGCGTTGACATGTCAATTTCACGAAGGCCGATAAAAGGCAATTTCGCCGAGCTCTTGACCTGGGCTAGTTTGCCCCGGTGTTAAATCATCTAGACGTGTCGTATTTGTGACCGGGTTTATATACCTCGGTATAATGCTTAAGCGATCAATTGTGCACGTTGGCGAAAATCCACTGAGGAATCCTTCATTAAAATGAAAACGCTCCAAAGAGCCAACACATAATTCAGTGAAACTTTAAGACAGAAAATTAAAATACTGAAAACAAATGATAACTGATCTCCAAGCTGGATGTGTTCGATGTCTCCATCACCCGAGGCCGAGGTCTAACTGTGATAGATCTTCAGCTTGTCTGCATTCCAATTCTTTTGATGGGTTTCCTAGCCAAGGTTTCATGTATATAGGCTCCATTGCCCAATTTCTCTTTAACCCGGTACGGACCTTCCCAATTTGCCGCCAATTTTCCATCTCTGGCGTTCTTGTTGCCTATGTCGGCTCGTCGGAGTACAAGGTTACCCTGGTTGAAGGACCGGAGTCTAACCTTCCGATTATACTTGGCGGCTAGAAGTTGCTTAGCGGCAAGCTCTCGACAGTGCGCCACTACTCTGACTTCGTCGACCAGCTCCAAGTCCGTCATCAGCGCGTCGTCATTCGACGCCTCTCCCTCCTGGCGGGCTCTCATCCTTCTCCACGATGGTTGTCCTATCTCGACTGGGATCATGGCTTCGCATCCATACGTCAACCGAAAAGGGGTCTCTTGGGTAGAAGACTGTACACTTGTCCTGTATCCCCATAAGACGCTGTATAGCTGCTCGACCCAGTTAGATTCTGCGTCTTGCATCCGTTTTTTCAGCCCGTCAAGGATTATTTTGTTGGCCGACTCGGCCTGTCCGTTAGACTGTGGATGCTCTATCGAGGCATAATGTAATCCGACGTCGAGGTCTGACATCAACGTCTTGAACCTTTGGTCTGTAAACTGCGTACCATTATCCATGATCACCTCGGCTGGCACCCCAAAGCGGGATACGATGTTGTGTCTGAAGAATCTCTGTATGCGTGCTGAAGTGATTGTCGTCAATGGTTCGGCTTCGATCCACTTGGTGAAATAATCCACCGCCACGATGAGCCACCTGAACTGTCCTGGGGCTGCTTTGAAAGGTCCCAGGATGTCCATGCCCCATTTAAAGAAAGGCCAAGGGGCCGAGATGCTCTTCAGTTCCGCTCGGGGTGGCCAAACGAGTTTGGCGTGCTTCGGCAACTATCGCATCTTCTTACGGCCTCTTTGGCGTCCTCCGTCATTGTCGGCCAATAATACCACTGCGCGCGCAGCTTTCCTAACGAGTGCCTTGCCCCCATGTGGTGGCCATTGATGCCTTCGTGTATTTCCGCTAGCACATATTTCGCTTCCACTGTGTCTAGGCATCTCATCATCGGAGAGTGTAAGCCTTTTCGATACAGTTGGTCGTCGACCATTGTATAGATGGCGGCCTCCCGTATTAGCTTCTTGGCGTCGGTCGAATCAGTTGGGATAATGCCTCTCTCTAGATAATCTTCTATGGGTTTCCTCCAATCTGTGGCTGCCGAGATGGTCATAATACAACTCGGCTCGGTCAAGTTTTGCTGTATCACCGTTCTATGATTACCGGCTTCTTTCGTGCTTGCCAGTTTTGACAGGATATCCGCCCTAGAGTTTTCTTCCCGTGGGATATGGGTGACAATTACTTCTTGAAATTCTGAGATAATCTCTTTAGCTTTGTTGAGGTACTTGGCCAAGAGTGGACCTTTCGTCTGGTAGGTTCCTTCGATTTGCGCGGCTACGAGCTGTGAGTCGGTGAAAACCTTGACCCTCTGCGCTCCATTTTCTTTGGCCTGTAGCAGTCCGGCAAGGAGAGCCTCATATTCGGCTTGGTTGTTTGATGTCGGGAACTTTAATTGGAGGGACTGCTCCATAGCGACGCCCTCCGGGCTCTCGACTATGATACCTGCTCCGCTCCCCTTTGTGTTGGATGAGCCGTCAACGTACACCTTCCATATACCTCCGTGATCCCCCTCAGTCGCCTCCGCCGGGGTGAGTTCCATGATGAAGTCCACCAGTGCTTGTGACTTAATTGCGCGTCGAGCTTCGTAAGAGATATCAAACTCGGACAACTCGATCGCCCAGCTAGTCATTCTCCCGGCGAGGTCCGGCTTGTGTAATACTTGGCGGATCGGTTGACTAGTTCGGACCACTATCTGATGTCGTTGAAAATACGGCCTCAATCTTCTTGCCGTTGTTAATAAGACGAAAGCCATTTTCTCCAGCTTCTGATATCGGAGTTCCGAGCTCTGCAGGGCTTTACTTACAAAATAAATCGGTGCTTGTCCGGACTCGGCTTCCCTTACTAAAGCGGCACTTCTTTGCCTCTTCTCGGACCGATGAGGTAGAGGAATAAGGTCTCCCCGGCTCGGGTTTTGTGAGGACCGGAGGAGTTGCCAAGCATTGCTTGATCCTCTCGAACGCTATTTCACACTCCGTGCTCCAACCCCCCTGGGTTTTCTTTTTTAAGAGCCTGAAAAAAGGAAGAGCTTTCTCGACCGACCTCGGTAGGAATCTCGTCAGGGCGGCAAGTCGGCCAGTCAACTGCTGAACTTCCTTCTTCGTCTTCGGGGCTTGCATGTCCAACACAGCCTTGCATTTATCCGGATTCGCCTCTATTCCGCGGTTGGTTAACATAAATCCTAAGAATTTCCCTGCCGGGACCCCAAATGCACACTTGGCCGGGTTTAACCTTATCCGATGCCTCCTTAACTTCTCGAATGTTTGTTCCAGGTCTCGGATGTGGTCGTCCGGGCGTTTCGACTTTACGATCATGTCGTCAATGTACACTTCTATGTTTTGCCCGATCTGGTCTTCGAACACTCTGTTCATCATTCTCTGATAGGTAGCTCCGGCGTTCTTCAACCCGAAAGGCATGACCTTATAGCAGTAATTGGCTTTATCGGTCATGAAGGCCGTCCTCTCCTAATCGTCAGGGTGCATGGCTATCTGATTATAACCAGAGTATGCATCCATGAATGATAGTAGCTGAAAACCGGCCGAGCTATCAACCAATTTATCAATGTTTGGCATGGGGTAGGAGTCTTTCGGGCAAGCCTTATTCAAATTGGTGTAATCCGTACACACCCTCCACTTGCCATTTGGCTTTAACACCATCACTACATTGGAAAGCCAAGTGGTGTATTGTATCTCTCTGATGAATCCGGCCTCCGAGAAGTTCGGTCACGTGCCTGTCCAAGGCCTTTTGTCTTTCCGCACCGATGTTTCTTTTCTTTTGGGCTACCGGGGCCGACCCCGGTCGCATGGCTAGCCTGTGGCAACAGAACCTTGGGTCGATACCGGGTACCTCAGACGAGGTCCAAGCGAATACGTCCTAGTTGTTCCTTAAGAATTGAATCAGCCGGGCTCTGAGGTCACCATTCAGCGCCCCTCCAATCTTGGTGGTTTTCGAAGGATCCGCCCCAAGCACCAATTCCTCCAACTCTCCTTCCGGTTCCGGGAGTGGTACCTCGGGCTTGTGAGGTCCAGCTCTACCATGTTCACTGAGCGTCGGGCCTGTTGACGTCTTTCGGGTTCGGGTGAGTTCTCCCTTCTCCCGAGCCGAGGTGGAGACGAGGGCCCTCCTTCCCCGATTCGGAGAGTTTCGAAATAGCATTGCCGGGATTCCTTTTGATCCCCTGTGACCACTACCACCTGTTCCTTCTTGTTAAGCATCTTAAGTTTTTGATGCTTAGTAGATACCATCATATCCCAGTCGTGAATGGTCGGCCTGCCTAGAATGACATTGTAAGATGACGGAAAGTCGGCCACTATAAATTTGACCCGTTCCAACTTGAATGCCTCCCTCGTACCTAGCGTCAACCTGAGGTCTATGTAACCCTTGGGAAGTGAGCGCTCTCCGTTGAACCCTATGAGGGTCGTCTTGCACGGCTTTAAGTCTTCAGCATCCATCCGCATCCTTTTATACACATCCCAGCTGATAATATCGGCTGAGCTCCCCGCATCTATGAATATCCTTTTGACCAGGCAATTAGCCAAGGTTCCGATGATTACCAGTCCGTCTTGATGCCCTGGTACAACATCCTTCAATTCTTTAATGGTAAAAGTTAAGTGCGGCGGTGCCGGCCTCCTCCGTTCGTCCTTGACTTTGGGAGGTCTCTAACCGTCGGACTTCTCTCAAGTACTTCTGCCGGCCTCCTCCGCTGATCCCATTGCAACGGAAATCGGTTTCTGGGTAGGCGTCATGGGAGTTGGACCTTCTTCTTTTTTCCTCCTTCCTCGGGTCCGTTACCGAGCTCCTACTCCGGCCTCCCTGATTACGCGTGCCATTTCTCTTGCCCTGAGTTTTAATTACGTATTGGCGCAATTTTCCTTCCCTGATAAACTTCTCAATTGCATCTCGGAGCTCATAGCATTGCTCTGTCGTGTGTCCCGTCCCGTCATGAAATGAACAATACTTTGACTGGTCCGTAGTGGGTCGGTTTCGGAGCGGCTTCGGCTTTCCAACTCTTCTCATCTCGGTCTGAGCCACCTCCTTCCAGAGCTGCGCCCGAGGGACGTTTAACGGGGTATAGTTGTCGTATTTCGACTTTCCTTCCGGCCTTTCCCCCTAGTCCGACTGTCTCGGTTGCGTTTTCTGGACTCCTCTCTTCGTTTATTCTCGGGCTCGGAGATGCCTTGCTTATTCTTTCGGGTTCCACGGTATTGGCCAGCTCCATTTGCTCGACGTCCAGATATTGCTGCGCCCGGGTGTAAAACTCCGTGAGAGTATAGACCCGGTTCTTACATATGTTCTTGGCCAGTCGCGACGCTGGATCTAGGCCATCCACGAGGCAATGGACGTGTACTTCCTCAGAGAGGGAGCGCACTTGCAGAGCCACCTCCTTGAATCGGTTAAGGTATTTCTGCAATGTCTCTCCCTTCTTTTGCTTTATTCGGCTCAGTGTGTCTTGGGACTTTGGCACTTTTTTGGGGTTGCGAAATTCAGCTCGAATTTCCACGCCAGGTCTTCGAAGTTGAGCACGGAATTGTTTGGCAAGGAATGGAGCCACTTCTGTGCCGGTCCGGTTAAAGTCGCCGCGAACAAGCGTAGGATGACCTCCCCTTTGATCAAACGGACCCACATAAGTAACTCGAATGTTTCGAGGTGACTGCGCGGATCCTGTGTTCCGTCATATTTCGGAAGATCGGTAAGATCGAAGTTCTTTGGATAGGGTGCCGTGGCAACCTCTCGCGAGAATGGGCTCGCACGGCCTTCGTCGGGTACTTCATCCCGTATACTCGGGAGATCGTCGAGACCGTGGTGTCCCCGGCGACTTCTTTGTCTCCTCCTTCCGACGTCCGAGACCGGGATCTCCTCTCCCTGCCTCGGCTTTCATCTTCCTTTTTTCGTTCTGGGCGCACTTTCGTCTTCTGCTTTCGGGCCCGGTTTTTCGGTACGGATACCGACTCTGAGCTGCTGGATGAACTGCTGCCATCCTGCATCGGTCTCTTTTTTCCACGTGATCCTTCTTGGCCTCCTTGGTGCATCCAATCCTGGAATCTTTCGAGCTGATCGTCCATCATCTGTTGGATCACTCTAAAATCCTCTTGGCGTTGGAGCTCGTCCCGCCTCTCCTTAGTCTCGAATTTTCTAAGGATCGATTCCTGAGCTTTTTGCAGAATGCGGACATCCGGGTTTGGAGTCGAGGTGTCCGTGGCCGTCTCGCCTTGCGTTTTGTTGGCATCGGGGAGAGGAGGTCGTATCGACATGTGACCCTCGGGAGCTCCCCCGGTGGGACATACTTCGATCGTTTGGATTGCTTGCCTCGGCCGTGGTTGATTAAGGCTGAATACTCCGACGTGTTATACACGGTGTGAGCCATCGCAGTCATGGGAATCGTAATTTATAGATCCCCACGGTCGGCGCCAATGTTCTGGTATAGAACGTGAGTGTCCAGTCTCGGACTGGTGCTTTGATGTTGGATCAAAGGTCTCGCTCCAGATATCTAAAGGGGAGATATCCAGAAGAGGTTGGGATCACTGTACACAATATAGGGGGTGAGGTGTGTGCACGGTGATCGAAAGTAATAGGTCCGAGTTAGAACGTAGAACCTGGTTAACTTGTCTCTATATTTATAGAGGCCATTGTGATGGTGATCATGGCCGGGCATGATCTTCATGCTGACTTGGTGGGGGGCGCACGTATAGCAACGGTCAGATAAGTGCGCCCACTAAGCTATAAATCCGGGTCATCCAGTCTTCCTGAATAATAGGCGAACAGTCGTACTGGATATACCTACTATTGGGCCTTTGTGACATTGGGCCTTATTAGCGGTCCGTAACAACTTCATTGACTACTCTCTCTCTCTCTCTACGTGTTTGCCTCATTCTCTACACACGGTATAAATATTTATAATTATGCCTCGATTAAATTTAAGTTTTAACTATTTCTCATCTTTTTTATTTAAACTTTTGATCTAAACTAATAAAGGAAAATGATTACATATTTATATTATATATTTTCAATCAACTAGGTTCCACGTTCAACTCAAACTTCTACATTTTAGTTTTTACAAGTGTAAATTGAAAATGCCATGAAAAATGAGATCTTTCAAAATTTTGAGCTTCCTCGTAAAAACTCCAAGTAGATATTGTTCTCACCACTCAAAAACAAAAGTATACACACCATCTAGCAAGATGTCAAACTACTTGCATAAAACTATATTTAAAATGACCACATTTTCCACACACTTGCATAGAGCGGGAATCGGGGCCGGGGCCTAACGGGACTTGGGATAAGGAAAATATCTATTTTTCAAAGCCCAACCCGATAGTACCGGGGGCCGGCCCTACTCTAACCTAAAAATTACTATTCCAAATTTTAACTATTTTTCCTTCAATTTTTTTTTAAAAAAATATAATTAGTAAATTGCAACCATTAAAGTTCTAATCTATCAAATAAATGTTATCAACATTAATATCTAAACAATATAAATTATTCAACAAATAAACACATTCATTAATTCGTAATAAAAAAACAAATAAACACAAAGAATATGTTTTTTTTTCCTTTTTTTTCAAAAAATATTGATCAAAAGAATTGCTTTATGTATGACAAAATGCTTTTTTTCTCTCAATTTTGTGTGTCTGCTGATTTCTTAGGTTCATGCATGAATTTACTAACGGTAAAAATAATTATACTTATTTTACACAAAATATAATTATAATTTTTTACTTATATAATATTGTAATACCAAAGTATGTGTTTATTTAATATGAAAACATTATTTCTTTAAAATTTATAATAGCTTTTAATACAGAATAATAATAAACATAAAAAAAAGGTTATAGTTTCAACTAAAAAAATCTAAGTAATTATAAATAAACACATTCATTAAGTGGAAGTCAAAATAATTATCCTTTTTTTTAAAGCTACAGTTAAACGGGCCCTACGGGGCCCGATCGGTCCGAGGGCCTACGGGGCTTATTTCAAATTTCGGCCTATTTTTCAAGCTCTCCTTTACCTACAAAGGTCTTAGGGGGTTTAAACGGGCCCCTAATAGGCTTGGTCTAATTTCCCGGCTCCACTCTTGCAGCTAAATTATATAGTATATCCATCTCAAGAAGAAAACTAAGCACCCAAAGATTATAAATAGGTCAAACATGGAATGAAACATATGGTATTACATATATGCTTTCACCATATATTTTCCATAACAACTCTAAAAGATATTAAGCATCCAAATACAAAATGATCTAAACATATATGAATTCATTACCACTAACAGTGCCTAAAAAACGTAAATCCACAATGTGACAATTAAGACAAAGGATCATTGCTTTTCAGTGTATTTAAACCCATTTGTTTAACGACTAAACATAAAGCACTGAAAATCCACATACTAGCAAATAAATTACATATCAAGGATTTAAGACAGATTATCTAAAATGTTACATATGGATTCATTTCCATTGAAAGTAGCTAAATAAAATACATATGCAATGTAATAATAACTGGGATTTAGGATGAAGAATCTCCAATGTGGATGTTGCAAACAGATACAAAGCTTTCTGCATAATTCCAAGTCGCAGGCATAAAGGGAGATACAGTTGTGGCCAACATCTTGAGTTCGTTAGTATGGAGATGGCACAAAACAAGTTTTTCTTCATCTTCTTCATCATTGTCCACTGTGACGTTGGCTTCCCCAAAGTATGAACGAAATGCATCGGATTCCCAAAATATTTCATTTTTCCATATAGTCGGTAGACTTAATAAGCAGGCACAATAGGGGTAGGGGTTGCTTGTATATATTTTAGTCCAATTCCATCTCTCCCCTGAAGCATCTATACACTTCTCCATCACTCATAAATTAAACACCCATAAATCAATCGTGTTTTCAATTTAGAAAGCAGAGCCAGTTTGTTCTCATAAGTAGTAAGCCTATTATTGTCATATGATACAGCAGACCTAGGAAATGGTATCAATGTGAAAGCTTCCGTCGCTATGTCAAATGAAAGTATACATATTTCATTTTTCTCCACATGTGTGAAGCCAAACCAAAGTATTGCTCCATCAAAAGCAAAACTTTTCCCATTTGTAAAAGGCTTTATACCCACTAATTTCCCAACTTCAACTTCTTGCACGACCTAGTGCTTAATGAAAACACTACCACTGGATAAACCCGAGCATCAGGCAACCAAGAAAAAAAGAGTCTCACTATCTTGCAATCATTAACAATTGGATTGAAACCAAATCCTACGTAGGAAACAATCCCAAAACGAGGAAAATTAAGAATGTTGACAAATATAATTAGAGAAGCAATTAGAGAATCAATATGAAGATATTGAAGAATCTTGTATTAATCTCAACAAGGAGCAAAAATGCTTATACAGTCTCTTGGAGGGAGATCTAGTTAACTCTCCCTCAAATATTGTGAGGATTCCACATCCAACACACACTTCTTAATCATATTAGCTAAGACCCCTTTATATAGACTAGGGTCCTAACTAACTCTCAAACTAATCATCTAATTTCATCTTATATTTCTAACAAAGAACTTTAAATTCGGGCACCTGCAAGACCTCTCTAATTGATGGGTTCCAAAACATATAGGACTGAGATCTCATGAATTCCATACAGATCAAGCCATTACTGGAACCGACGATCCGGCAGTCACCCATTGAGGAATCTGTGAAAGGTAGAGTCGGATATTCAAGGATTTGCATATAACGATTCATTAAACATAAGTGCCTTGGATTACATTTACAGCCATTGCAATTGAAAATGAGATAAGGGCTTTGGTGAGTGGAATGGCGGAAGTGTTCTGAGATGAACGATTGGGTTTTAAAGAGATTCTTCCAATCTTTGCAAACACATTGAAATCGGATTAGGGATTTCACCGGAAGTCGTTTGAGAATATTTGTGATAATTTCTGGAGGAAGATATGGTTCGTTGCTATCTATTACCATCTCCTTCGCGATTGACTGATGAAAAACAATTTCACCGATGAAATGTTTCACAATGAACAAAATTACTGAGTCGAAAAGAAACTTACAACGCTTTTACGATTATGAATCATAAGAAATTTATATCGCCTGCTCGGCTGCTCCTTGGTGATCGATGGATCATAAGACACAAACGTGAAGAAGAGAAACCACCATAGAGTTTGACGCAGATGCCAGATGGTCGAAGAAGCGTTGTTTTTTTTAAGTCAAAGTAGCGGTCAAATGATTTAAAATTAGAAGAAAATTTTCTCCTCATCTTTTTTTCATCTTTTTTTTTTCATCAGCTCATCCGGACCATTCATTGGAAGGAGAGGAGAGATGTTAAAATAGTATTATGATTGATTGGACGGATATAATTTAGAAATAATAAGAGATAATGAGAAAAACCTTATAAGAGAAACTCAACTAAAATACAATAGATCCTCCAAAACAAAAGGTATAGCCACGTGTTACCCTCCTAAGCATTTTATATTTTTTTATTTAAAAAGGACAGGGTCATATTTGTTTTGATGGTTTCTTTTATTTGGTAGAGGGTGATTCTCAGAATTTAAATTTGTATTCTCTTCTTTATAGGTGAAGCCCATTACCATCTCAACCAATAGATAATAGAGAAAATGATAGCATTGATAGAAAATCCATAAAGTCCTCTTAAATGATGGGGAAAATGATTGAGAATTAATTTTGAAACATGCTCCATCTTACAAATTGGCTCAAAGATTTTTTTTTTTTTTTTTTTTTTAAAAAAAACCATCTCAAATTTGAGACATAATTTTAATCCTTAATTGAGACAAAAAAGTGATATATATATATATATATATATATATATATATATAACCAGATTTATTGTTTCAAAATTTGAGCCAAATAACTCCCTTGTTCCCTTCCTATGAAGCTGCAATAATTATTTAGAAGTAGCCACAGTCAATTGTGCAGTTTAAGTAATATTTTAAAATTAGTTAAAAATAAAAAAATATGTAAGAAAATAAACTTTTTTTTTTTAATATTTATAAAGGGCAAGTAATAGAGAAAAATAATAATGAGAGAAAATATAAAATAAAATGTACTATTTGCATCGATTAAGAACTTTTTAAAAATTAGTTAAAAGTAATAAATATCTCAGAAAATGAACCTTTTTTTTTTCCCAAATATGCCTTAGTTTATAAGACAACAAGTAAAAAAGAGAAATAAAGTAATGATGAAAGAACATATAAAAGACAATGTAGTGTGGAAAAAGATGGGAGAGAAAATATAACTAATTAAGGAGAAAAATCAAAAAAGATACTCCTCCAGTCCTAGATATAATACGATGGAGATGTTAAGAAAGTTAATTAAAATATTTTAAAATATTTATATTTATAGTTTTTTGTCCAAAATATTTTGCTTAACATATATAATCTTATGACACACAACATATCATATGATTTACTAATTTATTTAACTTCTTTAGTCTTTCAAGAAAAAGTCAACTATATCTTATATTTAAGACTAAAAAGAATATTAAGTACGAAGACAACTCTAAATAGGAAAAAAAAAAAATCAAGGCAATTCAAGTTTCAGACTCTAACCAAAAAAAAAAAAAAAAAAAAAGAGAGAGACGGAAGGAGTACAACGTCAAAAGCATATTCAATAGAAAATTTATTGCATGGAATTCTATCAAAGCCAACAAAATACCTAATGCTCATACTTTTTTATAATAATATATTTTCATGCTTTTTTTATCCAATATTTTCATACTGTCTTGAGTACATGCACTCTGATTTTTTAAAAGGAAAAAAAAAAAAAAAAAAAAAAAAAAAGGTCAAACGTTCAATAAACGTATGGTATTACATATATGCTTTCATCACTGGATAAAATCTCTAAACGACATCAAGCCTCTAAATGCAAAATGATCTAAATAGATGTATGAATTCATTTCCATCAAAAGTGCCTAAATAAAGTAAATTTTCAATATAATGATTAAGATATAGGGGCATTGCTTTTGAGTGTATTTAAACTCACTGGTGTAATGGCTAAATAAAAAGTACTGAAAAATCCACATGTATGTTAGCAAATAAATTACATATCAATCTTTGAAAGAAAATGAAACATCCAAAGATTATATAAATGTCCGCATTCATCATTCTAAAATCAAAGGTGAAAATGCACCATATTTAATTGTTAAAAGTTACCAATTATTGGGCCTGTTTGGGTTGGCGGTAGAAAAATGGTGGCTTAAAAGCTATCTAACTTTTTAAAAGCCCGGTAAAGAAAAAAGCCAATAATTTGTGTTTGGATTGCCTATTTGGCTTTTATAGAAGTGATTTTTTTCCAAACCGATGATGAGTGTTTGGGTTAGAAATTGAAAAGTCAATTGAGATAAAAAATAATTAAAAAAGGTATGAATCTTATATGGAAATACCATAATTCTTTATAATTTTAAAATAATATTTTAGAGTTTTAGATAAATAAAATAATAAAGGAAAAATATTTGATTTTGTTTTAGAAGGTACAAACTACAACCTGAGCAAAAAAGGTACAAACTACAAAGTGTAGGAAAATAAATAAATAAATAAATAAAAGTGATGTATAGGATTCTTCCATCAGGTTTTTTTTTTTTTGGGGGTCAAACCATCATAGGATTCTTCCATCCGAACCTCCTCCACTCACAGGACCCTTCGCTGAAAGCATATGGTTCTCTTGCCTCCCGAGCGATCAGAAACCCAGGTATGATTTTGAAGCCATGGTGGTGGATCAAAGTTTAATTGCGTGGTTGTCTTCGGCTCCCGATCTTAGCGTGGTTGTCTTCTTCGGCGACATCTCGCTTCTCTCTCGCTCACCACCACCATCACGCCGTCTCCTCCTCCTCTCCACTTTCGGAATTGCTTCACAATTTTTCACATCCACCGCCACCAATTTCGTTCATCGTTGAAGCTTCGCCGCAAAGGGTTCTTGACTGGAGACTGCCGATTAACCACAATCCAGCCATCCCTCTGACCCATCACGCCCACCGTGGCAGCAGCAGTAAAAGATGAAACCGTACAATATGGCTTCTCTCTCCTCAACGCCACCGCGCTAAACGCTCCAATTTCTGACTTCTCCTCTGCTGGCCTTTTTTCTTATAAGCTCGATAGATGAGATGGGAATCCAAACACCCAATCGCTGGCGTTTGTTCACTGTTGAGCGTTGTCTTTAACGCCACTGCATTCTTTTGCCTAGGACGCTCCTTTGAACGCGAACCCAAACATAGCCATTATATATTACACAAAATTGGACTTAACTCGAGACTTACCATTGGGAAAATCTTATGATGTTTCAGGGTTCATGGTTCCAGGTGTCTCCATATGATACATTGTTTGGTGAGTCTATTATTGTTTGGAAAATCTTCTGATGTTTCTTAGTCTATTGAAAATAGAAAAAAAAAAGATCTGACGTTATATTAATGGCTAGATGAGTACCTAGTTTCAGCTAAGGTTAGAGGTGTTCATTTCTCCCATCACAATTGTCCGTTCTAATCTCATCATTTTGGGATAGGACAGACAAAAGCAAGATGGGACATAATTTTTAGGAAAATTACGTGCGTGTTCTAGAGAAGAGAATTTATCACAATAAAGTCCCTTAAAATCATGAAATTACACAGAAGTCTCAAGGGACCTGGTTGTAAATATTTGTGAATGTACAATTACCAATTTGACATTCCCTCTCATATCTTCCAATTCCACTCTCTCTGTTTTCCTTCTTCCTTCTCCTCTATCCCCTCTCTCTCTCTCTCCTCTCTCCCTTTTTCTTTTCTCTTTCAAAAATGATTCAACCCACAGCCCAACAAAGCCGAGAGCGGTCAGATCTGTGATTTTGCCACAGCCCAACGACTTGCGATAGATATCTAAATGGAGTTTGGGGGTTTGCTTTGCAAACAATGGTTCTCATTAGCTTCCGCTTGGGGTGATTTGTCCGGTGTCGAACTTGCTTGGAACCTTGGGTTTCGAATAGTACAAACTTCATTCTCATAGTCTGGTCATGATTCTAAATAGGATGACTCCGTGCTTTCCTTACTCTAGCACCTTGATTAGGCAAATCCAGTTGTTGATGAATAGGGGAATACAAAGATCTCTCATGGTTCATAAAAGCTATCAGATGCACTGATCTCTTTGCTGCCTTGGATAATAAAATGTTCTGTAATGTAAACAGAGGAATCTAGCCACATCATGATATTCACTTCTTACGCTAGCTTTATATAGCTGTCAAAATTATCAGAAGATGTTGTGAATATATGTTTTTTCTGTTGTAAATATAGCATTTGTTGTTATAAATAGCCTCTGGACATGAGAAATGAAAAAAATCCAGGTTTTCGAAGGTTGTTGTGAATATATGCTTTTTTTATTGTAAATATAGCATTTGTTGTTGTAAATAGCCTTTGGACGTGAGAAATGAAAAAAATCCAAGCTTTCAAAGGTTGTTGTAAATGTATGCTTTTTTTGTTGTAAATATAGCATTTTTTGTTGTAAATAGCCTCTGGACGTGAGAAATGAAAAAAAAAAATCCAGGTTTTCAAATGTTGTTGTTAATGTATGCTTTTTCTGTTGTAAATATATCATTTGTTGTTGTAAATAACCTCTGGACGTGAGAAATGAAAAAATCTAGGTTTTCAAATGTGGTGGGGACGTTCGAGCGTAACTTCCGAGTTCGAACTTAACTTCCCAATTCGAACTTAACATCCCAGTTCGAACATATACAGACAGTCAAATAAACAATGTAACTGTGGCTGTCATGTTCGAGCTTAACTGTGGATTTTTTTTCATTTCTCACGTCCAGAGGCTATTTACAACAAAAAATGCTATATTTACAACAGAAAAAGCATATATTTACAACAACCTTGGAAAACCTGGATTTTTTTCATTTCTCACGTCCAAAGGCTATTTACAATAACAAATGCTATATTTACAACAAAAAAAAAAGCATATATTCACAACGACCTTCGAAAATCTAGCTTTTTTTCATTTTTCATGTCCAGAGGCTATTTACAACAACAAATGCTATATTTACAACAACAAAAACATATATTCACAACATCTTCTGAGAATTTTGACAGCTATATAAGGCTAGCTTAAGAAGTGAATATCATTTCAAAATATTAAGTTGTATGAGTAAGTGACTATTTGCACCTACTCATTGAACTTAATATCTGGACTTGAGAAATGAAAAAAATCCTGGTTTTGAAAGTTTATTGTAAATATTAAATATAGCATTTGTTGTTGTAAATAGCCTTTGGACGTGAGAAATAAAAAAAAAAATCCAGGTTTACAACCGTGAGTCACGCGAAGGTGGTGACTCGTCAAAGATTCATGGAGTGATATCAGAGCATTCCGTGGAGAAGCCTTCGGATCTGCCAGAAAAGTCAGATCCCGAACTGGGATGTTAAGTTCGACTATCAGATCAAGGCTGAGAAATACTAGGGAAGTATCTAACTCTTTTAATCATGGAAATTAGTCTCTCGGCCAAAGAAAATATGGAGATTATTCGGTGCTGTTTTTGTGGTGAGTGGAAATTCTTGGGTTTGAGAATATCGTTTGGTTCATGTTTTTCATTTTTGGAGATATAAACATGATTACGGAAAAGAGCCACGGTTTTTGGTGTTGCCAAATACTCAATATGAATACTTCAAGTGGAAAATATTAATTTTTCTACAAAAGTTGTTGAATAGTAGTGGAGAAAGGAGAGAGAGAGAGAGAGAGAAGGAAGAAGGAGAACGGAGAGAGAGACAGAATTGGAAGACATGAGAAGGAATGTCAAATTGGTAATTGTACATTCAAAAATAATTACAACCAGGTTCCTTGGGACTTTCAGTGTAATTTCATGATTTCAGGATTTTATTATGATAAATTCTCTTCCTTAGGACCTGCGCATTATTTTCCCTAATTTTTATTGGGATGGGACAAGATGCGAGACGGGCTTTGTTCCGTCCCATCTTTTTGTCCCAAAATTATATTGTTATTAGTTTAATATGTGTAATATTTTTATTTTTTACCAGAATATCTAATATTTTCATTAAAGATAAAACTAATATATTTTTTAAATAGATATTAGCTATACAAAAAATATCACATATTGGTTGTATCTTTAATACTAAAATACTACAAATATTTAAGAAAACCATAAACCTTCACATCACTCACATAAGTGGTGGTCTCTCTCTCTCTCCCCCTCTACATGCTTGCCTGATTCTCTACAAAATACTATAAATATTTATAATCATCACTCTTATTAAGATTAAGTTTTAATTATTTCTCCTTCTTTATATATTTAAGCTTTTGATTAAAAATGATTTCATATTTATATTATATATTTTCAATCAACTATGTTCGACGTCCAACTCAGTCATACATTTTAGTTTTTACAAGTTTAAATTGAAAATGCCATGAAAAATGAGATCTTTCAAGATTTTGAACTTCCTCATAAAAACTCCAAGCAAATATTATTCTCACCACTCAAAAACAAAAGAACACACACATCTAGCAAGATGCCAAATTAAAGAGTACATAAAACAATATATTCAAAATCATGGTATATTAGGACCAGATTTTCCACACTCTTGCAGCTAAATTACAGAGTATATTCATCTTTAAAAGAAAACTAAGCACCCAAAGATTATAAATAGGTCAAACATTGTATAAAAACATATGGTATTACATAAATGCTTTCATCATATATTTTCCAGAACAACTCTAAAAGATATTAAGCATCCAAATACAAAATGATCTAAACATGTATGAATTCATTACCACTAACAGTGCCTAAATAAAGTAAATCTACAATATGACAATTAAGACAAAGGATCATTGCTTTTCAGTGTATTTAAACCCATTTGTTTAACGAATAAACATAAAGCACTGAAAATCCACATACTAGCAAATAAATTACATAAGGCACTGAAAATCCACAAACTAGCAGATAAATTACATATCAAGGATTTAAGACAGATTATCTAAAATGTTACATATGGATTCATTTCCATTGAAAGTATCCAAATAAAATAAATAAGCAATGTAATAATAGCCAGGATTTAGGATGAAGAAGCTCTAATGTGGATGTTGCAAACTGATACTAAGCTTTCTGCATAATTCCAAGCCTCAGGGATACAGAGAGGTTCAGTTGTGGCCAACATCTTGAATTCATTAGTATGGAGATGGCACAAAACAAGCTTTCCTTCATATTCTTCATCATGGTCCACTGTGAGCTTGGCTTCCCCAAAGTATAAACGAAACGCATCGGATTCCCAAAATATTTCATTTTTCCATATAGTCGGTGGACTTAATAAGCAGGCACAATAGGGGTAGGGGTTGCTTGTATATATTTTGGTCCAATTCCATCTCTCCCCTGAAGAATCTATACACTTCTCCATCACCCACAAATTAAAAACCCATGAATCAATCTCGCTTTCAATCCTATTGTTATTAAGCACAGCCAGTTTGTTCCCATAAGCAGTAAGCCTAAGCCTATTATCGTCATCTAATACACCAGGCCTAGGAAATGGTATCAATGTGAAAGCTTCCGTTGCTATGTCAAATGAAAGTATACGACTTTCATTTGTCCCCACATGTGTGAAGCTAAACCAAAATATTGCTCCATCAAAAGCAAAACCAAACCTAATTGTAAAAGGCTTTATACCCTCTAATTTCCCAACTTCAACTTCTTTCCACGACCCAGTGCTTAATGAAAACACTGTCACTTGATAAACCAGATCATCACGCGGCCAAGAAACAAAGAGTCTCACTATCTTGTAATCATTAACAATTGGGCTGAAACCAAATCCTACATAGGAAACAATCCCAAAACCAGGAAACTTAAGAGATTTAAATTCGGGCACCTGGAACGCCTCTCTAATTGCTGGATTCCACAACATATAGGACTTAGATCTCCTGAGTTCCAGACAGATCAAGCCATTACTGGAACCGACGATACGGCAGGGGGATCCATTGAGGAATCTGTGACAGGTAGAGTCGGATATTCAAGGATTTGCATATAACGATTCATCAAACATGAGTGCCTGGGATTACATTTACAGCCATTGCACCGGAAAATGAGATAAGGGTTTTGGTGAGTGGAATGGCGGGAGTGTTCTGAGATGAACGATTGGGTTTTGAAGAGATTCTTCCAATCTTTGCAAACACATTGAAATCGGATTAGGGATTTCACGGGAAGTCGCTTGAGAATATTTGTGATAATGTCTGGAGGAAGATATGGTTCGTTGCTGTCTATTACCATCTTCTTCTTCATAGCGATCGACTCATAAAAAACAATTTCGCCGATGAAATGTTTCACAATCAACAGACGAATTACTGAGTCGAAAAGAAACTGACAGCACTTTTAGGATTTATATCACCTGCTCCTTGGTGCTCGATGGGTCATAAGACACGAACCTGAACATGAGAAACCACCATAGGGTTTGAGGCAGATGCCAGATGGTCGAAGAAGCCTGCTTTTTCTTTTTTGTTTTTTCTAACTTGAAGTCGAAGAAGCGGTCGAGTGACTAAGGGCTTTTTTTGTTTGTGGGAGGGGGAGGGGAAGAGAAAAATTTTTCCCTTCTCTTTTGTAAATAGTTTATGAATTTTTTTAATATTTTAAAATTATATTCTCAACAAAAAAAAAAATTAAATTCCCTTAATTAATTGATTTAGTCGATATCCTCTTTTCCACTCTCTTCTCTCTCCTCAAACGAAACAGACCCTTAAAATTCTAGAATACATTCTCTAAAACAGAATGCTAGCCACTTGTTACCTCCTTAACATTTTATATTTTTTTTATTTAAAAAGGACAGGGTCATACTTGTTTTAATCAAGGGTTTTCTTTAAGGTTTAGAGGATAAAAGTTTCACCTCTTCCAACAAATACGCTTTCCATAATTCAAACTTATATTCTTTTCCGATGAAAGTAAAGTCTTTTACCACTTCAACCAATGGATAATGGGGAAAATGATAGAATGGATAGAAAATGCATAAAGTCTACTTAAATGATAGGGAAAATGATTAAAAATTATTTTTGAAACATGCTCCATCTTACAAATTGGACTAAAGATTAAAAAAATTCCATCTCAAATTTGATACATAATTTTAATCCTTAATTGAGACAAGAAAGTGACATATTTTTTTGCTTAGGTATGTAACCTGATTTATTGTTTCAAAAATTGAGACAAATAACTCTCCTGTCGTATTCCCTTGGTATGAAGCGGCAATAATTATTTGGAGGTAGCGAGTGTCAATTGCGTGGTGTAAGAAATCTTTTAAAATTAGTTAAAAATAATAAATAAATAAGAAAATAAACTTTTTTCCATACTTATAAGGGGCAAGTAAGAGAGAAAAATAATAACGAGAAGGATAGGATATTGTCACTACCAATTTTATATCACTACCACTTTTTCACCGTTAGATCAGAATCTCAATAGGAGAGAGAAATGATAAAGGTAGATGAGATTCGATCTAACGGTGAAAAAGTAGTAGTAACTTGTAGTAACATAATATTGATAGTGACAATATCATATCCCATGAGGGAAAATGTGTAATATTGGCGTAATTTTTGAACTTTTTTAAAATTAGTTAAAAGTAATAAATATGTTAGAAAATTAACTTTTTTTAAGTATGTTCTATTTTATAAGACGGCAAATAAGAAAGAGAAATAACGTAATGATGAAAGAATGTATGAAAGATAATGTAGTGTGGGAAAAGATAGGAAGAGAATATATAACTAATTAGTGATTAAAAAAAACATATTAAATGGTGAGACAACTCTAAATATTTAAAAAAAAAAATCAAGACAATTCAAGTTCCATACTCCAATTATTAAAAAAAAAAAAAAAAAAAAAAAAGACTAAAGGAGTACAACGTCAAAAGCATGTCCAATAGAAAATTTCTTGCAGGGAATTCTATCAAAGCCAACAAAATCCCTTGAATTAGATATAGATTTGTAATCTTAGTGGTTTTCCTATTCTTAATTTCTTACCGTTAAAATAAATGTCCATACTTTTTTGGGAAAATTAGAATGAAGGACCTGGAGGAAGAAATATTTATTAAGAAGGACCATAAAAATTGTGATTACTTAGAAGGACCAAACATTATAATATAAATTTAAAATTACTAAATTGTCCTTAGTCAAACCTCCTACACTATCTATTGTATTCATAAATAAAAAATTAACTAAAATGAAAATTAAAACCGTCAATCATTCACATATAATATTATAATATCTCTTTTTTTAATTTTTATTTTTCATCATGTTTCATAATCATGTAGACTATATAGTTCAACTCATATGTTTTTAAATTTTAATTTTTAACAAGTTCCACATTCATATAATCAATAGATAATTTAATTAAGGAACATATCATCAACCTATCATATTTATATTAGCAAGTATCAATGAGAATATCAATTAAGCACTTTTTATAAAAATAAAAACTAAACTCATTCTATGTTTTTAAATATATTTCTTTTTTATTTTATTAACATTAAATCAATTTTTAGTCCACATAAATTTCTTCAAAAATAAAAATAAATCATGTAAACTCTTTTGGTTTAAGATATATAGTAAATTATAAAAGACCTTAATTTTGACTAAAATTATATAAATATATTTTTAATTAATTTTTTTGTTGATTTTAAGAAATTATAATTTTGAAAAAATTGAAGAGTGCGTAATTTTTTACAAAGATATCTATGCAAATTGTAAAAAAAGAAAATTTTAGAAAGCTGTTATTTAATTTAGTAAAATTTAGAATTTTGTATTAGTTTTAAAAATAGAATATGGGAGAGAATGTTGGAGGGAATGAATAAGATTTCCCAGGGGTATTTTAGTATTTTTAATTTTTGTATTTGGTCATTCTAAATAATTACAATTTTTATGATCCTTCTCAATAAATATTTTTTCTTCTAGGTCCTTTATTATAATTTTCCCTACTTTTTTATAAGGGTAAAGGATTTCTCCAGTCATCGGACATAAGTTATCTCTAGTAACCCCCAAAACTACGTCGTTTTGGATTAATGAAGAATGTCTCGATAATTTTACACCCTTTATTAATTCACCTAAAATTACAAACACACCATTCATTAATCCAAAATGACGTAATTTTAGGGGTTACTAGATATAACTTATCTCCAGTGATTGGAGAAATACTTTTCCCTTTTTATAATAATATATTTTGATACTTTTTTATCCAATATTTTCATACTTTCTTGTGTACTTATTTGAGATTTTGCGAATAAAGCAATGCTAAAAGCCTGGAAAAATTAAACTGAGGGAGTTATAAGAATTAAGAACCAATACTCAATGTGATACCCTGTACAAATCATTATAACTGGAAAAAAATTCAAACAATGACATATTGAATAATTACACTCTAATTTTTTTAAAAAAAATATTATTTTTTTCCTAAACATGAAAATTTTGTACGGTTCAAAATTAGGTTAATAGTTGAGATGAAAAATGAAAAGAAGGGAAAAAGAAATGGAGAGAAACCGATTCAAAGGTGATTAAGAAAGCTAATCCTACTACCATGAAGTACAAATGTCTTGACTCCTACAATAACAAATGAAAACCCCATCTGCCCAATTAAAACCGTAGGTATTAACAACTATCAAATTTCGGTGTTTTTTCATCCTTTATTCCTTGATCACTTTCAACCATTCCCACTCAAATACGAGACCTTTCCCTCTATTTCCATGCCCAAAAACAGACCAAGATTTTACTAACCCAACCTATAGTGATTAAAAACGAAGTAGCGTGGTGATTAAAAAAAAAAAAAAAAAAAAAGTCCCCCTTGGACGTTGGATGGAAGAATAAGCGAGAGATATTTCTTCCTTTCACTCTTCTACTTCTTCCCCTCCTTCGCCGTAAAATGATTCCTCCTCCGTTGGGAAAAACGAGCAAGAGAAGAGAGAGAATATTGATACGAGATGAGAGAGGAAAGAGGAAAGTGATACTAAAACTGATGGCGTTTTTGTCATTTTACTTAATATTCAGATGTCAAAAGGGTCATGGGGCCTTTTCTGGGATTTACAGAATCTTTGGACCTTTTTTGGATATTTTTTTTGCTTAAAATGGCCCCCATATAGACTTTCCTTTTCTTTTTCTTTTTTTCACTTTAAGTCCGGTCTAGGGCTAGGCATTTCAAATTCTAGAATGCAAAACAAAACAGAAGGTTAGCTGTGTTACCTCCTTAACATTTTATATCTTTTCTTTGAAACTTGGAGGTGAAGGCTTTCCACAAGTATTATCTTTAACCCCCGGGCGTGTGGTGATGCGTGAGTGCAATAATCCGATAATATGAAAGCACAATTCGATAATATGAAAATACATCATCAACTTCCACTCATCTAAATCATTAATAAATTGAATAAAACAAAAAGGGGCATAAAAAAAATGGATTTCAAATTTACCAACACAAAATAGAAGTTGTCTAGCTACACAAAAACACAACATGAACCATAACCATATCGGTAGTTCTATTTTATATGTTTAACAACTTCTTCATCAGCTCAAAAGCAACAAAAAATTATCAAAATACTAGCCATCATAATACAAAAATATTCCTATATGTATCATGAACAGAAAAAAAATGTCACATGTTTTGCTAAACATTTCTAAAAATCTCCCTATAAGCAACATTGGTTGTTGTACGCTTTCCATGATTATTCCCATCTCATATAAGAATCTTCAAACCTGCAATATTGTTACCTCATCAATATGTTCATACTCTATGTCAAGGAAAAATATGCCACCTTCATAAGGTGTTCCTACATGAAGAAAAGAAAATTTCATCAAGATTTCTCATGCCAATGCAAGTAGTAGTTAACCAAAAAACTTCGAATTTAACCAAAAATAATGTAGGCCTTGTGTACGTTGATGAATGATGGCATAAAGTGATCTGAATGTTTACTAAATTTTCAAATTCAATATAAAGTAATTGACAGTAGATACCCTTATACTTGACTTGGGGTAATGGCTAGATTAACTAAGTTTCCCCTAACTATCATTTCATCATATTATTTACATTAGACATATCAGTAACTCTAGCCATTTGTATACTATTAAGAAAAGATCTCACCTCAAGCCTTAGCTAAGTAAAATCAATGTTCAGGGATTTCAAGAGATCTCAGCTTTAAATCATGAAGAAAAGTTAGTTATATCGTCATTGTCAGAGATATGATAATAAATGCTTGATGGATCTTCTCCTTTCCCAAAAAGAAAAGGAAATAAGAATACTGCTTTGTCCATTATCTAATTCCAACAATTTTAGCACCATGAGACATGTTAGAATAAAATCATTCATGGGCAAGTAAAGCTTTTAGAATAACTTGATCCTCAAAAACCATAGTAGATCAAACTTTGAAAATTAAGATAGTATTCCAATAAAATAAACTCATGCAATATGAACGTACCGGTCAATGCATAATTTTAAGCAACTGCAGGCATTTATTTTGTATAAGTCCTTTAATAAGCAAACAATTTTTTTTTTTTTTCTGTATCAATGTTTAATATTATATATCTCAAAAGTCATGTCATCTACCATGTCTAAATGCAGAAAAGATAAGATGGATAATTATAACAAAGGCTTTCAAGTAAAATGGAAACAAAAGATCAGCAAGCTAGACTTTCCTATTCATGAGGAAAGCATACCACGTTAGAAAATGAGTAAACTATTTGGCCTTTCTACATCTAACAAAAGCATACGTGTTACTCCTTAACATTTTATATCTTTTCTTTGAAACTTGAAAGCCGAAGGCTTTCAACAAGTATTATCTTAATGCTTCATCCCCACCGCTATCCTTAACATTATGCCTTATGGATCATCACTGTCATGGAAGCCTCGTTCCCAAAATCAATTGTGCATTAAAGCATGTAGCTTTTGGGTAAGTAGTTTCAATATTCAATTTCTCTTCTCAATATATACATAAATTATAGAAGGGAAAAAGGTGTGGGGCATTTTTACCCGGAGGTTTCTAAGAGGAGCAATTTTGCCATAACCTTATCCTATTTAATTTTGATAATCGTTGACTAAATATACTTGAGCTAGCGGTTTACATGTCATCTACGTCATTTTTTTTAAGTTGTAAATTTGCTCATAAAATTTTAAATCTAACTTTAGGAAAAAATAAAGTAGATGACACATAGACTTTCAGAACAAATTTACACCTTAATAAAACGATGCGGATGATATGGGACTTCAAGCTCAACATATATAGTCAACTAATAGTCAAAATTAACTTAGATAGTGGTTAGAAAAAATTGTTTCCTTTTTGATACTTTCGAAGCAAAATTGTCTTTCAATGAAAACTTTCGAACCAAATCATCCCTTAACCCTAAAAAATAAGGACAAATCCTAAGTCAAATTATTTACAATCATTATATTAAAATCCTTTATCATACTTTGTCGTGTGTTCTTTTTTTTTTTTTTTTTCATCTTATCATTTCATCCTAAACCTACAAGGAAAAAAATAGGACACATGACTACTTATGATTAGAGAACTTGATATAAGAAACTTCATCTAAATTTTGTTGGGGAAAAAAACCATACTATTATTCAAGGAACTGAGGTTGTAAATATGATTGTAGATTCTAAATATGTTCACATAAATGATAGGGAAAATAAGGGGAGAAATGATAAAATGGATGAAAATGCACAATGTCCATTTAAATGATAGGGAAAATAATTAAAAATTATTTTTGAAACATGCTCCATCCTACAAATTGGATTAAAGTTAAAGAAAATTCCATCTAAAATTTGATACATAATTTTAATCCTTAATTGAGCTAAAAAAAGTGACAACTTTTTTTTTTTTTTTTTTTTTTTTGCTTAGGTATATAACCAGATTTATTGTTTCAAAAATTGAGACAAATAACTCTCGTGTTTCCTCGGTATGAAGCCGCAATATTATTTTGGAGGTAACAAGAGTCAATTGCACAGTTTAAGAATTCTTTTAAAATTAAGTAAAAATAATAAATAGGTTAGAAAATGAACTTTTTTCGAATATGTTCCAGTTCATAAGACAATATATAAGAGAGAAAGAAATAAAATAATAATGAAAGAAGGTATGAAAGATAATGCAGTGAAGAATCAGATGGGGAGAGAAAACATAATTAATTAGAGGTAAAAAAAACATACTCCCTTCAGTCTTAATTATAAGACCTAGTTGACTTTTTAAAAAGATTAAGGAAGCTAATTAAATTACTTTAGAGTATTTTTATTTTTATTTTTTCTTCAAACTAATTAGTTTAACTAATAAACTAATATATAATCTAAGGATACACAACATATGAAATGATTAAATAACTTATTTAGTTTCCTTAATCTCTTTAAAGAAAGTCAAATAGTAGTACAACGTCAAACCATGTCAATTAGAAAATTTCTCGCAGGGAATTCTATCAAAGCCAACGAAAACTCTCGGATTAGATATAATAGGTAGGCATAGTGCTTTTTCTCTTCTTAATTTCTCAATGATAAAATAAATATTCATACTTTTTATAATAATATATTTTCATACCTTTTTTATCCAATATTTTCATACTTTCTTGTGCACTTATTTGAGATTTTGCGAATAAAAGCAATACTAAAACTCTGGAAAAATTAAGGGTTAAATACCTAATTTGCCCTGGAAGTTTTGCTAGGGGGCGCTCAACACCCGGAAGTTTTTTCGTACCAAATTTGCAGGAAGTATTAAAAAGGTATCAAATTTACCCAAAGGTAACGGAAGTCCACGTAGATCGTTAAAATGTGAGGTGGCATGCCACCTCATCAATCAAAAGTATCATTTTTGCCCCGAAGTTTTCATTAAAGAGCAATTTTGCCCCGGAAGTTTTCATTAAGGAGCAATTTTGCCCCGGAAGTTTACAAAAGTAGCAATTTTGCCCTTCTTTCTCCCAATGTCATGCCTTGAAAATGTTGAACTTGGAGTCAGAGAATGAGATCCTTGACATGTTGAGCTCAAGGCGAGCGGAATTTGTGAAGCCGAACCGGGTCATGGGACTAGAATCGGAAAATCGGGTCGGGCTCGTTTAAGCCACAGCCTGCGGGGCTTGGGCTTGAAAAATAAGCCAAAAATTTGAAATTGGCCCTGCGGGGCCGCCCTAGAGGGCCTCGGGCTTAATCGGGCGGCCTGCGGTTTGTATAGACTGATCATTTGCTTAGATCATAAGTGATGCTTCCTGTGACCAGTTCGGCTTCACAAATTCTGGCTGCCTTGAGCTCAACATCTCAAGGATCTCCTTCTCTGACTCCAAGTTCAACTTTTTCAAGGCATGACATGTGTGGTCTTTGACTGATTTAATAGTCAGATTTAATATTGGGAGAAAGAAAGGTAAAATTGCTACTTTTGTAAACTTCCGGGGCAAAATTGCTCCTTAATGAAAACTTCCAGGGCAAAAATGATACTTAACTCTTATTGGGTTGATGAGGTGGCATGCCACATGTACACTCAGTTAAACTTAACGATTAAAATTAATGGAGGGGCAAATTTGCTACCTTTTTCATACTTCCGGGGCAAATTTGGTACCTTTTTCATTCTTCCAGGGCAAATTTGGTACCAAAAAAACTTCCGGGTGCTGAGCGCCCCCTTAACAAAACTTCCTGAGCAAATTAGGCATTTAACCAAAAAATTAAACTGAGGGAGTTATAAGAACCAATACTCAATGTGATGCACTGTACAAATCACAGTACATGATTGATATAGGCTTCTTTGGACCAGAGTTCACATGGAAGAGGGGGACATCCGAGGCACGGCTTGACCGGATGCTTGCTAATGAGAAATGGGTTAATACATTCCCTAATACCTCAGTAGCTCACCTGCCTTTTTTCAAATCGGACCATAGGCCCCTACTTGTACGGCTAAACCCTGAGTTGGCCAAAAGTAAGTCTAATCGGCCGTTTAGATTTATAGCGGCCTGGGTTCTCCATGAGAATTTCGATGCATTTGTCCGTCAATCGTGGCAGCATGACATCCCTTGGCTTCAAAACATCTCTCACTTTACAAACACTTGTTCCACGTGGAATAAAGAGGTTTTTAAACACACAAAAGCAAGGAAGAAACGACTCCTTCGCGAGACTTGATGGGCTTAATCGTATTGTCACTCGTGTTGGTATGTTGCCTAAATACGCTGACCTACAATTATCCCTTTGGAAAGAGTTGGAAGATGTTTTGTTGCAGGAATCTCTTCTTTGGGCTCAAAAAGCTAGAGCGGAGTGGACTGTCTATGGGGATCGTAACACTCGGTTCTTCCATGCTCGAGCCTACCGCGTAGGAAATCCAAGAGAATTGAGGCCCTCCGGGATGATGAGGATCATGGGTATATGATAACACTCAACTAAAAGGTATGGCTACTAATTTTTTCTCCAATCTACTCTCGAAGGATGTAATGACTCGCCCAGGACTAGCTTGCCATATGACATACCCTCACATAAATGAGGAATTGTTAAACTGGTGTAGTAGAGGTATTTCAGATAGTGAGATAAAAGAAGCCATGTTCAGTATGGGGGCCCTTAAATCTCCTGGCCCTGACGGTTTCAATGCTCTTTTCTACCAAAATCAGTGGAATACGGCATGTTCATCAGTGGTGAATTATGTGAAATTTTTATTTGCTAATCCACATGCTATCCGTGAGGTAAATGGCACTCTCATTGTGCTCATCCCCAAGAAAGACCATCCGGAAGTAATAGGGGACTTGAGACCCATAACTCTATGCAACGTCATATACAAAGCAGTCACCAAGATTATTGTCAACAGATTGAAACCGATTTTACCCCAGGTGATAGCCTCGAATCAATGCAGTTTTCTTCCAGGGAGGCATAGTAGTGATAATATAATAGTTGCAGAGGAGGTTACCATTCAATGCGAAATATGAAGAAAAAGAAGGGATTCATGGCCATTAAAATTGACTTGGAGAAAGCTTATGACCAGGTAAATTGGCAATTTTTGTTAAGTTGTTTGCGGGAGCTCCACATTCCTATCTTCCCGTGAGAGGTCATTGTTCAATGTATCTCTACGCCATGCAAATACTTTGGAATGGGGATAAACCGACGAGTTTAATCCAACTAGGGAGTGCGTCAAGGAGATCCATTGTCCCCCTACCTCTTTGTCATATGCATGGAAAAGTTGGCACACCTCATCCAATCAGCCATTCAAGATGGGGCTTGGGAACCAATTCGCCTTACTACGTCTGGCCCCCAATTTCCCATTTATTTTTTGCAGATGACATTCTCTTCTTTGCGGAGGCATCAATGGATCAAGTGCACACGATCAATAACTGCATCCAGTCCTTTTGTGATATTTCTGGGTTGAAGGTGAATAAATAGAAAACAAGAGTATTTTTCTCGAATAATGTCAATCATATTCGAAGGAGTGAGATGTGTGCGACCCTTGGGTTCTCCATCACGTGCGACTTGGGCAAGTATCTTGGTGTCCCGCTTCATCACAAAAGGGTGACTAAAGAATCATATCAGTATGTGGTGGACAAGGTTAAAACGAGACTTTCAACATGGAAAGCTAAATCTTTTTCAGCGGCGGGAGAGCCACTCTTGTATCCTCGGTCACCGCGTCTATACCTGGGTATGTCATGCAAACTTCGCTCCTCCCATCAAGCACCTGTGAGGTCTTAGATCGTTGCAACCGGAGATTTCTATGGGGAAGCACAGACGATCAACAGAAAATCTCTCTTGTAGCATGGGATCTATTTATAAGCCTAAGGTACGTGGTGGTTTGGGACTTCGTCATGATCATCTTCAGAACCGTGCATACCCTATGAAAATTGGATGGAGGCTTACAACCAGAAGCGATGATTTGTGGGCTAAAGTTATCCGGAACAAGTATAACTGTGGAACTAATAAGCTCCCAAGGATCGATATGTCCAAGCCGGGATCAAATTTGTGGAGCGAAATTAAAAGAACGTGGGGAAAAGTGGAAGATGGAATTGAAGCTTTGACAACAGGGCAATTACGGTGGAAGTGGACCAAGAGTGGAGACTTCACGGTAAAATCAACCTATGACTCACTTAATAGTGTGGTGCCTCATTCTGATCCTATGTGGGGGAAAATCTGGAAATTGAAAGTTCCAGAAAGGTGTAAGGTGTTTTCCTGGCTTGTCCTCCACAAAAGACTGCTCACCAATGCATCAAGATATAAAAGAGGGTTGTGTAATAATGCCCAGTGTACTGTATGCGGGGCTGAGGAGGAGACGCTCATTCACTTGCTCAGGGACTGCCCAGTGACCATGAATTTGTGGCAACACGTCGTGCCCCAACGCTATTGGCACAAATTTAGATCCATGTCCTTTGACTATTGGTTCCACTGGAACATTAAGCTTAAATGTCGAATAAGCACGAGGAAGAGTGGAGTCGGTATTTCATTCTTATTTGTTGGTGGCTTTGGAGGCGGCGTAACTCGTCGGTTTTTGAAGGGAAGCGAGATCTCGAACACTTCCTTGGCGATAAACGTTAACGCCACCTTGGGCGGTATTCATGATGCATGCTCCCGGCTTAACATAAAGAATGGGGGAGTGTTCCACAGGAGAACGCAAGGATAAGTGGGAATCATCGCCAGTTGGATGGGTGAAGATTAACTCTGACGGGGCATTCTCACACAAAAGTTCTGGGATGGCGAGTGGTGGAGTGATTCGAGATGAGCACAGTTCATTCCTGAAGGGCTTCATGTTCAAGGGTGTGGAAGGGGACAACTTGCGGAGCTTTGGGGATGCTTGCATGGGCTAAAATTGGCATGGGACATGGGTTACCGGAGGATCATTCTTGAGTCCGACGCTACTGAGGTGGTGGAACTGATAAAGCAAGACCTGAATGAGCTCCATTCGGACTGCACACTCATTGCGGAAATTCACTGCTTACTTGAAAGGGATTGGGCGGTCGAAGTGAATCACATCCGCCGATGGACAAATAATGCAGCAGACTATCTAACGAAAGCCAGCTTATCAGCGATGCCCGGTCTGCATACTCTCTTTCACTGATATGCAGCTGGGACGGCTGCTTCATTTGGATAAGTCTTAGTTTTTCTGTATAGTTGCCAAATTATATCAAAAAAAAAAAAAAAATCATATTGAATCATTACACTCTAGTTTTGTTTTTTTTTTTTAAAAAAAAAAAGGTCAAACATTCAATAAACGTATGGTATTGCATGTATGCTTTCATCATTGGATAAAATCTCTAAACGAAATCAAGCCTCTAAATACAAAATGATCTAAATAGATGTATGAATTCATTTCCATCAAAAGTGCCTAAATAAAGTAAATTTTCAATATAATGATTAAGATATATTTTTTTTGATACATAATGATTAAGATATATAGGAGCATTGCTTTTCAGTGTATTTAAACTCATTGGTGTAATGGGTAAATAAAAAGTACTGAAAAATCCACATGTTAGCAAATAAATTACATATCAATCTTTTAAAGAAAATGGAACATCCAAAGATTATATAAATGTCCACATTCATCATTCTAAAACAAAAATGTGAACACAAAAAATCCATACTTTAAATCTAGATTTGAATCATACACTTGCATAAAAATCATATACGAAAATGCACCATATTTAATTGTTAAAAGTTACCAATTACTCCTTTTGGTTATTATTATGAGACACCAACTAACAAGTGTATATGATCCTTTTTATAAGGCACTTGTTGGTTTCCAAATAGCATTAAATATTCTTTATAACCTAGTTGGATTTTAGTCTTTAAGTATAAGATCATTTTTCATTTAATCTCTCAAATGTATCATTTCCCGTACTAAATAGGTTAACTTATAAATTGAAATATAATATAATATTACACATGAATATTTTAGAAAGATTATGTCACATGTTACAATTAATTAATCAATTATTCTTAAACTACTCAAAGTACAAAAAAAAAGGATCTTACATTATATTAATGGCCAGATGAGTATCTAGTTTCAATCAAGATTATGGATGTTCACTTCTGTCCCATCACAGTCACCCCATTCAGATCCCGTCATTTTGGGTTAAGACAGAACAAAAGCAGGGATGGGACATAATTATTACCAGGATAGGATGGGATTTGTTCTACCCCAACTTTTTGTCCCGTGCCAGAATCAAGTTGTTATTAGTTTAATATATATAAGATATCCAATATATTTAATAAAAGGGAAAATCCTTTTCAAGGCCCATATTACCAAAAGAATACCGAAAAAGGCCCTAACATTATGAAAATACCCAAAAAGGCCCAAGGATTCGACAATTCGGAAAAGGCCCTTCGGAATTTACGAAGTTGTTAATGGGGGCGATCAAGTTGTTAGCGGGGCGGATTTAGTTGTTAGATGAGATGATTTAGTTGTTAAAATTTTTTATTTTTAACAACTAAATCGTCTATCTAACAACTAAATCATTTAACAACTTGATCGCCCCATTAACAACTCACCTTGGGCCTTTTTAGGAATTTTCGAATCTTGGGGCCTTTTTGGGAATTTTCAGAATCTTAGGACCTTTTTGGGTATTTTCATAATGTTAGGGCCTTTTTCGGTATTCTTTTGATAATATGGGCCTTGAAAAGGATTTTCCCTTAATAAAACCCTCATAGTCGCTCACAAAGGTATCACTGTCTTCGTAGTTCATATCTCTCTCACTTTGTCTTCTGTCTTCGTAGTTCATCTCTCTCTCTCTCGCTCGCCCGCCTGATTCTCTATAAGATACTACAAATATTTATGATAATCACTCTTATTAACTTTAAGTTCTAATTATTTCTCATTTTTTATATTTAAGGTTTTGATCTAAAAATAATTACATATTTATTTTATATGTTTTCAATCAACAATGTTCGTCGTCCAACTTATAGACATACATTTGAGTTTTTACATGTTTAAATTGAAAATGCCATGAAAAATGAGATCTTTCAAGATTTTAAACTTCCTCATAAAAACTCCAAGCAAATATTATTCTCACCACTCAAAAACACAAGAACACACAACATCTAGCAAGATGCCAAACTACTTACATAAAAAAACATATTTAAAATCACGGTATATTAGGACCAGATTTTCCACACTCTTGCAGCCAAATTACAGAGTGTATTCATCCTTAAAAGAAAACTAAGCACCCAAACATTATAAATAGGTCAAACACTGAATAGAACATATGGCATCACATATATGCTTTCACCATATATTTTCGATAACATATCTAAAAGACATCAAGCATCTAAATACAAAATGATCTAAACATGTATGAATTCATTATCACTAAAAGTGACTAAATAAAGTAAATCTACAATGTGACAATTAAGACAAAGGATCATTGCTTTTCAGTGTATCTAAACCCATTTATTTAATGGCTAAACAAAAAGCACTGAAAATCCACATACTAGCAAATAAATTACATGTCAAAGATTTAAGACAGATTATCTAAAATGTTACATATGGATTTATTTCCATTGAAAGTAGCTAAATAAAATAAATAAGCAATGTAATAATAACCAGGATTTAGGATGACGAAGCTCCAATGTGGATGTTGCAAACTGATACTAAGCTTTCTGCATAATTCCAAACCTCAGGCATAAAGGGAGATACAGTTGTGGCCAACATCTTGAATTCATCAGTATAGCGATGGCACAAAACAAGATTTCCTTCATATTCTTCATCATTGTCCACTGTGACGTTGGCTTCCCCAAAGCATAAACGAAACGCATCGGATTCCCAAAAAATTTCATTTTTCCATATACTCGGTGGACTTAATAAGCATGCACAATAGGGGTAGGGGTTGCTTGTATATATTTTGGTCCAATTCCATCTCTCCCCTGAAGCATCTATACACTTCTCCATCACCCACAAATTAAACACACATAAATCAGTTGTGTTTTCCATCCTATCATTAGAAAGCACAGCCAGTTTGTTCTCATAAGTAGTAAGCCTATTATCCTCATCTGATATAGCAGACCTAGGAAATGGTATCAAAGTGAAAGCTTCCGTTGCTATGTCAAATGAAAGTATACACATTTCATTTGTCTCCACATGTGTGAAGCCAAACCATATCGCTCCATCAAAAGCAAAACCATAACAATTTGTAAAAGGCTTTATACCCTCTAATTTCACACCTTCAACTTCTTTCCACGACCTAGTGCTTAATGAAAACACTTTCACTTGACATAGATGATCATCAGGCCGACAACAAAGAGAGACATTCACTATCTTGTAATCATTAACAATTGGACAGAAACCAAATCCTACATAGGAATCAACCCCAAAACGAGGAAAATAAAGAGATTTAAATTCGGGCACCTGGAAGACCTCTCTAATTGCTGGATTCCACAACATATAGGACTTAGATCTCACGAATTCCAGACAGATCAAGCCATTACTGGAACCGACGATCTGGCAGTTATCCCTGAGGAATATGTGAAAGGTAGAGTCGGATATTCAAGGATTTGCATATAACGATTCATCAAACATAAGTGTCTAGCATTACGTTTACGGCCATTGCACTTGAAAATGAGATAAGGATTTTGGTGAGTGGAATGGCGGGAATGTTCTGAGATGAACGATTGGGTTTTGAAGAGATTCTTCCAATCTTTGCAAACACATTGCAATCGGATTAGGGATTTCACGGGAAGTCGCTTGAGAATATTTGTGATAATGTCTGGAGGAAGATATGGTTCGGTGCTATCTATTACCATCTTCTTCTTCATGGCAATCGACTCATAAAAAACAATTTCACCGATGAAATGTTTCACAATCAACAGACGAATTACTTAGTCGAAGAGAAACTTACAGCACTTTTAGGATTACGAATCATAAGAAATTTATATCACCTGCTCCTTGGTGCTCGATGGGTCATAAGACACGAACCTGAACAAGAGAGGGTTTGAGGCAGAAGCCAGATGATCGAAGAGCGAAGAAGAGGGTTTAAAATTCAAGAATGCAGCAGATCCTTCAAAACAGAAGGTTTGCTACGTGTTACCTCCTTAACTTTTTAGTATATTTTACTATTTTTTTTATTTAAAATGATAGAATGGATAGAAAATGCATAAAGTCTACTTAAATGATAGGGAAAATGATTAAAAATTATTTTTGAAACATGCTTACAAATTGGATTAAAGATTAAAAAAAAAAAAATCCATCTTAATTACATAATTTTAATCCTGAATTGAGACAAGAAACTGAGATTTTTTTTTTGTTTAGGTATATAACCAGATTTATTGTGTCAAAAATTGAGAAAAATAACTCTTGTATTCCCCATGAGTTATTTGGATGTAGTAAGAGTCAATTGTGTATTTTAGGAAATCTTTTAAAATTAGTTAAAAATAATAAATATGTAAGAAAATAATTTTTTCTATATTTATAAGGGGCAGGTAAGAAAGAAAAATAATAACAAGAGAAAATATGAAAGAAAATGTAGTATTTGTCCTGTTTAAGAACTCTTTTTAAATTAATTAAAAGTAATAAATATATTAAAAATGAACTTTCTTCAAGTATGTCCTAGTATATAAGACGGCAAGTAAGAAAAAGAAATAAAATAATAATGAAGGATAATGTAGTGTGGATAAACATGGGAAGAGAAAATATAACTAATTAGGAGTAAAAATGAAATATATATATATATATGTTCTGGTGTAGAACGTTGATGTCCAGCCAAGGGCTGGTATTTTGATCTTGGATCAAAGGGCTCACTTTAGATATCTATGAGGGAGATATCCAGAGGAGGTTGGGATCACTGTGCATGATATAGAGGGGGTGATGTGTGTGCACAGTGTGACCGAATGTAAATAGTTTGAGTTAGAACTTGTACACCTGGTTAATTGGTCTCTGTATTTATAGAGGTCACTGTGGAGGAGATCGTGGTTGGGCATGATCTCCATGGCGAGTATGTGTGGGAGCACATCGCGCAACTATAGCCCGGACACTCCCACGATGCTGATAGTTCGGATCTACGGTTACACAGGATGTTCCTATATTATAGGTATACAGTTATCTTGGATATGTCCTTAATTGAGCCTTCTTGGCATTGGGCCTTAGTATGGGTCCGTAACAAAATATATATATATTAAATGCTAAGACACCCATAAATAAAATAAAATAAAAAAGGCAATTCAAGTTTGATGCTTAAAAAAAAAAAAAAAAAAAAAAAAAAAAAAAAAAGGAAAGAATACTGAAGGAGTACAACGTCAAAAGTATATCCAATAGAAAATCTCTTGCAGGGAATTCTATCAAAGCCAACAAAATCCCTTGGATTAGATATAGATCTGTAATCTTAGTGCTTTTTCTATTCTTAATTTCTTACCGTTAAAATAAATGTTCATAACTTTTTTATAATAATATATTTTCATGCTTTTTTATCCAATATTTTCATACTTTCTTGTGTACTTATTTGAGATTTTGCGAATAAAAGCAATACTAAAAGTCTGAAAAAATTAAACTGAGGGAGTTATAAGAACCAATACTCAATGTGATGCCTGTACAAATCATTATAATAGGAAAAGAATTCAAACAATAACATATTGAATCATTACACTCTATTTTTTTTAATAAAAAAAAGGCCAAACATTCAATAAATATATGGTATTACATATATGCTTTCATCATTGGATAAAATCTCTAAACGACATCAAGCCTCTAAATACAAAATAATCTAAACAGATATATGAATTCATTTCCATCAAAAGTGCCTAAATAAATTAAATCTTCATTATAATGATTAAGATATATAGGAGCATTGCTTTTCAGTGTATTTAAACTCATTGGTGTAATGGCTAAATAAAAAGTTCTGAAAAAACCGCATGTATGTTAGCAAATAAATTACATATCAATCTTTGAAAGAAAATGGAACATCCGCCAGTGCCTTAGTAGCGCAGTGGTATGGGAGCTTAGCTCCCCTCCCCTATGTCCAGGGTTCGAACCCTACCCCCTCCCCTATGTCCGGGGTTCGAACCCCGCCCCCTCCCCTACTATGTGTATCAAAAAAAAAAAAAAAAAAATGGAACATCCAAAGATTATATAAATGTCCACATTCATCATTCTAAAACAAAAATGTGAACACAAATTTCCATACTTTAAACCTAAATTCGAATTATACGCTTGCATAAAATCATATGCGAAAATGCACCATTTTTAATTGTTTAAAGTTACCAATACTCTCTCTGGTCTTTATTATAAGGTATTAACTAATAAATATATTTAATTCTTTTTATAAGGCATTTGTTTGTTTCAAAAGAGAATTAAATATTATTTTCCATGTATACCCCTAATTAATAAGGGTAGCCAGTGTGATATTGGAATTTAGTGCAATTAGGCTTTGTATACTTTAAGCCTATCAAAACTTATATAAATATATCTTGAAATTATAATATAATAATAAAAAACAATAAATATTATCTTATTTATACGATATAAATATAATTATATTTATTTAATATTTAAATAGGTCGGGCTGGCGAAGGCGTACGGTCGAGACCTTAACAAAATAGGCGACCTATTTACATATTTAGGCCTTTAATAGGCATTGGCCTGACCTTTTTAACAAACAAGCCGGGTCTGACCAGGTCCTAAATAGTCCAGGCTATAGGCCATCTGATAGGAGCCTGGCCTATTTTGAAAAGACCATTTCTCACAAGATAACAATTAACCATAAAGTTTTCTCAAAACTGGATTAGTAGGTAATTATGGAAAACCTTCCTTTTCAATACACACACCTCGGGGTCCAGGGCACAAATTTCGCCCACAAACCCACAACAACAACAAATCCATAACTCAGGGCACAATTATCGAACAGGAGATTTATAGCCCACAAGTCATACAACACGAACCCACAAGAAAGGGTCTACACAAGACCGGTGGTCACAAAGATGTAATGGTGGATCCACGATGATATGATAGTGCATAAAATAAGGCCTTAGGAAAATCAACGGTCATCCAAAAGTGGTTAATGTAGTGTTTCAAAAATATGAGGGCCTATGATGGCAATATATAAGTCAATACAACACTAATACCAAAAAGAGGTCTACGGGTTTCACGACGACTATGCCTGCCGGGGTGCTTCCCTTGTCCTCTAGGAGGGTTAGAGGTCTTGGCTGAAAAATTTAATAATGACGGGGTGAGACATAAAGTCCCCGTAACAAAATTAATTTATCAAATATGCAAGAAATGATTGCAAGTCGAGAAGCGGGTTTATTATCATAATTAAAATATCAATAATAATTAAATAATACATAATAAATAACAATATTTAAAACCATCCCCACTCATCCATCCCGCTCCTCCTTATATCTTACGGACGTGGTACGACCTATCGGTGCTAGAAACCCTACCAAGGTTAGCTAGTCACTTCAAGAATACTTCCCCTCCCATGCTACCAACTAGGGGTCCGGGGTACAACATTTTTCCCACAAACCCACCACCAATATACCGTAACGTAACGGGGAGGTGTCCGCCCAAAACACTCAACTCAAATCCGGGCCGGGGAATATGAGAGAGCCGATGGGCACAATTTCACCCTAAATCTCTTCCACACAACCCAACATATCCCACAACAAAAGAAGTGATATAATAATAAAATATTAAACAACAATTTATTAAATTATATTCCATACGGTCATCTCACAACAAACATTATAACCATCACAACAATAACAATCCCCAAGAATAATAATCACTTAAATACACAGATTGAAAAATACACTTTTGCTTCACCGAATTAATTTTTATATTCAAACCTACACATAATTTTTCAAAACACATACAAGTAATATATATGCAAATTAAGCTTAGAAAAATACCTCACAGTCCAAAACAAGCATATAAAATAAATTAACCCGGTTACCTCAATTCCAAGCTTAACCTTAGCTTGAGGAGCACTACTAAAGCACAATCACCGATCACAAGGAGACTCTACATTATCACAATTAAAACTTATAATTTCCTAAAAAATACAAATTCTAATAATAATAATATTACTTGTCACAAGAATTGAAAATGACATTGGGGGGTTTTTTTTTTTTTTTTTTTTTTTTTTTTTTTTTTTTTTTTTTTTTTAAAAATATATATTTTTGAGCCATATTTGAGCCATACTTTTCATTTTTATTCTTAGGCTTAATTTTTGCCAATTTACAATGAAATCTTGATTTTAGTAAATACTTGCACCAAGTAAACTATGACTTAAATATTAGTGCATAATTAATAGTAATGATTAATATATTTCTCAAAGTAAATTTTTGTTCAATTATTTGGGAATAATGTTGAAAAAGGTACATATGTTTTCAACCATTTATCATGACCAGGTACGTAGCTCTCTCACTGAGATTAAATTGGAATAGCTAATTCACATGTGACACAAACCATTGACTTTTAATTTGCTTATATATTTTTAATCATATGTACACTTCATGTAATATATGTACATATATATATTCACTCAACAAGTGCTCCATCTCTCTTTTATATGCTACGTTAACATACATAGGTATATATAATATAAAACTCTTGATCCACAAAAACTGTGCCTTTGTCCTCCTGTGCAGCGACTTGCTTATCTATATTTAGGTGTGAAATGAGCGACTTTATATCAGCAAGGTTTTTGTAGCAACGTTCTTGTACCCATATATATATAGATCTTGTTTCCTTCCTCTTTTTTTTTTTTTTTTTTTTTTTATTTTTTTTTTTTTTTTATATATACAGCAAGTTCTGTTTTTCTTTATAAATATATATTTTGATTCATAAATACACACACGCACTTCTAAAATAGCAACTTTTTTTTGTGTTCAATGATTTCCATACATACTCACATATGACAGCAACTAATTCAATTTCCTTTCTTTCTTTCTCATGAAAAGTGATCATATATATACCAAAATAATATGTTCAGACCCCCATTTCCCAAGTACAAAAAAAAATGATACATATATTGCCACCTTTTCCTATTATGTTTCCTTTTCTTTGTTTTATCATTTCATGAACAGTTAAAAAAAAAAATATGTCAGTACTTAAACACACACGTGCAACAGAAAAATCCTTCTCTTCCTTTATATATATATATATATATATATATATATCCAGCGTCTCATACACACCCAAAGCTAAACCAAGTTTTCCTTTCATTTCCTCTTATATCATAACTATGTATACACACACACACACACCAAAACCAACGCATATCAGCCCCTATTTATTACTCTTACTGCAGCAAACTTGACGTGGAATTATCACTACATCCTCAACGGTTTTATAATCAAAACTTATAGAAAACTAAGAGGAAACTAGGCCCGGTGATTACCTCTGGTTGCTGGTTTTTATGGTGAAGATTCAGCTGAAACCCCCACCCCTGTTTCATGGTTTGCGTTGCAGAGAGTGAGGAAAAAAAAAATTGGCTGAACTCTTTCTCTCAACTACTACCTTCTTCTTCTTCTTCTTCTTCTCTCTCTCTCTCTCTCTCTCTCTCTTTTGTTTGAGACGGCGAGAATGAATTACACTATCAAGAGCAGTGACTAAATACTGAAACAAGGGTCCGGTTCAAAGAATGGACCAACGGGTTTCAATGTTGAGAGTTATTATGGTTAAGATGTACAGGCAGCGGGTTTGGAGCTCGAGGAGGATGGCTTTCTTGTTTGTGTATAGTTGCTTCTGGCCGCGAAGCATGGGAGGGTCCGTATTCAATGACGTAGGAGTTGTGAAAAATCTGATTTGCTGATGTAGTTTTCCCCTGCTACGTTTTGGGTTTGACGAAAAGAAGCAGAGAGCAAGTACTGTGCAGTTTAAATGAATGAATGAATGAATGATATAATTGCTTTGGGTTTTTAAATCATGGGCCATGTGTGTACGTGTGTGAACCTGGAGGTGGAATGGATGTTAGGCCAACAACAAAAGTAGTGGGTCAGGCAGCAAATTTATTAGGCTTGTGGAAGTGTTTATGTATATACACTTGGTGTCCCAATTAAATAATAAGAGGGTGTGTGTTCCAAAATTATCTCTTATAAATTGGATAAATATTAAAATCAAATCCTTAATTCTATTTAAGAATTTTCTTTCTCAACTATTTTTTTTTTTAGGCCTTAAAATATTATCTTTAAAATATTTATGCCAAAAATTATTCCCTAATCATCGTCCTTACTTTATAGGAAAAATATGCCTTAAATTCCAATGATTAATTTCATAATTATACTTAAATCCTAAAATTAAAAAATTAGGATGTTACATATTTCCACCCCTAGCTGCAATCTAATAAACGTGTACCACTTTCCCTTTAAAGCCTGTTTAGGAGACACTTGCTAAAACATTTATTTTTAATACTCCCTCTAGTCCTAATTATAAGAATGAGTTGACTTTTTTTGGAAAGATTAAGAAAGTTAAATAAGTTATGTAATCATATTATATATTGTATATGATTAGATTATATATTAGTTTATTAGTCAAATTAATTAGTTTGGAGAAAAAATAAAAATAAAAATACTCTAAAGTAATTTAATTAGTTTTATTAATCTCTCCGAAAAAGTTAACTTGATCTTATAATTATGACCGAAAATAGAATTGTTCACTGATGACCAAGGGGGATTCTTGTTGGCTGACGAAATGGGAAAGGTGGCTTATATAGAGAAAGTTACCCAATCTAACTAAATGTGACTCCTAATCACATTCCCACATCTTGAACTCTAAGAGGGTAGGCACCCCCTTCCACTTCTTCTCTCGTAAATCCCATAGGAATACTCCTATGTTCCAAACGAAATGAGGGGCCAATTCTTTGATCGCCTGCGGTCACGAATAGCCAGCCTTCAATATCTTGTCTATAAGTCGGGTGAGGAGTAACAATACTAGAAAAGGTTGCCCGGGTAACCCTTAGAGCAACACAGATAACGAGTTGGATTTTAGTCTTTAAGTATAAGATCATTTTTCATTTAATCTCTCAAATGTATCATTTCCCCATACTAATTAGATTAACTTATAAATTGAAATATAATCTAATATTACACATGAATATTTAAGAAAGATTATGTCACATTAATTAATTCATTTTTCTTAATCTACTCAAGTTACAAAAAATAGATCTTACATTATAATAATGACTAGATGAATACTTAATTTGAATCAAGGTAGGAGTGTTCACTTCTGTCCTGTCCTAGTCATCTCGTTCCGATCCCATCATTTTGGAATAAGACAAGACAAAAGCAAGATGTGACAAAATTATTATTGAGATGGGACGGGATGGGAGAGGGCTTTATTCTGTCCTGGCTTTTTGTCCCGTCCCAAAATCATGTTGTTATTAGTTTGATATATATAATATATCTAATATTTTTATTATAGATAAAACTAATATCTCTTTTAAAAAGATATTATCAAATATTAGTTATATCTTTAATACAAAATACCATAAATATTAAGAACATAGGGGTCACTGACTTCATTGACTACTCTCTCTCTGCTTGCCTCATTCTCTACACACAGTATAAATATTTATAATTATGCCTCTTATTAAATTTAAGTTTTAACTATTTCTCATCTTTTTTATTTAAACTTTTGATCTAAAACTAATAAAGGAAAATGATTACATATTTATATTATATATTTTCAATCAACTAGGTTCCACGTTCAACTCAAACTTCTACATTTTAGTTTTCACAAGTGTAAATTAAAAATGCCATGAAAAATGAGATCTTTCAAAATTTTGAACTTCCTCATAAAAACTCCAAGTAAATATTGTTCTCACCACTCAAAAACAGAAGAACACACACCATTTAGCAAGATGTCAAACTACTTGCATAAAACTATATTTAAAATGACCACATTTTCCACACACTTGCATAGAGCTGGGAATCAGGGCCAGGGCCTAACAGGGCTTGGGATAAGGAAAATATCTCTGTTTTTTCAAAGCCCCGACCCGATAGTACCGGGGCCGTGGCCTTACAGTCTAAAAATTACTATTCCAAATTTTAACTATTTTTCCTTCAATTTTTTTTAAAAATATAATTAGTAAATTGCAACCATTAAAATTCTAATCTATCAAATAAATGTTATCAACATTAATATCTAAACAATATAAATTATTCAACAAATAAACACATTCATTAATTCGTAATAAAAAAACAAATAAACACAAAGAATATGTTTTTTTTTTCCTTTTTTTTTCAAAAAATATTAATCAAAAGAATTGCTTTATGTATGACAAAATGCTTTTTTCTCTCAATTTTGTGTGTGTCTGCAGATTCCTTAGGTTCATACATGAATGTACTAACAGGTAAAAATAATTATACTTATTTTACACAAAATATAATTATAATTTATTACTTATATAATATTGTAATACCAAAATATGTGTTTATTTAATATGAAAACATCATTTGTTTAAAATTTATAATAGCTAATTATGTGTTTTAATACAGAATAATAATAAACATAAAAAAAGGGTTATAGTTTCAACTAAAAAATCTAATTAATTATAAATAAACACATTCATTAAGTGGAAGTCTAAATAATTATCCTTTTTTTAAAGCTACAGTTAAACGGGCCCTACAGGGCCGGCCCGATTAAGCCCGAGGCCCTACAGGGCTTATTTCAAATTTCTGACCTATTTTTCAAGCCCGAGCCCTGCAAGGCCACGGGCCAGCCCAATAGGCTTGGTCTAATTTCCCGGCTCTACTCTTGCAGCTAAATTATATAGTATATCCATCTCTAAAAGAAAACTAAGCACCCAAAGATTATAAATAGGTCAAACATGGAATGAAACATATGGTATTACATATATGCTTTCACCATATATTTTCCATAACAACTCTAAAAGATATTAAGCATCCAAATACAAAATGATCTAAACATATATGAATTCATTACCACTAACAGTGCCTAAAAAACGTAAATCCACAATGTGACAATTAAGACAAAGGATCATTCCTTTTCAGTGTATTTAAACCCATTTGTTTAACGACTAAACAAAAAGCACTGAAAATCCACATACTAGCAAATAAATTACATATCAAGGATTTAAGACAGATTATCTAAAATGTTACATATGGATTCATTTCCATTGAAAGTAGCTAAATAAAATACATATGCAATGTAATAATAACTGGGATTTAGGATGAAGAATCTCCAATGTGGATGTTGCAAACAGATACAAAGCTTTCTGCATAATTCCAAGTCGCAGGCATAAAGGGAGATACAGTTGTGGCCAACATCTTGAGTTCGTTAGTATGGAGATGGCACAAAACAAGTTTTTCTTCATTTTCTTCATCATTGTCCACTGTGACGTTGGCTTCCCCAAAGTATGAACGAAATGCATCGGATTCCCAAAATATTTCATTTTTCCATATAGTCGGTGGACTTAATAAGCAGGCACAATAGGGGTAGGGGTTGCTTGTATATATTTTGGTCCAATTCCATCTCTCCCCTGAAGCATCTATACACTTCTCCATCACCCACAAATTAAACACCCATGAATCAATCGTGTTTTCAATCCTAGCGTTAGAAAGCACAGCCAGTTTGTTCTCGTAAGCAGTAAGCTCAAGCCTATTATCGTAATCTAATACTGCAGGCCAAGGAAATCGTATCGATGTGAAAGCTTCCGTTGCTATGTCAAATGAAAGTATAAAAATTTCCTTTGTCGCCACATATGTGAAGCCAAACCAAAATATTGCTCCATCAAAAGCAAAACCACACCCAGTTATAAAAGGCTTTATACTCTCTAATTTCCCAACTCCAACTTCTTTCCACGACCTAGTGCTTAATGAAAACACTGTCACTTGATAAACCCGATCATCACGCGGCCAAGAAACAAAGAGTCTCACTATCTTGTAATCATTAAGAATTGGACTGAAACTAAATCCTACACAGGAAACAAACCCAGAACGAGGAAAATTAAGAGATTTAAATTCGGGCACCTGGAAGACCTCTCTAATTGCTGGATTCCACAACATATAGGACTTAGATCTCATGGATTCCAGACAGATCAAGCCATTACTGGAACCGACGATCTGGCAGTTATCCCTTGAGGAATATGTGAAAGGTAGAGTCGGATATTCAAGGATTTGCATATAACGATTCATCAAACATAAGTGCCTGGGGTTACATTCACAGCCATTGCACTGGAAAATGAGATAAGGGTTTTGGTGAGTGGAATGGCGGTAGTGTTCTGAGATGAACGATTGGGTTTTGAAGAGATTCTTCCAATCTTTGCAAACACATTGAAATTGGATTAGAGATTTCACGGGAAGTCGCTTGAGAATATTTGTGATAATGTCTGGAGGAAGATATGGTTCGTTGCTATCTATTACCATCTCCTTCTTCATGGCGATTGACTGATTAAAAACAATTTCACCGATGAAATGTTTCACAATTAACAGACGAATTACTGAGTCGAAAAGAAACTTGCCGCACTTATAGGATTATGAATCATAAGAAATTTATATCACCTGCTCCTTGGTGCTCGATGGGTCGTAAGACACGAACCTGAACAGGAGAAACCACCGTAGGGTTTGAGGCAGATGCCAGATGGTCGAAGAAGAATGTCGAATAGAAATTTTAACTTGAAGTCGAACAACCGGTCGAGTGACTAAGGGCTTTTTTTTTTTGTTTTTTTTGGGGGAGGAATTTTTCCCCTCCTTTCTACTAAATAGTCTATAATTTTTTTTAATATTTTAAAAAAATATTTTCAACAAAATATATATATTTTTTATTAATAACAATTTAGTCAATATCCCTCTTTCCACTCCCTCCTCTCCCCTTAAAACAAACAGGCCCTTAAAATTCTGGAATACAACAGGTCCTCTAAAACAGAATGTTAGCCACTTGTTACCTCCTTAACATTTTATGTTTTTTTATTTATTTAAAAAGGATAGGGTCATACTTGTTTCAATCAAGGGTTTTCTCTAAGGTTTAGAGGGTAAAAGGTTTCATCTCTTTCAACAAATACACTTCCCAGAATTCAAACTTATATTCTCCTTCTAATGAAAATGAGGTTTGTTACCACTTCAGCCAATGAATAAAGGGGAAAATGATAGTGTTCTGGTATAGAACGTCCCTGTCCAGTCTGGGACTGGTACTTTGATGTTGGGATCAAAGGTCTCGCTCCAGATATCTAATGTGGAGATATCCAGAGGAGGTTGGGATCACTGTACACAATATTGGGGGTGAGGTGTGTGCACAGTGTAACTGAAAGTAATAGGTCTGAGTTCGAGCGTAGAACCTGATTAACTTATCTCTGTATTTATAGAGGCCACTGTGATGTTGATCACGATCGTCATGCCGACTTGGTGGGGGGCGCACGTATAGTAACGGCCACATAGTGCGCCCACTAAGCGGTAAGTCCGGGTCACCCAGTCTTCCTGAATACTAGGCGCACGGTTATACTGGATATACCTACCATTGGGCCTTTGTGGCGTTGGGCCTTATTAGCGGTCCGTAACAGTTGCCCCCCAGCTCGGTAGGTCGTGAGTTCCGGGATGCCGAGATGTCCTATATCCCGTGCTAGCCTCATTGGCCGAGTTTCCATAAATTTTCGTAACTCCGAGGTGAAGCCTCCAGAAGCCGAGGTGGGCCATTTATCCGAGGCTTCGTGCAACGAACATCTCCGAGCCGGGCTCATATGAGGCTTGCCGAGGTGCTCTCAGCTTTGCCGGCTGGTTACGATGAATTCATGCTATTCTGATGGGAGGGACTTTCCGCATTCGCCATCATTGCCTCCTGACACCTGGCGGCTTTGCGTTGGCGGGTGTCTGCAACCTCCGTGCCATCTCGCGCATTGATCTTCGTGCGCATTTAATGTTCTCTACACACGCGATACACCATCTCCTTTATCGGGCGAAAAGACGCTTCGCCGTCGCCACTTCCCCTCGAGCTTATATGAATCATCTTTCTCTCTATTTTTCTTCATTTCCCTATTTTACATCGTCGTCATCTTTTTTAAATCGCTCTCTCGCCATTTTTCCTGCAATCGCCTGCTCCCGCGTTCTTTTCATCTTCGTTCGCGATTCACTCGTCCTGCAGTACTTCAGGTATATTGTTTCTCCTGTTTTTGTGACTGGTGTAACTTGATGACTGTCGTTTAATTTGACCGGTTAATTTTCCGTCACGGTGGCGATTTTACGGTAGACTTCCTTGGTAGTTTTTGTCTGTTTCTACCGTCGAAATCCCCCTTCAAACTATCTTGTAACCACGGCATTTCTTTAGCGAACCTTCCCCTTATTTCCCCTTCTTCACGTATCCTTTTGTGCCTTTATAGGTTTTTCGTTCTTTGGCGATGGTTGGGAGTAATCGCTTACCCCCTTCTAATCCACCATTAACCCCTGAGGAAGAAGCCTTACGTATCCGTTATCCCCGTACCTCCTATTGGATCTTCGGTTCTGAACTTTCCGAAGAGGAGAAGTTGGCGTCCGTGCTACGAGGAGGATCCGGTCAACGGAGCGGATCCGGGTCCCGACCTTCAAGCGTCCAGCTGGAACCTGCTGGGCCGAGTAATATGGCTCGTGCCGAGGAGACGTCTTTGTCCGCCCAACCCCTTAACTTCTATCGTTCATCCTTAGCTCCGGATTCGAACGTCCATCCGCGGGGTATCTCGGCCCTGGGGGATTGTCTCGCCGAGAGCTCCTTCCTCATCGGCCGGGCGAAGATTCCCGAGGCCTCTCGATTTTAGGGTCTTGTCGTCATCGACCCCTTCCAATCCTTCTTCGGCAATCCCCGTCCCCGGGTCCGCTTGTTTTCCCGCCCGACGATACAATTCATTCGGGTATTTTTCTTTTTTTCTTTTGCATTTGATACTAGCATTTTTTACTTTGCTTATAGGTGAATGGCTTCACGAGTCTTCTCCACACAAAGATTCGATCCGACGCCGGGAGTCGAACTCTTCGAGTCCTCCCGAGGCCTTGTGTAGGCGGTATTCCCGGGTATCCCACGATATCCTAAAGACTCGGTCAACGATGTCCAAGGCCGACATTGCACGTCTTAACCTTCCCGAAATGGAAGGTCAGTCTTGTCATTCCTCCGGATGAGGGTGAGCTATCTGCTCTACTCGGCCGGTCGGGCGCCCCAACTTCTTCTTCTTCTACCGAGATTACCTGACCCGGGTCAAGGTTCAATTCCCGTTTAGCCAATTTCAAATGTCGGCGTTGATGGCTCTACGGCTGGCACCTTCTCAGCTCCACCCCAACGGATGGGCCTACTTAGTGGCCTTCGAGCGTCTATGCTCCTCCTTTCCGGTCCCATTCCTTGCACCACCCTGTTGTTCTTCCATTATTTCGGCCCTTTCACTTCCGGACATCTAAGGAGGACGAGAGATTGAAAGGATTGGTGTCTCTACGTGTGGACCCGGATAAGAAGATAATGAGTGCATTCTCCGATTCCTTTAAACACTTCAAAACGGGTTTCTTTAAAGTCGAGGCTAAGCCTGGACAGCGGCCCTGGTTTTTGAAAGGTCCCGAAGGAGAGGACGTGGAGTGGGAATTTCCTCTTTACTGGAACGACACCCATTATGATCTGAATCCTTCTTCATACCAGATTCAAATTGAGGACCTTTCGCCTGAAGAGGCCGCCTGTATACCTCGGTTGACCGCATATGTTGAGAGATACGGGATCCGAAGTGCCGCCTTCTTTATTAATGGGGCTGGGGCTAGGCCACAATTTGTTGATTGTATGGTTCCATGGATTGCTAACTATCATGCTTTTTGATTTTCCGTCGTCCTACCTTTCATCGCATGTATCTTAACCCCCTTGTTCTTTGTTTCGCAGCTGAAGATATGTCGGAACTTCCTCGCTATCTGGCGCTTGTGAATCCGACGGTAGCCGCGCCGACTCGTAAACGCCCTTCCTCGGGTTCAGAAAGAGATAAGTCTCGGGCGGCATCCGGGTCGTCAAGGACCAGGAAAACCAAGGCCACGGACACTCCTGGCTCTAGGCGTTCTGCACTTCCTCCGGATGTGCCCCGTCCCGAACCAAACGTACCCGAGACCACTGCCCCCGAGGGGACCGATCCTGCCCCGGACGCTACAGCTCCTGAAGGTTCTGTTCCATCCTTGACCGGCACCACTGCCCCCTCTGGATCTTCTCCGGCTCCGGACTTAGCATCCGCGAAGGCTAAGGGACCCGTTACGTCTACTTCTCCCGTGGCGGCTGCTCCTCCCTTCCGAAACTGCGCGGTTGCACATCAGTGCCACTGATTCCCCGAGGAGTTTCGTGGGAGAAAGGGGTGACTGAGGAGCTTAGTGTAGCTTTTCTTCCGCCGACCAAATTTATGAATGGAGCCATGGATGAATCCGTCATTAGTGAGGCTCAAAGGTTCCTCTGCAAGTCCATCGGTCTTCACCAAGCGCTACTTATGCTGAAGGAGAAGCACGTGACAGCCGAGGTAGACATTCGGCGGCTGAAACGTGCCGAGGAAGAGGCCTTGTCGAGAGCCAAAGCTTGGAAGAAGAGGAGGCGGCTAATGCGCAGGCCCTGGTCGGACAATTGAAAACTTTGGAGGAGGAGGTAGCTGCCGCCAATGCTAAGGCTGATCGAGTGACAGCTTTGGAGGACGAGCTAGGTTTGTTGCCAAAGCTTCATGTGGAAAGGCGACCGAGGAACTTCGATGACGAAAGAGGCATTGGATAAACAGACCTCGGAATGTCACCGTCTTCAGAAGGCCCTGGATGAAAGCCTGGATGCCGTGAAGATTGTCCAGAGGCAATGAGGTGATCTCGCCGCCGAACTCGGGTCGGCAAAAGAGGAGCTTGCTGCCGAGCGACAAGCTAACACAGAGTCTATCGAGACCCTCCATGAGTCGCAAGAGAATGCTTCAAAATGGCCTTGGATCAACTCCGGGTCTTGAACCCCAAATTATCCTTCAACGTCGACGGTTATCACTACCGAGCTTATGTGAGGGACCGCGTGTTTTATCCGGCTCCTCCCTCCCGAATCCCTTCCGGAGGATGAATCCACATCCATTGAAGGTGAGGACTGTGGAGATAGAGTGGGTGAGGAACAAGTAGAGGCGCGATATCAAACCCCGAGGCCGGCTCAAGACCTATTGAAGTGACTCCATCCGTCGAGCGGGACCCTCGAGCAATGCTTTGCCTAGTCTCTTTTCCTTGAGGCGTTTTTGCCTTTGTAAACATGAATTTTCCCGATGTACGTGCCGGTTACAAATATTTTAATGACAAAGTAAATTTTCCGTATCTCGTTGTTGTGTGAATTCTAAACATAGTTAGAGATTCGTCGGCGCACGGGGTGCCGAGCTATGCATTCTACCGGATGTGAAGTCAGGGAATGAATGGTAGGGTTGTCGGTTTTAACCGTATGTGGTATTAACCTAACCGCGCTACCGTGTTCGGAGCCGTTGGTAGGGAATTTAACCGAGGTAAGGGCGAATTGTCACTTGTTTAAACGAGGTGTCCGTAACGCACAACTTAAACATTTTGACTGATCGGGGTCGGAATGACAACTTGAATGCTTAAATCGGGCGAGCGTTGACATGTCAATTTCACGAAGGCCAATAAAAGGCCATTTCGCCGAGCTCTCGACACTGGGCTAGTACGCCCCCGGTGTTAAATCATCTAGATGTGTCGTATTTGTGACCGGGTTTATATGTACCTCGGTGTAATGCTTAAGCGATCAATTGTGCACGTTGGCGAAAATCCACGAGGAATCCTTCATTAAAATGAAAACGCTCCAAAGAGATAACATGAAAACGCTCCAAAGAGCTAACACATAATTCGGTGAAATTTTAAAACGAAAGATAAAATATGCGAAAGCAAATGATAAGCGATCTCCAAGCTGGACGTGTTCGGTGTCTCCATCATCCGAGGCCGATGTCTAACTGTGGTAGATCTTCAACTTGTCTGCGTCCCAAGTTCTTTTGATGGGTTTCCTAGCCAAGGTTTCAAGTATATAGGCTCCATTGCCCAATTTCTCTTTAACCCGGTAGGGACCTTCCCAATTTGCCGCCAACTTGCCCTCTCGGGCGTTCTTGTTGCCTATGTCGGCTCGTCGGAGAACAAGGTTACCTCGGTTGAAGGACCGGGTCGAACCTTCCGATTATACTTGGCGGCTAGAAGTTGCTTAGCGGCGAGCTCTCGGCGATGCGCCACTACTCGACCTCGTCGATCGGCTCCAAGTCCGTCATCGGCGCGTCGTCATTTGACGCCTCTCCCCGGCGGGCTCTAATCCTTCTCCATGATGGTTGTCCTTTTTCAATGGGATCATGGCTTCGCATCCGTACGTCATCCGAAAAGGGGTCTCTTGGGTAGAGGACGGGACAGTTGTCTGTATCCCCATAAGACGCCGCATGCTCGACCCGGTTGGATTCCGCGTCTTGCATTCGCTTTTTCAACCCGTCAAGGATTATTTTGTTGGCCGACTCGGCTGTCCGTTAGATTGCGGATGCTCAACCGAGGCATAATGCAATCCAACGTCGAGGTCGACATCAACGTCTTGAACCTTTGGTCGTAAACCTGCGTACCGTTGTCCGTGATCACCTCGTGGCACCCCAAAGCGGGATACGATGTTGTGTCGAAGAATCTCGTATGCGTGCCGAAGTAATCGTCGTCAATGGTTCGGCTTCGATCCACTTGGTGAAATAATCAACCGCCACGATGAGCCATCTCGAACGTCCCGGCTTTGAAAGGTCCGAGGATGTCCATGCCCCATTTAAAGAAAGGCCAAGAGGCCGAGATGGTTTTCCGGCTGGAGGTGGCCAAATGAGTTTGGCTTGCTTCGACAACTATCGCATCTTCTCACGGCCTCATTGGCATCCTCCGTCATGGTCGGCCAATAATACCCTGCGCGCAGTGCTTTCCTAGCGAGTGCCTTGCCCCCATGTGGTGGCCATTGATGCCTTCATGTATTTCGGCTAGTACATATTTTGCTTCCGCTTCACCCAGGCATCTCATCATCCGAGAGTGTAAGCCTTTTCGATACAGCTGGTCGTCGACCATTGTATAGATGGCGGCCTCCCGCATTAGCTCTTGGCGTCGGTTGAGTCGGTCGGAATAATACCTCTCTCTAGGTAATCTTCTATGGGTTTCCTCCAATCGTAGGTCCGAGATGGTCATAATACAACTCGGCTCGGTCAAGTTTTTTGTATCACCGTTCTATGATTACCGGCTTCTTTCGTGCTTGCCGGTTTTGACGGGATATCCGCCCTAGAGTTTTCTTCCGTGGGATATGGGTGACGATTACTTCTTGAAATTCGAGATCATCTCTTTAGCTTTGTTGAGGTACTTGGCCAAGAGTGGTCCTTTCGTCGGTAGGTTCCTTCGATTTGTGCGGCTACGAGCCGTGAGTCGGTGAAAACCTTGACCCTCTGCGCTCCATTTTCTTTGGCCTCGAAGCCCGGGCAAGGAGAGCCTCATACTCGGCTTGGTTGTTCACTACAAAAAAAGCTGTTTTTTTGCGGCGGAAAAATTCCCTCGCAAAACGGGCATTTTCCGTCGCAAAAGTGATTTGCGACGGAATTTGCGACGGAAAAAGTTCCGTCGCAAAAATTGCCCTCGCAAATCAATTTTCCGTCGCAAAAATGCCTCTTTCCATCGCAAATTCAGAATTTTGCGGCGAAACATTTTTTCCTCGCAAATCTGAAATTTGCGAGGGAAAATTATTTCCGTCGCAAATTTTCAAATTTTGCGAGGGAATATGTTCCGTCGCAAAATTTTCAAATTTTGCGAGGGAAACATTTTCCTCGCAAAAAGTTGAATATTTGCGAGGAAAGAATTTTCCTCGCAAAAATGCTCCATTTTGCGAGGAACATTTTTCCTCGCAAAATTAAGGATTTTGCGAGGGAACCGCTTTTCCTCGCAAATTCCAATTAATTTTTAAAAAAATAAAAAAAAATAAAAAAAATAAAAAAATTAAATAAAAATATATTAAAATTAGAAAATAAAAAGACTTGTATATCATTTAAAAAAAAAAAATTGTAACAATCATAAGAGTTTACATAGCAAAAATAAAATATTACAAATTATAATGTTTCGATCAAAATGAACTAAAAAAAGTCTAAATGGTAGCGATGCAGTCGGGATCACCACGGTATCATCATCACCACCGGAGACGACCCCGTACCCTTGTTCTTCAATATGGATGGAGAAGTGCCCGCATCTCAAGTAATCATCTCTCCTTACTCCTTCAAATTTGTCATTCATTAAGAAATTGTAAATAAAAAATCTTTGCAAACTATAATGTATTTAAACCTAGCGGTTCGGTGAGTAAAATGATTTAGAGTTGCAAAACAGTAACCAAGAGGATAAGAATGTAAATGAAAAGCTGAAACCTTAAAGGCAAAAAGGAAAACTAATCTGCCAAAGAAACCAAAGTCATTGTTAATATACTTATATTACATATACTGAACCTGAGGGCTGAGGCAATAACATAACAGTAGGGGATTTTTATGAGAGGCAGTCACATTCACATGCAAGTATATTTGTAATACATAGTACATAATAAAATTTGAGTAAACCAGAAAGTTTCTCAGCCTTCTCTCTTAAAAGAAGCCATTAGGCATCAGCATAAGTGAGTCCAAAGTTGAGTTCAGTAATCCAAGATCCATAAGAATAACCCACACGACGAGCCACAATGAGACTAATCAGTGTAGGGCTGGCAGGAAAAAATACTGGGATTATAGTAATTATCCTTAGCTTGAACTCAGATTTATCACCTGAATAATGCTTTGAGAAAGCTCAACAACACCAATTGCAGGCCTCAGCCATCCATGCCCCTGAGCATTGCGTGGTATAACTGCCATCTTTTACAGAAAGTAGAACATTGATGAATGTAGTGTTAGATGGAAAGATCAAGGTCACAAATATGAATGAACAAAAGCAACATGTTATTATCACATCCTTCATATGAGAATGGCAGCATGCAATCAAAACTTTAGATCAAGGTCACCAATTCCATTTGCTATCATCTCATTCACAAGCTTGTTGGCTTCCTTCATATTGCCTAATTTAGAAAACCCATCGATCATAATAGTGTAGGTAATTTTATTGGGTTTTATATTGTTCAAAACATTTCCTGTAAGATGCCCTCCACTTTATCCATTTGGCCTAACTTACAGTAACCACCAATCCAAGCAGTAGTAGAAATACAGGATATCTAAACTTCTCGAAGCAAATAGCACTCCAAATTCGTCACAGTCACCGTATGATTCAAATGACGAAACTGGTAACTGAAAAAATGGTATGTCAAGAAACATGACGACTTAAGCCATTAATTTGCAGAACATATTTGCTTCATATTCAATAAAAGAATAAAGCCAAACTATTCCCGTATCAGGCACATTAATTCCTAGAAAATCAAAACCTAACACAAATAGAACTAATTCGTTAGCCTTGACGGTTGCACAAAAGCAATCATCCATCAAGTAATGACATAATGACCAAACCAAAAACCCTGAGCAAGTATTGGAATTGGAAAAATTTTCTGCAATAGAATTCCTCAAATTGGAGGAATAAAAAATAAGCAATGGAAGACTACGAAGGGTTAGTCGAAAATTTGTCATTATCTTCTTCTACTGACTAATAACTCTTAAACAGGCTTCCTTTTAGTCATCTTCCACCCAGACATCCCATCACCAAACAAAATTGAGGAACAATAATAATCTCAAACATATTCATAATACACTATTAGCTTATAAATTAAATACAGAGAAACCAACAATTACGATTTGCGAAAGAGGTAAAAGGAGTAGGAAACTGATGAGTTTTCTCCGGATTCGATCGTAGTGAGCAAATGGGTGATTGAAGGCAAGGAAGATGACGACAGAGTAAGGATGAGAAATGAGAGAGCGCTTGATGAGGTGGTGAAGAACGACAGCTCCACTGGTCTCTAAGCAATCTTCAATGAGAACGAATCGACCGCCCCGACGGCCAGGATTGTCGTGGCCGTGAAACCCTAGGGCCTTGTCGAGAAGGTTCGAAGCGCGAGAGTTCAGACCGCTGAGCAAAAAGGCAAATATGAATATTTTTTGAGGGAGAAAAACAAATGGAGAGAATAAGTTAAATCGCGGGAACCTCAAAAGTTTTGGAGGGAGAAAAACAAATGGAGAAGTTTGGCAAATTTCAAACAAAAATTAGATATTGTTAAAGTTTGTCAACCATCCTTAAAAATGTTTAGAAGCTATTCTAAAGCTAAACTATTGTTTTGGGCAAAAATCTAAGTTTGAGAAAAAGTTATTTTTTTCTAGATTTTTCTTTCTCTTTGGTTATTATTAGTATTTTTTGATACTAATAAGTATCTTTAAATATTTTTTAATATCTATCAATATCCCGAGGATCGTTCGGGATCGGGCAAGACAAAAGAAACTTGGTTTGTTCTTCTCTACATGTGAGGGCTATGTTCAATTTTATTGTATTGTAATATATCAATTTTATTTTATTGTATCTCTTCCTCCCGTAAATTATAATATGGGTAATTTTTGAAAAAAAGTACAGTTCATTAATAAACATCAAGTAACTTATATTATAAATAATAAAATTTCTTCTAAAAATTATTCTATATTTATGACTAAAGAGAGTAATTCCTAAAGTTAATAATTATTTTATTCGAGATAATAATAATTTAGATCTTATTCATGTGGTTTGAAAAGAGATATCAATCCTTCATGAAGTAAAATTTGTAAATAATTTTTTTTTTTAACAGAAGATCTTAAAAGCAACCAATTAATTTATGGATTTTGACATTTTGTTAAAACATTGTTTGAAAAAATGAATAATTTTTAGAGGTTTAAATTTAGAAAGTTACAAGCTATTTTTGGATATATATGGGGAGTGGAAAAGTAAATCCGGGGTGAGAAGATTGGGTAGGTCAATAAGAAGATATATTGGTAGAAGAAAGGCCAATAATAGAGAGAAGAAGGACAAGCAATGATCGTAGTGAAAGGATCATTGATGTGTAAAATTATAAATAAACAAATGTACAATTTGTTTTATTATAATTTGGAAATAAAACCTAGGGCTGAAAACGACGCGAGTGAGAGAGTGCAAATTGGTTTATTGTAATTTTTTTTATACATTAATCTTTTTATTAATTTATATTAATAAATATTAATATTTTGAAATTTGAATTTATTTAATATCTCATTTTAATATTTAATAAAACACAAATACAATATTTCAATATTTATATTTTATAGTTTAATAAAATACAATAGATAAGAAAATAGAATATAATATTAAGTAAAAATATAAGAAAATTTCACATAAACCAAACCGTCGAGAACCCTTTAAATCAAGTAATGTAGTGATTCAAGGGGTTCTCACAAACACCAAACGATCCTAGTTTACAATTCCAATTCATTTTTTTTTAAAGTTAGCCTTAATCTAAAAAGATTTTTTTCATTGTACAATAAACACTATTAAAAAGATAGTATTACCCTTAATTTAAATTTGGATATATATATATAGGGCTAGGATATTGTCACTACCATTTTTTGTCACTACCAATGTCACTACCACTTTTTCACCGTTAGATCAGAATCTCATCTACCTTTATCATTTCTCTTTCCAATTGAGATTCTGATCAAACGGTGAAAAAGTGGTAGTGACATTGGTAGTGACAAAAAATGGTAGTGACAATATCCTATCCCATATATATATATATATATATATATGAATTTATTTCCTAAAACAAATATATGAGATGTAGTTAGAGATAATATAGGGATTCAAATTCCAAATGAATTAACTAAGATAATTCCTTATTTATTTGTCTTCTTATATAACTAAATTTTAATTTTGAAGGACCAAAAGATAGTATTACCCTTAATTTAAATTTGGATATATATATATATATATATATATATATATATAAATTTATTTCCTAAAACAAATATATGAGATGTAGTTAGAGATAATATAGGGATTCAATTCCAATTCCAATTCCAAATAAATTAACTAAGATAATTCCTTATTTATTTGTCTTTTTATATAAGTAAATTTTAATTTTAGGGACCAAAAGATAGTATTACCCTTAATTTAAATTTGAATATATACACACACACATATTTTTATTTATTTATTTTGCGGTTGGTCTCTTCATGTTGTCGTGCGCACACCCTAATTCCCCATGATGTCGTGTGCACGGCTATGGATCGTGATTTCATTATGATGGGAGTGGTCGCAGCGGTTATGTAGCATGCTATAAATATTGGGTCGTGCTTCGGATTTTTGCTCGTATTCTATGTCCTCACTCATGATCTTCGTCAAACCGGCCATCTTCCACTCTTTCCTCACCTTTTTGGCTTTTCATGTTATTAATGTTGATTTTGCATTGTATCCCTTGAATATATTTAATCATGTGATTTCAAAATTTCTGATATATTTCTTATGAAGGTTTTTATTAATTTACATCTTTAAAAAATATGTCATCTGTTTACATTATATTTATTTGATCAATGGTAAAAACAAAATATATAGAAATAATAAATATATTAATTATAAGACAAATATTTATAAATATATTTCAAAATACTATTGTTTAGAAGAAAATTGTCTTGATTTTAATCAATATGCTACTGAGTCGAACAGTAGGCGGAAATGAGTGAAAGAGTTGAATTTTTTGGTTTAATTGCCTTGGCTTAACTTTGCAAAAATAATTTAAAAATTTTTTTTTTGCGAGGAACAAAATTTCCCTCGCAAAATGATCACTTTTGTGAGGGACGGATAATTTCCCTCGCAAAAACGGCCACTCTTTGCGAGGGAAAAAAATTTCCCTCGCAAAATGGTCAATTTTTGCGAGGGAAAACTTTTTCCCTCGCAAAAAGTGGCCATTTTGCGAGGAAAGATGGTTCCCTCGCAAAATGTAGGGAAATTGGCCGGATTTTTCCCCCAAATTTTGCGAGGGAAAAAATTTCCCTCGCAAAATGTGGGGAAATTGGGGAAAATCTCCCCAAATTTTGCGAGGAAAAAATTTCCCTCGCAAAATGACCACTTTTTGCGAGTAAAACCTTTTCCCTCGCAAAATTTGGCCATTTTGCGAGGGAAAGATGGTTCCCTCGCAAAATGGAGGGAAATTGGCGGGATTTTTTCCCCAAATTTTGTGAGGGAAAATTTCCCTCGCAAAATGTGGGGACATTGGGGAAAATCTCCCCCAAATTTTGCGAGGGAAAACATTTCCCTCGCAAAATGACCACTTTTTGCGAGGGAAAACCTTTTCCTCGCAAAATTTGGCCATTTTGTGAGGGAAAGATGGTTCCCTCGTAAAATGGAGGGAAATTGGCGGGATTTTTCCCCCAATTTCCTCAAATTTTGCGAGGAACCATTTTTCCCTCGCAAAAATGGGCCATTTTGCGAGGAACTTTTTTCCCTCGCAAAAAGTGGCCATTTTGCGAGGAACTTTTTCCCTTGCAAAAAGTGGCCATTTTGCGAGGAAAATGTTTCCCTCGCAAATTTATAAAATTTGCGACGGAATTTTTTTCCCTCGCAAATTCCGTCGCAAATATGCAATTTTCTTGTAGTGGTTTGAGGTCGAGAACTTTAGTTGGAGGGACTTTGCTCCACCGCAACGCCCTCCGGACTCTCGACTATGATACCCGCTCCGCTCCCCTTTGCGTTGGATGAGCCGTCAACGTACACCTTCCATATGCCTCGTGATCTCCTCGGTCGTCTCGCGCGGGGTGAGTTCCATGATGAAGTCCGCCGGTGCTTGTGACTTAATTGCGCGTCGAGCTTCGTAAGTGATATCAAATTCGGACAACTCGATCGCCCGCTAGTCATTCTCCGCGAGGTCCGGCTTGTGTAACACTTGGCGGATCGGTTGACTAGTTCGGACCACAATCGATGTCCCCGAAAATACGGCCTCAATCTTCTTGCCGTTGTTAATAAGGCGAAAGCCATTTTCTCCAACTTCGATATCGGAGTTCCGAGCTCGGGGCTTTACTCACAAAGTAGATCGGTGCTTGTCCGGACTCGGCTTCCCTTACTAAGGCGGCGCTTCGCCTCTTCTCCGACCGACGGGTAGAGGAATAAGGTCTCCCCTACTCGGGTTTTGTAAGGACCGGAGGCGTTGCCAAGCATTGCTTGATTTTCTCGAACGCTATTTCGCACTCCGTGCTCCAACCCCCCGGGTTTTCTTTTTAAGAGCCCGAAGAAAGGAAGGGCTTTCTCGGTGACCTCGGTAGGAATCTGGTCGGGCGGCAAGTCGGCCGATCAACCGCTGAACTTCCTTCTTTGTCTTCGGGGCTTGCATGTCCAACACACCTTGCATTTATCCGGATTCGCCTCTATTCCACAGTTGGTTAGCATAAATCCTAAAATTTCCTTGCCGGACCCCGAACGCACACTTGGCCGGGTTTAACCTTATCCGATGCCTTCTTAACTTCTCGAATGTTTGTTCCGGGTCTCGGATGTGGTCGTCTGGCGCTTCGACTTTACGATCATGTCGTCAATGTATACTTCTATGTTTTGCCCGATCTGGTCTTCGAATACTCGTTCATCATTCGCGGTAAGTAGCTCCGGCGTTCTTCAATCCGAAAGGCATGACCTTATAGCAGTAATTGGCCCTATCGGTCATGAAGGCCGTCCTCTCCTGGTCGTCAGGATGCATGGCTATCTGATTATAACCAGAGTATGCGTCCATGAATGATAGTAGCTGAAAACCGGCCGAGCTATCCACCAATTTATCAATGTTTGGCATGGGGTAGGAGTCCTTTGGGCAAGCCTTATTCAAATTGGTGTAATCCGTACACACCCTCCACTTGCCATTTGGCTTTAACACCATCACTACATTGGAAAGCCAAGTGGTGTATTGTATCTCTCTCGATGAATCCGGCCTCCGAAGTTCGGTCACATGCCTGTCCAGGGCCTTTTGTCTTTCCGCCCCGATGTTTCTTTTCTTTTGGGCTACTGGGGTAGACCCCGGTCGCACGGCTAGTCTGTGGCAACGGAACCTTGGGTCGATACCGGGTACCTCAGACGAGGTCCAAGCGAACACGTCCTGGTTGTTTCTTAGAAATTGAATCAACCGGGCTCTGAGGTCGTCATTCAGCGCCCCTCCAATCTTGGTGGTTTTTGACGGATCCGCCCCAAGCACCAGCTCCTCCAACTCTCCTTCCGGTTCGGGCCGTGGTATCTCGGGCTTGTCCCTGAGGTCAAGCTCTACCATGTTCACTGAGCGTCGGGCCCGTTGACGTCTTTCGGGTTCGGGTGAGTTTTCCCTTCTCCCGAGCCGAGGTGGAGACGAGGGCCCTCCTTCCCCGATTCGGAGTGTTTCGAAATAGCATTGCCGGGATTCCTTCTGATCTCCTGTGACCACCACCACCTGTTCTTTCTTGTTAAGCATCTTAAGTTTTTGATGCTTAGTAGATATCATCATATCCCAGTCGTGAATGGTCGGCCTGCCTAATATGATATTGTAAGATGACGGAAAGTCGGCCACTATAAACCTGACACGTTCCGACTTGAATGCCTCCCTCGTACCTAGCGTCAGCCTGAGGTCTATGTAACCCTTGGGAAGCGAGCGCTCTCCGTTGAACCCTATGAGGGTCGTCTTGCAAGGCTTTAAATCTTCAGCATCCATCCGCATCCTTTTATATGCATCCCACCGATAATATCGGGTGAGCTACCCGTATCCACGAATATCCTTTTGACCAGGCAGTTAGCCAGGGTTCCGGTGATTACTAGTCCATCTTGATGCCCTGGTACAACATCCTTCAATTCGTCAATGGTAAAAGTTAAGGGCGGTGGTGCCGGCCTCCTTCGATCGTCCTTGACCTTTGGGAGGTCTCTAACTGTCTGGACTTCTCTCAAGTATTTCTTGCGCTGGCTCATTGTGTCTCCGCCACCTCCGAATCCTCCGTGATCCCATTACAACGGAAATCGGTTTCGGGTAGGCGTCACGGGAGTTGGACCTTCTTCTTTTTCCTCCTTCCTCGGCTCCGTTCTTGGGGCTCCTACTCCGGCCTCCCGATTGCGAGTGCCGTTTCTCTTGCCCCGAGTTTTAATCACGTATTGGCGCAATTTTCCTTCCCGATAAACTTCTCAATTGCATCTCGGAGCTCATAGCATTGCTCCGTCGTGTGTCCTGTCCCATCATGAAACGAACAATACTTTGACCGGTCCGTAGTGGGTCGGTTTCGGAGCGGCTTCGGCTTCCCGACTCTTCTCATCTCGGTCGAGCCACCTCCTTCCAGAACTGCGCCCGAGGGACGTTCAACGGGGTGTAGTTGTCGTATTTCGACTTTCCTTCCGGCCTTTCCCCTCTAGTCCGATTGTCTCGGTTGCGTTTTCTGGACTCCTCTCTTCGTTTACTTCCGGGGTCAGGAGATGTCTTGCTTATCCTTTCGGGTTCCACGGTATTGGCCGGCTCCATTTGCTCGACGTCCGATATTGTTGCGCTCGGGTGTAAAACTCGGTGAGAGTGTAGACCGGTTCTTACATATGTTCTTGGCCGGTCGCGACGATCCGGATCCGTGCCATCCACGAGGCAATGGACGTGTACTTCCTCTGGAAGCGAGCGCACTTGCAAAGCCACCTCCTTGAATCGGTTAAGGTATTTTTGCAATGTCTCTCCCTTCTTTTGCTTTATTCGGCTCAGTGTGTACTGTGACTTCGGCTGCTTTTTTTGGTTGCGAAATTCAGCTCGAATTTCCGTGCCAGGTCTTCGAAGTCGCGCACAGAATTATTTGGCAAGGAATGGAGCCACTTCTATGCCGGTCCGGTTAAAGTCACCGCGAACAAGCGTAGGATGACCTCCCCTTTGATCAAACGGACCCACATGAGTAACTCGAATGTTTCGAGGTGATTTGCGCGGATCATGTGTTCCGTCATATTTCGGCAGATGGGTAAGATCGAAGTGCTTTGGATAGGGTGCCGTAGCGGCCTCTTGAGAGAATGGGCTCGCATCGGCTTCTGTTAGGTACTTCATCCTATATACCCGGGGAGATCGTCGAGACTGTGGTATCCTGGCTACTTCTTTGTCTCCTCCTTCCGACGTCCGAGACCGGGATCTTCTCTCCTTGCCTCGGCTTTCGTCTTCCTTTTTTTGTTCTGGGCGCACCTTCGTCTTCTGCTTTCGGCCCCGGCTTCTCGGTGCGGATACCGACTCGAGCCGCTTGGATGAACCGCTACCATCCCGCGTCGGTCTCTTTCTTCCGGGATCTTCCTCGGCCTCCTTGGTGCATCCAATCCTGGAATCTTTCGAGCCGATCATCCATCATCTTTGGATCACTCTAAAATCCTCTTCGCGTTGGAGCTCGTCCCTCCTCTCCTTAGTCTCGAATTTTCTACGGATCGATTCCTGAGCTTTTTGCAGAATGCGGACATCCGGGTTTGGAGCCGAGGTGTCCGTGGCCGTCTCGCCTTGCGCTTTGTTGGCCTCGGGGGGAGAGGAGGCCGTATCTGACATGTGACCCTCAGGAGCTCCCCCCCCCCCGAGTGGGACATACTTCAATCATTTGGGTTGCTTGCCTCGGCTTTGTGGTTGATTAGGCTGAATACTCCGACCGTTGCTTCTAGTGTGAGCCATCGGTAGTCACGGAATCGTAATTTATAGATCCCCACGGTCGGCGCCAATGTTCTCGTATAGAACGTCACATCCCGATCTGGGACCGGTACTTTGATGTTGGGATCAAAGGTCTCGCTCCGGATATCTAATGTGGAGATATCCGGAGGAGGTTGGGATCACTTGTACACAATATTGGGGGTGAGGTGTGTGCACGGTGTAACCGAAAGTAATAGGTCGAGTTCGAGCGTAGAACCCGATTAACTTATCTCTCGTATTTATAGAGGCCACCGTGATGTTGATCACGATCGTCATGCCGACTTGGTGGGGGCGCACGTATAGTAACGGCCACATGAGTGCGCCCACTAGCGGTAAGTCGGGTCACCCGTCTTCCCGAATACTAGGCGCACGGTTATCTTGGATATACCTACCATTGGGCCTTTGTGGCGTTGGGCCTTATTAGCGGTCCGTAACAGATAGAATGGATAGAAAATGCATAAAGTCTACTTAAATGATAGGGAAAATGATTAAAAATTATTCTTGAAACATGCTCCATCTTACAAATTGGATTAATGATTAAAAAAATTCCATCTCAAATTTGATACATAATTTTAATCCTTAATTGAGACAAGAAAGTGAGATATTTTTTTGCTTAGGTATATAACCTGATTTATTGTTTCAAAAATTGAGACAAATAACTCTCGTGTCGTATTCCCTTGGTATAAAGCGAGAATAATTATTTGGAGGTAGCGAGTGTCAATTGCCTGGTTTAAGAAATCTTTTAAAATTAGTTAAAAATACCAAATAAGTAAGAAAATAAACTTTTTTCCATACTTATAAGGGGCAAGTAAGAGAGAAAAATAATAATGAGAGAAGGGATAAGATATTGTCACCACCAATTTTATGTCACTATTAAGTCACTACCACTTTTTCACTAGTTAGATCGAAATCTCAATAGGAGAGAGAAATGATAAAGGTAGATGAGATTCTAATCTAACGGCGAAAAAATGATAGTGACATAAAATTGGTGATGACAATATCCTATCCGAGAAGGGAGAGAAAATATGAAAGAGAATGTAATATTTGAGTAATTTTTGAACTTTTTTAAATTACTTAAAAGTAATAAATATGTTAGAAAATTAACTTTTTTCCAAGTATGTTCTAGTTTATAAGATGGCAAATAAGAAAGAGAAACAAAGTAATGATGAAAGAATGTATGAAAGATAATATAGTGCGGGAAAAGATAGGAAGAGAAAATACAACAAATTAGTGATAAAAAAACATATTAAATGGTGAGACAACTCTAAATATTAAAAAAAAAAAAAAAAAAAAAATCAAGACAATTCAAGTTCCATACTCTAATTAAAAAAAAGAAGGGAAAAAAAAAGACTGAAGCAGTACAACGTCAAAAGCATGTCCAATAGAAAATTTCTTGCTGGGAATTCTATCAAAGCCAACAAAATCCCTTGGATTAGATATATATATGTAATCTTAGTGCTTTTCCTATTCTTAATTTCTTACCGTCAAAATAAATGTTCATACTTTTTTATAAGGGTAAAGGATTTCTTTAGTCACTAGAGATAAGTTATTTCTAGTAACCCCCAAAACTACGTCGTTTTGGATTAATGAAGGTGTCTTCGTAATTTTGCACCCTTCATTAATTCACCTAAAATTACAAATACACCCTTCATTGATCCAAAATGACGTAGTTTTAGGGTTCTTGGAGATAACTTATCTCCATAAATCGGAGAAATACTTTTCCCTTTTTATAATAATATATTTTGATACTTTTTTATCCAATATTTTCATACTTTCTTGTGTACTTATTTGAGATTTTGCGAATAAAGCAATACTTATAATAATATATTTTGATACTTTTTTATCCAATATTTTCATACTTTCTTGTGTACTTATTTGAGATTTTGCGAATAAAGCAATACTAAAAGCCTGGAAAAATTAAACTGAGGGAGTTATAAGAATTAAGAACCAATACTCAATGTGATATCCTGTACAAATCATTATAACAGGAAAAAAAATTCAAACAATAACATATTGAATAATTACACTCTAATTTTTTTAAAATTTTTTTTTCTTAAACATGAAAATTTGTACGGTTCAAAATTAGGTTAATAGTTGAGATGAAAAATGAGGTGAAGGGAAAAAGAAATGGAGCGAAGCTGATTCAAAGGTGATTAAGAAAGTTAATTCTACTACCATCAAGTACAAACGTCTTGACTAATACAATAACATTTTGAATAGCAATTGGAATATTTAAAAACAGCTTTTTTCAATCGTGATTTACTGAATACGAGAAAAATATATGAAATGAGTGTTGTCTCGACTTATGTGCATAAGCACTTATAAACTTTTTAGCTCCTTAAACATGCTTGTAAGGAAAAACACGTTTATACAAATCGAGACAAAACTCATCTCATAAACTATACCTTAAATCACGTTGAAAAAAACTTCTACCACTTATCCAAACAGTCTTGTCTATAAGTAACTTTACAAGGCCCTATTTTGTAAATTAATTCATCTCCTAATTTGGGGTTGTTGTTGTGTTCTTTAGGCTCAAAATGTTTATACTTTAGATTATGTGAGCTCGCATTGCATTGATGTCTCGATTGAGCATTGTATCTCAAACAAGCAAGTTGTTAATCACCCCTAATTTAATTGAACGAGGATAACTACTTAATTATTCCAAAGGGTTTCATCATTGCATTTCGTGTAACATCTCAAATTTTTGAGATTTGAAATTGGAGTATTTTATGGAAATTAAATATGAAATTTTGGTTTAGAATAATTATTTAAAATTTAGGCTTATTTTGCCCATAAATAATTGATTTTGGGAAAAAAGGTAAATTCAAGTAAGAAATAATTTATGCCTAAAAATTATGGAATTAATGTTTTATGGCTTAGGAAGAATTAATTAAGAAAGAAAATCCTTAGAAGGGATTAAGGATTAAATTTTAATAATTATCCAATAGTTGAAGGGTCAAGTGGGATAATTTTATTGGGCCTCACAACCACCCCAAGACACCTTTTTATTTTATTTTATTTGGATAGACCTTAACTTTTTTTTTTTTTTTTTTTTTTTTTTTTTTATAAGAAGAAAGTTTTGGAGGGGTTCGACATCGGTCCCCATCAAAGCCGAGGCACGGCCCGGGCTCTATGAGCACTTACTCGGACTTATAAGATCGCCTACTAAAGGAGTCCCGTGACAGTAGGGATCGAACCCACGACCCAAGGGCCTAATCCTCGGATCCTTCCATCTATCTTGCCAACTCTCATTGGCTTAACTTTATATGTATGCATTCGGTCCAGTAGATGAGAGAAAAAGATCAGCCCAATACTCCACTTCATATATCCATTGTAACCACACTTCAATCCCTTAAGTCATTTAGTAAAACGTTATATATAAAAAAAAAAAAAAAAAAAAAAAAAAAAAAGTCATTTAGTAAAACACGTGACAAAGCAAGGCAGCAAAATATATATTCTGATTCATTAAGCATTTGCCCAATCCATTGTATTCATGCATTATTTCACACATTATTCTCATCAGTACAACAAATATCTCCCACAATCCCAATACTCTTTATGATTCGATAGCACCTTGAACTCATTCTCATTATTTGTCTCCAAGCCCATAAACCCAACCCATTTCCTCCATACTACCCAGACCATATAACAGACTATTGATCCATTAGCATTCGGCTCAATTCATTTTAAGTATATTTTCCATTTACTCTCTCTCATTCATCCTGCCAAACACGTATCAACCAAAATCAACAAATCAGCTTTTTGGCCTCTCCACTGTGCACGCAAGAAACATAAGATTTGATCGCGTAAAACCAGCTGAAAACCTTAGAGCCGCTTCAATAAACGCAGAAGAGTCAAAGTCGCACAGGGACGCCATGCTTCTTGAGCCCAGAACCCCCTCTCTCATTATAATCTCTTGGTCCATAACCTCTCGGTCCGTCATTTGTTTTCCCTCGGTCAGACCCTCGGCTTATTATATATTCAGGCTCGTTGTTCTATTTATCATTGTATTGTTTCATCCAGCCAAGAGAGAGAGTGAGAACCGTGAGAGAAAGAGATTCAACTGTGGTTATACTTGTGATCATCCTCCTCTGCGATTACACCGAAAAACAGGGGTGATAGCCATTAACGGAAATCACAACGAACAAGCTTAGACCTGAGGTAAGTCACCGGGTTCTTCTACTGATGTACGTTGCTGTCATATGAAACTGAAATAGGGAATTGGGATACCATATCGCTGCAAATATATATATATAGTGTATTAGTGTGTATATATGCTGCGTCTACGTTGGAAAACTGAAGAAGAAAACAGTGTCTATATTAATTGATCCATATATAAGATAAAGCTTTAGCGATGAATATATGTTATCACTGCACGTGGTATATATAGGTGTAGATTTATCTTTTCTCTGCTATGTGTATATGTTAGTGAAGCATAGGCATGTGGAGATAATATATATGGCGTTAGTTTTGCTGTGATATATTCACATAAAGGCTTATGCATAAGAAAGCTAATGTATCTTGAACCCAAAAAAATAAAAATAAATAAATGAATAAAATAAATAAATAAAAAAATAAAATAAAAAAAATAAAATAAAATGATAATAAAAAAAAATAATAAAAATGTGTGGCTTTGCTTTTGGGGAAAAAAAAAAGAAAAAGAAAAAGAAAAAGAATCTAATCCAACTTACTCCTATATATAATAGGATCTAAACTAATTCATTCCTACATTATCTCATTAATCATATTATGTACAAAATAGTATATACACCCAAGGAATGGAAACTTTGTGCTTTGTTGCTTATGTATGGAACCACTATTTAGTATATCCATATATATATATATATATATATATATATATATATGTATGTATCATTAAAAACATATTTTATGTGGTGGTAATATTTATTAAACTAATTGTGGTAAAATAATAATAAATAGTAAAATGATGATAATAATAATAAAAATATTAAAATAAATAAATAATATTATTGTTATTACTAGAAAAGGGAATATGTAATAAATAAAAAAATAATAAAAAAATAAAAAAATATTGTTATTGTTATTATTATTTAAAAGGGGATTCTTTTGAAGTAAAAGTGGGTATATATATATATATATATATATATATTGAACCATAAATATGTGGTATGAGTATGTTTGGTAATAAGTTTTGTGTAAGTGAATAGTATGAGTGCATGTGAGTGGTTGTGGAGAAAAGTGTACGTGCATGAATTTTTGCATGAGTAGTTTACGTGGTCATATATATGTGTGAGTATTTGTGTGTGTTATATTATAATGAAAATAATAATAAATGGCAGATAATAATAAAGTAAATAATAATGATATTAAATATTATTATTATTAAAAAGAGAATAAAATATAAATGGAATAAATAATAATGGGTGTCATTAATTAATAATAAATAAAATAGGGGTATTATTAATCAATAATAAATAGAAAAGAGAGTTATTAATTAAAAATAAATTTGAAAGGAGAATTGATAGTTTCCTCGATTTTTTTTTTCAGCCCCATCATAATTTACCCACTTCAAGATTTTCAAATACATTATTGTTAAAAATTTGTATACTTTTAATTATGTAGATTTTTAGAAGAGTTATTAATGGTTAGTAAATTGGTTGTGGTAGATTGATTTTTGACGTGCGTTTGAGCTCTTGGATTAGAAGCACTATGATAATAGTTAGCTACGGCGAGAGGTAACCACTTTCCACTTGTTATGTGTATTAGTATGTTGTTTGTGAGTATTTTACGAAATGATTACGAATATCTTAATAGAAATTGCCTTGTGGATCGTATGATTTGAATTGTGAAATAAATGCATTATGTTTATATATGTATAAGAAATTGGGATTTGAGCTATTTATTGTGATAATTATGATAATGGTTGAATTGAGAATAGATGGAGAAGTTATTCCACCACGTGGTGAGGCCTCCATTGATGCATGATGGTTGGCTTTCTATTGTCCCACCTGTTCAATGAGGGACTGGCCTACTAGTTCAATGAGGGCATACGACACCTCACATGTTCAATGAGGGGAAAAGACCCATGGTCTGGGACGTGTGCTCTGGGGATTTTGGCCGGTCCTCATCACATGACCAGTGAGCTTTTGAGTAACCAGTAACATGGGTGTAATTTAGCCCATGGGTCTAGTCGGAGGAAATAAGACGGTTCGGTTGGATTGATGAGAGGCATATTGGGAATTGCGTTAATGAAAAATTGTAACACCTAATTTACGATGCATAATTTATCATACGAAATTTTAAAATGTGGATATTGGTGAATTATATTTTCAATATTTTGTTATATATATTGTTCCACTTGGCACCTCACTAGCACATATTAGTATTCATAATAAGTTGGATTGATGGTTACCCACATTTTTCAGGTGATAGCTCCCGTGTAGGTCTATCAGGGAAGACCCCAGAAGCTTAGACTACTTCTGTCAAAAGTAGTGCTTCTGTCTTTTCTTTATTTATGTGGGATGATTGTATATTGCCACGTTAGGGCTCATTTTGCATACTCTGATTTACTTTGGTATATTTTTGTAAATGTTGGGCATTACTTTATTGTTAATGAACCCTTAATTAGTTAACATGTTAAGTAAATTTTGAGGTCGTTACATTTAGAATCACTTAATTCATTCACCATTTCATCACATTTAAAAAAGACCAAATAGATAGGAGCTCTGGTCATTTTTAATATAATTGCATATTAGTTTATGGAATGAAAACCCCATCAATTTTCCCTTTCAGTTTACAATTTGACTTAGTTAACTAAGGAATCAAATAAAAAAAAGGCTCCACGACTGAATATAATCTGGATCGCATCATTATATTGCAATACTTGCACCTAGAGCCCCATGGCATGTAGGACAGGCTCTTCATCACTGGTCAATAATAAGAGAATTTTACATAATACTTCCTTCGGTTCAATTATAAGACATAATTAACTTTTTTGAAAAAATTAATGAAGTTAATTAAATTACTTGAGAGTATTTTTATTTTTATTTTTTTATTTTTTTCTTCAAAGCAATTAGTTTGACTAATAAACTAATATATAATCTAAGGATACACAACATATAAAATGATTAACTAACTTATTTAGATTTCTTAATCTTTCCAAACAAAGTCAACTATGTCTTATAATTAAGGTGGAGGTAGTATTACCTCCGGTCCTAATTATAAGACCTAGTTGACTTTTTTAGGAGAGATTAAGAAACCTAAATAAGTTACCTAATCCTTTCATATGTTGTGTATCCTTAGATTATATATTAATTTATTAGCCAAACTAATTAGTTAAAAAAAAAATAATCTAAAGTAATTTAATTAGCTTCCTTATTCTCTTCAAAAAAGTCAACTAGGTTTTATAATTAGAATTGGAGAGAGTATAATCTAAACCTTAGGAAATGTCTGAAATAATATTGTGGGGGGAATTTTCATAATTGTGGGGACCAAAAAATTGAAAATGCCATGAAAAATGAGATCTTTCAAGATTTTGAACTTCCTCATAAAAACTCCAAGTAAATGTTGTTCTCACCACTCAAAAACAAAAGAACACACCATCTAGCAAGATGTCAAACAACTTGCATAAAACTATATTTAAAATGACCACATTTTTCACACTCTTGCAGCTAAATTATATAGTATATCCATCTTTAAGAGAAAACGAAGCACCCAAAGATTATAAAATAGGTCAAGCATTGAATAAAACATATGGTATTGCATATATGCTTTCACCATATATTTTCGATAACATCTCTAAAAGATATCAAGCATCCAAATACAAAATGATCTAAACATATATGAATTCATTACCACTAAAAGTGCCTAAATAAAGTAAATCTACAATGTGAGACAAAGGACCATTGCTTTTCAGTGTATTTAAACCCATTTGTTTAATGGCTAAACAAAAAGCACTGAAAATCCACATACTAGCAAAAAAATTACATATCAAGGATTTAAGACAGATTATCTAAAATGTTACAAATGGATTCATTTCCATTGAAAGTAGCTAAATAAAATAAATAAGCAATGTAATAATAAACAGGATTTAGGATGAAGAAGCTCCAATGGGGATGTTGCAAACTGATACAAAGCTTTCTGCATAACTCCAAACCTCAGGCATAAGGAGAGGTTCAGAGTTGGCCAACATCTTGAATTCATTAGTATGGAGATGACACAAAACAAGCTTTTCTTCATCTTCATCATCATCATCCACTGTGACCTTGGCCTCCCCAAAGTACAAACGAAATGCATCGGATTCCCAAAATATTTCATTTTTCCATATACTCGGTGGACTTAATAAGCAGGCACAATAGGGGTAGGGGTTGCTTGTGTAATACCCGGATAATTATCTATCTGGAATATTATATTTTAGCAAATAATACCTATTTGGAAATAGGTGAATATGTGATTTTAAAACCTTGTAGGATACTTATTCTATTGTCTAGGGAAATTTCTAATAAAATTAGAGGGATTAAAGTGTCAAAATCCCTAAATGCAATTATGGACCATGAAATGCCACTGAAAATATTATGATAAATCCCAAGAGGTAATAAAATATTTATTGAAAATTAGAAAGTATGTTGCCTCTAATTTTAGGAATTTTTGGGATTATTTACCTTGAAAAATAATGAGGCAAAATTAAATATAATTTTGGGGAGCATAAGTTGCCCCATGATTTTTAATATGATATGTGGGACATAAAATACCAATGTCAATGTAATAGTTGTGAGAAAATGATTAATCCTAATTAAAAAAATTATCAAAAATTAGAAAGTGATTAGTTAAGTAATTAATGGCTAATTGTTTAAGCCTGAACAAAAGAATATTTAAGGTAGATTATGGAAAATCATTTAATTAAGTGTTTATAGCTAATATTAGCATAAAGTGTGCTTGCTAATCAATTAGAAAAGATTAAGAAAAATTGGTGAGATTAAGAACATGAAAACCCTAAATCCTAAAAGATTGCTAATCATGGGATTAAGGCTCTAATTAAGCTTCTAGCTAATTTAGATAAATTAAAAAAATAATAATAATAAAGGGAAGAGAAAACCGAAATTTGAGTGTGAAAAGGTTGTGGGTTTTTCAAAAATAATATCATGATATTTTGTTAATTAAATAATAATATAATTAAGATATTTGTGAAAAGAGCCAGTTAGATAAATGAGAACCGATAGAAATTAAATCCTATCTAGAAAACCATGAGCGAAGTTTCTTAGGTCGGGACATATTACAAACAAGTGAATGTTTGTCCGTTTGGTGGTAGCGGAAGTCATTTCCGTAATCGGCGGGCGAATAAGGGATCAAATGAAAAGATATTTTGTAAACAAAGGCGGATAAGAAAAGTGAGAACCAATGGAAAATAAATCATAACTTGAAATCCTTGAACTAAGTAGAAAACAACTGGACATATTATGAATCGGTGGATTTTTGTCCCGAAATTAGCATTACCCGAAGTAATTTCTCAGTGGCAAACGAGCGTCCGTCGAAAATGTTCAACGACAACGGAATACCCTTAATGGGATCAAAAATTTAGTTAACTCAGATATTTCCAAAGAGGAAGAATAGAACTTCAAGGTCATGTTCCGGATTTTTGAGATTTTCTAAGATTACGCGATTAGAACACCGATCGGGGGGATTTTATCGGGTAAATGCATAAAGTAAGGGAGTGACATCATCTTGATGACATCATGGTCTTGAAGAATGAGGTAAGGAGGTGGATTGGATGGTGGAGATGAAGCCATGTGTAAAGTCAAGATCCGACGGCCGAAATCGATCGAAAAAGTATGAATAGTGTCATACTTTTTGCCTATAAATAGGCCTTCCCTTTCACTTCATTCTTCACAATTCCTAGAGCCACTTAGAGAGGTTTTAGAGAGAAGAAGGAGTCTAGAGAAAATAGCAAGTTCGGGTAAGTTCTTCGGTCCCTAGTCTTAAGCTTTGGTAGTTCCTTCGATAGTTATAGTAGAAATGCTAGATTAATCTTTAATCTTCCAAGTTAGTTTCGATATCATGTTTTAAGGATAAATATGATATTTATTTCAAAAATATATTGGAGATGGAGATATGTCAAAATTTTGGAAGATTAGACTTAAAGTAACGAAGTTACGCGAAATTCCGCCAATTAGGAGAGTTAGGGGCAAAATGGTAATTTGTACCTAAAATTCCTATTATGATGTTGGGCCTTGATAATATGATATTATCCTTATAGGATATCTGTAATCACGTACCGCTGTTGTACTGTTGTCGTACCGCTATCAAAAAGTACCGTTTTCCGTCAACGAAGGTACATTCGCGTACTGTAATACTAACTTTGATGTTTATTGTATGCGTACATGTGCTATGTGTATGGTATGTTTATGTGAGGTAGTTGATAGCTTTGTGGTATGTTCAATGTACTGTTATTATGCTTGCTAGGTGTTGGGATACGTTTGCTAGGTACGAAATGCTTGGTGCGAAATGCTTGGTGCGAAACGATTGCTAGGTGCGAAACGTATGCTAAGTGTGACATATCTGCCAGGGGGCGTGTGTCTTTGGGATAAGCTTGTTTGTATGCTCATATACTGTCTATGTTGTATATATAAACATGAGGTTAACCGTTACCTGAGGTTCAATGGGCATTGAACCTCAGCTCTTAACATAGCGTCAGGGTCAGGAGGACTGAGGATCGAGGAGAAAAGCAAGCGGCACGCATAGGGACTCAGCTGTAGACTTTCTTTTGTTATTTACTTTTGAAAACACTCGGTATAACGTACCGCTACTGTAATCAGCCAGACTTATGACATTTTGAATATAAATATCAGTTACTCAATCGCTCCGATGCTCTACTCTGATGAAATATATATATATATATATATATATATTTTGCTTTTGAAAATGGGATGTTACGGCTTGTATATATTTTAGTCCAATTCCATCTCTCCCCCGAAGCATCTATATGCTTCTCCATCACCCACAAATTAAACACCCAAAAATCAATCGTGTTTTCAATCAAATTGTTAGAAAGCGAGAGCCGAGTTTGTTCTCATAAGTAGTAAGCCTATTATTGTCAATGATACGACGAGACCTAGGAAATGGTATCAATGTGAAAGCTTCCGTCATTTGTGTCAAATGAAAGTATACATATTTTATTTTTCTCCACATGTGTGAAGCCAAACCAAAGTATTGCTCCATCAAAAGCAAAACTATTCCCATTTGTAAAAGGCTTTGTACCCTCTAATTTCCCAACTTCAACTTCTTTCCACGACCTAGTGCTTAATGAAAACACTACCAGTGGATAAACCCGAGCATCGAGGCAACCAAGAAAAAAAGAGTCTCACTATCTTGTAATAATTAACAATTGGACCTGAAACTAAATCCTACGTAGGAAACAATCCCAAAACGAGGAAAATTAAGAACTTTAAATTCGGGCACCTAGAACGCCTCTCTAATCGCTGGATTCCACAACATATAAGACTTAGATCTCATGAATTCCAGACATATCAAGCCATTACTGGAACCGACGATCCGGTAGGGATCCATAGAGGAATCTGTGAAAGGTTGAGTCGGATATTCAAGGATATGCATATAACGATTCATCAAACATAAGTGTCTCGGATTACATTTACAGCCATTGCCTTTGGAAAATGAGATAAGGGTTTTGGTGAGTGGAATGGCGGGAGTGTTCGAGATGAACGATCGGGTTTTGAAGAGATTCTTCCAATCTTTGCAAACACATTGAAATCAGATTAGGGATTTCACTGAAGTCGTTTGAGAATATTTGTGATAATTTACGGAGGAAGATATGGTTCGTTGCTATCTATTACCATCTCCTTCTTCATGGCAATCGATCGATGAAAAACCATTTCACCGATGAAATGATTCACAATGAACAGACGAATTCGAGTCGAAAAGAAACTTACAAACACTTTTAGGATTATGAATCATAAGAAATTTATATCACCTGCTCCTTGGTGATCGATGTATCATAAGACACAAACGTGAAGAAGAAGAGAGGTTTGACGCGGTTGCGGATGGTCGAAGAAGCATTTTTTTTTATAAGTCGAAGTAGCGGTCAAATGATTTAAAATTGGAAAAAGATCTTCTCCTTATCTTTTTTTTTTCTTTTCTTCTCTCTTGTCAGCTCATCTGGGCTATTGATTAGAAAGAGAAGAGAGATGTTAAAATAGTATTATGATTGATTGGACGAATATAATTTAGAGATGATAAGGAATAATGAGAAAAAACTAATGAGAGAAACTCAACTAAAATACAATAGATCCTCCAAAACAAAAGGTATAGCCACGTGTTACCCTCCTAAGCATTTTTTATTTTTTATTGGGTCAAGGTTCAGATTTGCCAACCAACTATTACCCAAAGAGCGTCGGCACAAATAACTATTGAGGGGACAAAAATTGCAAATCAACAATTAAAAAGTGAAAAAAAACACACAATTTGGAGCAGATTCGCCAACGAACTATTACCCCGTCACTTGTGATGTCTCCGTCTTCTATTAACCATCACGGTATTGGCGATTTCAGCATTTCTAAAGCTTCTATTGTTGCCGGGTGTTCCACTCACCCTGTTGAACTCATCCAGTAGTTCACAGCGTTCGACTGGCACGCACCTTGCACCCTGGTTCCATCCTTCCGATGCCACAAGCAACAGCCGCCGCCATATAATGCTGCTCCCATGGGTCCATCTCTCGTTGGTGCTTTCCTTTTCCAACAAGAAGGCTTAACCGCTCTTTTCTCCAGCGTTTCCGCCACCATCTTATGTCGGTGCCTCATATTTTAACTTTATTGTGATATATTTTTTTAATAGTTATTTGGTGTTTTTTTTTTTTTTTTTTAATAGTTATTTGGTGTTTCTTTTCACTTTTTAATTGTTGATTGGCAATTTTGGCCCCATCAATAGTTATTTATGTCGACGCTCCTTGGGTAATAGTTGGTTGGCAAATCGCACATTCACCCTTTTTTATTTAAAAAGGACAGGTCATATTTGTTTTGATGGTTTCTTTTATAAGGGAGAGGGTGTTTCTCGGAATTTAAATTTGTATTCTCTTCTTTATAGGTGAAGCCCTTTACCATCTCAAACAATAGATAATAGAGAAAATGATAGCATTGATAGAAAATCCATAAAGTCCTCTTAAATGATGGGGAAAATGATTAAAAATTAATTTTGAAACATGCTCCATCTTACAAATTGGCTCAAAGATTTTTTTTTTTTTTTTTTTTTTTAAAAAAACCATCTCAAATTTGAGACATAATTTTAATCCTTAATTGAGACAAAAAAGATATATATATATATATATATATATATATATATATATAAAACCAGATTTATTGTTTCAAAATTTGAGCCAAATAACTCCTTTATTCCCTTCGTATGAAGTTGCAATAATTATTTAGAAGTAGCCACAATCAATTGTGCAGTTTAAGTAATATTTTAAAATTAGTTAAAAATAAAAAATATGTAAGAAAATAAACTTTTTTTTAAAATATTTATAAGGGGCAAGTAATAGAAAAAAATAATAATGAGAGAAAATATAAAAGAAAATGTACTATTTGCATCGATTAAGAACTTTTTAAAAATTAGTTAAAGGTAATAAATATCTCAGAAAATGAACTTTGTTTTTTCAAATATGCCTTAATTTATAAGAGAACAAGAAATAAAGAGAAATAAAGTAATGATGAAAGAACGTATAAAAGACAATGCAGTATGGAAAAAGATGGGAGAGAAAATATAACTAATTAAGGATAAAAATGAAAAAAGATACTCCTCCAGTCCTAGATATAATATAATGGAGATGTTAAGAAAGTTAATTAAAATATTTTAAAATATTTATATTTATAGTTTTTTGTCCAAAATATTTTGCTTAACATATAAACTAATTTATAATCTTATGACACATAGCATATCATATGATTAACTAACTTATTTAACTTTTTTAGTCTTTCAAGAAAAAGTCAACTATATCTTATATTTAAGACCGAAGGAAATATTAAGTACAAAGACAACCCTAAATAGGAAAAAAAAATCAAGGCAATTCAAGTTTCGGACTCTAACAAAAAAAAGAAAAGAAAAGAAAAGAAAAAAGACGGAAGGAGTACAACGTCAAAAGCATATTCAATAGAAAATTTATTGCATGGAATTCTATCAAAACAAACAAAATACCTAATGCTCATACTTTTTTATAATAATATATTTTCATGCTTTTTTTATCCAATATTTTCATACTTTCTTGTGTACTCATTACACTCTGATTTTTTAAAAGGAAAAAAAAAAAAAGGTCAGACGTTCAATAAACGTATGGTATTACATATATGCTTTCATCATTGGATAAAATCTCTAAACGACATCAAGCCTCTAAATACAAAATGATCTAAATAGATGTATGAATTCATTTCCATCAAAAGTGCCTAAATAAAGTAAATTTTCAATATAATGATTAAGATATAGGGGCATTGCTTTTGAGTATGGCGAGCAATGGGCGGGTTGGGTAGCCCATTCCTAAACCCATAGCCCGCCCATTTAACTTTAAATGGGTATGGGTTAGCCCATACCCGTACCTCAACTCGTTTAAACCCATGTTAAATGAGCTAGTATATAAATGAGCGGGCTAACCGGGCTTTGGGTGACCCATTTATATCTAACAAGTTTTTTTTTTTGGGAGAAAAACATATATAAGCATTAAGTATCCACCTAAATTTATCATTATAAATTCTGAAATATGAATCTTCAAAATTCAATAATCATAATTCACACAAAAAAACCTAAATTTAGACAAGTGTCATCATAACATAATTTTGATGTTCAAACTCCAAGTGGGGAAATGGTCAAATGGGGAATGGGTATTTCATGGCAATGTGACGTATTATTGTCTAAGTGTACATATAGTTAATTATATATATATATATATATATATATATATATATATATATATATAATATATAGATATATATATATAAAACTAAATGGGCGGGTATGGGCGGCCCAAAGGTGTGTCCATAGCTCGCCCATTTAAGTTTTATATGGGTGGGTTTTAACCCAATCCGTTATGGGTTTTTTTTAGGTGGGTTCAAAATGGCCCAATTGCATTGGGTTATGGGTGGGCTCACCGGGTTGTGGGTTCCATGCTCTACCCTACTTTTGAGTGTATTTAAACTCATTGGTGTAATGGCTAAATGAAAAGTACTGAAAAATCCACATGTATGTTAGCAAATAAATTACATATCAATCTTTGAAAGAAAATGAAACATCCAAAGATTATATAAATGTCCGCATTCATCATTCTAAAACAAAAATGTGAACACAAATTTCCATACTTTAAACCTAGATTTGAATTATACGGTTGTATAAAAATCATAGGTGAAAATGCACCATATTTAATTGTTAAAAGTTACCAATTATTATATATTACACAAAATGGGACTAAACTCGAGACTTACCATTGGGAAAATCTTATGATGTTTCAGGGTTCATGGTTCCACGTGTCTCCATATGATACATTGTTTGGTGACGCTATTATTGTTTGGAAAATCTTCTGATGTTTCTTAGTCTATTGAAAATAGAAAAAATAGATCTTACGTTATATTATTGGCTAGATGAGTACCTAGTTTCAGCTAAGGTTAGAGGTGTTCATTTCTGTCCCATCACAATCGTCCATTCTAATCTCATCATTTTGGAATAGGACAGGACAAAAGCAAGATGGGACATAATTTTTAGGAAAATTACGCGCAGGTCCCAAAAAAGAGAATTTATCACAATAAAGTCCCTTAAAATCATGAAATTACACAGAAGTCTCAAGGGACCTAGTTGTAATTATTTGTGAATGTACAATTACCAATCTGACCTTCCCTCTCATGTCTTCCAATTCCACTCTCTCTCTGTTTTCCTTCTTCCTTCTCCTCTATCCCCTCTCTCTCTCCTCTTTCCCTTTTTCTTCTCTCTTTCAGAAATGATTCAACCCACAGCCCAACAAAGCCGAGAGTGGTCAGATCTGTGATTTTGCCACAGCCCAACGACTTGCGATAGATATCTAAATGGAGTTTGGGGGTTTGCTGCAAACAATGGTTCTCGTTAGCTTCCGCTTGGGGTGATTTGTCTGGTGTCGAACTTGCTTGGAACATTGGGTTTCGAATAGTACAAACTTCATTCTCATAGTCTAGTCACGATTCTAAATAGGATGACTCCGTGCTTTCCTTACTCTAGCACCCTGATTAGGCAAATCCAGTGGTTGATGAATAGGGGAATACAAAGATCTCTCATGGTTCATAAAAGCTATCAAATGCGCCGATCTCTTTGTCTTTGCCTTGGATAATAAAATGTTCGTCAATGTAAACAGAGGAATCTAGCCACATCATGATATTCACTTCTTACGCTAGCCTTATATAGCTGTCAAAATTATCAGAAGATGTTGTGAATATATGTTTTTTCTGTTGTAAATATAGCATTTGTTGTTATAAATAGCCTCTGGACGTGAGAAATGAAAAAAAATCCAGGTTTTCAAAGGTTGTTGTGAATATATGCTTTTTTATTGTAAATAAAGCATTTGTTGTTGTAAATAGCCTCTGGACATGAGAAATGAAAAAAATCCAGGCTTTCAAAGGTTGTTGTAAATGTATACTTTTTCTGTTTTAAATATAGCATTTTTTGTTGTAAATAGCCTCTGGACGTGAGAAATGGAAAAAAATCCAGGTTTTCAAATGTTGTTGTTAATGTATACTTTTTCTGTTTTAAATATAGCATTTGTTGTTGTAAATAACCTCGGACGTGAGAAATGAAAAAAATCTAGGTTTTCAAATGTGGTTTGGGACGTTTGAGCGTAACTTCCGAGTTTGAACTTAACTTCCCAATTCGAACTTAACATCCCAGTTCGAACATATACAGACATTCAAATAAACAATGTAACTCGTACGGCATGTTCGAGCTTAATCGCGTGATTTTTTTTCATTTCTCACGTCCGGAGGCTATTTACAACAAAAATGCTATATTTAAAACAGAAAAAGCATATATTTACAACAACCTTGGAAAACCTGGATTTTTTTCATTTGTCACGTCCAAAGGCTATTTACAACAACAAATGCTATATTTAGAACAGAAAAAGCATATATAGACAACAACCTTTGAAAATCTAGATTTTTTTCATTTCTCATGTCCAGAGGCTATTTACAACAACAAATGCTATATTTACAAAAGAAAAAGCATATATTCACAACATTTTCTGAGAATTTTGACAGCTATATAAGGCTAGCTTAAGAAGTGAATATCATTTCAAAATATTAAGTTGTATGAGTAAGTGACTATTTGCACCTACTCATTGAACTTAATATCTGGACTTGAGAAATGAAAAAAATCTTGGTTTTGAAAGTTTATTGTAAATATATGCTTTTCTGTTATATATATAGCATTTGTTGTTGTAAATAGCCTCTGGACGTGAGAAATAAAAAAAATCCAGGTTTACAGCCGTGAGTCACGCGAAGGTGGTGACTCGTCAAAGATTCATGGAGTGATATTAGAGCATTCCGTGGAGAAGCCTTCGGATCCGTCAGAAAAGTCAGATCCCAAACTGGGATGTTAAGTTCGACTATCAGATCAAGGCTAAGAAATACTAGGGAAGTATCTAACTCTTTTAATTATGGAAATTAGTCTCTCGGCCAAAGAAAATATGGAAATTATTCGGTCTGTTTTTGTGGCTGAGTGGAAATTCTTGGGTTTGAGAATATTGTTTTGTTCCTGTTTTTCATTTTTGGAGATATAAACATGATTATGGGAAAAGAGCCACGGTTTTTGGAGTTGCCAAATACTCAATATGAATATTTCAAGTGGAAAATATTAATTGTTCTACAAAAGTTGCTGGATAGTAGTGGAGAAATGAGAGAGGAGAGAGGAGAGAGAGAGGAGAAGGAAGAAGGAGAACGGAGAGAGAGACAGAATTGGAAGACATGAGAGGGAATGTCAAATTGGTAATTGTACATTCAAAAATAATTACAACCAGGTTCCTTGGGACTTCGTGTAATTTCATGATTTCAAGGGACTTTATTGTGATAAATTTTCTTTCTTAGGACCTGCGCGTAATTTTCCCTTATTTTTACGGGATGGGACGGGGCGGGCTTTGTTCCGTCCCAACTTTTTGTCCTATCCCGGAATTACGTTGTTATTAGTTTAATATGTGTAATATTTTTATTTTTTACCAGAATATCTAATATTTTCATTAAAGATAAAACTAATATATTTTTTAAATAGATATTAGCTATACAAAAAATATCACATATTGGTTGTATCTTTAATACTAAAATACTACAAATATTTAAGAAAGCCATAAACCTTCACAGTCACTCACACAAGTGGTGGTCTCTCTCTCTCTCCCCCCCTCTACATGCTTGCCTAATTCTCTACAAAATACTATAAATATTTATGATCATCACTCTTATTAAGATTAAGTTTTAATTATTTCTCCTTTTTTTATATTTAAGCTTTTGATTAAAAATGATTTCATATTTATATTATATATTTTCAATCAACTATGTTCGACGTCCAACTTATAGTCATACATTTTAGTTTTTACAAGTTTAAATTGAAAATGCCATGAAAAATGAGATCTTTCAAGATTTTGAACTTCCTCATAAAAACTCCAAGCAAATATTATTCTCACTATGAAGAGAAAATGAGAAAATGTCTTTGAACGTTTAATATCCTTATTTGAGTTTGTGTCATTGCCATGTATATGTACTTGTTAGGCTCAATTTATTATGATTGCATATTATATATTGAGCTAATGTTTTTCTATTGATATTCCCCCAAATCTCACCCCTTCTCTTCCATGCACTAACAGTAGGTACAAATACGTCTAAAGATCATGGCCAAAATGCATAAGAATTTAGCTTCATAATTACTTAGAATGCTTTTTTCAGCCACGTAGGTGTGACTGCATAGTTTCAGGAAAATTGTTTGATTTATGCCTTGTAATTTTGAAATGTTTTGGCGCACTATCATACCTTTCAAATGAGTCTTAGTACATAATTTTTGCATGTGTAGAGTGAAAGATATGATTTTCAAAGATAACCCAAAAATCTGTTATATCCTGTGAAAATCCCCTTATCCAAATTTGATAAACGGGTGTTTCTAGACCAAATGGAACAGAAAAGAGCCTGGGTCTTATTTTTCCATCGGAGTTTTCCAAGAGTTAAACATAGAGGTTTGAGCCACTAACTTTGGAGCTTTATTGAATTACTTATGAATTTCCAAAATTTTAGAAAATTCATTATTCATGGTACCAGAGCTTTGTTGTTGAGTTTGAAGTTTTTAGCTTAATCAAGGGTATATTTGAATCACGTGGTTTTTAATGGCTAAAATACTCTGGTAAGTGACCCTAAAGTGAGGTGTTAGTAAATGGGGATAAAGTGGAAAAGCTATTGGGTTTTATGGTAGAGTTAATGAAGATTACTTAAGGTTTTTCTTAGATCTGGTAAAATATATTGGAATTGACTTATAAATAGGACTAGAGGAGTATGCATGTGTGTGTGTAAGTAGTAAGAGTAAGATTACACGTATTATATTATGAACAAAAAGGAGATAAAAACATTAAATTACATAAAGAAGCCCTTAAAATAAAAGTGATGGAGGTTTATTGGTGTTGTTTGGATTAATAATACAAGACATGCATGCACTTAATTTTGGTTGTTCAAATCTGTATCCTTGTTATTAATCCTTCGGTACTCAATAGGACCAGTGGCCTTACGTCTAGGGGGAGTAACGCTCTTAAAGCGTAGAGATTGGGTATCGGGGAGTAATGCTCCAAATATAAGACCAGATGGGACGAAGGACTGTGGATAGCTGTAAGGCAACCATGAGGAATAAAATCATTGACAGTAAAATATAAGCTGGAAGAGCCTTGTTCAATTTGTGAGTGTCATCATGGAGCATGAAGAAATCAGCAGCACAGAAAGAGATCCACAAGCAAGCAATGGAGGCGAACATGAAGCAGACGCCGTAGTTGAATTTGGAAGCAATGTTTCTAAAAGAGCGGTCAGATTGGGAAGGAGAAGAAGCGACAATGGATAGGAAGCAGATGGTGGAAATGAGGGAGAGAAAGAGGGCGGCAAATGAATAATCTCTGAAAGTTTTGAATTCTGATGGATTGTTTCTAAGAACTGCATAGCCATTGCCACTTTCATAGCCGCCGGGCACGCTGGTACGCGTGGCAAAGACCACCGACACAACAAGGGTTGACACTACTGAACATGCTTCTGCAGTTTTAGCCACCAACTCTGACTGGCTTTTCATAAGTTCCTCGAAGCTCTTCCTGAACATCTCTTCCGGGGTCTTCATGTTCTTATTGTATCTCCATAACAAACCAGCACCACACATTGAATCTTTCACAGACTGTGTCATCGGTCATACATGTTAAGTAATGAAAGAAAAGATAATGAGAATTAAAAGTAAAAGTAAAAAGGATGTTTTCAAGATTTGAATCTGTAACATCCAAGTCACATAGTAGTAACCTTAATACTACTGCACCAAGGCTCACCCTCTTTAAAGGGTGGCTGGGTGCACGAGGTTCAACCTCGTTTATATATGTGTGTGTCTATTGAATAAATGAATGAAATACTGATTTGCTTTAATTTATTCATTAATAAGAATTTCTTGATGAGTACTTCAATTGATTTTTGTGTTGTCCTCATCAGTAGCAAATTGATAGGTACGCACCTCAAACCATTTGATTTCCCCAGGCTTGGCTGCCAAGTGCAATGCATTGTTTCCCTCGTTATCTGTATGCTTAAACACACTTTCAATTAGCCCTTTCTGTTTGCTCAAAAAGCTGAATACCTCGGTTTGCCTGTATTCCACAGCTAGTAGGAGTATGTTCTTTCCCTCACCATTCTGGTCCTTAATCGCTGACGGAAAGAATTCCAGAATTTTCTCCACCATCTCTATCACACCATTCTTCACAGCAATCATTAGGGGTGTTTCTATTGTTCACAGTCCAAATCACGACATTATTTTATAATTGCAAGAAAATTCACAAATTCATGTCGTAAAAAAAAAAAAAAAAAAAGAAATCATAATGAATAATTTTACCATTAAATTCTTCACTTTGCAGGGAATCTGAAAACTGATTTGAGGCACTTCTTGATCTTACTCGTGACATATTTTCAAGGAGTATGGTCATTATTTGATAGCACCTTGTGTGCTTCTCCTTCATTTTTGGTATACCAATGTCCATGTCCCTCCTTATTATGTCCGTCCTTCCTGTGGCAATATTCAGAGGATCCGTAGGTCAGTTGGGAAAAAATGTTTTTTTTTTCTTTAAAAAAAAAAATATACTACCTCTAGTCCTTAAGATCAGACCCACTTGACTAATTTGAGGAAAAAGTCAATTGAGTCTTTATTAAAGAACATAAAAAATATTTAATTATAGCATACGTTACATAGTTCTTCTAAAATATATATATGTTTTATTAAATTATATATCGGTTTATAAATCAAGCAAATTAGTTTAGAAAAAATGATAAATATTGATTTTAAAGTAATTTATTTAATTTCTTTACTCACTCTAAATTTAATCAACTGTGTTTTATATTAATCACCAAATGTAGTATTATTCGAAAACAATTTATAATCATATATAATTAAAATAGAACATGTTAATTTTAGACCCTGCATGATTGCATGACATGGCATACCTGCTCCAGAAAATAACTGCAGGAATCCGCTGAGGAATGTCAGCATTAATAGCGGAGGCCCAAACGTCACAAAGCGTACCGACGTCATAAACTTGCTCAGTAAGCTTTCTTCTCTAGGAGTACCATACTCTGCAATTTAAATATTAAGTCGCAAAATTTGTTAGTATCCTTTTTTTTCTATGATTATCTGGTTGGGACAAATTCAAGTATTATTGGTCCAATAGGGAGTAGTTGTTTGAAAGTTTTTTTTTTTTTCAGGCATTCATACAGATTCAAACACCTTCCATTAAAATCAATGCTTGTTGGTAGTGTATGAACGTATTATATGCGAATCAACATATCCCACTCCATTCATTATATGCGAATAAACATATCCCACTCCATTCGCAAACGCTATTTGTTAATATTCAAATAATTCTCTCTCTAAAGGCTAGATCTTTAAGCTAATTCTAATTAAAATAATTGCACATTTGTTATGGACAAAAGAAAAATGCTAGGGAGTAACATGTAAAGCATACTTTTTCTCAACTTTTGCAATTCGTCAAACGTTGTGGCCTGCTTCTTCTCCTCAACTTTCCAACACCCTTTAAAGTTTCAAACAAATTAAACCAAGCCATAAGCATATTATATATATATATAATAGACATTCATAAGCACAAAGTAAAAGTAGTCCCCACATTAAAAAACACATCCGGAAAATTTTGATTTGTCGTTAATAAAATAAAACTTTAAGTAGTTAAGTTTTTTTTGGATATTTCCAAGCACACGTGAGACTTGTTTGACTTTACACATATTTGTACTCTTGATGAAGTTGACGTTTGTCGTTTCCGAATAAGGCCGTACAAAAGGAGAGATGAAAACCATGCTCGATACTATAAAATGGTTTTCCGTCTAATAAGAACTTTAAACATGTTTTATCATGTGCTTTCTATTCTTTTTATAAGAGCTTGATGATTAAAAGGAAATAGTTGAAATTGGTAAAAGTAATAAATATGAGACAAATAAATTTTTTCCCCAAGTATGCTCTCATTTTAACTAGGGGCAGCAAGTAAAAGAAATAAATAGCAGTAAGAGAAAGTATGAAAAAGAATGCAATATGGAACCAGATAAGATGAAAGAATAGAATTAACTATGGAAAAATAATAAAAACATATTAACTGCTCTGACAATCTAAATGAAAATCTTACAAAAATGATCAAGGCAATTCATACTATTATAAAAAGGAATGGATTCATACTATTATAAAAAGGAATGGAGGGAGTAATATGTCTTATCTAAAGCATTAATTTTTTTTCACATAGTATCCCTAGCTAGTTATAAAACTTCTTAACTAACAATTAACTAAATAATTTTTTTCACATAGTATCCCCAGCTAGTTATAAAACTTCTTAACTAATAATTAACTAATCTAACTAATTACTTTTATTGAGGGTAATTGTGATATTTGACAAGGAATAACTAATTTTAACTTACGTCATTAACTTTTCTAAAATTATTATCAGGTGCCTTATAATAAGGATTGAAGGGAGTACTTTCTTTTTCTTTTAATACATAGAAGGTGGTACTTTTCAAGCGTTGCTATAGGAAGATCGAAATACATCAGAAGAAAGCCAAGAATGAAATCACAGACACACATATATCTACACATCGCATTCCCTCACAGACAATAGAACTTACAATAAATTAGACGAAGAAAGCTTGGTACTTCAAGGAGTGTAGTAGTTTTGAAAGCTGAAGGTTGTGCTGCTAGGAGATGAAGTGGAGTCAACCCTTCATTGTTGCACTTCATCTCTTTGAGATCATCTTTATAAAGGTGAACTATTTCAATTGCAACACCTGCATTTAGTAGTACTTATTCATAAGTACATTAAAAATATATAAAAGAAGGATTAAGGGGTAATTTTGCCCCGAAAGTTTTGTGCGGTTCAATCTTGTCCTAACTGTTATCCTAGTTAATTTTGACTATTCGTTGACCAAATATGCTCAATTGGCAATCGACATGGAATCTTGTCATTTTTTTAAAATGAAAAATTGCCCGAAAGTTTTAAATCTAATTTTGAAAGAGATGAAGTAGATGACTCATAGACTTTCGACACAAATTTGCATCTTAACAAAAATAACGTGGATGACATGTGGACTATCTGCTCAAATATATTTGGTCAACTGATCAAAAATAATTTGAATAAACGTTAGGGCAAAATTGCTCCCTTTTCGACACTTTCCCCTAAAAATTTCCAGGGCAAAGTCGCCCTTTGGTGAAAACTTTAAGGCAAAATTACCCCTTAACCCATAAAAGAAAGAATGCTTGTTTAGATTTACCAAAATGCCCTTCTGCAATTGCACAATGAAGAATGGTATCACGGTTGTCCCTTATACAGTTGTGAGCAAAGTCGGTTGGACGAGCTTCATGGTTTCGCACATAAAGATAATGCAGCCAAAGAAAAGTACGTCTCCGGCCATAGAGAGCCGCCAGGAAAAGGGGTGTCTCGCCATCGATGTTGCGTTTAGCAATTAAAGATGGGTCTGTCTCTCCGATCTTCTTGCATATCCTATCATTCCCCATTGCTCCTGCTAAATGCAAAGGAGTATCCTCTCTATCATTCTCAACGCCAAGAAAGATGCTCTTGTTCCCGCTCCTCTCAATATCTTGAGAGTTACTTTCTTCTTGAACTAAGAAGTCAACCATCTTCACCACGATTTTCTCTATCCCATTAGACACAGCCATGTGTAATACTGTGTCTCCTGTTGGGGTTATTTTGGCCTTGCGAAGCGCCCTTTCTTTCTTGTACGTTTCAAATACATCTGACCACTTTCCTCTCATGGCATCACGGCGCAGTTTCTCTAGTTTAGCTCTCTCAACTGAAGAACTCATTGTCTCTTGAAAATAAATTCCAATGGTGTAAATTAGTGAGTATACACACACACATGTATATATATATTAGTTATGGAGTTGGAGCATACTAAACAAGATAAGGGACTCACGAAGATGGACCTAAACATAATGGATCATGTCTTACATATAGGGATGGTGCAGTCTAGTCACCTTCAAAACTAAATTGTATATGTACACGTTATTGATTTTCACTTTTCTACTATCCACAAATAGTGAATTGTAAACTATAACTATACCTGAACAAAACTCTATTTTCCTTGTTGCAAAAATAAATATATATCTATCCAAGGAATCTCTTGGGTATATAAATTAGGAACTAGAAAGCTCTTGATTCTTTTCCTTTTGTACACGCCTACAAGTTCATGAGAGCAGTCAATGTTGTAACAATTACAGAAATGTAACATTCAGGAACATTTTTAATCTTGCTATACTTGTCAATTTCATATATTTTTCATATCTTTCTATATTTTTTAAATGACTACTAAATTAAAACCCTTCCCAAAGTAAATTTAAATGAAGAAAATGAGAGCTGTAGGCCATAGTTATGGAAGATCAGACCAAACAAGAAACCCAATAAAGAAAATATAGCCAACAACGACATAGAAGAGGTGAAAGATGTGAAAGAAGCAGAGACTTACTAAAAATATATAAAGGGGAGAATGAGATTGTAACTTCAAGCAAACCAGATCTTAAAGAAGCAGAGATCAGATGAGTGTGGAGAAGTGGGAATAACAAAGAGGCTATATATAGAAAACAAGTAGCTTCAAATATGTGCACAGTCAGCTGCAGCTTCATCATTGGCTTAAAAAAAAGCGTCTACTGTCATCGTGCATCACGTTGGAATGAAATGGCCATGGGTCCCGCCATTATTTCCATTGCTATACATATGCCTATATATATGTGTGTGTGGGCGCGCAGAATGAACTTTAATTACCTCAGCTTAATGAGTCATAATAGTCTCCTGTGCTTTTCTTCCTCGTGCGTCATAGTGTCGAACATTTTTTTTTTTTTTTTACACAAGTGGGAGGGGGGGGGGGAGCGGGCTCGAGCCCGAGACAAGGGGGAGGCCAGCTCCTAGAGCTGCCTCAGGTGCCAACGCGCTACTGAGCGCTAGGCTAGTGTCGAACATTTTGATCTGCGTGAAGTAGTGATGAATAAAAGCACATGCGAAAGTGAAAGAAGAAGAAAAATAAATCGAATAATATAGATTGATACTTGTGGATGCAAAAATTAGAGAGAGCCGTTGCTTGCTTTGGCCTTTTAGAATTTGAGGGCTTATCATTTCTGCATCTGATGCAGATAAATTTATCTGCAGCAACGACTATCGACATCGTTTTCCTTCTTTCTTTTTTCTTTTTTTCAATCAATCAATGAGAAAACCGAAGGAGCAGAGGATTTGGAAAAAAAAAAGTTAGTGGACCCCACCATGAAATAATTATGTCTTTGACCAAGGAAAGCTTCGGGCAAAAAAAAAAAAAAAAAAGAAGAAGAAAAATCCAATGGTGTTGCGAGTTGGAGACTTGGTGAAGTTAATACTACCTCTAGTCCTTCAAAAACCTCAAGCCAGAGCTGCTCTTTGACAACAACAAAACTAGAGCTGCGAAAATCTTTCAGGATAGACAAGATGTTCACATACACACAAGTTCAAGCAACTCTCATAAAGATTTTCGCAGAGCTGCTGTAAGACAAATTTGCATGTTGTAAGACTTGTGTTTGTTGCCTAGCATGGTAATATTGGATCAGTAAGTCTTGTGTTTGAACACTACATCTAGGTACAAGTTGATTAAGAAAGTTGCAAAAATTATGTTGTGAGCTTAGTAAGCATAACTTGACCAAAAAAAAAAAAAAAAGCTTAGTAAGCTTATATAGAAAGGTATAGACTGAAAGTTTAGAATGATTCCCCTGGATGTTCACATTTCGAGTATGAAATTTATTTAAACGGGAGTAATGTAATATCTAAAATTTTGGGACAAGGAATTAAGAAATAAGACTGAGATAAATAGGCTTCTAGGCCGATAAAAGTCCAAAGTCTTAAGCTTATTATGAGGAAAAGTTTAAGATAATTACTATAATTATCATAGACTTTGAATTTGGAAAAAATTATGAAATGATATTTTAATGATATTGAAATATTTTAGAGTAAATATTTTATGGTTTATAGAAGTAAATTGAGAAAGAAAAATCCCTATAGGATATTAAGGATTTATTTCCAATATTTATTTCAGAACTTTGTAAATAATGAGCAAAAGAACAAGTTGCAATTAAAAGTCTTGTAGAGAGTCAAAGAAGATCGAAATTTTATTTGTGGAATACAAGTATGAATAAGTATAGAAAATTGTTAAAGAAATACCCTCCATTCTCCTTGCTCATGTCGCACTACAAAAAAACAGTTTTTTGCGGCGGAATTTTTCCCTCGCAAAAGAGCAAATTTCCGTCGCAAAAAATGATTTGCGGCGGAATTTGCAACGGAAAAAATTCGCGCAAAAATTGCCCACGCAAACCAATTTCCGTCGCAAAAATGCATCTTTCCGTCGCAAATTCGGAATTTGTGAGGGAACATTTTCCCTCACAAAATGTTGGATTTTGCGAGGGAAAATCCTTTCCCTCGCAAAATTTTCAAATTTTACGAGGGAAAAGTTTTCCCTCGCAAAATCAAGATTTTGCGAGGGAAAAATATTCCTCGCAATATTTGAAAATTTTGCGAGGGAAAATCATTTCCTCGCAAAATCCAACATTTTACGAGGGAAAAATGTTCCCTCGCAAAATTTAAATTTATTTAAAAAAAAATCAGAAAAAAAGTTTTGCGAGGGAAAGGATTTTCCCTCGCAAAATCCCAGATTTTGTGAGGGAAAACTTTTCCCTCGCAAAATTTAAATTTATTTTAAAAAAAATAAAAAATCGAAAAAAAAAAAATAATTACATAAAAAAATATTAAAAATTAGAAAATAAAAAAACTTGTATATCATAAAAATAAATTGTAACAATCATAAGAAGTTACACGGCAAAAACAAAATATTACAAATTATAATATTTCGACCAAAATAAACTAGAAAAAAGTCTAAACAAAATATTAGAAAATTGTGACTAAATTGTTTGCTTTTTCTTTCTTGCATTGGTCATACTACAACATAAAGAGGTTATTTCACATGTATCCAGCAAAGCAGCAATGTCAAACAGAGCACACACAACATAAAATGAATATTGCTTTTACCTGCAAGACTTTCCAGAAAGGAAATCAATTGGGGAGCCAAAGATTTTGCCAACAACATCTCCTGAAACTTTTAAATATCAAACAAAGGGCTTATATTCAATGCATTACTTAAGTAGAATGAAAAGAAAAAGAAGCGCAGACAAATTGAATTTAACATCTTTTGCCAATCCTTGAAGCATTGTAAATCACCATCACTAACCTATACTTCTCATCACTAACCTATACGTCTTTTTTTCGAGATTCTATTGTCCCATTGTTGCAGCCAATATCAAGACAATCCTTGCCCTCAAACCATTCCTTCCCGAAGACTTTCAATCGAGGATCTTCATCTACGTCTTGACCTATACGAAACATCAATAATTGTAAGCATCAAAATCAATTTATTTATTTCGGGAGTTTGGAACACTCGCCATAAATTAAACTAAAATGTATCACTAAGGAAACTAAGCGAAACGAGTGATTCTTAATGTTCTAAATTGTTTAATGTTAAGCAATAAACCCTGTATTTAATTTAACCATGATATAATAATCATCTTTACATCATCTCAACGTCTATTCAGGTAGCTTTGCATGCTCGATAATTCCAATGAGAAACAGCTTCAAGCTTACCTAAGACTCCGTGAGCGATGAGCCTTTGAGAAGGTTAAATACGAGCATTCCCTTAATCAAATCTTTGGCTGATTTAGAAATGTGATCCCAAGGTTCGGATGGGAACCTCAAGTCGTACCGCTTTAACACTTCAAAGATCCGCAAGTACCTCTGGAGCTATATAGAATGGACTCCTACTAACCCATGCAAACTTTGTCTGCTTAAGCAAAAATCAATTGAAGCAAATGAATCAGTTCCATTTTAAGGGAAAAGATAAAATTGCAAAGGAATAATACTCTTCCAAGGAAGTGAATAATACAAGTACCAGGCTTGATGTAAGTTGCAAGTCCAAAATCCGCCAATAAAAAATAATACAAGAACATAACGAAGGTCATCTCAATTCCACAGTTATGTAGATGCATCATCCCCAAATATGCTCACATGGGAAAGGCTCAACAATGGAACATATAGAAAAGCCGAGAACGATATTCTAATTGCAAAGGGAAAGCAATAAAGAAATAAGTAGCATGGATAGCAATAGGATAATGACGAAAGCTTGTATACATGGGTGAAGAAAAAATAAAGCTAATGAATGAAGCGAAGGAAAAATGTCGGCATACTCGCACAATTTTGCTTTGTGCTACTATAAATTTGCTTCGCTTGATTCATCTCTCGTATTTAGCATTATCATTTTTCGCGATTCCAATAGGAGGAATTCTTTAACATCGGTCTAACTATATGAACAAGGATTACCAAGTTAATAATTCTTATATAACACTTTTCACGAAACTAACTGAATGCATGAAAATTAATCAAATCCACAATCATGTAAAACGAGGGTAGGGATAGGTGGTGTACCATATAAGCTCATACAAAGGAGCAATTCAAATGCAATAAGCAACGGTATATCTGTTCAAATTAGCAATCTCTTAATCCCAATAAAGTACATAAACTAAGGGGGCAAGGGAGAAATGAAAGGAAAATCATGCTTCAAGTTAAAGCAAATAGACACCCGATAAGTGAAAGTCACTTTTATTAAAACCAAGAGCAACATGGATTTAGGACATAAAGAGATCAGTCATCTAGTAGGAATTAACCAAGACATTTTCATTTTGCAAAAACAAAGGTATGGATGTTAATTACAAGCTGCAAGTCACGGAGAGGCTGAATCAATAGATAGAAATGCAAATGGTACACCATTACCGTACAATGATTGATTTGATTAGAAACAACAAAACTGAATCAACTAAACTTTTAGTATAACAAATACTTGAATCAAGTCAATTCATTTCGGTTAGTTCAGTGGATTGGTATGATTGGAAAACACTAAAAAAACTGAATCAACTAAATAACAGAATATATAATCGAACCAGTAGCTACTATAGAGCAGGCAACTGCACCAGTAGCTACTCACTGTCGAAATCCCTAGTCCTGCTGTACCCCTGCAAAAGCTTACCAGGAACAAAAACCAGTTGAGTTACACAAAGCCATGTATTGTTTAGTTTTAAAATGTGCTTTATTAATAGCAAATCTAGTAAATCTACACCAATCACTGCAAAGTTCATAAAAATGTCAAACAGCAACATCAGCAAATCAAATAGAAATCATACACAAATAAAAAAAGAAAAAGAAAAGATGCAGGCAATAGTACACCATTATGTAAAATACCAGGTATTTTGGAAGTCTACATTTAGAATGTTGATATCATGTCAATGTAAAATACCCAGAGATCAAAACTCCATAATCCAAGGTGTATAACGCATATTATCAATTATTATTCCAACCACTGGGATCTTAATTTTAAGGAGATCAATATTGGGATAATTGCAATTGGAGTAGTATCTCGAATGAGGTTTGGAGATGCCAACATGCCAAATGGCCATCCTAAAGTTAATGTAGTATTAGAATTAGGCTAATGTATGGAAACAGTGCATGAATAAGAAAACACCAAAGACAAAGTAAGAGAAAGAAAATAGCATTAATTTTTTTTGTTAAGAACTTATCTTCCATCTCTTTGCAAACAAGATACTCTCTAACCTGTTAAAAAGTTTTGTCGGCATTGCCATAAAACACCAAATACTTGATAAACATTCTAGTAGAGATGCATTTTAAGTTGTGAATAATTATACTTAGCTTTCGGAAAGAATGGAATACACTTTGGTTCCATAAATTTTTATTTCATTAATCTGCCCTTAAGAACTACTATACTATCTATATATTGCTACTTAGTTTTTCGTTTTTGCCAAAGCCATGTAATCTAGTTTCATATCATGTTGAATTGAATCCTAAATTTTAGGCAAAAATGTTTATTTCTCAAATTATGAATAACGTAGTGGTGAAATTTTCATACTTGTGGTCCAATACATATCCCTTGCTAGTTTAATTCCCGCCTATAACAATTAACAAGTAGAGAGATAGAACTTAAAGCAACACCTCGAGAAAGCCGGCTCAACGGGTAGAATCGGCGGTGATCTTTGGAAGTGAGCCTAGCATCGAATGGGAGTATGAAGACGCATCATAGACTCAACACTTCCCAACGAGACAAAATCCTTCAACAACCATAATTCAAAATGAAATAAAATAAACCTTAACGCAAAAGTTGAATCGAGGCGTTGTGTACACCGGAAGTTCGAGAGATGATCACCGACGAAGGCAAAGAGAAGAAATCCGGCGGGATGAAACACCTTTACGGTTTCTAGGGCAAGAAGGATGGGGAAAGGGAAGGAAGATTTTTCGAGTTTCCACGGACAAGGAGAAGAACAACAAACCGAAGCAAGAAGGAAGGCCGAATGGAAGGGAAGGAGGGCGGTGGTGTGACGGTGGGAGAGGGAGGGGGAATGCCAGCGATTTCGATCGAGAAGTAACGCGGACTGAAGTGTGAGTGAACGCTAGGGAACGAGTTGGGGATAAGTGTGAGAGAACGCAAGAGGCAAGTGATAATATCGGGGGTCCGGTTTCTCTCCTTGGCGGGCTTTCTCCTCGTCTCTCCTTATGGCTCATTTTTTGGTACCAATCAGTATCTTAAAATATATTTTTTAGTGTCGGTCGATCCTAAAATATTTTCTTAAGATCCTAAAATAATTTCTTAAAATCCCGAAGTATTTTTTTAGTATCGAGGTACAAGTCGCTTCAATATGTACTTTCTAAAATAATTCTTGTCAATATTTTAATTATGTTTTTGTTTTATCCTCTACCTTCTAAATTACATATTTTAACTTTTGTAAAAACTAACCATCATTCTCCCTCTTTATATATAAACTATTTTGTAAATAAATAAATTTGTATGTCTCCCCTACTTGATTTCAAATATTAAACGCATCATCTTAATATTTGAATTACTTTGTCGATAAATACATTAACAAAAGTAGAAGCAAGTAAATATCTCTCTCAAAATAATAAGCTCAAAAACGCTATTTAAAAAAAAAAAAAAAAAAAAAAAGCAAGGGTTATAAAAGAGAGATAATGAGTAAGGTAGTTACTGAGACTATTTTATCAATCTTTTTTTTTTCCTCAATAATAACTAAATATTTTTTTTTTCATCAATAACCGCAATTAAATTTACTTGTTTTTCATGTTTTTATCTCCAAAACACATTTGAATTTACTTGTTTTTTCATATTTTAATCTTCAAAATTTATTTAGTCAAAATGTAATTCCTAAAACAAATATATGAGATATAGTTAGAGGTAATACAGGGATTCAAATTCCAAATAAATTAACTAAGATAATTCCTTATTTATCTATCTTATTATATAAGTAAATTTTAATTTTGCGGGACCAAAAGATTGTATTACCCTTAATTTAAAATTGGATATATATATATATATATATATATATATTGAAGTTGGCTTCTTCATGTTGTCGTGTGTACATCCTAATTCCCCCTTATGTCATGTTAGTAGACGTCGTGCGCACACGGCTAGGGATCATGTTTTTTTATGTTTTAATTTTCAAAATTTATTTCCTAACAAATATATGAGATGAAGTTAGAGATAATACATGGATTCAAATTCCAAATAAATTAGCTAAGATAATTCCTTATTTATAGTTAGAGATAATACAAGGATTCAAATTCCAAAGAAATTAACTAAGATAATTGCTTATTTATTTGTCTTCTTATATAAGTAAATTTTAATTTTGAAGGACCAAAAAGATAGTATCACCTTTAATTTAAATTTGGATATATATATATATATATATATATATATATATATATGAATTTATTTCCTAAAACAAGTATATGAAATGTAGTTAGAGATAATATAGGGATTCAAATTCCAAATGAATTAACTAAGATAATTCCTTATTTATTTGTTTTCTTATATAAGTAAATTTTAATTTTGAAAGACCAAAAGATAGTATTACCCTTAATTTAAATTTGGATATATATATATATATATATATATATATATATATGAATTTATTTCCTAAAACAAGTATATGAAATGTAGTTAGAGATAATATAGGGATTCAAATTCCAAATGAATTAACTAAGATAATTCCTTATTTATTTGTATTCTTATATAAGTAAATTTTAATTTTGAAAGACCAAAAGATAGTATTACCCTTAATTTAAATTTGGATATATATATATATATATATAAGAATTTATTTCCTAAAACAAGTATATGAGATGTAGTTAGAGATAATATAGGGATTCAAATTCCAAATGAATTAACTAAGATAATTCCTTATTTATTTATCTTTTTATATAATTCAAAATTTCTGATATATTTCTTATGAAGGTTTTTATTAATTTACATCTTTAAAAAAATATGTCATCTGTTCTGTTATATTTATTTGATTCAATGGTAAAAAACGAAAATATATAGAAATAATAAATATATTAATTATAAGACAAATGTTTATAAATATATTTCAAAATACTATTATTTAGAAGAAAATTGTCTTGATTTTAATCAATATGCTACTTGAGTCGAATAGAGGCGGAAATGAGTGAGAGAGTTGAATTTTTTGGGTTTAATTGCCTTTGCTTAATTTTCCGAGAGATAATTTTTTAAAAAAAAAAAAAAATTTGCGAGGGAAAAAAATTTCCCTCGCAAAATTGCCAAATTTTGCGAGGGAACAAATTTTCCCTCGCAAAATTTGGCCATTTTGCGAGGGAAAGATGGTTCCCTCGCAAAATGGAGGAAATTGACGGGATTTTTTCCCCAAATTTTGCGAGGGAAAAAATTTCCCTCGCAAAATGGCCAATTTTTTTGCGAGGGAAAGATGGTTCCCTCGCAAAATGGAGGAAATTGGCGGGATTTTTCCCCCAATTTCCCCAAATTTTGCGAGGGAAAAAAATTTCCCTCGCAAAATGGTTCCCTCACAAAATGGAGGAAATTGGCGGGATTTTCCCCCCAATTTCCCCAAATTTTGCGAGGGAAAAAATTTCCTCGCAAAATGGCATCTTTTTGCGAGGGAAAATTTTTCCGTCGCAAAAATTGCCGGTTGCGAGGAAATTTTTTTCCTCGCAAATTTGCCAAAATTTGCGACGGAATTTTTTTTTCGCAAATATGATCTTTTCTAGTAGTGTCGTCACCTACTTAGCCAATAAGTAAGAATTTTTATATTTCTTCACATACACACAAGTTCAAGCAATAAGCCTGAAAGATTTTCGCAGCTCTGGTTTTTTTTTTTTGTTCAAACAGCAGCTCTGGGTTGAGGTTTTGAAGGACTAGAGGTAGTATTAACTTCACCAAGTCTCCAACCCGCAACACCATTGGATTTTTCTTTTGTTTTTTTGCCAGAAGCTTTCCTTGGTCAAAGACATAATTATTTCATGGTGGGGTCCACTAACTTTTTTTCCCCCAAATCCTCTGCCCCTTCGGTTTTCTCATTGATTGATTGAAAAAAAAAAAGCAGGAAAACGTTGTCGTTAGTCGTTGCTGCAGATAAATTTATCTGCATCAGATGCAGAAATGATAAGCCCTTTGAATTTACCTTAATAGCATCGAAAGTGCAATGTTGACTTTAACAGGAACTGAGGGGACTTTTTTTTTTTTGTGGGATTATATTTTGATAAATATCATTTAATATTTAATAATGTTTTTATATTTGGTTATGTTAATTTTAAACTTTTCAAACAAATTATGCATCATTGGGCAAAAAAAAAAAAAAAAAAACAAATTATGCATCAAATTTAAATTGGATATCTTTATCCGTAGATCGGATTGAATTAAAAACAAACTGAAAGACAATTCGAAAAATTAAAAAAGAAAAATCTGTAGAGCGTCCAATAAATAAAAATATTTCCATGTTTTCAATAAATATAAAAACATGAATAAATATATTTATAAAATAATATTTAATAATGTGAAAAAGAATTTACATGGTACATATTGACGGGAAATTATAATGCATTAAAGTAATTTACGCTCAGGCCCCAAAAATAATATACAAGGAAAGAAAAAGTGTTTTGGGCCATATTGCTTTGTGCTAATTCAAGAAATTTTGGTGACACCTGGCGTCCATAAAGGCCTAATTTCATCAAACCAAACATGTAGTACTCGCTCCTATAAAACTCCAAGAAGCGCACTTATTAAACAAAAATCATATTTAATAGCCGTTACTAAGTAAAATTTAATAAATGACATGAATATTTAAATATAATTTATTTTTAATTATTATTAAAAATAATTTAAAATCTTATTTGAAATAAAAATCTTCAATAAAAACATCATATATTAAAAAAAATGAAAAATGAAGGAAGCGTGAGGGTAATTAAATAGGAGAAATTCTCATTGCTGAAGGGCTCTTGAGATTTTTCCAAGGTAAAAACAACTCCTTCATCAGAAATACTTCACAGAACTGATTCATTGGGATTTCAAGAAAATGATCCAAACGTTGTAAACGAGTTTCATAAGCATATTACAGACCTAAACCACGCAGTGTTTTGCTGTTTTGTATTCAGCATGTTATTTTTGTCGAACACCTCAACCGCAAGGGGAATAGAAAATATACCACCCAATATTTTATATTAGATTTCATAGGATAATAATTTTAAATTCAAGAAAAAGCTTTATCTATGTATATATATTTATAGAATCCGAAAAGGATCTTTTAGTCTTACAATATAAATAAATATATATATATATATATATATTTCACATGTGATATTATTCATAAATTATTTATGCAAATCAAATGTTCAACACTATGCTGTCTCTTTTCCATTTTTGGTTCTCTCGGTCATTTGTTCGTTTTACTTCTCTGATACTTTTGATATCGAAAGCTTGGAGAGGGAGGGGATATGACGGTTCATCTACATAAAAGAAGTCGAACTTGGCTTTAAATAATCTGAAAAGCTATTACATTGTTTTTCTGTCAAACCAAGCATCCATGAAGCTGATTTAAGAAACAATTTACAACTTATACTCGGCTAGAAAATCCAATTCCAAACTTTTGAACTCTGATTTTAGAAGTTTAAGGAAACAAATTAAAGTTGTAATTCAAGGATTAATCATGATATATCTGTTCAATTACTATGTAGTGGATAATTGGAGGAATGTTTCTCATAGAAGCCCGGTGGAGTTCGGAAATCGGACAATGACATCTTATATTTTAAAAAATGAGAGCAAGTTAAACAGTTTTATTCTCCGATGACCTTATTGTGATATTTAATTGTACTTTCAAAGCACTCAGTCATGTACAAATTTTCAAGGGGTGAATTTGAGACCATCCAAGTGTCTGTAAACTAAAATGATCGTGAGATTGTATAAACCTTCGAATCCTTACCAAAAGAAATGGAGTAATGGTCTTCCTAAACCAAATCTTAAGGAACCATAGATCGATGAGAAGGAATATCGATCCTATTTAACACCTTATTATATTGTGCGCATCATTCAAGTGCAGTTCTAAAGATAATACTTTTGTTAGAAGAGGTTTATCTTCATTTTAATAAGCTACATTTGATCATTGCATAAGACAGAACTGGAATCCAGCTATCATGTTTTTAACTTTTTTAGTTTAATTAAAGATACGAATATGATTTTCCATTTTTAAAACTATTATAAAATTTATTTTAATGTTAGTGCTTCTTACTTTTCTTTTCTGGCCAAGGTTCCTTCTTTACTACTGAATGGTCAATGGTCAATGGTCTTTTATTAATTTTCAGACAAATGCTGTATTAAATATGGCTAAAGTTAAAGTCAAACACTATTTCACTTTGGGAACAAAAATTAAATATTAATTCAGTGTCTACTGTTCAAGTTAATACTCAAAAAGTGCAGATCCGAAATGGAAGCTATCTTAGATTCCATTAACAAGAGTAGTTATTAGGGACAGGGAAGACTTAATTAAAACTCAAAACTTGAAGCTCAACCCCATTTACTTCAACTGGTATTCTCCAGAATTTTTGGCTAAATTCCATAAATCATAATTTATTCTACAAATATAGGATTAAATTCCATTTTGGAGGGAAAGGAAAGGGAATGAAGGGTTTTGGTAGTCCCTTCCCTTATTTGTAAGTTTTTAAAAAAATAGGGGAGGAAATCGGGGATTTTTACAAATCCCCCAAAACCCTATTTCTTCTATGAAAAAACAAAGTTCCTCCAATATTGGGGGGGGGGGGGGGGGGGGGGGGAGGTTTTAAGAGGAAAAATAGATTAATTACATTGTGAAGAGATTAAGAAAGTTGATTAAATCACTTTGGAGTATTTTTATTTTTCTTTGAACCAATTAATTTGGCTAATAAACAAATATATAATCTAAGGATACAGAACATATGAAATGATAAAACAAATTATTTAGCTTCCTTAATTTCTCCAAAAAAAGTCAACTATGTCTTATAATTAGGAGCGGAGATAGTAACGTTGTATAAAACTCCCTCCCATCCTTAATATAATTCACACTTTAATGAGGAATTTAACTACAAAGTTGATCTCAGATTAAGGACTGGAGGTCGTAAATTATATAATATACAGGCATGCATAAACACACATATAAACGATATGATTTAGGCGAAGGGTAAATTGAAGGCTATAAATTAAAATTTACATTTTGATTATTGTTTTACAATTCATTTGGTCTTTTCATATTTTTAATCCAACTTTGAAAATGCATAACTAAAACTTAAAAAAAAAAAAAAAAAAAAAAATCACATGAGAGTACTCTAAAATTCTATTAAGGACTCTTGAAGACCTTTACATGAGAAAAATATAATTTCCGCCTTAGACAGTGCCTACTGATACAGTTTATTACTTTTGGAAACTTGCAGTCTCTTGCACAAAAAACTGAACCTTTACATGAAATTTCACTCCCAAGTCCATCTTATTTCCAGACTGCTTCTTTATTTTTACCAGGCCATTAGCAACACTGTCACTTTTAACTTTCTTTTGAAGATGTATCTCGATCTTTATACTCAATCCATTTATATGATGTATGGGGCTTTCTTCTTAACTGGGCTTAGAAGCATACTTATTTTAGGCTCATTCTTGAACTGTTAGGCTATGGCATCTTTTTACCAACTTTTAAGCTCTTGTAGTTCTGGATGTCTCATGGGGTCTCTTAATTCTTTATGAAACCTGTGATTGTAAAACATATCACTTGTCAGTACTTTTTAGGTCGTTCGGCTTTTGTGTGAAAGATACTGTTTGAATTTTGAAGTGAAACAGCGTTGCAGACTTCAGAGACTAATTGATAGAATCAATACCGAGCATTATGACGAAGTTTTGTTCCTCCTAAACTATTCATATTGTTTGAATTACTTCAAACCAAAAATGGTAGAGATTGTTATGTAAGTGAATTTGAATTAATGTGACAATAATGTAAAACGAATGTGTGTGTGTGTGAGATAAAACTCACTCTTTTTGATTACCTTTATAAAATGATTTTTATTATTCTCTATACGATGATAAAAATAATCAAATTTGATGTTTAACACAAATATATAACATTATAATTAATCTTATCATTAATATGGCAACAAAAAAATTAAATACTTATTTAACAAAAATAAAATTTATCTCACTAACTTAGCAAATACGTGCCATGTGAAAGAGATTTATATCACTTTAATATGATGTGAAAAATGGAACAATTAATCAACCATGCACCAGAAAATTGAGGAGAGATCGAGAAGAATATTAACAAGTAATGTATGTATACTCCAATATGTTTTTATGACAAGACTTATCTAACTACTCCCTCCAGTCCTAATTATAAGATATAGTTGAATTTTTTTGGAGAGATTAAGGAAACTAAATAAATTACTTTAGAGTATTTTTTTTTATTATTTTTTTCAAACTAATTGATTTAACTAATAAACTAATATGTAATTTAAGGATACATAACATATGAAATAATTAAGTAACTTATCTAACTTCCTTAATCTCTCCAAAGAAAGTAAACTAGGTCTCATAATTAGAACCAAAGGTAGTAGTTGTTAACCTCTAAGATTTCATGTCATTTTAATATATTTCCCTTGAGTTGTATACACTTTTTGATATATGGCTATGTATAGTTTGAGTAATCAAAGATAGGAAAATGTGCGTGGAGTTTTTGGTTGCACCCTGCGCTATTGCTTAATTGTGCATATTTTGGGTCTTATCCTTATTAGTTATGAGATAATAGAGTGTCTTCTTTTGCAAGGTATATTTTGGCAGAGGAATGAAAATTGTCAAACCACTTGTAAGTGCTTTGGAGCTAAAGATAATACTTTTGTTATAAGAGGTTTATCTTCATTTTAATAAGCTACATTTGATCATTGCATAAGACAGTACTGGAATCCAGCTATCATGTTTTTAACTTTTTTACTTTAATTAAAGATACGAATATGATTTTCCATTTTTAAAACTATTATAAAATTTATTTTAATGTTAGTTCTTCTTACTTTTCTTTTCTGGCCAAGGTTCCTTCTTTACTACTGAATGGTCAATGGTCAATGATCTTTTATTAATTTACAGACAAATGCTGTATTAAATATGGCTAAAGTTAAAGTCAAACACTATTTCACTTTGGGAAAAAAAATTAAATATTAATTCAGTGTCTACTGTTCAAGTTAATACTCAAAAAGTGCAGATCCGCAATGGAAGCTATATTAGATTCCATTAAGAAGAGTAGTTATGAGGGACAGGGAAGATGTAACACCTCATTTTTCAAAAGCGGAATAGAATATTTTCATCAGAGTAGAGCACCGAAGCAAGTGAGTAACTAATAACCATTAACTGTGGTGTATCTGTTTGTTCATAAAGAACTGTACATTTATGGTATTGTCATTATAACGGTATAAATCTAAAAAAAAATAGAAATCTTCAGTCGAGTGTCTACGCGTGCTGTTTACTCTGCTTACTCTTGTCTTCGATCCTCGGTTCCCCGGACCCTGAAGCTATGGTAAGAGCTGAGGTCCAGTGCCTATCGGACCTCAAATAACGGTTAACCTCATGCTCATGTATAACAATGTATGTAGGACAGATATTCATGACATTACAGCAATTATCAACACATAAGCACGCAGTAGATGTGAGATTAATATATTAACAGTACATATCACATGTAAAGTTATCTATACAATTCACATGTATAGTCATTTGCACCTCACCGTGCGCCTATCGTGTCCTCAGCGCTAGAAAAACTGTAACGGTATTATCAAAACCATAACCCGTGTATAAAGCTGAATATATAAGTAGTGATTTATGCCCCATAAACTTAGTCACGGTGCATGACCCAAGAAAAAGTCCCGTCCATGTCTTTATGAAAGTATCTATCACATATAAGCATACAATAAGCATCGAGTTAGTGTTACGGATGCGTCCGTACCTTAGTCTGTTCGGATATTGATACGTCTGTCTGCCTGGCACGTCCCCTGACTTTCTCGGATATCCTATAACGGTGCATTATTACCTTGTAAATAATATCTTAAGAGATATTTTAGCCACTATTTACCTTTTTACCCCTGGTGGATTTATTATTCTAATTATATCCTTTAATTTCTAAAAAAACGCTGATTCATCATTTCTGGCCAGATTTTATGCTAATTTCGAAAAATTATAATTAATTCTAAAAAAATCAAAACGAGGATCAATAAAATTCCCCAGAATCCTTAGGATGTCTATTTTTGATGAAAAATACTTGTTATAACCCAGAATATGTGAATCATTCCCATTTTTCGTGTCTCCAACCTCTGCCCAGAATTTTTCCAGAAAAACGTAGCTTTTATTCAAGAATTTTTATCTCCTTGCACAAAATTCAAAATGATATGTTCTAGGAATTTTTGAAAACCTCTATATGTCTACTTTAAGCATGAAAAATTTCAGAATTTTAAAACCCCATCTTCTACATAAAATCATAGCCTTTTTATGACTGACTCCAGAAAAACCTCTAACTGTAAATTCTAGCATAATTTCGCTACTTTGATCTTCAATCTTCAAGAATTTTGCTAGACCATATTTTTCATCTAATTTTTGAAATAAAACCATTTTTTAACCATAAAGCATGAAAACAAAATTACTCTTGAAGATTAAAGATCAAACTAACATTTATACTAAAACTACAAAAGCTTAAAGGCTAAAGCTTAAAACTCAAGAACTTACTTGCTATTGCTTCAACTCCTTCAAGAAGATCCTCACTCTCTTCCACTCCTCTCTATATTCAGATTGCTACTTGATTTTTGGTGTGAAGAATTGAAGAACCTAAGGTGCCTATTTATAGTAAAATGTTATGGCAACTTTGGTAAATTTCTCAAACCTATCTCTCTTTCATTTCAACCATAGGATTTAGGTTAACTTAAGAAGCATGAATCTCCACCCTTCATGTGATTTGAAAACCCTAACTTAATCTCTAAGTTTTACTTTTTGAAATTCAATTTATTATTTATTCTTTTCAATTTCTCTTTCATGTAATTTGACCAAATTACCCTTTTCTTTGTCCCCAAGTTTCTTTTCTTCATCTCCAAGTTTTCTTTTTCTTCCCTTTTTCACTCTTCAAAAACCGCCTCCTTCATCTCCCTCTCACCTTCATCCATTTTGTAATAAATGCCCCCCCATGTGCCTTTAATTAATTCTTTATCCCATGTGGTTTGATTTCAATAATATCTAGATTTTTATCAAGTTAGTTAGCTCTTAATTATTCTTTGGGACTAGATGCAAATGGATGGTTGGTTACTAACTAAACAAGTTGCATTTAGGTGTTAACCATAAAATTTATCCAAGTCCCTCATCTAGTTCATTATTTTTGAATATTATGGCTTTTATTAGATGTTTCTAATTGCTCTTTACCATCTTGAAATTAAATGTATAAGTTGGGTAAAATCATGGTGATATTTTATCCAAGTTTGATATATATGTTTGTTTAGATTAAATCTTCACCCTTAATTGCATTTGCCATTAATTAATTGATTTATGAACTAATTATGAGAATCAGTGTTTAATTAGGCAAATATTATTTCACCTTTATTGGCTTAATTACTTGAGATATTATCTTTAGAATACTTGACTCTCATTGTTCCAACAAGGCTAGCTTAAATATACTATCACAACTTTGACTTTAATTACCCATGTGTTTGCTTCACATAATATCTAGATCTTTTACACTTTTTCTTCTTCCTCAAGCATGTATAACCATGGCCCCTTCCCCTTCAATCACTCTTGAATTGTGTTTCCCACATAGCTCAAAATATCCTATTTTCAAGGCCTCTTATTGGTTAATTCATTTTCTCATGGATTAAGGATTTAAACATGTAATTAATTTAGGCCATTGGATTTTAGCTTTATGAGGTTAAATCTTGTCCCTTCATTTATGTAGAAAGATCCTACTTACTATTGAAGATTTTTATCTTATATCACATGTGCTTCTATCTTATATTATTGTTCAATCTTTTCTCCCATTGTTACAATGAATTCCACCCTCTATAATCAAATAAGAACTATGTTGTACTATGATAGTTTTAGGGTATTTTATGATCCCTAAATGAATTTAGAAAATTTGGGTCTTTGGTTTATTTAATTCTAGGAGAAAATTCTCTAAATTAAATAAGCTACTAAATTTTGAGACAACATATTCACCTATTTTTAATAGGTATTGTCTATCAAAATATAGTGGTTATGCTAAGTAGGATTTTTAGGGTATTACGTAAGACTTAATTAAAACTCAAAAGTTGTGACGTATTGATCGATAAGGACTGTAGGGTTCTCTTGAAAAAAAAGAGAGCCTATAAACAAGTTCCTCTCCTAGAGCTTTTTTAAAAAAGCTTTGTTCTTCATTGTAAAATAAGCTTTTATAATTATAAGAGCTTTTGTAAAACCCTGTTTGGTCTAACTTCTACTTATAAAGAGAAGGTAAGCAAAAAATAAAAGGATCCAAACAGACACTAAGTGTGTGAGTGAGGGTATGTTTGATTTTACATGACTTGCCTCCTCCTCAATTTTTTTTTTGGAAGTTTGAATTTTATTTGTAAGCATTATCACAATTGGGTTAATTTGACATGAAAAGGAGTGAATTTGATTGAGAATTGATTCCATGTTCTTTGAATGTTTGTAAATAGGTAAAGGTTTGGTTTGGATACTTTAATTTAGGATGTCAAAGAATCTGTGAGGAATTTGAGCCTAAATATTCGTTCTTCTAAGAGAGTACGCTTATTGTGATTTGATATCTAGAACTTGTTTTAAATCTCTTTTGAAGCGAAAATATTTCCTTTGCTTACAAAAAAAAATGACTTAGGCATTCGTATTTATTAGTTACTCTCTAGTGAGTGCTAAATGAAAAAAGAGAAAGAGAGAGTGAATTCGTTATGCATCAGAAGTAGAGTGAGAGAGGGAGTTGATAGAGCAGTCAATCGTGCATTATAGCGGTGTGGAACAGGTCCTTGCAAAGCCGTAGAAGCTCCTTCGCGGAGCGTTTTAACATCGCGGCTGTAGAGCTGCTCGCGGTGACTGTGCGATTTAGGTTTGGGGAACAGTAAAAAAAAAAACTAAAACGCACAATCCATTCCCGAAACTAATAGAATGGTTTGGAAATCTGAACTAGTTAAAACAGATAGAACTTGCCAGCTACAATGCTAAGCAAGAGGAAAATAATCCGAGAGCTTGAAATTGAAGAAGCTCAGACGTGAAAATAGACGAGCAGAGGCTGAAAGTGGTAAGACCCAATGTGCAAATTTGCACGAGGCATTGTCCTTGGGTTGTAAGACTTGTGATGCTTTGCACTATGTAGAATGCTGATTGACGTGATGACTTTAAACTAGTATATCTAAAGTACATCTTGAGAATGACAAAACATTCGATTTGCACCAGGTGATAAATGAAATGCCTAAGGCTAGAGGGTGACTCCGGAGCGTTAAGGCTAGAAAATTCAGTGTTATTGTAATAGAATGAGTCGAAAGGCCAATATGTGGCGGTGAGAGGCGTAATGAGTCGGCAAAGAGACCTCACCTGGAATCAAATACGGTGATGATAAATGGGTGGGTCCTGTATGTTTGGATACAACACCTGGGTACAGGATGAATAAAGAATGATATAAAATCATATTGTGTGCTTGGTAAGCATGCATAGGAAAGGATAGGCGAGAATCTAAATGATTTTCCCAAGGTATGGATGTTCAAATTTCGAGCACGAAATTTATTAAAATAGGGGAAGAAATGCAATGACGCCACTTTTATGAAAATTATTGTATGAAGCTAATTAATATTATATTATGGAATTTTTATTAAACCTAAAGCAAATAATATGTGCTTTCATCTAATTGGCTAAAAAGGGATAATTACTGTGAGAAGGCATAGGAAGATAAGAGATGGTTCAAGAACATGGACACTTGGCAAACAAGAAGACTATTAGCAACAAGTATTTATGCCTTTAAAAATGACATACACATGGCAAACTTAGGGTGACTAGTAGAGAAATATCTTTGACCTTAAGATAATGACTTTATTGATGATGCTATTAATAAGAGACACATGGGCATGCATTTAAGATATGAATAAAAGAGCATATTATGCCCCTTCAATTCTTGAAAAGTGGCGCATGAGAAGGAGGAAAATGGAAGAAACAAAAAGCCTTATCACATGATTATTAAAGACATATCTAGAATGACTCCACATGTTCCCTTATTAATTAAAGGATTTCTAGAATGGGACATATATGCTTAGTGAATTAATTATAAGGGACACCCAAACTACCAAGTGTCCAAATAATATTTAAAAAAATTAATTAAGGACACATGTGCACATTGAATTATTTATAAGGGACACATGTACATATTTGAATAATAAAAGAGCACATCTAATCTTCTTCTCCATTAAGCAAAGAAGTTGAACCACAAGTTAGAGATAAAATTGGAAGATCTTTTATTCTCTAGAAGGGACAAGTGGTGTGACTTGGAAGAAGGAGAAGAGGAAATCAGATTTTTCTCAAGGAAATAAGAAGAAACTGGAGAATTTCTAGAGGCATTGGAAGGGCAAATTAGTAAAAATGCAAGGGGACATTTTTGGGGTGCCTTACCTCTATAAATTGGACCACACTCTTCTTCATTTTAGAGGTAAGAGGTGACATACAAAGAGAAGAAAAATAGATAGGAAAGTGTTGTAAAGAAAACAAGCAAGGAGAATTTCAAGAGAAGAAGAGGTAAGGAAGTTATGGAAATTATCTTATTTTCAAATTCATACAAGTATGTTTGAGATTTCAATTAGTAATCTTATATAATATTATGAAAGTTCTAGCTATAATCACAAAGAAGATCAAGGTGAAGTAGCCAAAGAAGTTAGAGCTTCAAGCAAGTAAGTTCTCTCCTCTAACTTCTTGAATTTTTCCGAAAGATTAAGGAAATTTTGGTCAATATCTAGAACCTGGTGATATGATTTTATTCTCGATGGTTTAAAAGTGTTTAAAATAGAATTTTGTATGAGAAAGAGTATGGGATACAATTTAGAAAGCATAAAGTATGAATATATGCAAATAAAGAGGTAGAAAAACCAACAGGGTATTTTCAGAAACTGAGAATAATTTATGTATTTTTGGAGTTGAAAAGTATTTTTAGTCAAAATAGACATATCAAGGGTCACGTAGATTTTGGAACACCCCAATCAGATTTTTCTACAATTAATTATGAATTTTTGAAGTTGGGCCAAATGCTGGAAAATTCTGGGTTATATGCGAAAATAAAGGATAAATTATCAATGAAGGGATACTCATTAATAAAAAGAATTAATGACTTTCAAATGGTGAAAGAACCCTTCATATGAGTGATATAGTTACTTATTCTTAAGGAAAAGTTATATGGATGATGACACTGTTTATGTTGCATTACTTTAGGTCTATTATTCTTATTTAGTAGCCGGGAGTTTGTTATTCGAACTGATCAGTTGTTTACAGGTAAGTAACCTTAATCTCATATGCTTTGTATGACTTTGTATGTATGTTTTACCATGATTGTGTATGCATTCGATGTTATTGTTTTCCAAGAGCTTTAGTACCTGAACCCGCTGTGTGCGATCCCTGGCATGGATGTTATTGTTTTCCAAGCGCTTTAGTACCGGAACCCGCTGTGTGCGATCCCTGGCATGGTTATGTGCCTTATTGAGCAGTATATGTTATGTGTGACTGCTCGTTCCGGTTTAGGCTGTATGCCTCACTGTGTGTGACCTTTGGATGCTGTATGATTTATGGTTTAATTGCATTCAGTTGTGTTCTGGGTTTGAGGCCCAGTTGTTGTTGTTTTCCTAGCGCTGTGGATCCGGGACTTGCATGGTCCTGCGTTTCGTAGTTCACATTGCTTGTGATGTTGTGATACTATATGTGACTACACGTATATTGAATGTTGTATTATTTATTTTCATAATTGTGGTTGACTATCATATACTGTTTATGCATTATTGTACTTGAGATTAATATGTTACTCTGAGATCCTTTGGGATTCTAGCCCCAATTGCTACCTGTGAATTGTGCAGATATTGGACATAGCTCCGAGGATAAAGCGGCAAATGTTAGCAAATGGAGGTGTCAGGTTGGTTTTCAGATTCTTCAAAGAATGTTTATAGAAAAATTTATGTAATTATGTTTGAAATTTATACCCAAGATTTGTAATATATTATCAGTATACTACACCCAAACTGTCTTACCACTTTGCTTTAACTATAATGCTCTAATGTGTGATGTATTGACAAGGGTGTGACAATATTAATGATAAGATTAATGATAATGTTATATATTTATGTTAAACGTCACATTTGATTATTTTTATCATCATATAGAAAATAATAAAAATCATCTTATAAAGTTAATTAAAATGAGTGAGCTTTATCTCACACATTCACACATATTCGTTTTACATTATTGTCACGTTAATTTAAATTCACCTACATAACAATCTCTACCATTTTTGGTTTGAAGTAGTTCAAACAATATGAATAGTTCAGGAGGTTTGAAGTAGTTCAAACAATATGAATAGTTCAGGAGGTTTGAAGTAGTTCAAACAATATGAATAGTTTAGGAGGAACAAAACTTTGTCATAATTCTCGATCATGATTCTATCAATTAGTCTCTAAAGTCTGCAACGCCATTTCACTTCAAAATTCAAATAATATCTTTCACACGAAAGCCGAACAACTTAAAAAATTCTTTGACAAAAAAAGAAAACAACTTAAAAAAACTGACAAGTCACGTGAGGTGAGTGCAAACACCGTTGACATTACATTTGCTGTGTGTTATGTACTGTGGTAATTGAATGTTGTTTTCCATATAATAAATATCTGTTATATATTGATTATACTTGTAATAGAAGTTAACTGTTACTTGAGATTCAATCTGATTGAATCTCAGACTTCACCCTAGCTTCAGGATCAGGAGGATTGAGAGCCAGAATAAAAGGTAAGTAGCACGAGTATGAATTTGCTTGGCCTCTCGTGCTGTATATATTCAATACTTTACAACACAATGGACAGAGGATGGACACGTAGAGAGAGAGAGAGAGAGGATAGTACTACAGCTAGCTATACAGTATACATGCCTACCTTTAGAATCATATATTCTTGTGCTAAGATTAATGACATGTATGTTTATTATCTTTACCTTATGTTCTAACACTTCAAGCTCAAGCTCAAGGAATTGATTAAGAACAAAATTGGTTACAGGAACCATCACATATTTAAAAATAAAAACTAAAATACATTACAGAAAAAGACTCCCTGTAGCTCATCAGTAAGGAATATATATTAAAAAATGAGAAAGGGAAGCTCAACACATAATGCAACTTGCAAATAATGGACAAGGAAAAAAGGTACCTGACAGGAGTATGGATGGACAGTTTAATATCACCCTTTGGCCAGTTCACAACAGCCTATGGCATTTTAAATAATACTTTTAGCTCACCATCCAAAACTCATGATCAAAGAATGGGAAATTATAGCACAGCTATACCTTGGAGAATTCAGGAGAGACAAAGAGTCGAGGGTATCGTTTATCTAATGAGAGATAGTCCCTCTCAGTTTCCACCAATCTGGATGAGTAAACCTGTTCAATAAGCAGATTAGATAAAATAAGCACTCAGAATTAACAAATACCATTTCAGGAGAGTGGGCAAGTCTCAAATGTAATTCTGAAGACAGACAGCATAAACCCACAGAAGAAGAGGTATTGTGTTCAACAGATCAATTCACAACTCTTGAAGTAAACTTCAGTTTAGCATGAGAGGCCAATAATTCTTGCAGATCTATATGCCTGTTTTCAACTAGTCTTGAATCTGGCGAAAACTAGTCTTGAACAAAAGGTGAATGATAAGGAATAAATGAGGAGGCAAGAAACACTCATTATGGAGGTCTAGGAAGAGATCATTATGAAGGAAGAATCAACTCGCGAAATGAAACAGAACCAAGGTTTCTTAACCAAACGTACAGATTAACTATGATTCACTTTTGACTCTTGTTAATGGATAAGGAATCTGCACTTTAATTGGAAATTTCATCTTACTCGAGTCTTTAAAGAGTCATAATAATCTACATATTTCAAGGAGGGGACATCTCATCCTAATAAGAAGTCCAACGGTAAGCAACAAGACTCAGGAGTAATAACCACACATAATAAGCTATACCAGAGGAAGAAAGCTTCAGTTTCCAATTTACACACCCCAATCCAATACTTGACTCTATGACTGAATTAGCATTGAAAGATCAAGAAAATTATGATCTTTCGCTGGGACAACAGTGGAATATCAAACCACAGAAGAGAGAATGCTGAGTAGCAGAAGAAGATATATGGAAAGAAAATGATATTGCATTAAATTCTTGAACTCTGATTGTGCAAAATCAGTTTCAACAAAAATAAGAAGCTACATCAACAGAAAATGCCAAATTAATCATAACTAAACTTATATTATACAAATCGTAATAGCTTTCCTTCGGATGTGGATGGGGTGTCAAATATTCCCAAGAACCATCACGCTAGGATATGAAAAAGTTACAGTTATTAACTATGTTGCACCGACACTGACACGAGACACGAAACACGACGCGACTCGACACTCCGACACGTCAATCCTAAAAAAATCTAAATTTCGACACGTTAGGACACGTTTTGATAGTAAATATATATATTATAATTTACATTCAAGTTCAATATTTCGTAAAATCGACCTCTAGATTTTGCTCATTGTAGATTCAGCCTTATCATAAAAGTCTTTTAAAAAGAAAAATTCATCATCAATTTAGTAATATTCAAAACCTCGTATATTTTAAAAAAATAGGAGTGTCGAGGAGTGTCGAGAAAGTGTCGGAGTGTCCGACACGCATATTTTTAAAAAATAGGAGTGTCCGGTGCTTCATAGGTTATTAATGACTTGAAGGGAACCTTTGCTTTTTTAAAATACAGAGTAGAATTTCAATAATGATTTATACACTACAATAAGAATGATGCCAATTCAACTTGGGCTGTTTTGCTATGCTTGCGCTTTTTAAAAAAATGTCCGTCAAAAAAGAAAAAAATTAGTTCAAAGTTAAAAGTAATAGTAATTTCTCATGAAAGCCCAAAAGCAAGCAAAACCAAATAGGTAGCGGAAATAAATTGTGGAAATTTAGAGACAAAGCTAAGACCAAAGAAACAAGCTCAAGAGAGTTCGAGAACGCGAGGAAGAAAGAGAATATACTCTCTTGGTTGGTATCCGATTGGCCGGGTCGTCTTTTTGACTCTCCGGTGGGTTGTGTTTGCTACTTTGCTTCAATCTTATGGCTCCCAAGCTAATTGAAAGATAATTGTCGTGAAGCAAAATTTTATCAAAATTCTATCAATCAGACTATCATCAACATTCTATCAATCAAAGATAACCAAGAACCCTAATGTTACTATCAAGAAAACCTCACGAGGAAACAGTTTGCGTAAAGATTGGGTGCATCAATCTTGGATTGTTTCAATGGGGATTTATATGACGAACAATTTTTAATATGGGTCAGGGACGAGAGATACTCACCGGAATGAATTAACAACTTCGATCGTGCTCTCCGTCGATATCGTCTCTGCCTTCGATCGTCGTCGGTCTTCTCTCTCGTCTCAACGAATGAGCTAGCCGCCGACCGTGAGGTTGTGAGCTGCAGCGATATCGTCTCCTCATATTTATAGGTTTCAGGGTGTTTTGGGAATAACAACAAAAGACTAGGGACATTTTTGTCCACTCACACACCATTTTAATAATCCCTCCGAATCAGTCCGATTTGGGGGGGTGAAATTTTTGAGAGGAGAGAGGGAAAAATTTTAAAAAATTTCTCCTCCCCTTCTAAAAAATGTCATCAGCCAAACGAGGGGAGGGACTAAAATCCCTCCATCCTCCTCCGCTCCCCTCCGATCTCCTCAAACCAAACATACCAAGGGCTTTTTTTGTTTGAGGGAGGGGGAGAGGGAGAGAAAATTTTTCCCTTCCCTTTCTTAAATAGTTTATGAATTTTTTTTAATATTTTAAAAATATATTCTCAACAAAAAGGAATATTTTCTTAATTAATGACAATTTAGTCAATATCCTCTTTTTCACTCTCTTCCCTCCCCTCAAACGAAATGACCCTTAAAATTCTAGAATACAACGAGATCCTCTAAAACAGAATATTAGCCACTTGTTACCTCCTTAACATTTTATATATTTTTTTATTTAAAAAGGACAGGGTCATACTTGTTTTAATCAAGGGTTTTCTCTAAGGTTTAGAGGGTTAAAAGTTTCACCTCTTCGAACAAATACGTTTTCCCGAATTCAAACTTATGTTCTCCTTCTGATGAAAGTGAGGTCTTTTACCACTTCAGCCAATGAATAATGGGGAAAGTGATAGAATGGATAGAAAATGCATAAAGTCTACTTAAATGATAGGGAAAATGATTAAAAATTATTCTTGAAACATGCTCCATCTTACAAATTGGATTAAAGATTAAAAAATTCCATCTCGAATTTGATACATAATTTTAATCCTTAATTGAGACAAGAAAGTGAAATATTTTTTTGCTTAGGTATGTAACCTGATTTATTGTTTCAAAAATTGAGACAAATAACTCTCGTGTCGTATTCCCTTGGTATGAAGCCGCAATAATTATTTGGAGGTAGCGAGTGTCAATTGCGTGGTTTAAGAAATCTTTTAAAATTAGTTAAAAATAATAAATAAGTAAGAAAATAAATTTTTTTCCATACTTATAAGGGGCAAGTAAGAGAGAAAAATAATAATGAGAAGGGATAGGATATTGCCACTACCAATTTTATGTCACTACCACTTTTTTCGTCGTTAGATCGGAGAATCTCAATAGGAGAGAGAAATGATAAGGGTAGATGAGATTCTGATCTAACTACGAAAAAGTGGTAGTGACATAAAAATAGTAGTGACAATATCATATTCTATGAGGGAAAATATGTAATATTTGCGTAATTTTTGAACTTTTTTAAAATTAGTTAAAAGTAATAAATATGTTAGAAAATTAACTTTTTTTCAAGTATGTTCTAGTTTATAAGACGGCAAATAAGAAAGAGAAATAAAGTAATGATGAAAGAATGTATGAAAGATAATGTAGTGTGGGAAAAGATAGGAAGAGAAAATATAACTAATTAGTGATTAAAAAAACATATTAAATGGTGAGACAACTCTAAATATTAAAAAAAAAAAAAAAAAAAAAAAAAAAAATCAAGACAATTCAAGTTCCATACTCGAATTAAAAAAAAAATGAAAAAGACTGAAGGAGTACAACGTCAAAAGCATGTCCAATAGAAAATTTCTTGCAGGGAATTCTATCAAAGCCAACAAAATCCCTTGAATTAGATATAGATTTGTAATCTTAGTGCTTTTCCTATTCTTAATTTCTTACCGTTAAAATAAATGTTCATACTTTTTTGGAAAAATTAGAATGAAGGACCTGGAGGAAGAAATATTTATTAAGAAGGACCATAAAAATTGTAATTAATTAGAAGGACCAAACATTATAATATAAATTTAAAATTACTAAATTGTCCTTAGTCAAACTTCCTACATTATCTATTGTATTCATAAATAAAAAATTAACTAAAATGAAAATTAAACCGTCAATCATCCACATATAATATTATAATATCTCTTTTTTTAATTTTTATTTTTCATCATGTTTTATAATCTTGTAAACTATACAGTTCAACTCATATGTTTTTAAATTTTAATTTTTAATAAGTCCCACATTCATATAATCAATAGATAATTTAATTAAGAAACTTATATCAAGCTGTCATATTTATATTAGCAAGTATCAATGAGAATATCAATTAAGCACTTTTTATAAAAATAAAAACTAAACTCATTCTATGTTTTTTAAAGATATAATATATGTCTTTTTTATTTTATTAACATTAAATCAATTTTTAGCCCACATAAATTTCTTCAAAAATAAAAATAAATCATATAAACTCTTTCAGTTTAAGATATATAGTAAATTATAAAAGACCTTAATTTTGACTAAAATTATATAAATATATTTTTAATTAATTTTTTTGTTGATTTTAAGAAATTATAATTTTGAAAAAATTGAAGAGTGCGTAATTTTTTACAAAGATATCTATTCAAATTGTAAAAAAAGAAAACTTTAGAAAGCTGTTATTTAATTTAGTAAAATTTAGAATTTTGTATTAGTTTTAAAAATAGAATATGGGAGAGAATGTAGGAGGGAATGAATAAGATTTCCCTAGGGGTATTTTAGTATTTTTAATTTTTAATTTTTGTATTTGGTCCGTCTAAATAATTATAATTTTTATGGTCCTTCTCAATAAATATTTTTTCTTCCAGGTCCTTTATTATAATTTTCCCTACTTTTTATAAGGGTAAAGGATTTCTCACATTGGACATAAGTTATATCTAGTAACCCCTAAAACTACGTCGTTTTGGATTAATGAAGGATGTCTCGTAATTTTGCACCCTTTATTAATTCGCCTAAAATTACAAACACACCATTCATTAATCTAAAACGACGTAATTTTAGGGGTTACTAGAGATAACTTATCTCCAAGAATTGGAAAAATACTTTTCTCTTTTTATAATAATATATTTTGATACTTTTTATCCAATATTTTCATACTTTCTTGTGTACTTATTTGAGATTTTGTGAATAAAGCAATACTAAAAGCCTGGAAAAATTAAACTGAGGGAGTTATAACAATTAAGAACCAATACTCAATGTGATACCCTGTACAAATCATTATAACAGGAAAAAAATTCAAACAATAACATATTGAATAATTACACTCTAATTTTTTTATTAAAAAAAATATTTTTTTTTCCTAAACATGAAAATTTTGTACGGTTCAAAATTAGGTTAATAGTTGAGATGAAAAATGAAAAGAAGGAAAAAAGAAATGGAGAGAATGTAACATCCCCATTTTTCATGTGCCTCAAAAAGGATTTATTTGCATACATGAATTTTTTTTAATGGCGTTTATAGGCTATTGTGTGAAATAATTAGAATAAGGTGTGGCCTTGAAATTTTAGAAATAGTATTCTGTGGCCTAGAGAAGCTAATTAAGGAAGAAAAGTCCTTATAAGGAACTAAAGATTAATTTCTAAACCCCTACTCAATATTTGCAACTATGTGAGTGAAGAACCAAGTTGCAAACAAAGGTCTTATAGGTGATTAAATGGGACCATATTGGTGTGAACTCCACAACACTTCATTTTATCAATTTGTTAAATGAATTAAGACAAATATATGGGCATAATAAATCACGCCACTTCAGCCCCCTCATGCATTTCTGGTGAACAAAGCAAATGGAGCTAATTAGTAGGAATTGGCATAGTGGTAATTAGGTGGGTTGTCTAATGTCCAATGGAATTCCCTTATTTCGTATGGCCCAAACTGACTTCAGATTTCTTGGGATAAAAAAAAAGGAATTGATGTGTTGGTTTAATTATAACAATTAGTCAAGCTCAAACATTATTTTCCCAAGGGTCTCGGCTGACAAGGGCATTGGTTGAGAACCAAATGTTAGTATTGTAAATAAGTAGAAAGTTTAAGTCTAAAAGATACTCCCCTCCTCCAACCGACTTAAGTCTCTTTATACCTAATAATTCTCCATCTCATTGATCCATTTCGGATACACCCAGAGCACACCGAAAGGGAGAGTGAGGGCGTGAAAGGCTAAGAGGAAGTTGGAGGAAGAAGGGCACCCGAAAACTCGACGGTTTACTGATTAAAACCTTAGAGGTAAGCTTCTAGGGTTTCTCCTAATCTTGTTTTCTGCAAGTGTGGTACTAGGAGAGGCATATGAAGTTCTGAAAATGTGGTTTTGGATAGAGAAATATTAGAAACTAAAAGGAATCATAGCTTAAAGGTCTTGTGGGGTTTTTGGTGGCAAAAGCATCGAAATTCATGGAGTTTTCTCTATGATCTGTTTCGTCCAGCCCCTGTTTTCTGTATGAAGAGGTTGGTTTTTGCTTGATTTAATGCTTCCAATGTGTCTAGAAGGTGTTTTTGTGTAGGGTAGTGATGAAGAAGTAATTCTGGGAACATTAACAATGAATTTGGGCCAACAATCTAAATTGCTGCCAATATTATTATCTACAGGGCAGTCTGTTTGTAGCGTGTATTTGGTAGAGTAAATAATGTCCAATTACCATGAAATTTTACAGGAGTAAAGTAGACATATTAAGGGTTATTTTGGCTTTGGAGCCAACCTAAAAGAAGTTTTCTGGAGTTAATTATGAATTTTTGAAAATCAGCCACTATTTGCTGGAAATTTCAGAATTTGGGCAAAAATTAAGGAATATAAGCTCATATTAAATTCCTTAATAAGAAGAGGAATTTAGTAAATATTGACACATGAATTGAGCTTATTTTAAATTATCAAAAGGGAATATTTACTGTGGAGGAATTAATTATATTTATATTTTGTTATTTTAGGACTGTTTGTGATATTGTGCACCGAGAAAATTCATTATTATTTGTGGTCGACTATCAGGTAGTAACCTTAATCTTCATATACTCTGTGTGACTTGTGTATGTATGTTTTACCTTGAAATTACATACATTTAGTTATCATTTATTTCCTAGCGCTCGAACCGAACATCTTTTGTGTGCATTAAGGGCCATGTTTGTGTCTTGTGCCCGGTGGTCTGTGTCTTTGTGTGCTATTAGGACCACCGCGATCAGGCTTGTGTGCTATTAGGACTGCTAGTTCCGGATTTGGCTGTGTGCCTTGATACTGAATGATATGTGCTATTTATTTATTTATGGTTTTTCTTACATGCATTGTTATACATTTTATATGAAATTAACGGTTACTCTGGGATTCAATTTTGAATCCTAGCCCCTTGTAAGCCATCCGCGGTTCATCCGAAGAGCGGGGAGATAGAGGTAAGGCTCCTGAGAGCAGGGCTAGTTTGTTGGTGGTTTCCGATGTTTTGCTTTTGGGAATTTATTTTGGTTACTGGATGATTATAGATTATTATTTTGGCCTGTCAGGGCAGGATGACTGTGTATTTTGATCCCTCCGGGGAAGAATTTATCCTTTCGTATTTTATCAGCATATTTTTGTCCAAACCGATACGTGCTCTGCTGTTTGAACTCTGATGTGTGATGTGAGTTAACCTGGGGAAATAAGCTAAAATTAAATAAAAGTGAAGGACCACACTACCCGCGACCCGAAAGGGTGAGGCCGGTAGGTGTGTTACGAGAAGCCGATTCAAAGATGATTAAGAAAGCTAATCCTACTACCATGAAGTACAAATGTCTTGACTCCTACAATAACAAATGAAAACCCCATCTGCCCAAGTAAAACTGTAGGTATTAACAACTATCAAATTTTAGCGTTTTTTCATCCTTCATTCCTTGATCACTTTCAACCATTCCCACTCAAATACAGACCTTTCCCTCTATTTCTATGCTCAAAAACAGAGCAAGATTTTACTAACCCAACCTATAGTGATTAAAAACGAAGTAGCATGGTGATTAAAAACAAAACAGCCCCCTTGGACGTTGGATGGAAGAATAAGCAGAGATATTTCTTCCTTTCACTCTTCGGCTTCTTCCTCCTTCGCCAGAAAACAGATTCCTCCTCCGTTGCCGGAAAACAGAGCAAGAGAAAAGAGAGAATATTGATACAGATGAGAGAGGAAAGAGGAAAGTGATACTAAAACTGATGGCGTTTTTGTCATTTTACTTAATATTCGATGTCAAAAGGGTCCTAGGGCCTTTTCCGGGATTTACAGAATTTTTGAACCTTTTTTAGATTTTTTTTTTTAAAAGGGCCCCCATATAGATTTTCCCCCTTTTTTCACTTCAAGTCCGGTCTAGGGCTAGGCACTTCAAATTCTAGAATGCAAAACAAAACAGAAGGTTAGCTACGTGTTACCTCCTTGACATTTTATATCTTTTCTTTGAAACTTGGAGGCGAAGGCTTTCAACAAGTATTATCTTTAACCCCCCTGGGGGGCGTCTGGCGATGCGTGAGTGCAATAATCCGATAATATGAAAGCACAATTCGATAATATGAAAATACATCATCAACTTCCACTCATCTAAATCATTAATAAATTGAATAAAACAAAAAGGGACATAAAAAAAAAAAATGGATTTCAAATCTACCAACTCAAAATAGAAGTTGTCTAGCTACACAAAAACACAACATGAATCATAACCATATCAGTAGTTGTATTTTATATGTTTAACAACTTCTTCATCAACTCAAAAGCAACAAAAAATTATCAAAATACTAGCCATCATAATACAAAAATATTCCTATATGTATCATGAACAGAAAAAATGTCACGTGGTTTGCTAAACATTTCTAAAAATCTCCCTATAAGCAACATTGGTTGTTGTACGCTTTCCATGATTATTCTCATCTCATATAAGAATCTTCAAACCTGCAATATTGTTACCTCATCAATATGTTCATACTCTATGTCAAGGAAAAATATGCCACCTTCATAAGGTGTTCCTACATGAAGAAAAGAAAAGTTCATCAAGATTGCCTGCTCATGCCAATGCAAGTAGTAGTTAACCAAAAAACTTTGAATTTAACCAAAAATAATGCAGGCCTTGTGTACGTTGATGAATGATGGCATAAAGTGATCTGAATGTTTACTAGATTTTCATATTGAATATAAAGTAATTGACAGTAGATACCCTTATACTTGACTTGGGGTAATGGCTAGATTAACTAAGTTTCCCCTAACTACCCTAACTATCATTTCATCATATTATTTACAATAGACATATCAGTAACTCTAGCCATTTGTATACTATTAAGAAAAGATCTCACCTCAAGCCTTAGATAAGTAAAATTAATGTTCAGGGATTTCAAGAGATCTCAACTTTAAATCATGAAGAAAAGTTAGTTATATCGTCATTGTCAGAGATATGATAATAAATGCTTGATGGATCTTCTCCTTTCCCAAAAAGAAAAGGAAATAAGAATACTTGCTTTGTCCATTATCCAATTCCAACAATTTTAGCACCATGAGACATGTTAGAAAAAAATCATTCATGGGCAAGTACAGCTTTTAGAATAACTTGATCCTCAAAAATCATAGTAGATCAAACTTTGAAAATTAAGATAGTATTCCAATAAAATAAACTCATGCAATATGAACGTCTTGGTCAATGCATAATTTTAAGCAAATTTTTGCAAGCATTTATTTTGCATTAGTCCTTTAATAAGCAAACAAATTTTTTTTTTCTGTATCAATGTTTAATATTATATATCTCAAAAATCATGTCATCTACCGTGTCTAAATGCAGAAAAGATAAGATGGATAATTATAACAAAGGCTTTCAAGTAAAATGGAAACAAAAGATCAGCAAGCTAGACTTTCCTATTCATGAGGTAAGCATACCACGTTAGAAAATGAGTAAACTATTTGGCCTTTCTACATCTAACAAAAGCATACGTGTTACTCCTTAACATTTTATATCTTTTCTTTGAAACTTGAAAGCCGAAGGCTTTCAACAAGTATTATCTTAATGCTTCATCCCCACCGCTATCCTTAACATTATGCCTTATGGATCATCACTGTCATGGAAGCCTCGTTCCAAAAATCAATTGTGCATTAAAGCATGTAGCTTTTGGGTAAGTAGTTTCAATATTCAATTTCTCTTCTCAATATATACATAAATTATAGAAGGGAAAAAGGTGTGGGGCATTTTTACCCGGAGGTTTCTAAGAGGAGCAATTTTGCCATAACCTTATCCTATTTAATTTTGATAATCAGTTGACTAAATATCTTGAGCTAGCAGTTTACATGTCATCTACGTCATTTTTTTTAAGTTGGAAATTTGCTCATAAAATTTTAAATCTAACTTTGGGAAAAAAATAAAGTAAATGACACATAGACTTCCAGAACAGATTTACACCTTAATAAAACTGATGCGGATGATATGGGACTTCAAGCTCAACATATATATTCAACTAATAGTCAAAATTAACTTAGATAGTGGTTAGAAAAAATTGTTTCCTTTTCGATACTTTCAAGCAAAATTGTCTTTCAATGAAAACTTTCGAACCAAATCATCCCTTTTACCCTAAAAAATAAGGACAAATCCTAAGTCAAATTATTTACAATCATTATATTAAAATCCTTTATCATACTTTGTCGTGTGTTCTTTTTTTTTTTTTTTTTCATCTTATCATTTCATCCTAAACCTACAAGGAAAAAAATAGGACACATGACTACTTATGATTAGAGAACTTGATATAAGAAACTTCATCTAAATTTTGTTGGGGAAAAAACCATACTATTATTCAAGGAACTGAGGTTGTAAATATGATTGTAGATTCTAAATATGTTCACATAAATGATAGGGAAAATAAGGGGAGAAATGATAAAATGGATGAAAATGCACAATGTCCATTTAAATGATAGGGAAAATAATTAAAAATTATTTTTTGAAACATGCTCCATCCTACAAATTGGATTAAAGTTAAAGAAAATTCCATCTAAAATTTGATACATAATTTTAATCCTTAATTGAGCTAAAAAAAGTGACAACTTTTTTTTTTTTGCTTAGGTATATAACCAGATTTATTGTTTCAAAAATTGAGACAAATAACTCTCGTGTTTCCTCGGTATGAAGCCGCAATATTATTTTGGAAGTAACATGAGTCAATTGCACAGTTTAAGAAATCTTTTAAAATTAAGTAAAAATAATAAATAGGTTAGAAAATGAACTTTTTTTCGAATATGTTCCAGTTCATAAGACAATATATAAGAGAGAAAGAAATAAAATAATAATGAAAGAAGGTATGAAAGATAATGCAGTGAAGAATCAGATGGGGAGAGAAAACATAATTAATTAGAGGTAAAAAAAACATACTCCCTTCGGTCTTAATTATAAGACCTAGTTGACTTTTTTAGAGAGATTAAGGAAGCTAATTAAATTACTTTAGAGTATTTTTATTTTTATTTTTTCTTCAAACTAATTAGTTGAACTAATAAACTAATATATAATCTAAGGATACACAACATATGAAATGATTAAATAACTTATTTAGTTTCCTTAATCTCTTTAAAGAAAGTCAAATAGATCTTATAATTAAGACTCAAGGTAGTACAACGTCAAAGCATGTCAATTAGAAAATTTCTCGCAGGGAATTCTATCAAAGCCAACGAAAACTCTCGGATTAGATATAATAGGTAGGCATAGTGCTTTTTCTCTTCTTAATTTCTCAATGATAAAATAAATATTCATACTTTTTATAATAATATATTTTCATACCTTTTTTATCCAATATTTTCATACTTTCTTGTGCACTTATTTGAGATTTTGTGAATAAAAGCAATACTAAAACTCTGGAAAAATTAAGGGTTAAATACCTAATTTGCCCCAGAAGTTTTGCTAAGGGGGCGCTCAACACCCGGAAGTTTTTTCGTACCAAATTTGCACCGGAAGTATTAAAAAGGTATCAAATTTACCCAAAGGTGACGGAAGTCCACGTAGATCGTTAAAATGTGAGGTGGCATGCCACCTCATCAATCAAAAGTATCATTTTTGCCCCGAAGTTTTCATTAAAGAGCACTTTTGCCCCGAATTTTTCATTAAGGAGCAATTTTGCCCGGAAGTTTAAAAAAGTAGCAATTTTGCCCTTCTTTCTCCCAATATTAAATCGACTATTAAATCGGTCAAAGACCACACATGTCATGCCTTGAAAAAGTTGAACTTGGAGCCGAGAGAATGAGATCCTTGACATGTTGAGCTCAAGGCAAATTTGTGAAGCCGAACCGGTCATAGGGACTAGAGTCGGAAAATCGGGCCGGGCTCGTTTAAGCCCTGGCCCTGCAAGGCTTAGGCTTGAAAAATAAGCCAAAAATTTGAAATTGGCCCTGCAGGGCCGGCCCTAGAGGGCCTCGGGCTTAATCGGGCCGGCCCTGCAGTTTGTATAGACGATCATTTGCTTAGATCATAAGTGATGCTTCCGTGACCCCGGTTCGGCTTCACAAATTCAGGGCCGCCTTGAGCTCAACATCTCAAGGATCTCCTTCTCTCGACTCCAAGTTCAACTTTTTCAAGGCATGACATGTGTGGTCTTTGACCGATTTAATAGTCGATTTAATATTGGGAGAAAGAAAGGCAAAATTGCTACTTTTGTAAACTTCCGGGGCAAAATTGCTCCTTAATGAAAACTTCCAGGGCAAAAATGATACTTAACTCTTATTGGGTTGATGAGGTGGCATGCCATGTGTACACTCAGTTAAACTTAACGATTAAAATTAACGGAGGGGCAAATTTGCTACCTTTTTCATACTTCCGGGGCAAATTTGGTACTTTTTTCATTCTTCCAGGGAAAATTTGGTACCAAAAAAACTTCCGGGTGCTGAGCGTCCCCTTAGCAAAACTTCCTAGGCAAATTAGGCATTTAACCCAAAAATTAAACTGAGGGAGTTATAAGAACCAATACTCAATGTGATGCACTGTACAAATCACAGGACATGATTGATATAGGCTTCGTTGGACCAGAGTTCACATGGAAGAGGGGGACATCCGAGGCACGGCTTGACCGGATGCTTGCTAATGAGAAATGGGTTAATACATTCCCTAATACCTCAGTAGCTCACCTGCCTTTTTTCAAATCGGACCATAGGCCTCTACTTGTACGGCTAAACCCTGAGTTGGCCAAAAGTAAGCCTAATCGGCTGTTTAGATTTATAGCGGCCTGGGTTCTCCATGAGAATTTCGATGCATTTGTCCGTCAATCGTGGCAGCATGACATCGCTTGGCTTCAAAACATCTCTCACTTTACAAACGCTTGTTCCACGTGGAATAAAGAGGTTTTCAAACACACAAAAGCAAGGAAGAAACGACTCCTTCGCAGACTTGATGGGCTTAATCGTATTGTCACTCGTGTTGGTATGTTGCCTAAATACGCTGACCTACAATTATCCCTTTGGAAAGAGTTGGAAGATGTTTTGTTGTAGGAATCTCTTCTTTGGGCTCAAAAAGCTAGAGCGGAGTGGACTGTCTATGGGGATCGTAACACTCGGTTCTTCCATGCTCGAGCCTACCGGCGTAGGAAATCCAAGAGAATTGAGGCCCTCCAGGATGATGAGGGATCATGGGTATATGATAACACTCAACTAAAAGGTATGGCTACTAATTTTTTCTCCAATCTACTCTCGAAGGATGTAATGACTCGCCCGGATCGGCTTGCCATATGACATACCCTCACATAAATGAGGAATTGTTAAACGGGTGTAGTAGAGGTATTTCGGATAGTGAGATAAAAGAAGCCATGTTCGGTATGGGGCCCTTAAATCTCCCGGCCCCGACGGTTTCAATGCTCTTTTCTACCAAAATCGGTGGAATACGGCATGTTCATCAGTGGTGAATTATGTGAAATTTTTATTTGCTAATCCACATGCTATCTGTGAGGTAAATGGCACTCTCATTGTGCTCATCCCCAAGAAAGACCATCCGGAAGTAATAGGGGACTTGAGACCCATAAGTCTATGCAACGTCATATACAAAGCAGTCACCAAGATTATTGTCACCATTGAAACCGATTTTACCCCAGGTGATAGCCCCAAAGCAATGCGCTTTTCTTCCAGGAGGCATAGTAGTGATAATATAATAGTTGCACAGGAGGTTACCATTCAATGCGAAATATGAAGAAAAAGAAGGGATTCATGGCCATCAAAATTGACTTGGAGAAAGCTTATGACCAGGTAAATTGGCAATTTTTGTTAAGTTGTTTGCAGGAGCTCCACATTCCTATCTTCCTGTGAGAGGTCATTGTTCAATGTATCTCTACGCCCAGCATGCAAATACTTTGGAATGGGGATAAAACTGACGAGTTTAATCCAACTAGGGGAGTGCGTCAAGGAGATCCATTGTCCCCCTACCTCTTTGTCATATGCATGGAAAAGTTGGCACACCTCATCCAATCAGCCATTCAAGATGGGGCTTGGGAACCAATTCGCCTTACTAGGTCCGGCCCCCAATTTCCCATTTATTTTTTGCAGATGACATTCTCTTCTTTGCGAGGCATCAATGGATCAAGTGCACACGATCAATAACTGCATCCAGTCCTTTTGTGATAGTTCTGGGTTGAAGGTGAATAAATAGAAAACAAGAGTATTTTTCTCGAATAATGTCAATCATATTCGAAGGAGTGAGATGTGTGCGACCCTTGGGTTCTCCATCACGTGCGACTTGGGCAAGTATCTTGGTGTCCTGCTTCATCACAAAAGGGTGACTAAAGAATCATATCAATATGTGGTGCACAAGGTTAAAACGAGACTTTCAACATGGAAAGCTAAATCTTTTTCAACGGCCGGGAGAGCCACTCTTGTATCCTCGGTCACCGCGTCTATACCTGGGTATGTCATGCAAACTTCGCTCCTCCCATCAAGCACTTGTGAGGTCTTAGATCGTTGCAACCAAAGATTTCTATGGGGAAGCACAGACGATCAATAGAAAATCTCTCTTGTAGCATGGGATGCTATTTATAAGCCTAAGGTACATGGTGGTTTGGGACTTCGTCATGCTCATCTTCAGAACCGTGCATACCCTATGAAAATTGGATGGAGGCTTACAACCAGAAGCGATGATTTGTGGGCTAAAGTTATCCGGAACAAGTATAACTGTCGAACTAATAAGCTCCCAAGGATCGATATGTCCAAGCCAGGATCAAATTTGTGGAGCGGAATTAAAAGAACGTGGGGAAAAGTGGAAGATGGAATTGAAGCTTTGACAACAGGGCAATTACGGTGGAAGTGGACCAAGAGTGGAGACTTCACGGTAAAATCAACCTATGACTCACTTAATAGTGTGGTGCCTCATTCTGATCCTATGTGGGGGAAAATCTGGAAATTGAAAGTTCCGAAAGGTGTAAGGTGTTTTCCTGGCTTGTCCTCCACAAAAGACTCGCCACCAATGCATCAAGATATAAAAGAGGGTTGTGTAATAATGCCCGATTAATGCGTATGCGGGGGCTGAAGAAGAGACCCTCATTCACTTGCTCAGGGACTGCCCAGTGACCATGAATTTGTGGCAACACGTCGTGCCCCAACGCTATTGGCACAAATTTAGATCCATGTCCTTTGACTATTGGTTCCGCTGGAACATTAAGCTTAAATGTCAGAATAAGCACGAGGAAGAGTGGAGTCAGTATTTCATTCTTATTTGTTGGTGGCTTTGGAGGCGGCGTAACTCGTCGGTTTTTGAAGGGAAGCAGATCTCGAACACTTCCTTGCTGATAAACGTTAACGCCACCTTGGGCAGTATTCATGATGCATGCTCCCGGCTTAACATAAAGAACAGGGGAGTGTTCCACAGGAGAACGCGAGGATAAGTGGGAATCATCGCCAGCTGGATGGGTGAAGATTAACTCTGACGGGGCATTCTCACACACAAGTTCTGGGATGGCGAGTGGTGGAGTGATTCGAGATGAGCACAGTTCATTCCTGAAGGGCTTCATGTTCAAGGGTGTGGAAGGGGACAACTTGTCTGCGGAGCTTTGGGGATGCTTGCATGGGCTAAAATTGGCATGGGACATGGGTTACCGGAGGATCATTCTTGAGTCCGACGCCACTGAGGTGGTGGAACTGATAAAGCAAGACCTGAATGAGCTCCATTCGACCGCACACTCATTGCGGAAATTCACCGCTTACTTGAAAGGGATTGGGCGGTCGAAGTGAATCACATCCGCCGATGGACAAATAATGCAACGAGACTATCTAACGAAAGTCGCTTATCGGCGATGCCCATCTCGCATACTCTCTTTCGATATGCACTGACTACTTTGCTTCATTTGGATAAGTCTTAGTTTTTCCGTATGGTTGCCAAATTATATCAAAAAAAAAAAAATCATATTGAATCATTACACTCTAATTTTGTTTTGTTTTGTTTTTTTTTTAAAGGTCAAACATTCAATAAACGTATGGTATTGCATGTATGCTTTCATCATTGGATAAAATCTCTAAACGAAATCAAGCCTCTAAATACAAAATGATCTAAATAGATGTATGAATTCATTTCCATCAAAAGTGCCTAAATAAAGTAAATTTTCAATATAATGATTAAGATATATTTTTTTTGATACATAATGATTAAGATATATAGGAGCATTGCTTTTCAGTGTATTTAAACTCATTGGTGTAATGGGTAAATAAAAAGTACTGAAAAATCCACATGTTAGCAAATAAATTACATATCAATCTTTTAAAGAAAATGGAACATCCAAAGATTATATAAATGTCCACATTCATCATTCTAAAACAAAAATGTGAACACAAAAAATCCATACTTTAAATCTAGATTTGAATCATACACTTGGATAAAAATCATATACGAAAATGCACCATATTTAATTGTTAAAAGTTACCAATTACTCCTTTTGGTTATTATTATGAGACACCAACTAACAAGCGTATATGATCCTTTTTATAAGGCACTTGTTGGTTTCCAAAGAGCATTAAATATTCTTTATAACCTAGTTGGATTTTAGTCTTTAAGTATAAGATCATTTTTCATTTAATCTCTCAAATGTATCATTTCCCGTACTAAATAGGTTAACTTATAAATTGAAATATAATATAATATTACACATGAATATTTTAGAAAGATTATGTCACATGTTACAATTAATTAATCAATTATTCTTAAACTACTCAAAGTACAAAAAAAAGATCTTACATTATATTAATGGCCAGATGAGTATCTAGTTTCAATCAAGATTATGGATGTTCACTTCTGTCCCATCACAGTCACCCCGTTCGGATCTCGTCATTTTGGGTTAAGACAACAAAAGCGAGGGATGGGACATAATTATTACCAGGATAAGATGGGATTTGTTCTACCCCAACTTTTTGTCCCGTGCGAATCAAGTTGTTATTAGTTTAATATATATAAGATATCCAATATATTTAATAAAACCCTCATAGTCACTCACAAAGGTATCACTATCTTCGATATCACTGTCTTCGTAGTTCATATCTCTCTCTCTCTCTCTCACCGTCTTCCGTCTTCGTAGTTCATCTCTCTCTCTCTCTCTCTCTCTCTCTCTCTTCTTCTTCGTCTTCGTAGTTCATATCTCTCTCTCTCTCTCTCTCTCTCTCGCCTGATTCTCTATAAGATACTACAAATATTTATGATAATCACTCTTATTAACTTTAAGTTTTAATTATTTCTCATTTTTTATATTTAAGGTTTTGATCTAAAAATGATTACATATTTATTTTATATGTTTTCAATCAACAATGTTCGTCGTCCAACTTATAGACATACATTTGAGTTTTTACATGTTTAAATTGAAAATGCCATGAAAAATGAGATCTTTCAAGATTTTAAACTTCCTCATAAAAACTCCAAGCAAATATTATTCTCACCCCTCAAAAACACAAGAACACACAACATCTAGCAAGATGCCAAACTACTTACATAAAAAAACATATTTAAAATCATGGTATATTAGGACCAGATTTTCCACACTCTTGCAGCCAAATTACAGAGTGTATTCATCCTTAAAAGAAAACTAAGCACCCAAACATTATAAATAGGTCAAACACTGAATAGAACATATGCTTTCACCATATATTTTCGATAACATATCTAAAAGACATCAAGCATCTAAATACAAAATGATCTAAACATGTATGAATTCATTATCACTAAAAGTGACTAAATAAAGTAAATCTACAATGTGACAATTAAGACAAAGGATCATTGCTTTTCAGTGTATCTAAACCCATTTGTTTAATGGCTAAACAAAAAGCACTGAAAATCCGCATACTAGCAAATAAATTACATGTCAAAGATTTAAGACAGATTATCTAAAATGTTACATATGGATTTATTTCCATTGAAAGTAGCTAAATAAAATAAATAAGCAATGTAATAATAACCAGGATTTAGGATGACGAAGCTCCAATGTGGATGTTGCAAACTGATACTAAGCTTTCTGCATAATTCCAAACCTCAGGCATAAAGGGAGATACAGTTGTCGCCAACATCTTGAATTCATCAGTATAGCGATGGCACAAAACAAGATTTCCTTCATATTCTTCATTATTGTCCACTGTGACGTTGGCTTCATATTCTTCATCATTGTCCACTGTGACGTTGGCTTCATATTCTTCATCATTGTCCACTGTGACGTTGGCTTCCCCAAAGCATAAACGAAACGCATCGGATTCCCAAAAAATTTCATTTTTCCATATACTCGGTGGACTTAATAAGCATGCACAATAGGGGTAGGGGTTGCTTGTATATATTTTGGTCCAATTCCATCTCTCCCCTGAAGCATCTATACACTTCTCCATCACCCACAAATTAAACACACATAAATCAGTTGTGTTTTCCATCCTATCATTAGAAAGCACAGCCAGTTTGTTCTCATAAGTAGTAAGCCTATTATCCTCATCTGATATAGCAGACCTAGGAAATGGTATCAAAGTGAAAGCTTCCGTTGCTATGTCAAATGAAAGTATACACATTTCATTTGTCTCCACATGTGTGAAGCCAAACCATATCGCTCCATCAAAAGCAAAACCATAACAATTTGTAAAAGGCTTTATACCCTCTAATTTCACACCTTCAACTTCTTTCCACGACCTAGTGCTTAATGAAAACACTTTCACTTGACATAGATGATCATCAGGCCGACAACAAAGAGAGACATTCACTATCTTGTAATCATTAACAATTGGACAGAAACCAAATCCTACATAGGAATCAACCCCGAAACGAGGAAAATAAAGAGATTTAAATTCGGGCACCTGGAAGACCTCTCTAATTGCTGGATTCCACAACATATAGGACTTAGATCTCACGAATTCCAGACAGATCAAGCCATTACTGGAACCGACGATCTGGCAGTTATCCCTTGAGGAATATGTGAAAGGTAGAGTCGGATATTCAAGGATTTGCATATAACGATTCATCAAACATAAGTGTCTAGCATTACGTTTACGGCCATTGCACTTGAAAATGAGATAAGGATTTTGGTGAGTGGAATGGCGGGAATGTTCTGAGATGAACGATTGGGTTTTGAAGAGATTCTTCCAATCTTTGCAAACACATTGCAATCGGATTAGGGATTTCACGGGAAGTCGCTTGAGAATATTTGTGATAATGTCTGGAGGAAGATATGGTTCGGTGCTATCTATTACCATCTTCTTCTTCATGGCAATCGACTCATAAAAAACAATTTCACCGATGAAATGTTTCACAATCAACAGACGAATTACTTAGTCGAAGAGAAACTTACAGCACTTTTAGGATTACGAATCATAAGAAATTTATATCACCTGCTCCTTGGTGCTCGATGGGTCATAAGACACGAACCTGAACAAGAGAGGGTTTGAGGCAGATGCCAGATGATCGAAGAGCGAAGAAGCGGACGAGGCAATTAAAAATTCGAGTTCTTGAATGCAGAAAAAGTCCTGTTGGGAGATTCACCCACCATAGCTAGGTCGTGACCCTGGGGTCGATTCGGATTAGTCGGGCGAAGGCTGGATCTCGGATGACAATGCAACCAAAAAAAAAAAAAAAAAAAAAAAAAAAAAAAAAAAGGAATCCGGTTCCCTTAAAATTCAAGAATGCAGCAGATCCTTCAAAACAGAAGGTTTGCTACGTGTTACCTCCTTAACTTTTTAGTATATTTTACTATTTTTTTTTATTTAAAATGATAGAATGGATAGAAAACGCATAAAGTCCACTTAAATGATAGGGAAAATGATTAAAAATTATTTTTGAAACATGCTTACAAATTGGATTAAAGATTAAAAAAAAATTCCATCTTAATTACATAATTTTAATCCTGAATTGAGACAAGAAACTGAGATTTTTTTTTTTTTTTTGTTTAGGTATATAACCAGATTTATTGTGTCAAAAATTGAGAAAAATAACTCTTGTGTTCCCCATGAAGCTGCAATAATTATTTGGATGTAGTAAGAGTCAATTGTGTATTTTAGGATATCTTTTAAAATTAGTTAAAAATAATAAATATGTAAGAAAATAATTTTTTTCTATATTTATAAGGGGCAGGTAAGAAAGAAAAATAATAACAAGAGAAAATATGAAAGAAAATGTAGTATTTGTCCTGTTTAAGAACTCTTTTTAAATTAATTAAAAGTAATAAATATATTAAAAATGAACTCTCAATGTTTTTTTTATTTTAGGTCTCCTCTCCAAAATGCCAAAACGCTGTCGCTCCTCTACTCCTTACTTCTGATTTTTTTTTTTTTTTTTTTAAAATCCAACTACATGAGAAACAAGGAAAGGAAAATGAAACAAATAACAAATAAAATAAAAGGTCAAACAAAATTATCTAACATTTTTCTCTTTTCAAAACTGAAAACTATTATTTTTATTATTCCTAAGCTAAACTATTTCTATTTTATTTTAAATCCAAGATATTTATAATCAAAATCCCAAAAGTAATACACCACTTTGATTTGATCTTATAATAATATAATCTCAGAAATCTCTCTATATAGATAACTCTTTAAATATCTTCAAAATATATTTTAAATTAAAATTAGAGAGTTATAGTGCTCCATTATTGGCGAATCTATTCTCATAGTATTTTTATTTTGTGAATATATTGATAGTTTAAAGGTTATTTTATAAGGGATAAGATATTGTCCTACCATTTTTTGTCATTTACTCAAAGTCACTACCACTTTTCACCGTTAGATCAGAATCTTATATATTTTTATCAATTCTCTCTTCTATTGAGATTTTGATCTAATGGTGAAAAAGTGGTAGTGACTTTGGTAGTGACAAAAAATGGTAGTGACAATATCCTATCCCATTTTATAATATACATTTTATGATAATTTTTACTAGAAAAAGTGCTTATGACAAAAATTTTAATAAACAAACTTATTTTTAATTTGACCTTTTAAATAACTTTTAAAAAAAATTATATAACCATCAAACAGCTTTTTTTTTAGCTTTTTTTTTTTTAAAAAAAAGACTTTTTTTTTTTTTTAGCTTTAGCTTAAAAGTAGTTTTTAGCTTTAAAATAAGATGATCCCAAACAGGTCTAATATGATATTGAAGTTTAGTGCAATTAGTAGGGGTAATATTGGAAATTACTTAAATTTTAGGACAAATTTAACAAATTTAACTATTTTTATTGATTTATAAAAATTGTTAGTTGGTGCCTTATAATAAAAATAAAAGGGAGTAATATTATATAAACTAGGACCTAACTCGAGGCTTACCATTAATCTTCTGATGTTTCAAAGTACATGGTTCCAGGTGTCTCCATTGGTGATTCTATTTTCCTCAAATGACCTCCACCATACTCGTAAGAAAATATAATAATATTTCTATTGGATATTAAATCTCAACGATTTAACATTCATCCAATAATAAATATGAGAAATTGTGAGAAATGGTGGCATGTGTAGATTACGTTAATTGAAATGAATAAGCACACTTGTGCAGACACATTGCATGGATCACTTGCTGCAATCTAATACGTGTCCCACTTTCCCTGCTCCAAGCCTGTTTAAGAGATACTTGCTGAAACATTTATTTTTAATACTCTTTTTGTTTTAACATGTAACCTAGTTGGATTTTAGTCTTTTAAGTACAAGATCATTTTTCATTTAATCTCTCAGATGTATCATTTCCCCATACTAATTAGGTTAAATTATAAATGGGAAAATCCTTTTTAAGGCCCATATTACCAAAAGAATACTGAAAAAGGCCCTAACATTATGAAAATACCCAAAAAGGCCCAAGGATTCGACAATTCGGGAAAAAGGCCCTTCGAATTTACTGAGAAGTTGTTAATGGGGCGATCAAGTTTTTAGCGGTGATTTAGTTGTTAGATGGGCGATTTAGTTGTTAAAAATAAAAATTTTAACAACTAAATCAGCCCATCTAACAACTAAATCAGCCCCCGCTAACAACTTGATCAGCCCCATTAACAACTCACCTTGGGCCTTTTTAGGAATTTTCAGAATCTTGGGGCCTTTTTGGGAATTTTCAGAATCTTAGGGCCTTTTTGGGTATTTTCAGAATGTTAGGGCCTTTTTCGGTATTCTTTTGGTAATATGGGCCTTGAAAAGGATTTTCCCATTATAAATTGAAATATAATTTAATATTACACATGAATATTTTAGAAAGATTATGTCACATGTTACAATTAATTAATTAATTATTCTTAATCTACTCAAGTTAAAAAAAAAAATAGATCTTATATTATAATAATGATTAGATGAGTACCTAGCAAGGGTGTTCATTTTTGTCCCGTCCCGGTCATCTCGTTCTGATCCCATCATTTTGGAATAAAACAAGACAAAAGCATGATGTGACAAAATTATTACCAGGATGGGATAAGATGCGTGACGGGCTTTATTTTGTCCCGGTTTTTTGTCCCGCCTTAAAATCATGTTGTTATTAGTTTGAAATATATAATATATCTAATATTTTTATTAAAGACAAAACTAATATCTTTTTTTAAAAAGATATTCTCAGTTATATCTTTAATACAAAATACCATAAATATTAAGAAGATAGGTGTCACTGACTTCATTCACTTCTCTCTCTCCTGCTTTGCCTAACCTCTTATTAAATTTAAGTTTTAACTATTTCTCATCTTTTTTATTTAATCTTTTGATCTAAAACTAATAAAGGAAAATGATTACATATTTGTATTGTGCTTGTTTGGTTTGTACGTTATATGTCCATTTGCGCGTTTTGGTCTATTAGGAAGAGTCTGTGACAAAAAAGCCTAACGCAAGGCGCTTTGGGTTGGCATTAGGCTTAATGGGCTTTTTCCAAAAACGCCCATTAACCTTAAAGCACAGGATCAGAGCGTTTTTGGGCGTTAGTATGGCACGCACGTCAAAATCATGTGGGGCCATTCTTCTTTGCTTTTTTCTTTATTTTCCTTTTTTTGTCTTGCTTTTTTCGTTATCGACAAAAATGCTATCGGCTATCAAACCCAAGTCTTTGTGCGAAATGAAAAAATTATTTTGTATAGATATTATATAATAATAATAATAATAATAACAATATTTGATTATTTATTCATTATTCTTTTATTTCCTAAACTTAATTAAAAACTTATATTTTAAGTAGACATACCATAGATGACGCATGTCTCCTTTTATTGTTTATTAATTTTTTAAGAGTAAATACCCTTTTGGGTCCCCGAAAAAAAAAAGCGGACCCCATTTTCGTCCCGAGGACTAAAATGAGACAATTTTTATGGACTACAAAGGGGTTTTTGGAAATTTTCGAGGACCAAAATGTTCACCAATCAACTTTTATTCGTCCTTTTCAAGGACTAAAAAGGGATTTTCTTTATTTGAGGGACCAAAATGGGGTCCGTTTTTTTTCAAGGACCCAAAAGGGTATTTACTCATTTTTTAATAATCATTTAACTTTTTCCCAAATTAAAATTAAAATTAAAATTAAAATTTTTATTATCCTAATATATACAACTAATATGTATAGTAGTATTCAATACAATTCATGTCTTTTTCAGTCATTTTCCATCTTAACTGACTTTTTAAATAATAATCCAAACACTCATCAGTTAAGAAAAAAACCACTTCTGCATAAAGCCAAACTGGCAATCCAAACACAAATCATATTTACAACTCCGACTTTTTCCTATCGGGCTTTTACAAAAGTCGATAGCTTTTAAGCCACCGCTCCTACCACCAACCCAAATAGGCCCATTATATATTTTCAATCAACTAGGTTCTAGGTTCAACTCATACATATACATTATAGTTTTCACAAGTGTAAATTGAAAATGCCATGAAAACTGAGATCTTTCAACATTTTGAACTTTCTCATAAAAACTCCAAGTAAATATTGTTCTCACCACTCAAAAACAAAAGAACACACACCGCCTTGCAAGATGTCAAACTACTTGCATAAAACTATATTTAAAATGACCACATTTACTGTGATTAAAGGAAGCTTAGGAGTAATGGATAAGCATCTGTACAGAGAATCACCTTAGTGCCTGGGAAGGGTCCCTAAGCTTAAGGGAATCAAGCGATGTTCTTGAGCAATAACAGAAGGGTCTCAAGGAAAAATTAAGCATACTAAGTAAAGAGGATTGAACCACCTGCCACCCGTTCGTTCTTATAGTCTCTGGAACAGCTTTCCTATAAAACAACGAGCTACTATCATTTCTTCATTATAGATTGAGATCTTCTTCGAACTTAATGCACAAATAGGGATTGACCAAGACCGTCCACTCAACTCAAGACTTCGCTTGGACCGGTAATGACTAGGGGATACGCTTCAGACAATGCATCATATGAAATGGGTTCACATCTAACTTTGCCCAAACCACTGGAATACGAATGAGATCTCTAATTAAACCATATAATAGTACATGGCTTTTCTTCTCGAACCCACCTCCTCCAAATAAATTGCACCTACATAAATTGCTGAAGTAAAAAAACAGTTTCATTATGGTGGTATACCAGCCGCCTGTTCTGGAACTTCCAGTTCCAATCGAAGCATATATATCCGTAAATGGATTTGTATGTATAGCCACTTGTATAAAGAATTTTCTTCCGTCTTTTGGATTAGACTTTATTTGATTTGCCAAGGAAGAACGAAAAGGATTCTTGCAAGCGGGCAAACTTTAGCTTGGCAGAAACTCCGAATCATAGTTAGCAGTTTGAATAGAACTAGTGTCGTAGCCAGGAAGCAAGGCTATGATAATTGTTCGGTTGGTATTCGTTCGCGATTAGCAAGATCGGCTTCGATAGAACTTCTCAGGGCTCTGTAGACTTAACTGTACTTTCTCCGGCTAGGAAGCCTTTGGTGTCCAATCATGCAAAGTAAACCCTTAGAGTATAGGGGGAGACCCACCTAACCCGTGGCGTGAATGGCTGCGCGCTAGCGGAGGGAGAACAACGGGGGGTTCCGTCGAAAGGCATTTACCGCGCTCAGCAAGACTAATTTTATTTCTTTACGTAATTTTGATAACCAGCTCGTCTCTGCAATACTGTCTGTATGTGTACCCAGATTCTAGATTTTTCCCCTAATCCACTTGGATTCATGGCATGGTCTCAGTCCACCACAAGCGGCTATACCTTCCATGTTGACCGCTCCATCGTAGTCTTGACTACGATGATCTTTCTCTGGTGGTTTCCAGGTAATCCAGATAAGTCCCTTTGGAGGAAGAGCAACGCTGGGAGGGAGAACTGGAATGCGGTATCTAATTTGATAGTTTGATCGAGGACATGAAGGCTAGGGTACCTTCCTAACCTTTTGAGATTTTGAGGCGTAATGATCTTAAAAGGAGCATGGATTTCAGTTTTACCCAAATCAGACTCAAATCAAAGCCGAGTAAGGGGAAGTTCCAATGAAAGCTTTTCAAAGGTTATACATTAGCGATTGATTCGGAGGATAGAGAATGGAGTTGGAAGGCAGTTCAGTCTTGAATCTTCCCTCCCTCACTGATTGACTCCTCCGGGAAATGTCGAATAGTAGGGACAGCTGAAGGGGAATGAAAGCCTGCGCCTAGAAAGAAAGGTAGGGGAAATCGCCCTTCCATGACTAAAGGATACGGACACCATCGCAGCCCAACTCCAACACATGCAAATAAGTCTCGACGCACGAACTAGTCATTAATGGTCGGCTTCATTGGTATCCTTTCGGTATGCGTTGCGAACACTTTCATTTTTAGCGTCTCATCTTCTCTAGAGAAGCGAAACTCGAACGGATAGAGCAGATGGTCCAAAGGAAGAGTTGGACTCAGACTCTGACTCGGTTTCAGACTCGGACTCTGGTTAACTCAAACTCACTAGCCCCTAGCCTGGGAACATTACTTCCTATAGTGTGCCCGAATGGAGTTAGATACCTGGACCACATCGAGTGGTACCTGGGTAAGAGAGAAATAGTTTCAAAGGCTTGAAGGAGCGTAGCTTTATTCAAAAGGAATTGATAGGAATACTAATATCTCTCCGATAAAAATGAATCTCCAGTCTGATGATGATGATTGATTATATGCGTTGGAATTGTAGAGGAGCAGGAGGAATAAACTTCCATAGAAGGGTAAAGGCCAGCCGGTATAGTATAATAGTATATATATATATATTATTATATTATATTCTATTTCAAACCGGTGCTTTTATTCAAAAAAGGCATTACAGCTCTAGGATGAGCAAATCTCAGCAGGATCGTTAAGCTCACGGGTGAAAGGTGAAAAGTTTGCAGGCTTTGGGTGAATATCATTAAGTGGATCAAGGCAGTGGATTGATTCTTTAGCCCATCTCTTTAGGTTCGGATAAAGCCTCCGATCATACTCTTACCGTATCTAGTTCTTCTGGCCCATTGAATGGTGAGCCGTAGGAAGGCATCTCACCTCTGGTATTACCAAAGGGCTCCACAAACAGTGCCTACCAAGCACAGGTGAAGGAATGAGGTTCAAAGTGTTTGATCTTCCCCGGTCAGTCAAAAGATGAGGAGTAAGTTTCTCGGGGAGAGGCGGGTGGTAGAGGCGCCGAACTACATTACATGGATGGCGGGAGGAAACAAATGTCCGAAGCGGGCCGGGTTGGTTGAGATTCCCACATTTGATCCTACTTTCAAAGGCGGACCCAGGGAGGAAGTTCTATAACTATGCCATCCAAAAGCAGCATCACGGCCCCTGGGGTCTTCCAAACATGGAAAACGATGTAGGAGGGCTCTGGAGTATGCGATTATACGGTATGTATATTGCCGTGTACGTGTGGCTAACGACATCGTAGCTTTCGTGCCTTCCCCGAGGTCTTAGGGCGGGTGGTGGATAGACTCCTTATCTCTTTCCAGGGAAGTTGGCCTAACGGCCGTCTCCTTCATGCGTTCCAAGGTTCCTGGAGGTTGTTAAGGAGGCCTGGACAGCAGAGGTGATAGGGAAATTCTTTAATTTAGGAAGACCCAAACGGAGAAGGCTTTTTCACTACATAAATATAGACTCTTGCCGAGGAATATCGCTTCTATGCCCGATTCTAACTAGGAAAAACAAGAGTGTTGACTCACCAAGCCACGTAGGGTTCAGGGAAGGCTTTGTGAACAGCTAGCACGAAAGCTACGATGTCGTTAGCCACAGCGTACACGGCAATATACATACCGTATAATCGCATACTCCAGAGCCCTCCTACATCGTTTTCCAAACAACATAAAATCTTGGTTAGTCTTTCATCTTTGGTCTTTTTCCCATGCTTTCTGTTGGTCAACAACCAACCGATTTCGTACATCAAATAGCGTATATAATGATATTCTTCGTTCTGCCTTTCTATCTTCATTATTGAGACATGCTTCGTTCCCGGGCGCAATTACATTTCGATACGTGTTTAGGGATGCGGAATTATATTCTGACTCTAAGGTCGGCACGAGCATCCCACACCCAAAAGGTGCCCCACATAGGTCTTCCCCGAAACCCCCTAGTAACTAAGGTAAACAACGTAAAAAAAGCACCCATTTCTGTACCGGTTCCGGAAAGACTTGGGGGCACAGAGGTACTTCTCCAACAGATTCTATTTCAACGCCCTTCGTGTTCTCCGGATTGGGGTCATGTGGAGCGCTTTGCCACTGATCTCGATTTGAAGCTCGATGAGGTATATTTAAAATGACCACATTTTCCACACTCTTGCAGCTATATTATATAGTATATCCATCTTTAAAAGAAAACTAAGCACCCAGTGATTATAAATAGGTCAGACATTGAATAAAACATATGGTATTACATATATGCTTTCACCATATATTTTCCATGACAACTCTAAAAGATATTAAGCATCCAAATACAAAATGATCTAAACATATATGAATTCATTACCACTAACAGTGCCTAAATGAAGTAAATCTACAATGTGACAATTAAGACAGAGGATCCTTGCTTTTCAGTGTATTTAAACCCATTTGTTTAATGGCTAAACAAAAAGCACTGAAAACCCACATACTAGCAAATAAATTACATCTCAAGGATTTAAGACAGATTATCGAAAATGTTACATATGGATTCATTTCCATTGAAAGCACCTAAATAAAATACATATGCAATGTAATAATAACCGGGATTTAGGATGAAGAATCTCCAATGTGGATGTTGCAAACTGATACAAAGCTTTCTGCATAATTCCAAGTCTGAGGCATAAAGGGAGATACAGTTGTGGCCAACAGCTTGAGTTCATTAGTATGGAGATGGCACAAAACAAGTTTTTCTTCATCTTCTTCATCATTGTTCACTGTGACGTTGGCTTCCCCAAAGTATGAACGAAATGCATCGGATTCCCAAAATATTTCATTTTTCCATATAGTCGGTGGACTTAATAAGCAGGCACAATAGGGGTAGGGGTTGCTTGTATATATTTTGGTCCAATTCCATCTCTCCCCTGAAGCATCTATACACTTCTCCATCACCCACAAATTAAACACCCATAAATCAATCGTGTTTTCAATCAAATCGTTAGAAAGCAGAGCCAGTTTGTTGTCATAAGTAGTAAGCCTATTATTTTCATCTGATACAGCAGACCTAGGAAATGGTATCAATGTGAAAGCTTCCGTCGCTATGTCAAATGAAAGTATACATATTTCATTTTTCTCCACATGTTTGAAGCCAAACCAAAGTATTGCTCCATCAAAAGCAAAACTATTCCCATTTGTAAAAGGCTTTATACCCACTAATTTCCCAACTTCAACTTCTTTCCACGACCTAGTGCTTAATGAAAACACTACCATTATCACTGGATAAACCCGAGCATCAGGCAACCACGAAAAAAAGAGTCTCACTATCTTGCAATCATTAACAATTGGACTGAAACCAAATCCTACGTAGGAAACAATCCCAAAACGAGGAAAATTAAGAACTTTAAATTCGGGCACCTGGAACGCCTCTCTAATTGCTGGATTCCACAACATATAGGACTTAGATCTCACGAATTCCAGACAGATCAAGCCATTACTGGAACCAACGATCCGGTAGGGATCAATAGAGGGATCTGTGACAGGTAGAGTCGGATATTCAAGGATTTCCATACAACGATTCATCAAACATAAGTGCCTAGGATTACATTTACAGCCATTGCACTGGAAAATGAGACAAGGATTTTCGTGAGTGGAATGGCGGAAGTGTTCTGAGATGAACGATTGGGTTTTGAAGAGATTCTTCCAATCTTTGCAAACACATTGAAATCGGATTAGGGATTTCACGGGAAGTCGTTTGAGAATACTTGTGATAATTTCTGGAGGAAGATATGGTTCGCTGCTATCTATTACCATCTCCTTCTTCATGGCCATCGACTGATGAAAAACAATTTCACCGATGAAATGTTTCACAACGAACAGACGAATTACTGAGTCGAAAAGAAACTTACAGCACTTTTACGATTATGAATCGTAAGAAATTTATATCACCTGCTCCTTGGTGATCGATGTATCATAAGACACAAACGTGAAGAAGAGAAACCACCATAGGGTTTGACGCAGATGCCAGATGGTCGAAGAAGCGTTTTTTTTTTTTTTTTCTTCTTTTTTTTCTTTAAGCCGAAGTAGCGGTCGAATGATTTAAAATTGGAAAAAGATCTTCTCCTTATTTTTTTTTCTTCTTTTCTCTTATCAAATTATCTGGGCTAGTGATTGAAAAAAGAAGAGAGATGTTAAAATAGTATTATGATTAATTGGACGGATATAATTTAGAGATGATGAGGGATAGTAAGAAAAGCCTTATGAGAGAAACTGTACAATAGATCCTCCAAAACAAAAGGTATAGCCACGTGTTACCCTCCTAAGCATTTTTTATTTTTTATTTAAAAAGGACAGGGTCATATTTGTTTTGATGGTTTCTTTTATAAGGGAGAGGGTGATTCTCAAATTTAAATTTGTATTCTCTTCTTTATAGGTGAAGCCTCTTACCATCTCAACCAATAGATAATAGAGAAAATGATAGCATTTATAGAAAATCCATAAAGTCCTCTTAAATGATGGGGAAAATGATTAAAAATTAATTTTGAAACATGCTCCATCTTACAAATTGGCTCAAAGAATTTTTTTATTTTATTTTTAAAACCATCTCAAATTTGAGACATAATTTTAATCCTTAATTGAGACAAAAAAAAGTGATATATATATATATATATATATATATATATATATATATATATATATATAGGTATATAACCAGATTTATTGTTTCAAAATTTGAGCCAAATAACTCCCTTGTTCCCTTCTTATGAAGCTGCAATAATTATTTAGAAGTAGCCACAGTCAATTGTGCATTTTAAGTAATATTTTAAAATTAGTTAAAAATAAAAAGATATGTAAGAAAATAATTTTTTTTAATATTTATAAAGGGCAAGTAATAGAGAAAAAATAATAATGAGAGAAAATATAAAAGAAAATGTACTATTTGCATCGATTAAGAACTTTTTAAAAATTAGTTAAAAGTAATAAATATCTCGAGAAAGTGAACCTTTTTTTTTTTTTTTCAAATATGCCTTAGTTTATAAGACAACAAGTAAAAAAGAGAAATAAAGTAATGATGAAAGAACGTATAAAAGACAATGGTGTGTTTGGGCTCACGTTCAAAGGAGCGTCCTAGGCAAAAGAATGTAGTACCGTAAAGACAACGCTCAACGGTGAACAAACGCCGGCGAGTGGGTGTTTGGATTCCCATCTCATCTACCGAGCTTATCGGAAAAAGGCCACGAGGAGAAGCCCCGAAATTGGAGCGTTTAGTGCGGTGGCGTTGAGGAGAGAGAAGCCATATTGTACGGTTTCATCTTTTATCAGCTGGCTTTGCCACGGTGGGCGTGATGGGTCGAGGGATGGCTGGATTGTGGTTAATCGCGGTCTCCGGTCAAAGAACCCTTTGCGGCGGAGCTTCAACGATGAACGGAATTGGTGGCGGTGAATGTGAAAAATTGTGAAGCAATTCCGAAAGCGGAGAGGAGGAGACGCTGACTGTGATGGTGGTGGTGAGCGAGAGAGAACTGAGATGTCGCCAAGAAGACAACCACGCTAAGATCGGGAGCCGAAGACAACCACGCAATTAAACTTTGATCCACCACCATGGCTTCAAAGTCATACCGGGTTTCGATCGCTCGGGAGGCAAGAGAACCATATGCTTTCAACGAAGGGTCCTGTGAGTGGAGGAGGTTCGAATGGAAGAATCCTATGATGGTTTGACCCAAAATAAATAAATAAAAAACTGATGGAAGAATCCTATGCATCACTTTTATTTATGGGTAAAGGATTTCTCCGTCACTGGAGATAAATTTATCTCAAACTGAGCCCAAAACTACGTCGTTTTTGGATTAATGAAGGGTGTTTCCGTAATTTTGTTTATTTTTTTATCATATGAGTTTTAATTTGGAACACCTTCATTAATTCACCTAAAATTACAACCACACCCTTCATTAATTTAAAACGACATAGTTTTGGGGTCACTTGGAGATAACTTTACCTCCAGTGATCAAGAAATATTTTTCCCTTTATTTATTTATTTATTTATTTTCCTAGACTTTGTAGTTTGTACCTTTTTTGCTCAGGTTGTAGTTTGTACCTTCTAAAACAAAATCAAATATTTTTCCTTTATTATTTTATTTATCTAAAACTCTAAAATATTATTTTAAAATTATAAAGAATTATGGTATTTCCATATAAGATTCATACCTTTTTTAATCATTTTTCATCTCAACTCGACTTTTTAACCTGCTAACCCAAACACTCATCAGTTTGGAAAAAATCCACTTCTATAAAAGCCAAATGGGCAATCCAAACACAAATTACTCGGCTTTTTTCTTACCGGGCTTTTAAAAAGTTAGATAGCTTTTTAAGCCTACCGCCAACCCAAATAGACCCAATGTAGTGTGGAAAAAGATGGGAGAGAAAATATAACTAATTAAGGAGAAAAATGAAAAAAGATACTCCTCCAGTCCTAGATATAATACAATGGAGATGTTAAGAAAGTTAATTAAAATATTTTAAAATATTTATATTTATAGTTTTTTGTCCAAAATATTTTGCTTAACATATATAATCTTATGACACACAACATATCATATGATTAACTAATTTATTTAACTTCTTTAGTCTTTCAAGAAAAAAAGTCAACTATATTTTATATTTAAGACCGAAAAGAATATTAAGTACGAAGACAACTCTAAATAGGAAAAAAAAAATCAAGGCAATTCAAGTTTCAGACTCTAACAAAAAAAAAAAAAAAAAAAAAAAAAAAAAAAAGAGAGAGACGGAAGAAGGAGTACAACGTCAAAAGCATATTCAATAGAAAATTTATTGCATGGAATTCTATCAAAGCCAACAAAATACATGCTCATACTTTTTTATAATAATATATTTTCATGCTTTTTTTATCCAATATTTTCATACTGTCTTGTGTACATGCACTCTGATTTTTTAAAAGGAAAAAAAAAAAAAAAAAAAAAAAAAAAAGGTCAAACGTTCAATAAATGTATGGTATTACATATATGCTTTCATCATTGGATAAAATCTCTAAACGACATCAAGCCTCTAAATACAAAATGATCTAAATAGATGTATGAATTCATTTCCATCAAAAGTGCCTAAATAAAGTAAATTTTCAATATAATGATTAAGATATAGGGGCATTGCTTTTGAGTGCATTTAAACTCACTGGTGCAATGGCTAAATAAAAAGTACTGAAAAATCCACATGTATGTTAGCAAATAAATTACATATCAATCTTTGAAAGAAAATGAAACATCCAAAGATTATATAAATGTCCGCATTCATCCTTCTAAAATCAAAGGTGAAAATGCACCATATTTAATTGTTAAAAGTTACCAATTATTGGATCTGTTTGGGTTGGCGGTAGAAAACGGTGGCTTAAAAGCTATCTAACTTTTTAAAAGCCCGGTAAGAAAAAAGCCAATAATTTGTGTTTGGATTGCCTATTTGGCTTTTATAGAAGTGATTTTTTTCCAAACTGATGAGTGTTTGGGTTAGCAGTTGAAAAGTCAGTTGAGATAAAAAAATGATTAAAAAAGGTATGAATCTTATATGGAAATACCATAATTCTTTATAATTTTAAAATAATATTTTAGAGTTTTAGATAAATAAAATAATAAAGGAAAAATATTTGATTTTGTTTTAGAAGGTACAAACTACAACCTGAGCAAAAAAGGTACAAACTACAAAGTGTAGGAAAATAAATAAATAAAAGTGATGTATAGGATTCTTCCATCAGTTTTTTTTTTTTTTTTTTTTAAGGTCAAACCATCATAGGATTCTTCCATCCGAACCTCCTCCACTCACGGGACCCTTCGCCGAAAGCATATGGTTCTCTTGCCTCCCGAGCGATCGAAACCCGGTATGATTTTGAAGCCATGGTGGTGGATCAAAGTTTAATTGCGTGGTTGTCTTCGGCTCCTGATCTTAGCGTGGTTGTCTTCTTCAGCGACATCTCAGTTCTCTCTCGCTCACCACCACCATCACAGTCAGCGTCTCCTCCTCTCCACTTTCGGAATTGCTTCACAATTTTTCACATCCACCGCCACCAATTTCGTTCATCGTTGAAGCTTCGCCGCAAAGGGTTCTTGACTAGAGACTGCCGATTAACCACAATCCAGACCATCCCTCGACCCATCACGCCCACCGTGGCGCGGCTAGATAAAAGATGAAACCGTACAATATGGCTTCTCTCTCCTCAACGCCACCGCGCTAAACGCTCCAATTTCTGGCTTCTCCTCTGCTGGCCTTTTTTCTTATAAGCTCGATAGATGAGATGGGAATCCAAACACCCACTCGCCGGCGTTTGTTCACTGTTGAGCGTTGTCTTTACCGCCACTACATTCTTTTGCCCAGGACGCTCCTTTGAATGCGAACCCAAACATAGCCATTATATATTACACAAAATGGGACTTAACTCGAGACTTACCATTGGGAAAATCTTATGATGTTTCAGGGTTCATGGTTCCAGGTGTCTCCATATGATACATTGTTTGGTGAGTCTATTATTGTTTGGAAAATCTTCTGATGTTTCTTAGTCTATTGAAAATAGAAAAAAAAAAAAAGATCTTACGTTATATTAATGGCTAGATGAGTACCTAGTTTCGGCTAAGGTTAGAGGTGTTCATTTCTGTCCCATCACAATTGTCTGTTCTAATCTCATCATTTTGGGATAGGACATGACAAAAGCAAGATGGGACATAATTTTTAGGAAAATTACGTGCAGGTTCTAAAGAAGAGAATTTATCACAATAAAGTCCCTTAAAATCATGAAATTACACAGAAATCTCAAGGGACCTGGTTGTAAATATTTGTGAATGTACAATTACCAATTTGACATTCCCTCTCATATCTTCCAATTCCACTCTCTCTGTTTTCCTTCTTCCTTCTCCTCTATCCCCTCTCTCTCTCTCCTCTCTCCCTTTTTCTTTTCTCTTTCAAAAATGATTGAACCCACAGCCCAACAAAGCCGAGAGTGGTCAGATCTGTGATTTTGCCACAACCCAACGACTTGCGATAGATATCTAAATGGAGTTTGGGGGTTTGCTGCAAACAATGGTTCTCATTAGCTTCCGCTTGGGGTGATTTGTTTGGTGTCGAACTTGCTTGGAACCTTGGGTTTCGAATAGTACAAACTTCATTCTTATAGTCTGGTCATGATTCTAAATAGGATGACTCCGTGCTTTCCTTACTCTAGCACCTTGATTAGGCAAATCGAGTGGTTGATGAATAGGCGAATACAAAGATCTCTCATGGTTCATAAAAGCTATCAGATGCACTGATCTCTTTGCTGCCTTGGATAATAAAATGTTCTGTAATGTAAACAGAGGAATCTAGCCACATCATGATATTCACTTCTTATGCTAACTTTATATAGCTGTCAAAATTATCAGAAGATGTTGTGAATATATGTTTTTTCTATTGTAAATATAGCATTTGTTGTTATAAATAGCCTCTGGACGTGAGAAATGAAAAAAATCCAGGTTTTCGAAGGTTGTTGTGAATATATGCTTTTTTATTGTAAATATAGCATTTGTTGTTGTAAATAGCCTTTGGACGTGAGAAATGAAAAAAATCCAAGCTTTCAAAGGTTGTTGTAAATGTATGCTTTTTCTGTTGTAAATATAGTATTTTTTGTTGTAAATAGCCTGCGGACGTGAGAAATGAAAAAAAAAATCCAGGTTTTCAAATGTTGTTGTTAATGTATGCTTTTTTGTAAATATAGCATTTGTTGTTGTAAATAACCTCTGGACGTGAGAAATGAAAAAATCTAGGTTTTCAAATGTGGTGGGGACGTTCGAGCGTAACTTCCGAGTTCGAACTTAACTTCCCAATTCGAACTTAACATCCCAGTTCGAACATATACAGACAGTCAAATAAACAATGTAACTCGTTTGTCATGTTCGAGCTTAACGTAGGATTTTTTCATTTCTCACGTCCGGAGGCTATTTACAACAAAAAATGCTATATTTACAAAATAAAAGTATATATTTACAACAACCTTGGAAAACCGGATTTTTTTCATTTCTTACGTCCAAAGGCTATTTACAACAACAAATGCTATATTTACAACAAAAAAAGCTTATATTCACAACGACCTTCGAAAATCTAACTTTTTTTCATTTTTCATGTCCAGAGGCTATTTACAACAACAAATGCTATATTTACAACAAAAAAAAGCATATATTCACAACATCTTTTGAGAATTTTGACAGCTATATAAGGCTAGCTTAAGAAGTGAATATCATTTCAAAATATTAAGTTGTATGAGTAAGTGACTATTTGCACCTACTCATTGAACTTAATATCCGGACTTGAGAAATGAAAAAAATCCTGGTTTTGAAAGTTTATTGTAAATATTAAATATAGCATTTGTTGTTGTAAATAGCCTGCGGACGTGAGAAATAAAAAAAAAAAAAAAAAAAAAAAACCAGGGTTTACAACCGTGAGTCACGCGAAGGTGGTGACTCGTCAAAGATTCATGGAGTGATATCGAGCATTCCGTGGAGAAGCCTTCGGATCTCGCGGAAAAAGTCGGATCCCGCGGGATGTTAAGTTCGACTATCGGATCAAGGGTTTGAGAAATACTAGGGAAGTATCTAACTCTTTTAATCATGGAAATTAGTCTCTCGGCCAAAGAAAATATGGAGATTATTCGGTCTGTTTTTGTGGCTGAGTGGAAATTCTTGGGTTTGAGAATATCGTTTGGTTCGTGTTTTTCATTTTTGGAGATATAAACATGATTACAGGAAAAGAGCCACGGTTTTTGGTGTTGCCAAATACTCAATATGAATACTTCAAGTGGAAAATATTAATTTTTCTACAAAAGTTGCTGAATAGTAGTGGAGAAAGGAGAGAGGAGAGAGGAGAGAGAGAGGAGAAGGAAGAAGGAGAACGGAGAGAGAGACAGGAATTGGAAGACATGAGAAGGAAGGTCAAATTGGTAATTGTACATTCAAAAATAATTACAACCAGGTTCCTTGGGACTTCTGTGTAATTTCATGAATTCAAGGGATTTTATTATGATAAATTCTCTTCCTTAGGATCTAGCATTATTTTCCCTAATTTTTATTGGGATGGGACAAGATGCGGGACGGGCTTTGTTCCATCCCATCTTTTTGTCCCAGAATTATATTGTTATTAGTTTAATATGTGTAATATTTTTATTTTTTACCAGAATATCTAATATTTTCATTAAAGATAAAACTAATATATTTTTTAAATAGATATTAGCTATACAAAAAATATCACATATTGGTTGTATCTTTAATACTAAAATACTACAAATATTTAAGAAAACCATAAACCTTCACAGTCACTCACATAAGTGGTGGTCTCTCTCTCTCTCTCCCCCCTACATGCTTGCCTGATTCTCTACAAAATACTATAAATATTTATGATAATCACTCTTATTAAGATTAAGTTTTAATTATTTCTCCTTTTTTATATATTTAAGCTTTTGATTAAAAATGATTTCATATTTATATTATATATTTTCAATCAACTATGTTCGACGTCCAACTCAGTCATACATTTTAGTTTTTACAAGTTTAAATTGAAAATGCCATGAAAAATGAGATCTTTCAAGATTTTGAACTTCCTCATAAAAACTCCAAGCAAATATTATTCTCACAACTCAAAAACAAAAGAACACACACATCTAGCAAGATGCCAAATTAAAGAGTACATAAAACAATATATTCAAAATCATGGTATATTAGGACCAGATTTTCCACACTCTTGCAGCTAAATTACAGAGTATATTCATCTTTAAAAGAAAACTAAGCACCCAAAGATTATAAATAGGTCAAACATTGTATAAAAACATATGGTATTACATAAATGCTTTCACCATATATTTTCCAGAACAACTCTAAAAGATATTAAGCATCCAAATACAAAATGATCTAAACATGTATGAATTCATTACCACTAACAGTGCCTAAATAAAGTAAATCTACAATATGACAATTAAGACAAAGGATCATTGCTTTTCAGTGTATTTAAACCCATTTGTTTAACGAATAAACATAAAGCACTGAAAATCCACATACTAGGAAATAAATTACATAAAGCACTGAAAATCCACAAACTAGCAGATAAATTACATATCAAGGATTTAAGACAGATTATCTAAAATGTTACATATGGATTCATTTCCATTGAAAGTATCCAAATAAAATAAATAAGCAATGTAATAATAGCCAGGATTTAGGATGAAGAAGCTCTAACGTGGATGTTGCAAAATGATACTAAGCTTTCTGCATAATTCCAAGCCTCAGGGATACAGAGAGGTTCAGTTGTGGCCAACATCTTGAATTCATTAGTATGGAGATGGCACAAAACAAGCTTTCCTTCATATTCTTCATCATGGTCCACTGTGAGCTTGGCTTCCCCAAAGTATAAACGAAACGCATCGGATTCCCAAAATATTTCATTTTTCCATATAGTCGGTGGACTTAATAAGCAGGCACAATAGGGGTAGGGGTTGCTTGTATATATTTTGGTCCAATTCCATCTCTCCCCTGAAGCATCTATACACTTCTCCATCACCCACAAATTAAAAACCCATGAATCAATCTCGCTTTCAATCCTATTGTTATTAAGCACAGCCAGTTTGTTCCCATAAGCAGTAAGCCTAAGCCTATTATCGTCATCTAATACACCAGGCCTAGGAAATGGTATCAATGTGAAAGCTTCCGTTGCTATGTCAAATGAAAGTATACGACTTTCATTTGTCCCCACATGTGTGAAGCTAAACCAAAATATTGCTCCATCAAAAGCAAAACCAAACCTAATTGTAAAAGGCTTTATACCCTCTAATTTCCCAACTTCAACTTCTTTCCACGACCCAGTGCTTAATGAAAACACTGTCACTTGATAAACCAGATCATCACGCGGCCAAGAAACAAAGAGTCTCACTATCTTGTAATCATTAACAATTGGACTGAAACCAAATCCTACATAGGAAACAATCCCAAAACCAGGAAACTTAAGAGATTTAAATTCGGGCACCTGGAACGCCTCTCTAATTGCTGGATTCCACAACATATAGGACTTAGATCTCCTGAGTTCCAGACAGATCAAGCCATTACTGGAACCAACGATACGGCAGGGGGGATCCATTGAGGAATCTGTGACAGGTAGAGTCGGATATTCAAGGATTTGCATATAACGATTCATCAAACATGAGTGCCTGGGATTACATTTACAGCCATTGCACCGGAAAATCAGATAAGGGTTTTGGTGAGTGGAATGGCGGGAGTGTTCTGAGATGAACGATTGGGTTTTGAAGAGATTCTTCCAATCTTTGCAAACACATTGAAATCGGATTAGGGATTTCACGGGAAGTCGCTTGAGAATATTTGTGATAATGTCTGGAGCAAGATATGGTTCGTTGCTGTCTATTACCATCTTCTTCTTCATAGCGATCGACTCATAAAAAACAATTTCGCCGATGAAATGTTTCACAATCAACAGACGAATTACTGAGTCGAAAAGAAACTGACAGCACTTTTAGGATTTATATCACCTGCTCCTTGGTGCTCGATGAGCCATAAGACACAAACCTGAACATGAGAAACCACCATAGGGTTTGAGGCAGATGCCAGATGGTCGAAGAAGCCTGCTTTTTCTTTTTTGTTTTTTCTAACTTGAAGTCGAAGAAGCGGTCGAGTGACTAAGGCTCCGTTTGGTTTAAAGAATTTGGAGCTCGGAAGAGAACTTAATTAAGTTCTCATGTAAAATGACCGTTTGGTTGTCACAAGTTAGAACTGACTTCCCGGCCCACACCGGCCCACCACTCTTCCTCATATGTGGGAACTTGAGATCCTACCAAAATTGGTGGGTTTTCAAGTTCTCGTTACTATTCATATTTTTGACATGATTTACCCCGAAATTCAAATTTGGCGGAAGTTGACTTTGAAAAGTTTGAACTTGGCGGGAAAATTCAAACTTTGCGAAAAAAATTTTGGGTCGAAGTTCGAACTTAACAGGGACATTTTTTTAAAAAATATATTTTGGCAAAAAAAATATTTTTCTTTTTTATTTTGAATTAATTTCTTTTGAGGGTAAAATGAGCGTTTTTCTTAATTCTTTACCAACTACCACCCATTCATTTTCTTCCAACCAAACAACTCAAGTCATCTTTCCTCATCTTTTAAATCTTCCTTTCCCTCCCTTTAAGTTCATTTCCCTCCTCAAAGTTCCTTTCCCTCCCCCAAATTCTTTGAACCAAACGGGGCCTAAGGGCTTTTTTTTGTTTGTGGGAGGGGGAGGGGAAGAGAGAAATTTTTCCCTTCTCTTTTTTAAATAGTTTATGAATTTTTTTTTTTTTAATATTTTAAAATTATATTCTCAACAAAAAAAGAATATTCTCTTAATTAATGACAATTTAGTCAATGGCTCTGTTTGGATGGCACGTTGAAGGGAGCGTTGAAGGCAAAAGAGTTCAGTGGCGGAAAAGCAAATGATGAACAGTGAAAAAACGCAGATGTGATCTGTTTGGATTATACGTTGCGTCTGCTGGGATTTTTCAAAAACCCTCAACGCTGCTGGACTTTTTGAACGCTCCAAAATGGAGCTTATCTTGTAACGCACCGAGCAGAAAGGAAGTAGAAAGGAACAAAAATATTATATATGTAAAATGCAAATCAGAGAAGAAGCGAGAAAAGATTCAGAAAAAGAGAGGGCAAATCGGAGTTCCTTCGTCCTCACCCCGATTTTCGTCGACGGAAGTTTGAAGAAGAAGAACGAAATCTCTCTCTGATTCTCGCCAAGTCGCTCTGGTTCATAATTGATGAAGAAGGAAAGGTGCACGATGGTGAAGAAGACGATGAATAGTGCGGCTGGCCCACACGCTTCAACATTTCTTGGTCCTCATAGCAAAACGTGTCGCTGGGTTAGTGAAAAATAAGTGATGGTCAAATAAATACATAAAAAAACGCAACAAAAGATATTAAACTAACATAAAGTTAAAATTAATTTTTTAATGATCATTTAACTTTTTTCCAAATTTAAATTTTTATTATCCTAATATTAATTTTATCTTATATTTAGGTTCGGTTAGAGTATTTAATAAAATTCATACCTTTTTTAGTCATTTTTTATCTCAACTAACTTTTGAAATAATAATCCAAACACTTCCGGTTTAGAAAAAAACCACTTCTATAAAAGTCAAATAGACAATCCAAACACAAATCATTATCTATAACGACTTTTTTTCCTACCAAGGACTTTTTTAAGTCGGATGGCTTTTAAGCCACCGTTCCTACCAAACCCAAAACGGGCCCAATATCCTCTTTTCCACTCTCTTCTCTCTCCTCAAACGAAACACACCCTTAAAATTCTAGAATACAACGTATCCTCTAAAACAGAATGTTAGCCACTTGTTACCTCCTTAACATTTTATATTTTTTTATTTAAAAAGGACAGGGTCATACTTGTTTTAATCAAGGGTTTTCTCTAAGGTTTAGAGGATAAAAAGTTTCACCTTTCCAACAAATACGCTTTCAGAATTCAAACTTATATTCTCTTCCTGATGAAAGTAAGGTCTTTTACCACTTCAACCAATGGATAATGGGAAAAATGATAGAATGGATAGAAAATGCATAAAGTCTACTTAAATGATAGGGAAAATGATTAAAAATTATTCTTGAAACATGCTCCATCTTACAAATTGGATTAAAGATTAAAAAAATTCCATCTCAAATTTGATACATAATTTTAATCCTTAATTGAGACAAGAAAGTGGAATATTTTTTTTGCTTAGGTATGTAGCCTGATTTATTGTTTCAAAAATTGAGACAAATAACTCTCGTGTCGTATTCCCTTGGTATGAAGCGGCAATAATTATCTGGAGGTAGCGAGTGTCAATTGCGTGGTGTAAGAAATCTTTTAAAATTAGTTAAAAATAATAAATAAATAAGAAAATAAACTTTTTTCCATACTTATAAGGGGCAAGTAAGAGAGAAAAATAATAACGAGAAAGGATAGGATATTGTCACTACCAATTTATCTTAATTACTTTTTTTCACCGTTAGATCGGAATCTCAATAGGAGAAAGAAATGATAAAGGTAGATGAGATTGATCTAACTATTAAAAAGTGGTAACTAACTTGTAGTAACATAAAATTGGTAGTAACAATATCATATCCCATGAGGGAAAATATGTAATATTTGCGTAATTTTTGAACTTTTTTAAAATTAGTTAAAAGTAATAAATATGTTAGAAAATTAACTTTTTTTTAAGTATGTTCTAGTTTATAAGACGGCAAATAAGCAAGAGAAATAAAATAATGATGAAAGAATGTATGAAAGATAATGTAGTGTGGGAAAAGATAGGAAGAGAAAATATAACTAATTAGTGATTAAAAAAACATATTAAATGGTGAGACAACTCTAAATATTTTTAAAAAAAAAAATCAAGACAATTCAAGTTCCATACTCCAATTAAAAAAAATGAAAAAGACTGAAGGAGTACAACATCAAAAGCATGTCCAATAGAAAATTTCTTGCAGGGAATTCTATCAAAGCCAACAAAATCCCTTGAATTAGATATAGATTTGTAATCTTAGTGCTTTTCCTATTCTTAATTTCTTACCGTTAAAATAAATGTTCATACTTTTTTGGGAAAATTAGAATGAAGGAGCTAGATGAAGAAATATTTATTAAGAAGGACCATAAAAATTGTAATTACTTAGAAGGACCAAAATTATAATATAAATTTAAAATTACTAAATTGTCCTTAGTCAAATCTCCTACATTATCTATTGTATTCATAAATAAAAAATTAACTAAAATGAAAATTAAAACCATCAATCATCCACATATAATATTATAATATCTCTTTTTTTAATTTTTATTTTTCATCATGTTTAATAATCATGTAAACTATACAGTTCAACTCATATGTTTTTAAATTTTAATTTTTTAACAAGTTTCACATTCATATAATCAATAGATAATTTAATTAAGAAACATATCATCAAGCTGTCATATTTATATTAGCAAGTATCAATGAGAATATCAATTAAGCACTTTTTATAAAAATAAAAACTAAACTCATTCTATGTTTTTTAATATATTTCTTTTTTATTTTATTAACATTAAATCAATTTTTAGTCCACATAAATTTCTTCAAAAATAAAAATAAATCATATAAACTCTTTCGGTTTAAGATATATAGTAAATTATAAAAGACCTTAATTTTGACTAAAATAATATAAATATATTTTTAATTAATTTTTTTGTTGATTTTAAGAAATTATAATTTTGAAAAAATTGAAGAGTGCGTAATTTTTTACAAAGATATCTATGCAAATTGTAAAAAAAGAAAATTTTAGAAAGTTGTTATTTAATTTAGTAAAATTTAGAATTTTGTATTAGTTTTAAAAATAGAATATGCGAGAGAATGTTGGAGGGAATGAATAAGATTTCCCAGGGGTATTTTAGTATTTTTAATTTTTGTATTTGGTCATTCTAAATAATTACAATTTTTATGGTCCTTCTCAATAAATATTTTTCTTCTAGGTCCTTTATTATAATTTTCTCTACTTTTTTATAAGGGTAAAGGATTTCTCCCGTCACCGGACATAAGTTATCTCTAGTAACCCCCAAAACTACGTTTTTGGATTAATGAAAGAATGTCTCCGTAATTTTGCATCCTTTATTAATTCACCTAAAATTACAAACACACCATTCATTAATCCAAAACGACGTAATTTTAGGGGATACTAGAGATAACTTATCTCCGATGATTGGAGAAATACTTTTCCCTTTTTATAATAATATATTTTGATACTTTTTTATCCAATATTTTCATACTTTCTTGTGTACTTATTTGAGATTTTGCGAATAAAGCAATGCTAAAAGCCTGGAAAAATTAAACTGAGGGAGTTATAAGAATTAAGAACCAATACTCAATGTGTTACCCTGTACAAATCATTATAACTGGAAAAAAATTCAAACAATAACATATTGAATAATTACACTCTAATTTTTAAAAAAATATTTTTTTTTTTCCTAAACATGAAAATTTTGTACGGTTCAAAATTAGGTTAATAGTTGAGATGAAAAATGAAAAGAAGGGAAAAAGAAATGGAGAGAAACCGATTCAAAGGTGATTAAGAAAGCTAATCCCACTACCATGAAGTACAAATGTCTTGACTCCTACAATAACAAATGAAAACCCCATCTGCCCAAGTAAAGCGTAGGTATTAACAATTATCAAATTTCAGTGTTTTTTCATCCTTCATTCCTTGATCATTTTTAACCATTCCCACTCAAATACGAGACCTTTCCCTCTGTTTCCATGCCCAAAAACAGACCAAGATTTTACTAACCTAACCTATAGTGATTAAAAACGAAGTAGCATGGTGATTAAAAAAAAAAAAACAATCCCCCTTGGACGTTGGATGGAAGAATAAGCAAAGATATTTCTTCCTTTCACTCTTCTACTTCTTCCTCCTTCGCTAGAAAACAGATTCCTCCTCCGTTGCCGGAAAACAGAGCAAGAGAAGAGAGAGAATATTGATACAGATGAGAGAGGAAAGAAGAAAGTGATACTAAAACTGATGGCGTTTTTGTCATTTTACTTAATATTCGGATGTCAAAAGGGTCATAGGGCCTTTTCTAGGATTTACAGAATCTTTGGACCTTTTTTGGATTTTTTTTGCTTAAAAGGACCCCCATATGGATTTTCCTTTTTTTTTTTTCACTTTAAGTCCGGTCGAGGGCTAGGCATTTCAAATTCTAGAATGCAAAACAAAACAGAAGGTTAGCTGTGTTACCTCCTTAACATTTTATATCTTTTCTTTGAAACTTGGAGGCGAAGGCTTTCAACAAGTATTATCTTTGACCCCCCCGGGGGGCGTGTGGTGATGCGTGAGTGCAATAATCCGATAATATGAAAGCAAAATTCGATAATATGAAAATACATCATCAACTTCCACTCATCTAAATCATTAATAAATTGAATAAAACAAAAAGGGACATAAAAAAAATGGATTTCAAATCTACCAACACAAAATAGAAGTTGTCTAGCTACACAAAAACACAACATGAACTATAATCATATCGTTAGTTGTATTTTATATATTTAACAACTTCTTCATCAGCTCAAAAGCAACAAAAAATTATCAAAATACTAGCCATCATAATACAAAAATATTCCTATATGTATCATGAACAGAAAAAATGTCACATGTTTTCCCATTTCTAAAAATCTCCCTATAAGCAACATTGGTTGTTGTACGCTTTCCATGATTATTCCCATCTCATATAAGAATCTTCAAACCTGCAATATTGTTACCTCATCAATATGTTCATACTCTATGTCAAGGAAAAATATGCCACCTTCATAAGGTGTTCCTACATGAAGAAAAGAAAAGTTCATCAAGATTTCTCATGCCAATGCAAGTAGTAGTTAACCAAAACACTTCGAATTTAACCAAAAATAATGCAGGCCTTGTGTTCGTTGATGAATGATAGCATAAAGTGATCTGAATGTTTACTAAATTTTCAGATTCAATATAAAGTAATTGACAGTAGATACCCTTATACTTGACTTGGGGTAATGGCTAGATTAACTAAGTTTTCCCTAACTACCCTAACTATCATTTCATCATATTATTTACAATAGACATATCAGTAACTCTAGCCATTTGTATACTATTAAGAAAAGATCTCACCTCAAGCCTTAGCTAAGTAAAATTAATGTTCAGGGATTTCAAGAGATCCCAGCTTTAAATCATGAAGAAAAGTTAGTTATATCGTCATTGTTAGAGATATGATAATAAATGCTTGATGGATCTTCTCCTTTCCCAAAAAGAAAAGGAAATAAGAATACTGCTTTGTCCATTATCTAATTCCAACAATTTTAGCACCATGAGACATGTTAGAATAAAATCATTCATGGGCAAGTAAAGCTTTTAGAATAACTTGATCCTCAAAAACCATAGTAGATCAAACTTTGAAAATTAAGATAGTATTCCAATAAAATAAACTCATGCAATATGAACATACCGGTCAATGCATAATTTTAAGCATTACGAGGCATTTATTTTGTATAAGTCCTTTAATAAGCAAACAATTTTTTTTTTTTTTTTTTTTTTTCTGTATCAATGTTTAATATTATATATTTCAAAAGTCATGTCATCTACCGTGTCTAAATGCAGAAAAGATAAGATGGATAATTATAACAAAGGCTTTCAAGTAAAATGGAAACAAAAGATCAGCAAGCTAGACTTTCCTATTCATGAGGAAAGCATACCACGTTAGAAAATGAGTAAACTATTTGGCCTTTCTACATCTAACAAAAGCATACGTGTTACTCCTTAACATTTTATATCTTTTCTTTGAAACTTGAAAGCCGAAGGCTTTCAACAAGTATTATCTTAATGCTTCATCCCCACCGCTATCCTTAAGGATCATCACTGTCATGGAAGCCTCGTTCCAAAAATCAATTGTGCATTAAAGCATGTAGCTTTTGGGTAAGTAGTTTCAATATTCAATTTCTCTTCTCAATATATACATAAATTATAGAAGGGAAAAAGGTGTGGGGCATTTTTACCCGGAGGTTTCTAAGAGGAGCAATTTTGCCATAACCTTATCCTATTTAATTTTGATAATCGAGTTGACTAAATATAATGAACTAGCGGTTTACATGTCGATTACATCATTTTTTTTAAGTTGCAAATTTGCTCATAAAATTTTAAATCTAACTTTGGGAAAAAATAAAGTAGATGACACATAGACTTCCGAACAAATTTACACATTAATAAAACTGATGCGGGTGATATGGGACTTCAAGCTCAACATATATAGTCAATTAATAGTCAAAATTAACTTAGACAGTGGTCAAAAAAAATTGTTTCCTTTTCGATACTTTCGAAGCAAAATTGCCTTTCAATGAAAACTTTCTAACCAAATTATCCCTTAACCCTAAAAAATAAGGACAAATCCTAGGTCAAATTATTTACAATCATTATATTAAAATCCTTTATCATACTTTGTCGTGTGTTCTTTTTTTGTTTTTTTTTTCATCTTATCCTTTCATCCTAAACCTACAAGGAAAGAAATAGGACACATGACTACTTATGATTAGAGAACTTGATATAAGAAACTTCATCTAAATTTTGTTGGGAAAAAAACCATACTATTATTCAAGGAACTGAGGTTGTAAATATGATTGTAGATTCTAAATATGTTCACTTAAATGATAGGGAAAATAAGGGGAGAAATGATAAAATGGATGAAAATGCACAATGTCCATTTAAATGATATGGAAAATAATTAAAAATTATTTTTGAAACATGCTCCATCCCACAAATTGGATTAAAGTTAAAGAAAATTCCATCTAAAATTTGATACATAATTTTAATCCTTAATTGAGATAAAAAAGTGACAACTTTTTTTTTTTTTTTTTTTTTTTTTTTAGGTATATAAACAGATTTATTGTTTCAAAAATTGAGACAAATAACTCTCGTGTTTCCTTGGTATGAAGCCGCAATATTATTTGGAGGTAACAAGAGTCAATTGCACACTTTAAGAAATCTTTTAAAATTAAGTAAAAATAATAAATAGGTTAGAAAATGAACTTTTTTCGAATATGTTCCAGTTCATAAGACAATATATAAGAGAGAGAGAGAAAAATAAAATAATAATGAAAGAAGGTATGAAAGATAATGCAGTGAAGAATCAGATGGGGAGAGAAAACATAATTAATTAGAGGTAAAAAAAAAAAAAAAAAAAAACATACTCCCTCCGGTCCTAATTATAAGACCTAGTTGACTTTTTTAGAGAGATTAAGGAAGCTAATTAAATTACTTTAGAGTATCTTTATTTTTTCTTCAAACTAATTAGTTTAACTAATAAACTAATATATAATATAAAGATACACAACATATGAAATGATTAAATAACTTATTTAGTTTCCTTAATCTCTCTAAAGAAGTCAAGTAGGTCTTATAATTAAAATTTGGAGGTAGAATTAAATACTTTGAGGCAACTCTAAAAAAAAAAAAAAAAAAAGAGAGAGAGAGAGAGAGACGAAGGAGTACAACGTCAAAGCATGTCAATTAGAAAATTTCTTGCAGGGAATTCTATCAAAGCCAACGAAAACTCTTGGATTAGATAGAATAGGTAGGCATAGTGCTTTTTCTCTTCTTAATTTCTTAACGATAAAATAAATATTCATACTTTTTATAAAAATATATTTTCATACCTTTTTTATCCAATATTTTCATACTTTCTTGTGCACTTATTTGAGATTTTGCGAATAAAAGCAATACTAAAACTCTGGAAAAATTAAACTGAGGGAGTTATAAGAACCAATACTCAATGTGATGCACTGTACAAATCACAGGACATGATTGATATAGGCTTCGTTGGACCAGAGTTCATATGGAAGAGGGGGACATTCGAGGCACGGCTTGACTGGATGCTTGCTAATGAGAAGTGGGTTAATACATTCCCTAATGCCTCGGTAGCTCACCTGCCTTTTTTCAAATCGGATCATAGGCTCCTACTTGTACGGCTAAACCCTGAGTTGGCCAAAAGTAAGCCTAATCGGCCGTTTAGATTTATAGCGGCTTGGGTTCTCCATGAGAATTTCGATGCATTTGTCTGTCAATCGTGGCAGCATGACATCCCATGGCTTCAAAACAACTCTTACTTTACAAACGCTTGTTCCATGTGGAATAAAGAGGTTTTCAAACACACAGAAGCAAGGAAGAAACGACTCCTTCGCAGACTTGATGGGCTTAATCGTATTGTCACTCGTGTTGGTATGTTGCCTAAATAAGCTGACCTACAATTATCCATTTGGAAAGAGTTGGAAGATGTTTTGTTGCAGGAATCTCTTCTTTGGGCTCAAAAAGCTAGAGCGGAGTGGACTGTCTATGGGGATCGTAACACACGATTCTTCCATGCTCGAGCCAACCGGCGTAGGAAATCCAAGAGAATTGAGGCCCTCCAGGATGACGAGGGATCATGGGTATATGATAGCACTCAACTAAAAGGTATGGCTACCAATTTTTTCTCCAATCTACTCTCGGAGGATGTAATGACTCGCCCAGGACTTGCTTGCCATATGACATACCCTCACATAAATGAGGAATTGTTAAATTGGTGTAGTAGAGGTATTTCGGATAGTGAGATAAAATAAGCCATGTTCAGTATGGGGGCCCTTAAATCTCCTGGCCCTGACGGTTTCAATGCTCTTTTCTACCAAAATCAGTGGAATACGGTATGTTCATCAGTGGTGAATTATGTGAAATTTTTATTTGCTAATCCACATGCTATCCGTGAGGTAAATGGCACTCTCATTGTGCTCATCCCCAAGAAAGACCATCCGGAAGTAATAGGGGACTTGAGACCCATAAGTCTATGCAACATCATATACAAAGCAATCACCAAGATTATTGTCAATAGATTGAAACTGATTTTACCCTAGGTGATAGCCCCGAATCAATGCAGTTTTGTTCCAGGGAGGCATAGCAGTGATAATATAATAGTTGCACAGGAGGTTATCCATTCAATGCGAAATATGAAGAAAAAGAAGGGATTCATGGCCATCAAAATTGACTTGGAGAAAGCTTATGACTGAGTAAATTGGCAATTTTTGTTAAGTTGTTTGCAGGAGCTCCACATTCCTATCTTCCTGCGAGAGGTCATTGCTCAACTTATCTCTACGCCCAGCATGCAAATACTTTGGAATGGGGATAAAACTAACGAGTTTAATCCGACTAGGGGAGTGCGTTCAGGAGATCCGTTGTCCCCTACCTCTTTGTCATATGCATGGAAAAGTTGGCACACCTCATCCAATCAGCCATTCAAGATGGGGCTTGAGAACCAATTCGCCTTACTAGGTCTCGGCCCCCAATTTCCCATTTATTTTTTGCGAGATGACATTCTCTTGTTTGCGGAGGCATCAATGGATCAAGTGCACACGATCAATAACGCATCCAGTCCTTTTGTGATAGTTCGGGTTGAAGGTGAACAAACGAGAAAACAAGAGTATTTTTCTCGAATAATGTCAATCATATTCGAAGGAGTGAGATGTGTGCGACCACAGGGTTCTCCATCACGTGCGACTTGGGCAAGTATCTTGGTGTCCCGCTTCATCACAAAAGGGTGACTAAAGAATCATATCAGTATGTGGTGGACAAGGTTAAAACGAGACTTTCAAAATGGAAAGCTAAATCTTTTTCAGCGGCCGGGAGAGCCACTCTTGTATCCTCAGTCACCGTGTCTATACCTGGGTATGTCATGCAAACTTTGCTCCTCCCATCAAGAACTTGTGAGGTCTTAGATCATTGCAACCGGAGATTTCTATGGGGAAGCACAGACGATCAACAGAAAATCCCTCTTGTAGCATGGGATGCTATTTGTAAGCCTAAGGTACATGGTGGTTTGGGACTTCGTCATGCTCATCTTCAGAACCGTGCATACCTTATGAAAATTGGATGGAGGCTTACAACCAGAAGTGATGATTTGTGGGCTAAAGTTATCCGGAACAAGTATAACTGTGAAACTGATAAGCTCCCAAGGATCGATATGTCCAAGTCGGGATCAAATTTGTGGAGCGGAATTAAAAGAACGTGGCGAATAGTGGAAGATGGAATTGAAGCTCTGACAACAGGGCAATTACAGTGGAAGTGGACCAAGAGTGGAGACTTCACGGTAAAATCAGCCTATGACTTACTGAGTAGTGTGGTGCCTCATTCTGATCCTATGTGGCGGAAAATCTGAAAATTGAAAGTTCCGGAAAGGTGTAAGTTGTTTTCCTGGCTTGTCCTCCACAAAAGACTGCTCACCAATGCATCAAGATATAAAAGAGGGTTGTGTAATAATGCCCAGTGTACTGTATGCGGGGCTGAAGAGGAGACGCTCATTCACTTGCTCGGGGGCGCCCGGTGACCATGAATTTGTGGCAACGCACCGTACCCCAACGCTATTGGCACAAATTTAGATCCATGTCCTTTGACTATTGGTTCCGTTGGAACATTAAGCTTAAATGTCGAAATAAGCACGAGGAAGAGTGGAGTCGGTATTTCATTCTTATTTGTTGGTGGCTTTGGAGGCGGCGTAACTCATCAGTTTTTGAAAGGAAGCAGATCTCGAACACTTCCTTGCTGATAAACGTTAACACCACATTGGGCAGTATTCATGATGCACGCTCCCGGCTTAACATAAAGAACAGGGGGGAGCATTCCATGGCAGAACGTGAGGATAAGTGGGAATCACTGCCAGCTGGATGGGTGAAGATTAACTCTGACGGGGCATTCTCACACACAAGTTCGGGATGGCGAGTGGTGGAGTGATTCGAGATGAGCACGGTTCATTCTGAAGGGCTTCATGTTCAAGGGTGTGGAAGGGGACAACTTGTACGCGGAGCTTTGGGGATGCTTGCATGGGCCAAAATTGGCATGGGACATGGGTTACCGGAGGATCATTCTTGAGTCCGACGCTGCGAGGCGGTGGAACCGATAAAGCAAGACTGAATGAGCTCCATTCAGACCGCACACTCATTGCGGAAATTCACACTTACTTGAAAGGGATTGGACGGTCGAAGTGAATCACATCCGCCGATGGGCAAATAATGCGGCGGACTATCTAGCGAAAGCCGACTTATCGATGATGCACGGTGCATACTCTCTCTCGCGATATGCGGTGGGGCCTTTGCTTCATTTGGATAAGTCTTAGTTTTCTGTATGGTTGCCAAATTATATCAAAAAAAAAAAAAAAAAAAAAAAAAATTGAATCATTACACTCTATTTTTTTTTTTTTTTTTTTTTTTTTTTTTTTTTTTTTAAAAGGTCAAACATTCAATAAACGTATGGTATTGCATGTATGCTTTCATCATTGGATAAAATCTCTAAACGAAATCAAGCCTCTAAATACAAAATGATCTAAATAGATGTATGAATTCATTTCCATCAAAAGTACCTAAATAAAGTAAATCTTCAATATAATGATTAAGATATTTTTTTTTTGATACATAATGATTAAGATATATAGGAGCATTGATTTTCAGTGTATTTAAACTCATTGGTGTAATGGGTAAATAAAAAGTACTGAAAAATCCACATGTTAGCAAATAAATTACATATCAATCTTTTAAAGAAAATGGAACATCCAAAGATTATATAAATGTCCACATTCATCATTCTAAAACAAAAATGTGAACACAAAAAATCCATACTTTAAATCTAGATTTGAATCATACACTTGCATAAAAATCATATACGAAAATGCACCATATTTAATTGTTAAAAGTTACCAATTACTCCTTTTGGTTATTATTATGAGACACCAACTAACAAGTGTATATGATCCTTTTTATAAGGCACTTGTTGGTTTTCAAAGAGCATTAAATATTCTTTATAACCTAGTTGGATTTTAGTCTTTAAGTATAAGATCATTTTCATTTAATCTCTCAAATGTATCATTTCCCGTACTAAATAGGTTAACTTATAAGTTGAAATATAATATAATATTACACATGAATATTTTAGAAAGATTATGTCACATGTTACAATTAATTCTTAAACTACTCAAAGTACAAAAAAGATCTTACATTATATTAATGGCCGATGAGTATCTAGTTTCAATCAAGGTTATGGATGTTCACTTCTGTCCCATCACGGTCACCCTATTCAGATCCCGTCATTTTGGGTTAAGACGAACAAAAAGCGGGGATGGGACATAATTATTACCAGGATAGGATGGGATTTGTTCTACCCCAACTTTTTGTCCCGTGTCGAATCAAGTTGTTATTAGTTTAATATATATATAAGATATCTAATATTTTTTATTAAAGTTAAAACTATTATATTTTTTAAATAGATATTAGCTATATAAAAAGATTTTATTATATATTCATTATATTGGTTACTCCCTCATTCCTTATTATAAGGCATCAACTAGCAAGTTTATTTGGTCCTTTTTATAAGGCACTTGTTGATTCCCAATGAGCATTAATTATTTTTTTCCATGTCTGCCCATAATTAATAGGGGTAGTTAGTGAGAGTAATAATTAATATAATATTAGAGTTTAGGGAAATCAATAGGGGTAATATTGAAAATTACTTAGATACTAGGACAACTTTATGGACTTTAACTACTTTTATTGATTTGTGAGAAAAGTTAGTTGGTGTCTTATAATAAGGACCATGAGGAGTATATCCTTAATGCAAAATATGACAAATATTTAATAAAACCCGCATAGTCACTCACAAAGATATCACTGTCTTCGTAGTTCATGCATTCCGATCTCTCTCTCTCCCCCCACTCTTTTACCTACTTGCCTGATTCTCTATAAGATACTATAAATATTTATGATAATCACTCTTATTAACTTTAAGTTTTAATTATTTCTCATTTTTTATATTTAAGCTTTTGATCTAAAAATGATTGAAAAAAAAAAGATCACATATTTATATTATATGTTTTCAATCAACTATGTTCATCGTCCAACTTATAGCCATACATTTGAGTTTTTACATGTTTAGATTGAAAATGCCATGAAAATTGAGATCTTTCAAGATTTTGAACTTCCTCATAAAAACTCCAAGCAAATATTATTCTCACCACTCAAAAACACAAGAACACACAACATGTAGCAAGATGCCAAACTACTTACATAAAACAATATATTTAAAATCATGGTATATTAGGACAAGATTTTCCACACTCTTGCAGCCAAATTACAGAGTGTATTCATCCTTAAAAGAAAACTAAGCGCCCAAACATTATAAATAGGTCAAACACTGAATAGAACATATGGTATTACATATATGCTTTCACCATATATTTTCGATAACATATCTAAAAGATATTAAGCATCCAAATACAAAATGATCTAAACATATATGAATTCATTACCACTAACAGTGCCTAAATAAAGTAAACCTACAATGTGATAATTAATTAAGACAAAGGATCATTGCTTTTCAGTGTATTTAAACCCATTTGTTTAATGGCTAAACAAAAAGCACTGAAAATCCACATACTAGCAAATAAATTACATGTCAAGGATTTAAGACAGATTATCTAAAATGTTACATATGGATTTATTTCCACTGAAAGTAGCTAAATAAAATAAATAAGCAATGTAATAATAACCAGGATTTAGGATGAAGAAGCTCCAATGTGGATGTTGCAAACTGATGCTAAGCTTTCTGCATAATTCCAAACCTCAGGCATAAAGAGAGGTTCAGTTGTGGCCAACATCTTGAATTCATTAGTATGGAGATGGCACAAAACAAGATTTCCTTCATATTCTTCATCATTGTCCACTGTGAGCTTGGCTTCCCCAAAGTATAAACGAAACGCATCGGATTCCCAAAATATCTCATTTTTCCGTATAGTCGGTGGACTTAATAAGCATGCACAATAGGGGTAGGGGTTGCTTGTATATATTTTGGTCCAATTCCATCTCTCCCCTGAAGCATCTATACGCTTCTCCATCACCCACAAATTAAACACACATAAATCAGTTGTGTTTTCCATCCTATCATTAGAAAGCACAGCCAGTTTGTTCTCATAAGTAGTAAGCCTATTATCCTCATCTGATACAGCAGACCAAGGAAATGGTATCAAAGTGAAAGCTTCCGTTGCTATGTCAAATGAAAGTATACACATTTCATTTGTCTCGACATGTGTAAAGCCAAACCATATCGCTCCATCAAAAGCAAAACCATACCAATTTGTAAAAGGCTTTATACCCTCTAATTTCCCAACTTCAACTTCTTTCCACGACCTAGTGCTTAATGAAAACACTTTCACTTGATAAACCCGATCATCATGCAGACAACAAAGAGAGACTTTCACTATCTTGTAATCATTAATAATTGGACAGAAACCAAATCCTACAAAGGAATCAACCCCAAAACCAGGAAACTTAAGAGATTTAAATTCGGGCACCTGGAAGACCTCTCTAATTGCTGGATTCCACAACATGTAGGACTTAGATCTCATGGATTCCAGACAGATCAAGCCAATACTGGAACCGACGATCTGCCAGTTATCCCTTGAGGAATATGTGAAAGGTAGATTCGGATATTCAAGGATTTGCATATAACGATTCATCAAACATAAGTGCCTAGGATTACATTCACAGCCATTGCACTGGAAAATGAGATAAGGGTTTTGGTGAGTGGAATGGCGGGAGTGTTCTGAGATGAACGATTGGGTTTTGAAGAGATTCTTCCAATCTTTGCAAACACATTGCAATCGGATTAGGGATTTCACGGGAAGTCGCTTGAGAATATTTGTGATAATGTCTGGAGGAAGATATGGTTCGTTGCTATCTATTACCATCTTCTTCTTCATAGCGATCGACTCATAAAAAAAAATTTCGCCGATGAAATGTTTCACAATCAACAGACGAATTACTGAGTCGAAAAGAAACTGACAGCACTTTTAGGATTATGAATCATAAGAAATTTGTTCCGCTATGGAACACAAATGTCCAACCCCTTAGGGCTGGTTAGTGGTCAATATAGGATTTGATGGGTTTAAAGGTTGTACCCAAGAGGCTTGCCCACTGCTATCTATTGAGGAGACAACAATGGACAAGGTGATCACCGTGCTACACGAAGACGGAATGCCGTCAGAGAAGTGGGGTGTGTGCACGGTGGGACAGTATGTAAATAGTAGGAGAATGAATGTGTGTACCGTTCACCTGGGGTATCCCCCTATTTATAGTGAAGCCGGGTTAGTCCGACGAGCCAGGTTGGTCCGACTTTCTCGGTGACCCGCTCCCATTATAGCACGTTCCGTGCCCCCACTCCCTGCACTACTATGGCAGTGGTGGTAGTCATGGGATGGTTGGTCTTCGCTTGGGCTTGACCTGGTCTGGCCCATTTCCAAGGTTCGCAACAGTTGCCCCCCAAGTCGGCCGCTCGGGTTTACGAACTGCCGAGTTTATTCTGGTATCAGACCCTGACTTCTCAAGCCTTTATTTTCCCTGGACCCTTCTTGGGCTTCAATCATGATTGGCTGCAATGACTTGCACGAACGTTAATCGTTTTGTTTCGTAAAACGCCCTGGTATCGTCATCTCGGGATGTTCGTCCGAGTTTGTCAAGTTATCCTGGCTATCATGCGTCCTGGTACCCTATTCGAGGTGCCAAGCAAAAGTGCCGACATATCTGTAGGTACGACCGTTCGCCTAGCAAGATGTCTCTTCGTTTATCCGCGTCGCAGCGTATAACCACCATTTCCGATTTTGAAGTCACGCGGCTTCCAGAGCGCCTTGATTTCCTACGCCCATTAATGCCCTATGTCACATCGCCATAATTGCTCTAGGGTTTTTTCTGATCTCCTCGTAAACAACGAGACGACTCGGCTTCCAAGCGTTGCATCCCTAGCCTTCCTATAAATACCTCCACGTTTTTTCATCGTCACTTTAACCCGTCCTCATACCTGTGAAGAGACGTATCAGAGCTCTCTCTCCTCAAAACTTGTTTCTATGTTTTCTCGCTCCCAGGTATCCCTCGAAGCTCTGGGTTGTTCTGAATTGATTGTTCTTGTTCTTTTGCCTAGTTTTAATCCGATTAAAAATGTATGCCATTATCCTTTGCGTCATTCGCATTTTGGTAATTCTTGTTCTATTCTGTTTGAATTGGGTGTTGAACGAGTTGTAATGACCCTTTCGAATTCCTCTCCGAAAGAAAAATGTTGAACGCCATTGTGAACTTGCTGTCTGAGTTGTTGCAACACCTGTTTTCTTTCACGTTTATTCTAGCCTTTACTTTCTCACTGTTTTGTGGTTGGTTCTTCTGCATTTGCTTGACTATGCTCTTCACCATCTGGGCAGCCTGGGTTTGATATTATGGCTTTGTTTGCCTTTTTAAGATGCTGCAAGTCTTTGTTTGCCTTTTTAACATGCTGCATGACTTGTTCCTAAGATGGACCCAAAACCCCCGCTAGTAGATATGTATGGTAGGCCTATCCCAGATGAAGATAGAGAGATACTCGCACGTGTATCCGGCCGAACTAAACTCTAGCTATGGTCCATCCTTCCCACCGAAGAAGAAAAGATGGAGGATTTGCTTCGCTCATCTCGGGGAAGTGGAGGTAGGGCAAGTATCCGAGCTCCTCCTTCTCCCGATGCCGGACCTCCTGATTCTCCTTCATCAAGATTGTCAGCTTCGCCCCCAGCTCCCGAGTTTATTGCCCCGGCTCCAACCTAGCGACGATTCCCGGTCCTTGCGAGGAGTGTACTCACAAGGCGATTGAACTCGCCCGTCTTGGCCATGATACAGAAGCCAAGTTGCTTTTGGACAAATGTCGCTGCAATAGACTACAGAGTACCTCGGCCGTTGCGTCACGGACTTCCTGCGATCCATTACTTGTTGAAACTCGTCCTGAAATTCCTGTATCGTCACGTATACTTCATAATTCTGACCCTGACCTTTTTTTTCATTCTAGGTCTATGTTTTCACACCAAACCAATCAATCTGAGACCGGAGAGTCCATTCTTTATGGAGGATCTTCACGAATGCCTCCCATCAAGGAATATGCTGTTAGCAGCATTGTAATTAACGTCAAGAATAAGATGTCGGCGAACGTGCTTTCTTGTACAATCCGAGGTGGAGAGGGGTATGACATTTGCTTGCCCCCAGCGAACGAGTCCGTGGCTTCCGGTCGATCAAACGATAAGGACTGCCATTTCTTTTATTTTTACAAGGACTTGATCACTTACCTCGGCGTAGAATTTCCATTCTCTGACTTTCAAATGTGCCTACTCCGCCATTTACACCTTGCTCCTTCTCAATTACACCCTAATGGTTGGGCCACTGCCGTGGCTTTTGAAAAGTACTGTCACAAGCACAAACTCGAGTGTTCCGTCCCCGTCTTTTGTAGCTTTTTTACCCCGTTAGATATTAAAACCACCACGGAGGGGGAAAAGAAATATTTCTGCTGGACATCACTTCGAGCTTCCCACGGTTGCAAGTTTCTTAAGCCCTTTAAAGATTCTTGGAAAGGTTTCAAGACTTCTTACTTTAAAGTCGTTGCTAAACCCGATGATACACCATGGTTCCTTCTAACTCGGCAGTCAGGGGAACATGGAGAGCGTTTTCCTTCATACTAGTATGAGGAGCATCATAAATTCCAAGCAAAGGATTTTTTGCCCATCCAGTCTCAACTTTCCGTTGCCGAGAGGGAAACCATAGGTGCCCTAATTTCATTAGCCAAGAAAGACAGCTTGGTGGACTCGGCCGACTACATTACACCCTATAGGTGCCCGTAAGGTCTCCCCCTTCCCCTCTTTTTTTTTACCTCTTAATTTGACTCCTGGATTGTTGTTCTTTACAGGTGGATCGATGGGTAAAAGGCCCGAGTATCTCGACGTGACTATTCCTCAAGCTCGCCCTTCGACTGTAGGTGAAAAACGAACGGTTCCCAACGAGGAGCCCGCCCGGCAGGTCGCCGCCAAGAGGGCTAAGATGTCGAAGAAGAAGACTACTGCCTCTCCAACAAATGAGGATATTCCCATATCAGCTCCTCCAGTTCAGGATCCGGAGCTTCAAGAAGCTGAGCCTTTAGCATCTGGCTCCCGCCCCATGGTCCGGCTTCCTACATCTTATTTCTGGGAGAATAAAGTAACCAACAACTTTCGCAAGGCTATTCGTCCGCCCGATCATTGGTTTGAGAATCAGACCTTGTCGGATTTAGAGATGAAAGAGCTGAAAGAGGTGGAGCGCGTCAATTTGAAGAGCGCCGGCTTATGTCAACTCGTGGCGCACCTCAAGGAGAAAGTCGGCCTTAATGAACAAGATTTGGATTTTCTTGAGGCCGAGAAGAAAAAGGCGGATGAGTCATTAACCCAAGCCCAGGAAGACCTGCAAGTGGCAAAGGCCGAGAAGGAGAGCCTTTATGATGAGCTAGTCACGGTTCGTGACAAACTGCACCAGGTTGAGTCCGAGATTACCCGAAGGCTGCAAATTCATGAGAATGACTGGAGTCAATCGCCCAACACAAGAGCATAATTACGGAATTAGAGACAGAGCTTCATCTCACAAACAAGCCCTTGTCACTGCTCAAGTTGATATCTCCAAACTGAAAGCCGGTGTTAAAGATTCCTTCGAGAATGCTTTAGATCAAGTTCAGTTCCGGAACCCCTCGATCGCCTTAAAATTGGACGGAGTGCACATGAACGCTTACGTTGAAGGCGGGAAGTTTATCCCGGCTCCTTCCTCAGCTGTTGATGTTCCCAATCCTGAGGTGGTTTTGGAGGAATGTGACGAAGGCCAATCTCTACCCAATCAACAGTAGCTGGCATTTGCCTTTTTGTAGCTTTTTGGCCGTTGCTATCTTTTCTTTTATCAATTGTCGTAGTTTTCTGTATCTCACTTTTGTAAATACCGCTTTGCCCGTGTAGGGCTTTCATTTGTGAACACATGACATCTTTCCAATGGTAATCATATGCGCTTATTTCTTATTTAGCATCTTGTAAGTTGAAGGTTTCATAACTGACGTGATCAAGGTCAGAGAAACACTCCTTTCTAGTCGGCCGCGTCATTTAGACTCGGCATTTAAGTGCATGTAACACGAATTCGGCTATGCCGCTACATGATTCACGATCTTGAGCGTTTGCCTTGATTCGCGCATGTTTATTTTGGCCATTACTACGATACGATAAAGATGAATTAGATAATCCGAGTTTTTGCACGTCTTATTAATCGGCGGCTTTGCCGCTATATGATCTTAAAGTGTGAGCTCCCACTTAGATTCATATTTTGAGCTCGTACTCATTACAAGTAACTTGCGAAATACGAGGTTGTATGACCCGTATTCTTTATTCATTCGATCGTTGTATTACATCGAGTTGATTCCGTAGGAATTGATATGTACTCACGACCGAGTTGCTGAAAACAAAACCAACGAAAGGAAATTGCTGAAAATAAATAAAGCACTTAAAAAAACAAAGAACTTCATAAACTTGACGTTTCAATTTGTAGTAAGCCTTAAGCTTGTCCGCATTCCAAGTTCTCTTGATCACTTCCCCTTTCGGTGATTCCAATAGGTAAGCCCCCTTTTCGAGTTCGTCTCAGATGCGGTAAGGGCCTTCCCAATTACCCGCGAGCTTTCCATCTTGGGCGTTTTTGTTGCCTATGTCAGTCCTTCGCAACACCAAATCATCCTTCTTAAAGGATCGTGGGTTTACTCTCCTATTGTACCGAGCAGCGACGAGTTACTTTGTGGCCATATTTCGCAAGTGAGCCGTGGCTCTAACTTCGTCAATCAGATCTAACTCCACTGCGACAGCCTCGTCATTTTTCTGCCCTTCTTGCGAACTTCTCAATTTTCTCCATGAAGGCTCGCCGATTTCAATTGGAATCATGGCCTCACATCCATACGTCAGCCTGAAGGAAGTCTCTCCCGTGGATGTTTGAACTGTGGTCCTATATCCCCATAACACTGCATATAGATGCTCCACCCAACTTTCACATTCTTCTTCCATTCGCTTTTTAATTCTGTTGATAATGACCTTGTTCGTTGCCTCGGCTTGCCCGTTGGACTGTGCGTGTTTCAATGAAGCAAAATGATGCTCTATATGAAGGTCAGACACCATCTTCTGGAAGCCTTTGTCCGTGAATTGCGTTCCATTGTCTGTGACTATTTCCGCCGGGATTCCAAATCACGATATTATGTTTCTTTGGAGGAATTTTTGTACCCTTGCCGAGGTGATCGTCGCCAGAGGCTCAGCTTCAATCCATTTGGTAAAGTAGTCTACCGCGATGATTAACCACTTCAGTTGCCCTTGTGCCGCCTTAAATGGTCCCAACAAGTCCATGCCCCATTTGTAGAATGGCCACGGAGCCGTAATTTGTGTCAAGTTTGTTGGCGGAACCCACATTATATTGCCATGTCTCTGGCAACCATCGCACCTCTGGACATGATCTCGGTATCCTGTGCCATGGTAGGCCGAGTACCCCCCCCGTACCGCTTTCGAGCCAATGCTTTTGCCCCATGTGTTGCCCATTTATACCTTCGTGGATTTCCGCTAAGACGTACTGGGCCTGATCTTTGGTAAGGCATTTAGCCATGGGAGAATGCGTGCCTTTGCGATATAATTGATCGTCCACCATTGCATAAGCGGCCGCCGTTCGATCGTAGTCTTGGACTCGGCTACATCCTCGGGGGTGATTCCCGCTCTAAATAGTCGGCAATCGCTTTTCTCCGAGTCACTTGAATCCGATATAAGCATGATGCAACTTGGTTCCGATAAGTTCTGTAGGAGGATTGTCTGGGAGGTTTCCGGCACTTTGTGCTTGCCAGTTTGGAGAGAACGTCGGCTCTCGTATTTTCCGCCGAGGAATGTGCGACAGTCACCTCGTCAAAACTTGCCATAATGTTTTTAAACTTCGCCAAGTATTTGGCCAATAACGGCCCCTTTGCTTGATAGGTCCCTTGTATCTGAGAAGCGGCCAATTGAGAGTCCGTGGACACGTGCACTTGCTGTGCTCCATTTTCCTTTGCCTGTAGTAGACCGGCAATAAGGGCCTCGTACTTGGCCTGATTATTTGACGTCGGGAAATCAAGTCGGAGAGGAAATTCCATTGCAACGCCTTCGGGCTCTCCACAATGACTCTGCACCGCTTCCCTTTATATTTGATGAGCCATCAACAAACACTTTCCATGGTTCTACCCCGCTTCCTTCGCATGTGACGAGTCGCTCCATTAAGAAGTCGGCCAAGGCTTGTGATTTAATTGCCTGTCGGGCTTCATAAGTGATATCGAACTCGGATAATTCAATTGCCCAACTTATCATCCTGCCGGCTAAGTCTGGTTTATGCAAGACTTGCCGTATGGGCTGATTCGTCCTCACGGTGATCGAATGACCATGGAAGTAATGAGGAAGTCACCTCGCCGTCGTCAGCAACGCAAAAGCCATCTTCTCTAGCTTCTGATATCTGAACTCGGAACCTTGCAAAGCCCAGCTCACAAAATATACTGGTTTTTGCCTTCCTCGGTTTCTCTAACCAACACTGCACTTACTGCTTCTTCACCAACCGACAAATACAAAACCAAGTTTTCACCGGGTTCTTGTCTGGACAATACTGGTGGGGATGCCAAGCACTGCTTTATTTCACTCAACGCTTCTTCACATTCCGAGTTCCATCCTCCCTGAGCTTCCTTCTTCAAAAGTTTAAAGAACGGGAGTGACTTTTCAGCTGATCTTGGTAAGAACCTTGTTAAAGCCGTCAACCGTCCGGTCAACTGTTGGACTCCTTTTTTGTTGGTCGGGGCCTTCATTTCCAACACGGCCCTACACTTTTTTGAGTTGGCTTCAATGCCTCTGCTAGTCAATAAGAAACCTAGGAATTTTCCCGACAGTACTCCAAAAGCGCATTTTGCCGGATTCAATCGAATTTGATGCATTCGTAACTTTTCAAATGTCTGCTGCAGATCGTGAACGTGGTCGTCCTCCTCCTTAGATTTTACTATCATATCGTCGATATACACCTCCACGTTCTTTCCCATCTGCTCCGCGAAGACCTTGGTCATCATTCTCTGGTAAGTTGCCCCGGCAGTCTTTAAGCCGAATGGCATTACGTTATAGCAATAATTCGCATTATCCGTGATAAAGGCCATTTTTTCCTGGTCATCCGGATGCATGGCAATCTGGTTGTATCCCGAATACGTGTCCATAAACCAACTGGTCGATGTTGGGCATGGGAATGCATCCTTTGGACATACCTTATTCAAGTCTTTGTAATCCGTACATACTCGTCATTTTCCGTTTGGTTTTTTAACCATCACCACGTTGGACAGCCACGTCGTGTATTGCACTTCTCTGATGAACCCAGCCTTGACTAATTCCTTGACGTGCGCTTCCAGGGCCTTTCCTCAGTCCGAACCTTGCTTTCTCTTCTTTTGGGCAACCGGTGTTGAACCGGGATGGATCGCCAACTTGTGGCAACAGAACTTGGGGTCCATCCCTGAAATTTCAGATGGCGTCCATGCAAACACATCTTTGTTTTCTCGCAAAAACCTTTCCAGTTTCGCTCGAATCTTAGGATCCAACATTTTCCCGACTTTGGTAGTTTGTTACGCTCAACTCCCAAAACAAAATCTTCCACTTCTTCATTTGGCTCGGCCCTTTGCATCTTGTCTTCTTCCCTCAAGTCTAACTCTACCACATGGATGGATTTGTTGTCCGTCTTCCCTTCGCATTCCTTGGAGCGTTCCATCTTCGAGGTTTTACTCTCCTTGACCGCTTCAAAGTAACATTGCCGAGAACCTCTCTGATCGCCTTTGATGGTAACAATTCGATTGTTTCTGTCTATGAATTTAAGCTTCTCGGTGATTTGAAGATACCAAAGCATGTTCCGATCATGGATAGTTGGCCGTCCTAGGATAATGTTATACGGAGACGGAAAATCGGCCACAACGAAATGAACCACCTCCGACTTGAATGCTTCCTTGGTCCCCAACGTTAATTTGAGGTCGATATATCCCTTTGGATGGGTGTCCTCTCCATTAAAACCTGTTAGGGTGGTTTTACATGGTTTCAAGCCCTCGAATCAAACCGCATGCGTTTGAACGCATCCCAAAGAATTATGTCCACCGCGCTTCCGTTGTCCATAAAAATCTTTTTGACCCTAAGAATTTTCAACTATCACGGTTATGACGAGCCCGTCATGGTGTCCCGGCATTACATTGTCTAATTCTTCCTCAGTAAACCCGAGCATTGGCAAGCCTGGTCTTATGGATTCTTTCTTAAACGTCGGATGGTCACTTACCGAGAGGACCTCCTTTAAGTATTTCTTTCGCTGGCTCACAGAATCTCCTCCTTTGCCAAAGCCTCCAACAATGCCATTGCAGTCGTATTTTGAATCAGGAAACTCATCATCTATGTCTCGCCCCACCTTTTTCTGCTCTCGCCTCTTCTTTTCGGCGAGCGGGCTTCTACTTCGGTCTCCTTGGTGCTTGTTTTGCCGCCCTTGCGTTTGAATTACATATTGGCGGAGTTTTCCTTCTCGAATGAATTTCTCGATGGCGTCCCTAAGGTCCCAACAAACGTCCGTCATGTGCCCGTGTTGATCATGAAATTCACAAGATCGAGACTTGTCCGGGGGTGGCCTCGTTCGTAGCGGTCGTGGCCGCTCCACTCTTTCATCTCGGTCATGGAGACTTCCTTCCGGACTTGGGCTTGAGACACCTTCAATGGGGCATATCGGTCATATCTTCCTTCCGCTCTACCTGTTGGAAATTATGCCCTAGGGGCAATTCATTGTACTTTGGATATTTAAGTTATTTAAAGTATTCTCTTTAGTTATCATTTTCGTTTGCATGTTTGTATTAATAACTGTATCCCTGGATAAATCTTATAGATTATCCTAAATGTCCCTGGTCGGTCATCTACGTGGGAGCAAAGATGAGTTAAGACCGAGTATGACTTTGATGAGGTATGGAGATACGAATCAAAGTCATGGGCACTGTAAGAGTACAAGGTCTTTGGACCGACCCACTATGAGAAAGCCGCATGGATCTAGTCATAAGCTTATCTCATGTATAACCGTGTCACGACGCCCTATGACCTGAGATCATCATGGATTCCTACATGATGAATCACAGTCTTTGACCTAGTCAAAAGTCACCTTTGACCGGGTGATGATAAAGGCTGGATCGGGATCGGTGGTTTTCATGCGGAGGGATGTGAATGGTCAAGATGGAATTTGTCCCTCACATTTGTAGAGAGATAGTACCGGGCCCCTCGATGAGTGAGTCTAAGAAATGTATGGCCATACTGTGATGGAAAGGAGTTTCCATTTCACTTATTAGACTACTCGAGAATCGAGAAAGTAATGGTCAAGAAAAGGAAGTTGACATTATCCATGCCTCATCCTTGACCAAATTATCGCGTGACAAAAGGGACGTGACATGGTTGTACGATAGGTTGTATCGTGTCATCGATCCCCATGTGAATTGGGTAGTCGTAATGTCTTGCTAGAGGCCGCTTGCGATTTGTGGGCTGACACAGTGTTGGCCTACTGCCAATCTCATATGGGCCTGCAGGGTCGCACACAAGAATAACTCAACACGAGTGAATGTGTCCAGATTCATTGAATCTTAGATACGTCTAAGATTTAATGAATATTAAATCTAATCTAGGATATATATATATATATATATATATTAAATTTGAAATTAATATATGTTAATATTATTAATAGAGATTATAATATTAATATATTTGTTTTGTATTTAATTTATTTGATAAATTAAATATCTAAAACAAATTGAGATATTGTATCTCATTTAATTTTCGAATAAAGATATCGTATATCTGTTTAATATTAAATTGAGATATGGTATCTCAAATTTAAATTGAATAGATAGATATTATTTCTCGGATTTAATTTATAGAGATAAATTAAGTCGGAAGGCTTTTAATTTGGATTAAATAAATGGATTTGATTAGATCTATTAGATGGATTTAATTAATACATTTATTTTAATTCGAATTCCAAATTCGAATTTCAAATCAGCTTTAATGAGAATTAAATACGTTACATCGATTTGATTGATGTAATTAATGTATTTTAATTCATATTTGAAATTTGAATTTCAAAATTAATGAGGATTAATTTTATATAATGCGAAACGAACGGTTTAGAAAACTCACGGGACATTTTGTCAAGCGCATTCGGAGAGCCGCGAAAAAACCCTAGAGTAGAAAATTAAGAGAGACGCACAAGAGGCGCTAGCACGCCGCTTGCGTAGCCGTGTTCGGGAGTTGTTCGTGTGGATACCGGTGGAGGAAGACGATCCTATGAGTTGTCTTCTGCTGATCGAGGAGGTAGCCCACCTGTTCAACGAAGAACAAGGCGCAAACGAAGTCTCCTAAGGTAATTTCGGATTCACTAGCCTAGGTTTAAACGCACCTGAGTGATCCTCGGGACGGGATTCATAAGTTTTTTAATCCGCTGCGTTGTACGAATCCCAACACTACCCCCACGAGGCTTGTTATCCCTTCCACGTCCTCGAGAGTCTTGCCGGTTCTGTCCGTACTGCTCCTTATTTCGGGGAGGCAAACTCCTTGCTCTGTCCCGTGGTGCATGGCTCATAATGTCCATCTGCTCCAATTCTATGTATTGCTTGGATCGGTCTTGGAACTCCGCCAATGTTTTAGGACGACGCTTCATGATCGACTTTTTCAAGCGTGAGGACTTGTCTAGTCCTGCTATGACGTAGTGCAAACGTACGTCTTCCTTTAACCCCGAGACTTGTAAAGCCGTGTCCTTAAAGCGGTCTAAATACTTCTGCAAAGTTTCCCCGGGTGATTGCTTCACCTGATCTAATTGGAACTCAGTTTTTGGTTACTTCCTTGTGGCGAAGTTAAGCAAGAATTTCTTCTCCAAATCCTTCAAGTCTCGGGATTGAATTCTCTGGCAAGGTGTTGAACTAGATTTGAGCGGCTCCACGCAGCGTTCCCGCAAATAACTGGGGTACCACGGGCCCAGAATAGCCCTTTACCATGATCTCCATTTTGAAATTGCCCACGTGCACCTGTGGATCCTGGGTTCCATCATATTTCGGGAAATCTTTTGTGTCTAGGCCTTTTGGATAAGCTGCGGCCATTATTCTGTCCATGAAAGGAGTTGCGACTTTCTCTTCATCATCAGAGCTTGATTCCGGTAATGGCGATGCAGCATCTTTTTTAGAAAGGTTCGGGTCTTTGACCGGTTCTTTTTCTTTTCTTGACATCCCGCCCGACGCCCGCTCTCGTCCAGCGTTGTCCGTGTCACCATGAGTGGTCACAATCCGATCTTGTCTTTTCTTGCTTCTCAGTTCCCGTGCTTCACTCCTGATCTCGGACGTAGTGTCCTCCCCGTGATCCGCCCGTGATGTCCAGGCATCTCGGGATACCGAAACATTATTTCGGCTTGGGTCCGTGGTTGCTTTTCCTGTTTCACGATCATGATTTTCAGTTCACTTCGCATGGCATTCGAATAGCCTTCTCCATTCCTCATTGCGACGATCCATCTCTTCCCTCATTAGTCGGACATCTTCCTCTCTTTGGAGACGGTTACGGGTTTCCATCTCGTCCATCCGATCCATCACGGAGCCAAGAGTAGTTCGCAAAATGCGAATGTCGGGATCAACCACTTGATCGTTTGGAGAAGCTTGGGGTTCAATCTGCTGAACAATGACATTATCCGAGGGAGAGGAGTTTGCCGTGTCCGACATTTCATCTTCGATTTCTACAATAACATGTTCCGCGTTTGGGTCCACAGGACCCTCCCGTCGAGTCGCTTTGCTCATTAGGAGGTTGTTCGTTGTTCCTCCGGCAATTGGCCTTGCCGAGTTGTCGTTTGCGTCCCTTGGTGTTCGCCATTTGCACCGTAAGCTCGTAGCTTTGTGGTTTGGGATTCGAAGTTTATCGGTCCCCCGGACGCCAATGTTCCGCTATGGAACACAAATGTCCAACCCCTTGGGGTGGTTAGTGGTCAATATAGGATCGATGGGTTTAAAGGTTGTACCCAAGAGGCTTGCCCACTGCTATCTATTGAGGAGACAACAATGGACAAGGTGATCACCGTGCTACATGAAGACGGAATGCCGTCAGAGAAGTGGGGTGTGTGCACGGTGGGACAGTATGTAAATAGTAGGAGAATGAATGTGTGTACCGTTCACCTGGGGTATCCCCCTATTTATAGTGAAGCCGAGTTAGTCCGACGAGCTGGGTTGGTCCGACTTTCTCGGTTACCCGCTCCCATTATAGCACGTTCCGTGCCCCCACTCCCTGCACTACTATGGCAGTGGTGGTTGTCGTGGGATGGTTGGTCTTCGCTTGGGCTTGACCTGGTCTGGCCCATTTCCAAGGTCCGCAACAAAATTTATATCACCTGCTCCTTGGTGCTCGATGGGTCATAAGACACGAACCTGAACAAGAGAGGGTTTGAAGCAGATGCCAGATGATCGAAGAGCGAAGAAGCGGACGAGGCAATTAAAAATTCGAATCCGGTTCCCTCAAAATTCAAGAATGCAACAGATCCTTCAAAATAGAAGGTTTGCTACGTGTTACCTCCTTAACTTTTTAGTATATTTTAGTATTTTTTATTTATTTAAAATGATAGAATGGATAGAAAAAGCTTAAAGTCCACTTAAATGATAAGGAAAATGATTAAAAATTATTTTTGAAACATGCTTACAAATTGGATTAAAGATTAAAAAAAAATCTCATCTTAATTACATAATTTTAATCCTGAATTGAGACAAGAAACTGAGATTTTTGTTTGTTTGTTTAGGTATATAACCAGATTTATTGTTTCAAAATTGAGAAAAATAACTCTTGTGTTCCCTATGAAGCTGCAATAATTATTTGGATGTAGTAAGAGTCAATTGTGTATTTTAGGAAATCTTTTAAAATTAGTTAAAAATAATAAATATGTAAGAAAATAAATTTTTCTATATTTATAAGGGGCAGGTAAGAAAGAAAAAATAATAACAAGAGAAAATATGAAAGAAAATGTAGTATTTGTCCTGTTTAAGAACTCTTTTTAAATTAATTAAAAGTAATAAATATATTAAAATGAACTTTCTTCAAGTATGTCCTAGTATTATAAGACGGTAAGTAAGAAAAAGAAATAAATTAATAATGAAGGATAATGTAGTGTGGAAAAACATGGGAAGAGAAAATATAACTAATTAGGAGTAAAAATGAAAAAAAAAAAAATATATATATATATATATATATTAAATGCTAAGACACCCCTAAATAAAATAAAATAAAAAAGGCAATTCAAGTTTTATACTTAAAAAAAAAAAAAAAAAAGAAAGAAAGAAAGAATACTGAAGGAGTACAACGTCAAAAGTATGTCCAATAGAAAATTTCTTGCAGGGAATTCTATCAAAGCCAACAAAATCCCTTGGATTAGATATAGATCTGTAATCTTAGTGCTTTTCCTATTCTTAATTTCTTACCATTAAAATAAATGTTCATAACTTTTTTATAATAATATATTTTCATGCTTTTTTTATCCAATATTTTCATACTTTCTTGTGTACTTATTTGAGATTTTGCGAATAAAAGCAATACTAAAAGTCTGAAAAAATTAAACGGAGGAGTTATAAGAACCAATACTCAATGTGATGCCTGGACAAATCATTATAATAGGAAAAGAATTCAAACAATAACATATTGAATCATTACACTCCTTTTTTTTTTTAATAAAACAAAAAGGCCAAACATTCAATAAATATATGGTATTACATATATGCTTTCATCATTGGATAAAATCTCTAAACGACATCAAGCCTCTAAATACAAAATAATCTAAACAGATATATGAATTCATTTCCATCAAGAGTGCCTAAATAAAGTAAATCTTCAATATAATGATTAAGATATATAGGAGCATTGCTTTTCAGTGTATTTAAACTCATTGGTGTAATGGCTAAATAAAAAGTTCTGAAAAATCCACATGTATGTTAGCAAATAAATTACATATCAATCTTTGAAAGAAAATGGAACATCCAAAGGTTATATAAATGTCCACATTCATCATTCTAAAACAAAAATGTGAACACAAATTTCCATACTTTAAACCTAAATTCGAATTATATGCTTGCATAAAATCATATGCGAAAATGCACCATTTTTAATTGTTTAAAGTTACCAATACTCCTCCTGGTCTTTATTATAAGGTATTAACTAATAAATATATTTAATTCTTTTTATAAGGCATTTGTTTGTTTCAAAAGAGAATGAAATATTATTTTCCATGTATACCCCTAATTAATAAGAGTAGCCAATGTGATATTGGAGTTTAGTGCAATTAGGCTTTGTATACGTTAAGCCTATCAAAACTTATATTACTATATCTTGAAATTATAATATAATAATAAAAAAATATTATCTTATTTATATGATATAAATATAATTATATTTATTTAATATTTAAATAGGCCGGCTTTGAAGGCGTGGTCGGACCCAACAAAATAGACCTGACCTATTTACATATTCAGGCCTTTAAATAGGCATTGGTCTGACCTTTTTAACAAATAAAAGGCGGGTGACGGCCCTAAATAGGCGGCTATAGGTCATCTGGTTAGGAGCCCCGACTTGTTTCCACCCCTAGCTGCAATCTAATACGTGTACCACTTTCCCCCGCCCCCAATCCTATTTAGGAGACACTTGCTAAAACATTTATTTTTAATACTTCCTCTAGTCCTAATTATAAGAATGAGTTGACTTTTTTTTTGGAAAGATTAAGAAAGTTAAATAAGTTCTTTAATCATATTATATGTTGTATATAATTAGATTATATATTAGTTTATTAGTCAAACTAAATAGTTTGGAGAAAAAATAAAAATAAAAATACTCTAAAGTAATTTAATTAGTTTTCTTAATCTCTCCGAAAAAGTTAACTTGATCTTATAATTAGGACCGTAAATAGAATTGTTTATCTTGATGACCAAGGGGGATTCTTGTTGGGCGACGAAATGGGAAAGGTGGCTTATATAGAGAAAGTTACCCAATCTAACTAAATGTGACTCCTAATCACATTCCCACGATCTTGAACTCTAAGAGGGTAGGCACCCCTACCACTTCTTCTCGTAAATCCCATAGGAATACTCCCGTGTTCCAAACAAATGAGGCCAATCGCTAATCGCCCGGTCACGAATAGCCAGCCTTCAATATCTTGTCTATAAGTCGGGTGCGACGAGTAACAATACTAGAAAAGGTTGCCGGGTAACCCTCGGGCGTGGCGGACCTACAGTGGTGACAATGTGGGCAAGTGCAGACACAAAATATATATAACCTAAAAGAAATTAGTGGCAATGTGTGTAGGTGGTGCAGATGGTTAACACTCTTGTCTTTCCCTTGTTCAATAGGTCGCGCGTTCGAACCTTGCCAAGCCCCTTTTACCCTTTTTTTCCATTTTCGTTTTCTCCCTATCTCTTTTTCGCCCATTTCCTTGCGTCTCGTTCTCTTCCGGTATCTCTTTTTCCCCCATTTCCCTAGTTCGCTCTCTCATCTCCAATTCTCCGTGCAGCCACGCTCTCTGCCTCGTCCGCCGTCGCTCAATCGTCGAACGGCCCTCTCTCGTCTCAAGGTAATTTTCCAGATCCCTCTCTCAGCGGTATATTCTCAATCGATTCTCAATCGATTCGAATCTTTGTGCTTCTCCGTTCTCAGTGCGTATAGGTGCAATTTCATTAAGAAATATTCCTCCCGATTCAATTCGAAAAATTTGAAATTTTAGGATATGAATATGAGAGGTGTTCAACAAATTACTCTGCTCGTGTGTGTAACAATTGCCTAAAGTGGAACTTGTGTTTTTCCCTCTTCATGTCCTTTTGTTCTTCTTGAATGGGTGGCAACATTAGCAAATTGGAAAGGCTCTTCTTCAAACCTCAGCCAATGGTAAGGCTCTTCCCGGCGCCAATGGAGGCAATGCCGTAACCGGCGCTTCTTTGCTAGCAATGCGGGAGGCGATAAACTTCTCCTAATACAGCCTCGAGTCCAAAGTAGATGCGGCGGCCGAGCCTGTTCTGAAGTAAATTCGGTACCCAAAGCTGAAGTTAAGCGTGTCGATTCTGGGATGCAAAGACCACTTTCACCATACCCATATGTAATATCTCTATTTCCTTACTTCATCATTTTTTAACTTTATTGGTTGAATGATATGCTTAGGGTGGCAAATTGCTAGTTTTCTTGGTTCATGTCTTTTCACTTTATAATTTTTTCCAAGTCGATTGTGAGTGCTGAAATGAAGTTTGTTGTTGGACTATATCACAAGTAATTAGCTGAGGACGTTGAGTTCAATGTTTGAGGAGACAAAATTCTGCTGAAGTTTGATGGCTAACTCATCAAAGTATTTTGAGAAGTAACCCTCTGTTGAGGTTTTTTAGAAATTACACATACTTCCCATCAATGTTGTTGGAACTTGGAATTTGATAGATAGTTTCGCTATCTTCAAAACATAGTCGGTTTTTCCACTGAACAGAGAAGTTTGTGAAATTTTAGTAAAATGGGGAGGATTTTGTAATTTAATCCTTTATAAGGGAAATTTTTATAGGCTTTGAATATGGAGGGAAAGTTTACGTGATTATATCAAAAGCTCAAGGGTTCTGTGTGTCATTTTAGAAAAACATAATGAGCTCTGGAGATTTCGAAGAAAAAATCTTTAAAGATAAAACAACATTCAGGGGATGTTTGTCCAATTTACTCCATATTCATTTAGGATTAATTTCTTACTTTGTTTAATGGGGCTATAAAACAACATTCAGGGAGTGCTATTTTTACAATGTTATTGTCTTTGTTCATGATGGTTGCTGAAAATATTTGGATCTTTTTATGGACATGATTTATACTCTCAGGTTTCTCACGCACTATTGATTGAAGAAGCTTAATCAAATTCAGTTACTTTTCTCTGTTCTCCTAGTTCGATTCCGCTTTATCTCTGTCTCTATAGAGTTCTCTTAATTTCCCCTACAACTAAGTTTCATTGAATCTGGTTTGATGTTTAAAATATTTTTCCAAATACTATCTTTTCATCCTTTGGATGTTAATTTATCGTGTTTTGGATTACTTTCTCGATTACTTACTAAATTGACATAGAGTGCGAATTTAAGTTGAAGTTCTCTTTTATTTTATTGTTTATATATATATTTTTAATGCATTTAAAACTTTCCTTTAAAAAAAATTTCAGGGGCAGCTCCTACCACTAATTGTGCACCCACAAACCTAAAATCCTGGGTCCGCCACTGCCTCGGAGCAACACGAGATAACGAGTTGGATTTTAGTCTTTAAGTATAAGATCATTTTTCATTTAATCTCTCAAATGTATCATTTCCCCATACTAATTAGATTAACTTATAAATTGAAATATAATCTAATATTACACATGAATATTTTAGAAAGATTATGTCACATGTTACTATTAATTAATTCATTTTTCTTAATCTACTCAAGTTACAAAAATAGATCTTACATTATAATAATGACTAGATGAGTACTTAATTTGAATCAAGGTAGGAGTGTTCACTTGTCTCGTCCTAGTCATCTCCTTAGATCCATCATTTTGGAATAAAACAAGACAAAAGCAAGATGTGACAAAATTATTATTGAGATGGGACGGGATGGGAGGCGGGCTTTATTCAATCTGGCTTTTTATCCCGTCCCAAAATCATGTTGTTATTAGTTTGATATATGTAATATATCTAATATTTTTATTATAGATAAAACTAATATCTTTTTTAAAAAGATATTATCATATATTAGTTATATTTTTAATACAAAATACCATAAATATTAAGAACATAGGGGTCACTGACTTCATTGACTATACTCTCTCTCTCTCTACGTGCTTGCCTCATTCTCTACACACAGTATAAATATTTATAATTATGCCTCTTATTAAATTTAAGTTTTAACTATTTCTCATCTTTTTTATTTAAACTTTTGATCTAAAACTAATAAAGGAAAATTATTACATATTTATATTATATATTTTCAATCAACTAGGTTCGACGTTCAACTCATACTTACACATTTTAGTTTTCACAAGTGTAAATTAAAAATGCCATGAAAAATGAGATCTTTCAAAATTTTGAACTTCCTCATAAAAACTCCAAGTAAATATTGTTCTCACCACTCAAAAACAAAAGAACACACACCAATTTAGCAAGATGTCAAACTACTTGCATAAAACTATATTTAAAATGACCACATTTTCCACACACACTTGCATAGGACCTGGGAATCGGCTGGGGCCTAAGGGCTTGGGATAAGAAAAATATTGTTTTTCAAAGCCCGACCCAATAGTACCAAGGTCGGGCCCTATAGAGCCTAAAAATTACTATTCCAAATTTTAACTATTTTTCCTTCAATTTTTTTTTATAATTTAGTAAATTGCAACCATTAAAGTTCTCATCTATCAATGTTATCAACATTAATATCTAAACAATATAAATTATTCAACAAATAAACACATTCATTAATTCATAATAAAAAAAACAAATAAACACAAAGAATAAGTTTTTTTTTTTTTTTTTTTCAAAAAATATTAATCAAAAGAATTGCTTTATGTATGACAAAATGCTTTTTTCTCTCAATTTTATGTATGTCGTAGATTCCTTAGGTTCATGCATGAATTTACTAACAGATAAAAATAATTATACTTATTTTACACAAAATATAATTATAATTTATTACTTATATAATATTGTAATACCAAAGTATGTGTTTATTTAATATGAAAACATCATTTCTTTAAAATTTATAATAGCTAATTATGTGTTTTAATATAGTTTCAACTAAAAAATCTAAGTAATTATAAATAAACATATTTATTAAGTAGAAGTCTAAATAATTATCCTTTTTTTTAAAGGTGCGGTTAAACGGCCCTACTGGTAGGCAGATCAGCAGAGGCCCTACGGGGCTTATTTCAAATTCTACCTATTTTTTCGACCGCAGGCTGGCTTAAACGGCGTCCATAGGCTTGGTCTAATTTCCGCTCTACTCTTGCTGACTAAATTATATAGCATATCCATCTCTAAAAGAAAACTAAGCACCCAAAGATTATAAATAGGTCAAACATGGAATGAAACATATGGTATTACATATATGCTTTGACCATATATTTTCCATAACAACTCTAAAAGATATTAAGCATCCAAATACAAAATGATCTAAACATATATGAATTCATTACCACTAACAGTGCCTAAAAAACGTAAATCCACAATGTGACAATTAAGACAAAGGATCATTGCTTTTCAGTGTATTTAAACCCATTTGTTTAACGACTAAACATAAAGCACTGAAAATCCACATACTAGCAAATAAATTACATATCAAGGATTTAAGACAGATTATCTAAAATGTTATATATGGATTCATTTCCATTGAAAGTAGCTAAATAAAATACATATGCAATGTAATAATAACTGGGATTTAGGATGAAGAATCTCCAATGTGGATGTTGCAAACAGATACAAAGCTTTCTGCATAATTCCAAGTCGCAGGCATAAAGGGAGATACAGTTGTGGCCAACATCTTGAGTTCGTTAGTATGGAGATGGCACAAAACAAGTTTTTCTTCATCATTGTCCACTGTGACGTTGGCTTCCCCAAAGTATGAACGAAATGCATCGGATTCCCAAAATATTTCATTTTTCCATATAGTCGGTGGACTTAATAAGCAGGCACAATAGGGGTAGGAGTTGCTTGTATATATTTTGGTCCAATCCCATCTCTCCCCTGAAGCATCTAGACACTTCTCCATCACCCACAAATTAAACACCCATGAATCAATCTCGTTTTCAATCCTATTGTTATTAAGCACAGCGAGTTTGTTCTCATAAGCAGTAAGCCTAAGCCTATTATCGTCATCTAATACAGCAGGCCTAGGAAATGGTATCAATGTGAAAGCTTCCGTTGCTATGTCAAATGAAAGTATACAAATTTCATTTGTCCCCACATGTGTGAAGCCAAACCAAAATATTGCTCCATCAAAAGCAAAACCATGCCTAGTTGTAAAAGGCTTTATACCCTCTAATTTCCCAACTTCAACTTCTTTCCACGACCCAGTGCTTAATGAAAACACTGTCACTTGATAAACCAGATCATCAAGCCGCCGACAACAAATAAAGACTTTCACCATCTTGTAAGCATTAACAATTGGACTGAAACCAAATCCAACATAGGAAACAATCCCAAAACGAGGAAACTTAAGAGATTTAAATTCGGGCACCTGGAACGCCTCTCTAATTGCTGGATTCCACAACATATAGGACTTAGATCTCATGAATTCCAGACAGATCAAGCCATTACTGGAACCGACAATCCAGCAGGGATCCATTGAGGAACCTGTGACAGGTAGAGTCGGATATTCAAGGATTTCCATACAACGATTCATCAAACATAAGTGCCTAGGATTACATTTACAGCCATTGCACTGGAAAATGAGATAAGGGTTTTCGTGAGTGGAATGGCGGAAGTGTTCTGAGATGAACGATTGGGTTTTGAAGAGATTCTTCCAATCTTTGCAAACACATTGAAATCGGATTAGGGATTTCACGGGAAGTCGTTTGAGAATACTTGTGATAATTTCTGGAGGAAGATATGGTTCGCTACTATCTATTACCATCTCCTTCTTCATGGCGATCGTTTGAAATGTTGCACAATTAACAGACGAATTACTGAGTCGAAAAGAAACTGACAGCACTTTTAGGATTATGAATCATAAGAAATTTATATCACCTGCTCCTTGGTGCTCGATGGGTCATAAGACACAAACCTGAACAGGAGAAACCACCATAGGGTTTGAGGCAGATGCCAGATGGTCGAAGAAGCGTGATTTCTCTTTTTTGTTTTTGACTTTTTTTCTTTTAAATTGAAGTCGAAGAAGTGGTCGAGTGATTAAGGTTTTGTTTTAGCGAGTTTTATTTTGGAGGAAAGGAAAGGGAAGGAGGGTTTTGGTAGCCCCTCTCCCTTGATCAGGTTTTTTTTTTTTTTTTTTTTTTTTTTTTTTTTTTTTTTTTTTTTTTTTTTTTTTTTTTTTTTTTTTTGAGGGTGCGAGAGATTTTTTACCTCCTGTTTATGAATTTTTTTAATATTTTAAAAATATATTCTCAATAAAAAAAGAATATTTTCTTTATTAATGACAATTTAGTCAATATCCTCCTTTCCACTTCCTCCCCTCCTCTCAAAACAAACAGGCCCTTAAAATTCTAAAATACAACAGATCCTCTAAATAGAATGTTAGCCACTTGTTACCTCCTTAACATTTTTTTTATTTATTTATAAAGGAATGGTCATACTTGTATTAATCAAGGGTTTTTTCTAAGGCTTAGAAGGTAAAAAGTTTCACCTCTTCTAACAAATACGCTTCCCAGAATTTAAACTTATGTTCTCCTCATGATGGAAGTGAGGTCTTTTACCACTTCAGCCAATAAATAATGGGGAAAATGATAGAATGGATAGAAAATGCATAAAGTCTACCTAAATGATAGGGAAAATGATTAAAAATTATTCTTGAAACATGCTCCATCTTACAAATTGGATTAACGATTAAAAAAAATTCCATCTCAAATTTGATACATAATTTTAATCCTTAATTACGACAAGAAAGTGAGATATTTTTTTGCTTAGGTATATAACCTGATTTATTGTTTCAAAAATTGAGACAAATAACTCTCGTGTCATATTCCCTTGGTATGAAGCGGCAATAATTATTTGGAGGTAGCAAGTGTCAATTGCGTGGTTTAAGAAATCTTTTAAAATTAGTTAAAAATAATAAATAAGTAAGAAAATAAACTTTTTTCCATACTTATAAGGGGCAAGTAAGAGAGAAAAATAATAATGAGAGAAATGATAGGATATTGTCACTACCAGTCACTACCACTTTTTCACCATTAGATCAGAATCTCAATAGGAGAGATAAATGATAAATGTAGATGAGATTCTGATTTAACGGTGAAAAAGTAGTAATGACACAAAATTGGTAGTGATAATATCCTATCTCAAGAGAGAAAATATGAAAGAGGATGTAATATTTGCGTAATTTTTGAACTTTTTTTTAAAATTAGTTAAAAGTAATAAATATGTTAAAAAAGTTAACTTTTTTTCAAATATATATCTTCTAGTTTATAAGATGGAAAATAGGAAAGAGAAACATGTTGAGATCCGTACACGCAGCGGAATTAAAACTTACAAATCCCAAGAAGATGATCCATCAACGGAGTTTAAATCAAGTTAGAAAAGGAACCGTACCTATGCGAATTAATAAGCGTCTCTTTCAAATTTGATCTTGTGGGCTACCTTCTCGATCAATAAAAGTCGACTCTCTACGAATCTCTTCCTCTACCGTATCCACACGAATAGCCTCCAACACTAACGCGGCGTGCTAGCGTCTTCGATTCTCACGTCTCAATTTTTGTCCTCTAGGGTTTCTCATTTGCTTCTCTAATACGTCGACAAAATGTCTCATAGGTTTTTCAAAACCCGATAGGCATATTATATTCAAAATTAATCCTTATTAATTTTGAAATTTGAATTTGGATTAAAGTAATATATTAATTAAATATATCGATCTATTTATTTAATCCGAATTAAAAGCCTTCCGATTTAATTTATATCTATAAATTGAATCGGAGAAATGATATTTATCTATTTAATTAAATCGAGATACTATATCTCAATTTAAATTAAATAAGATATATGACATCTTTATTTGAAAACTAAAAATATCTCTATTTGTTTTAGATATTTAATGTATCAAATAAATTAAATACAAAAAAATATTATATAATAATATTATAATCTATATTAAATAATAATATTATATTATTTTCGAATTTAATATATATATATACATATATATATGTATTCATCTTAGATTAAATATAGTATCCATTCTCATGTTGGGCTATTCTTGTGTGCGACCCTACAAGCCCATATGAGATTGATAGCGGGCCAATACTGTACCAGTCCACACGTCGCAAGTGACCTCTAACAAGACATTGTGATTACCTAATTCATATGGGGATCGATGATACGATACAACCTGTCGTACAACCATGTCACGTCCCTTTTGTCACGCGATAATTTGATCAAGGATGAGGTATGGATAATGTCAACTTCCTGTTCTTGACCATTACTTTCTCGATTCTTAAGTAGTCTAATAGAAATTGAAACTCCTTTCCATCGTAGTATGGCCAAACGTTTCTCAAACTTACTCATCAAGAGGCCCAGTATTATCTCATCTACAAATGTGAAGGACAAATTCCATCTTGACCATTCACATTTCTCTGCATGAAAACCACTGATCCCGATTCAAGCCTTTATCATCACCTGGTTAAAGGTGACTTTTGACTAGGTCAAAGATCAGTGACTCATCATGTAGGAATCCATGATGATCTCAGGTCAATGGGCGTTGTGACACGGTTATACATGAGATAAACTTATGACTGAATCCATGCAACTTTCTCATAGTGGGTCAGTCTAGCACCTTGTACTCTTACAAGTGCCTATGACTTTGATTTGTATCTCCATACCTCATCAAAGTCATACTAGTCTTATTTCATCTTCGCTCTCGCGTAGATGACTGACTAGGGATATTTAGGATAATCTATAAGATATATCCAAGGATACAATTATCATTATAAATATGCAAATGAAATGATAACTAAATAGAGAATACTTTAAATAACATAAACATTCAAAATACAATGACTTGCCCCTAGAACATAATTTCCAACAAAACAAAGTAATGATGAAAGAATGTATGAAAGATAATGTAGTGTGGGAAAAGATAGGAAGAGAAAATATAACTTAGATGGTGAGACAACTCTGAATATTTTTTAAAAAAAATTCAAGACAATTCAAGTTCCATACTCCAATTAAAAAAAAAACAAAAGAAAAAGACTGAAGGAGTACAACGTCAAAAGCATGTCCAATAGAAAATTTCTTGCAGGGAATTCTATCAAAGCCAACAAAATCCCTTGGATTAGATATAGATATGTAATCTTAGTGCTTTTCCTATTCTTAATTTCTTACCGTTAAAATAACTGTTCATACTTTTTTCCAAGGGTAAAGGATTTTTCTAGTCACTGGAGATAAGTTATCTCTAGTGACTCCCAAAACTACGTTGTTTTGGATTAATGAAGGGTGTCTTCGTAATTTTGCACCCTTCATTAATTCATCTAAAATTACAAACACACCCTTCATTAATCCAAAACGACGTAGTTTTAGGGGTTACTAGAGATAACTTATCTCCAGTGACTGGACAAATACTTTTCCCTTTTTATAATAATATATTTTGATACTTTTTTATCCAATATTTTCATACTTTCTTGTGTACTTATTTGAGATTTTGCAAATAAAGCAATACTAAGAGCCTGGAAAAATTAAACTGAGGGAGTTATAAGAATTAAGAACCAATACTCAATGTGATACCCTATACAAATCATTATAACAGGAAAAAATTCAAACAATAACATATTGAATAATTACACTCTAATTTTGTTTTTTTTTAAAAAAATTCTAAACATGAAAATTTGTACGGTTCAAAATTAGGTTAATAGTTGAGATGAAAAATGAGGTGAAGGGAAAAAGAAATGGAGAGAAGCTGATTCAAAGGTGATTAAGAAAGTTAATCCTACTACCATCAAGTACAAACGTCTTGACTCCTAAAATAACGTTTTGAATAGTGTTACGGACCTGCATAAGGCCCATATTCAATGTAAGGTCCAACAGGGAATATTCTAATATCAGGATCTATCTATAATAAAGGAGGATCCTATCTTATCTATAATCCAAGAAGATCTTCATCTAGATCTAACAGTTACGATACTAGGGCCATGGATCACATATGGCCCATATCAACCTAAGGTACACTCTATAAATACAGAGGTCAAACCCTAATGCATAGATTCTAAGCTCTCTCTCACAGAGCGCGAACACACCACCCCTTTGGCTAAACGCCTATTGGTGTATCGAACTACGTGGACTTTCATCCCTCTACAGGGTACGTAGGCCCTAGGCGTTGTTCCTAGGTCAAGTCCAATTCAATCAATATCAAACACGCTAGTCCATTAGGGCTAGCCAGATCCTGTTCTTGAACAAAACATTGGCGCCGACCGTGGGGATAGATTCTAAGCTCTCTCTCATCTACAATTCTGCCTACACTGTGCACACACCCCACCCCTTTGGTTGTTTACGGTGATTTTCTATTCTCAAAGATATCTCATCCATAAATACCTAAGAGGGAGCTATTTGATCCAATATAAACATACTAGCCCATTTAGGGCTAGCCAGATCCTGTTCTTGAACAGAACATTGGCATCGACTGTGAGGAACCGTAAATTTCGATTCCTGCGACCAAAGATGGTCAATACCAGAAGCAGAAGCAACAACATCTCTGCTAGGAACTTGCTAACTGTAGGAAAGCTTCAAAATTTGGAGATTCTAAACCCGCCAGTGCAAAATTGCAATTTAAAATTTATCTTTTGGAGTCCCTTGTTTTTGCTCATAGATATGTGGACTCACCCTCTCGCTCCTCCGTCATCATCGTCGGAGCTGGTATCTCTGTGTCTCTCTATGAAAGGTATCTCTGTCGAAAGTGCTAGTCAAGAATGTAATAGAATACCTGATGGTTCAGGGGACTTCCGACCGTACCGGCGATGGGAACTGGAGGCCCATCTCTTCGTTCAAGAGACTTCCATCTGAGTTTCAATACATTTATGCTCAGACCTACTTGAAGCCCGATATTACAATGTGAAAGCTGAGATAGTAATCTAAAATCGCCCTGGATGAGGTTCGAGATAAATTGAGTTTATTTGGGCCAAAAATCGTCACCACCTGAGTTAACGAAGAAACTTTGGGGATGGTGGTGACTCTATTAAATTGGTCTGAGATTCCTGAGATGCCGAAATGCTGACGAGCCGTGATGTGGACTTCGGAAAAGGGTGTTGGAATCCGTATAACGCAGCGGATTAAAAATCTTACGGATCCAATCCTGAGGATCACTCAAGTGCGTTTAAACAAGGCTAGCGAATCCAAAATTACCTTAGGAGAATTCGTTCACGGCTTGTTCTTCGTTGAACGTGGGCTACCTCCTCGATCGCCAGGCGACTCGTAGGATCGTCTTCCTCCACCGTATCCACACGAACAACTCCCGAACACGGCTACGGGGCAGCGTAGCGCCTCTTGTGCGTGTCTCTCTTGATTTTCCACTCTAGGGTTTTCTCGCGGCTTTCTCGAATGCGCTCGACAAAATGTCCCGTGAGTTTTCTAAACCCGTTTCGCCGATTATATAAAATTAATCGTCATTAATTTTGAAATTCAAATTTCAAATATGGATTAAAATACATTAATTACATCAATCAAAATCTGATGTAACGTATTTAATCCTCATTAAAGCTGATTTGAAATTCGAATTTGGAATTTAATTAAAATAAATGTATTAATTAAATCCATCTAATAGATCTAATCAAATCCATTTATTTAATCTAAATTAAAGCCTTCGATTTAATTTATCTCTATAAATTAAATCCGAGAAATAATATCTATCTATTTAATTTAAATTTGAGATACCATATCTCAATTTAATATTAAACAGATATACGATATCTTTATTCGAAAATTAAATGAGATACAATATCTCAATTTGTTTTAGATATTTAATTTATCAAATAAATTAAATACAAAACAAATATATTAATATTATAATCTCTATTAATAATAATAACATATATATTAATTTCGAATTTAATATATATATATATATATATATATCCTAGATTAAATTTAGTATTCATTAAATCTTAGACGTATCTAAGATTCAATGAATCTGACACATCGCTCGTGTTGAGTTATTCTTGTGTGCGACCTATGCCCATATGAGATTGGCGGTGGGCCAACACTTTGTCAGCCCACAAGTCGCAGCGGCCTCTAGCAAGACATTGCATACCCAATTCACATGGGGATCGATGACACGATACAACCTATCGTACAACCATGTCACGTCCCTTTTGTCACGCGATAATTTGGTCAAGGATGAGGCATGGATAATGTCAACTTCCTTTTCTTGACCATTACTTTCTCGATTCTCGAGTAGTCTAAATAAGTGAAATGGAAACTCCTTTCCATCACAAGATGGCCATACATTTCTTAGACTCACTCATCGAGGGGCCCAAAAGATATCTCTCTACAAATGTGAGGGACAAATTCCATCTTGACCATTCACATTCCTCCGCATGAAAACCACCGATCCCGATCCTGCCTTTATCATCACTCCTCAAAAGGTGACTTTTGACTAAGTCAAAGACTGGCTGACTCATCATGTAGGAATCCATGATGATCTCGGAGTCATAGGCGTCGTGACGCGGTTATACATGAGATAAGCTTACGACTAGATCCATGCGGCTTTCTCATACTGGTCGGTCCAAAGACTTTGTACTCTTTTACAAGTGCCCATAACTTTGATTCGTATCTCCATACCTCATCAAAGTCATATACGGTCTTATCTCATCTTCGCTCCTGCGTAGATGACCGACCGTGGACATTTAGGTCCAGGGATGTAGTTATCAATACGAACATGCAAACGAAAATGATAACAAAAGAGAATACTTTAAATAACTTAAATATCCAAAGTACAATGAATTGCCCCTAGGGCATAATTTCCAACAAAGGGTGCATGCCGAAGTATACATTTGATAGTCCTTAGGCATCAGAGACCTAATTTCACTAAGCTTCTCCATCGCAAGTATGGTAGAGAGTCGAGAAAGAGATGTTCCATCGAGATGTGGACAATGATTCCACTGAAAGACCGGTTCAGTTCATT